>JBCNJP010000007.1:43249206-43381923 GCA_039602395.1 Deinandra increscens subsp. villosa | reverse complement strand
ATTTGACATTTGAAACCAACTTAGAGTCGACATAAGAGATTTCACCGAGGAGAGCAATATATTCTCGATTACTAAATAAATTATATCGGGACCAAACCTTTACCCGACCCTAAGGGTTAGGTTAGGAACGGTGACAAGGAAAATTTGCGATCGAACCAACCATCAGAGACATACTCACACACACAGTTCTCGGTTCGGCTCCCAGTGCACCTTAAAGACATCACCGATGTATATATATAGGGTGTACCGCAGCTAACCCACCACATCTTTAATACCTTTAGTGAGTACTGTTTGCCTTCCGAAAACTTCCTATTCTACACAACAATGATGAATATTCAAGCTCGACACACAACAAGGCTATCAACAAAAAGTGAGCAATAGATCTAAGGAACACACTACGACCAAACCAGAATCAACCAAAAGACTATCCAAAGATATTGGACCACAGTCTCCCCTCCTTTCGGAGCGAGACTGGAAGATAAGAATACTTAGGTGAGTAATGGGTGCAACATAGATTTCTGCAAAATATCCCAATTCATAACTCAACATAGATTCACATAGATCACCTAAGTTCACATCGATCACATAGATTAACCCAAATTCAACATTGATAACGATAAACAAAGATTTAGAGTTTCAGACTTCTTATTCGGATAAAGCGTCAAGTTCTGGTGAACTAGATGGGTAGCGACCCACATCCGGTTTACCTTATGAGACACGATACCTGGATAGAATCCGAATCAGCCCGCGCTAAAACCCAAGATCCATACCTATGACCAATAACGATCGTATGCTAAGCTAGCATCATACACAATCGCTGGTAGTAGCACATATGAGTCCCTGGTTAGCAAGGGTAGAGTAATGATCAACACTCGGGTTAACGGTATACAACCAATAATTTCAAGTGATGAGCACAAATAGGCTTAAAACAATTGATACCAAAATAAATCGAATACCACAAATTATACGGAAAGCCGCGCATTGGATGCTATGAGCCGATAATACATATTCGGGGTATTACAACTAGCGTGAACCTAATGGTACATTTTAGAACATCATGACTCCGCTACCCTGGAATGAACTGTGTGATTCATGGCATATGCATCTGATGACATGAATTGGATAACATGACCCGAAATGCATAAATTCGATAACATAAGTCGAACGGCATGTCTTGAAATACATGAATTGATGACATGAACCGAATATCATTTTCAAAGCACATGTACCGATAACATGAACCGAACAACATATTTACGAAATACATGTATCGATAACATGAACCGAACAACATAACTCGCAACTCATGTATTTGGTGATATGAACCGAATAGCATGACTCGAGATACATGAGCCCGATAACATGAATTAATAGCATGACTCTAAATACATGAGCCCCATAACATGAATCGAATAGCATGGCTTGAAAAATACGAGTCCGATAACATGAATCGAATAACATGACTTGAAACACACGAACCCGATAACACGTATGAAATAGCATGATTCAAAATACATGAACCCAATAACATGGATCGAATAACATAACTTGAAATGGGGGAATCCTGATAACATAAATCAAACATCGTAACTTGAAATATGTGAACCCATCATCATAAATCGAACATCATAACTTGAAATACAAGAATCCTGATAACACAAATTGATTAACATATCTTGAACCACGCGAACCTGTTAAAATAGATGATTTGAGATGAATAATAACTCGACTCATGGTGATTACTGATCACATTAACCCAACGTACCCTTCAAATGGCGACCATAGATTGAGAATTCAGATGACATACACGAGGAAATAGATTAATGAATCAACAAGCGACCCAACAAGGTTATGATGAGGAACAACGGACCCACAATCGGGACAACATCAAGGATAGGCAACAATTTGGAGTCGAACCAATGAATCAAATCCATAAAATGATAGATATCAAGTCTAAAATAAGAACCCTCGATCAATGATAGCGCACGCCTAGCAAATCTAGGAATGAGACAGCAAGAATTGATTCCATAAAACTGACTATTGAGTTAATCAAGAATCAACTTCACGAATCTAACTAGCCAAAGAATCCCAGAGTCCATTGGCTGAATACAAACGAGTTCCCTCATGATATAAATCAAGAATGTGACATAAGAAAATTCATACACCGCCAATGAGGGCGACAACGAATTTGGAATAGGGCCATGAAGTGCAAGACCAAATAGGAATTTAGACTTAGACACTACCGCGTGTGAAAGAATGATCTTCACACGATTGAAAACTGAGACGTATGAAAGGCACAAGTTAAAAAAGTTTTAACACAATGGATGAGATAAAAACCATGAGGGAGATACGATCGCACAGAGGCGAGTGACTTTTGAGGGTTAGAGATGATATGATGACTTTCCAGTGGAGTCGTACAAGCATAAATGCGATGTGAAAGTCGTTTTGGTGAACGAGAGGAAGACCCGATATGTCTTCAGATGTCTACGATTCCCCTTTCATTATGATGAACTTCCACAATTTTGGTCCTAGATGCATGCACTCCATACGCAAGTAATTGTGGACTGAAGTACACAGACTGGTTTATCATCGAGGATTGTCGGGACCTGAGTGTCCATGCGAGATACGAATGATTTCATTAAAACACATAGATTTTTTAAGATAACTGAAATGAACTCCGAGGGTACACAGAGGTGAGAGAAAAAAAGCCTGAAGGTGCTCATAGCGAACAAGGCCGAAGCACGATAATCAAAGAGTTAGGTCGAAGGCATACATAACTCAATCTAACTTCGAACATATATATTTTTGATGTACCTTAAAATATACATATTTTCTATGCAAATATTTCCCGCGTATTGGGTAAAATCTGACTAACTATCACAAGAAAACAACGTTTTTTGTCTTTTTTGTAGTTTTTTAGGTTTAATTGAGCCAAAATCACAAAAGGAGCAGAAAATGAAGAAAAACTGATAAAAAAGAGCAAAGTGGTGATTTCTGGAGTTCAACACACCCCCCCGTGCCCTAGAATATCACGCCTCGTGCCCATCTCCAGCGCAGCCTCGACAGCCTTCTGACGGACACGCCCTTGTGCCCCTCTAGCCTCTGCAAGGCACGAGCCCATGCTAACATGGCATGACCCCGTGGCAACTAACACAGAAGATACCAATCTTCGGGCTGACATGGCACGCCCCGTGCCAAACTCAATTTCTGCCTATAAAAGGAGGCCTTGGTCTCCATTCCAACTTGCTTAAGAGCATTAGCTCATCTCTTCCATCTAGTTCTACCATCTTTTATTTTTGAGCCGTTTGTTTTAGTGTTCTTGTGTCTTCTCGTCAAAGATTGTAAGAACATTAACTTTTGGTGATAATGAATAGTTATTTGTCTATGAATCGTTCATTATCTCTTAAACAAATCTGTAGGCTAACATTTTTTAGCCAAATTCTTACACTCGTTTGGGAATAAACGTGTCTTTGGTGGGTTGGTAAACTATTTTTGTAAATAAGGTGAACTAAATACTTTATAAAAAACATTTTATTGAAAGTTTATTACTGATTTTCCAAACCAAACGTGTTCTACGTATCACAGACCATTTGGGGAGTCGAAATACCAAAGGCAGGACTTGTGACACCCGGTCGGGGGACGAAGCATGATTCTTCGGGTGACTCGTGTCCCATACTACATGATACGTTTGGGGTCCTTAAGTCTATGTAAGCAAACCCAGTTGTCACGCATGTGCGAGCTAAAAGTATTTTGTTGGGAATGGGGGTTGGTAATATTTTATCACTTCACTGAAGCTGAGATGGTACGTGTTCGTGAACTTGGCTTTGGTTACGTCGAACGTGCATGCGCGAGAGCGGTGAATGGGAGAAACGGACCTTAGTCCCTTAAAAAGATCATTTTTATAATAATATTAATCTGGCACGCAAGGTTGTTTCCCTGTTGGTTCATGAAGACGTGTTAAGTGCGGTGTACTTGCCTGAGAGGGGGTCCCGCAACTAAGTGGCATTAGTTTCACTATATTTGTTTGCCAACAGCACAGTTCCCCGGGGTTCGTACTCCTCGCAGGCGATCGCCCGAGAGAGTAGTGATACTATATTTGAGGCTGAGATGCGGTCTAGTTGCCCGTTGTCGAATAATCTTACGGAATGGGTATAATTTACAGGTTGCCAACATTGTAACATCCGTATGTTTCAAAAACCCGAAAACTCGACCCACATAAAGATCCAAGATTTAAACCCAGTTCTAAACACCCTAAATGGTAGATTGCTCTCTTCCACATGATATTACTCTGAAAATGGTGAACGTGGGCGAAAACCGCGTGCAAAACCGAGTTATAACGAAGCGGGAATCGCGAAAACAAGTTTGGTGTTAGTTGTTGATTACAAAGACACGTTTTCCTTCAAAACTCGTCCCACATCGCCCATAATACAATATTTTCCTTCATTTCGCACCTATAAATACCCATGTTAGGTCCCTAATAGCTTGCAACTCCTAGTTTGAGTATAAACAAGTGGAAAAACCAAATTATGGTGGTTTCACAAAAACAATACCCCTTTGGGTCTCGTGCGTAGTAGTTTTTTTTATGTTCTCGGCGAGGAGGTGCTGTCCTTTGAGATTGTCTCGATTAAAAAGCTTCTTTGAGGTAATTATTTTTTTCTTTATTTCTTTCTTACGTTCTTTTCTTCTTTTCGTTATTCGTTTATCTATCGCTTTCTTAGTTTAATTAGTTTAATTTAGGTTCTTAGTTAGGTGCTTTAGGCTTGTTTAGGTATCCTTGCTAAGGCTCGTTCTTAGAATGCCTAGCATTGTTAAGGCTTGTCCTTTGGACAACCTAGCTTTGCAAAGGCACGTCATTAGGACGTGTTGCCTTACTTAGGCCGCCTTTAGGCTTGGTGTAGTCTTGTAGAGGCTGTTTGGCCCAACGAGTAACCTATCATGTTCAATTTCATCTATATTCAGGTTTTGAACATAAATACCATTTTAGGATTTCAAAAGCCTTAGAACCAAACCTATTCTTTTATCAAACATAATTAGTGATGATACTCGAGACGTGAATGACATGTAGTAACTGGAAGGGTGTCATAACCTATTAGGCCAAAGCATGTCTAGTAACGTTTAAGGTATTGTTACTCTTAAAAGTTAAAAGTTTCAAACTTCAATTAATAACATTAAAACTGATTTCCCAAATGCATAAGAGCTTAGAATCCATATTCCAATATTCATGTCGTCCCTTCTATTATTTTAGGATGAATCTTCGGGACTAATCCTTTCACTTTCGCTTTTCGCTTCGTGGACTTAACTTCTAATCCAAGTGAGTAATCCTTGCCCCTTTTCTCATTTTCTTATTTTTGGGGTTGCAACATGTATCCTATTTCAAAGTGTTGTCTTTCAAGTTTCTCATTTACCATGCGTATGTGATCTATGTGTTGATTATGTGTTATGTGGCTTCTAGCATGATCTGTCAATATGTGATTTTCAAAGGCTTTCATGTTTATCAAAGGTTTTCATGTTTTCATTTGGATGCCAAGTATGTCATGGTTTTCATGTCTTTCATTTGGCATAAACATTAATGTAAGGCCTGGGGTAACAAAGGTAGATCTATCGGTTGACAACCCACTCAACTTGACCGGTTTGGCGTTGGGTGTTTGGGGCCTATTTCATTATTTCATATAGTCTAACCTGCGGGTTAGGGAATCTATCATATGTCATTGAGGTTTGTTTATGCCTAATATTTCATGTTGTCATTTTATACCATCAATTTTGGTTATGCCTAGTCTTTCATCTTGTCAATATCTTCTAGCATGTTATATTTCACTTATTCTATCACATGACACGTAATGCATGTTTTTCAAATATATGTTATGTATCAAACCTGTGGTTACTCATCAATTATTTATAGTTGACCCCTCTTTATTTTATACATGTTGCAGGCTATGATGTTGATGTTTCAAGATTCTACCACATAGGGATTTTGGATCTAGTTTAATAAATAAATAGTATTTGTTATCAATATGTGGTGTATTGTTTCATTTTTCAATGTTATCAATAAAATTCATCATTTAACTATTGTCACTAAATTAGTTGTCATGATCTTATGGGCAATCTAATCATGCCCCGACGTTTCCGCTTCGGTTGGGGTGTGACAAACATCACCACTGAAAAGTCTCCCAAATGATATTATCTACGAACGAGTTGACCAAGACACGCATTTTGTAATACTTTTATATATATATGTATATATATATATATATATATATATTTATTTTACTTTTATATATTTACTAACATCTTCACTTGAAGAATGATCAGGTTAGACATCAACAACACCGAAGTATCAAGAGCCCTCATTTTCCTTTGTGTCTTTGAACGATCTCGATTCAACTTATCGCTACTATATTGCTCCACGATGGGTGCACTTGCTCGTGAATGTGGTGAATTAGTAGTAGTTTAAGTAAATCGTATTTTATAAATTTAAAGGCTAAACTGCTAAAAAGGTGTCACAAATAATGCAATATTTTATATACACCACATGCACGCAAGCCTTTTGGCGCCGTTACCGGGGACACAAAATGAGGATTTTGAAAAAATCTGAGTTGATGGCCTAATCTTTGTAAATATGTATATATGTACCATAAGTTTCCTTCTTATTTATGTTCTTAAATTTTTTTGGTAACCACTTGGTTCCTTTTAAATTTTAGAACTTTCATTTTTTTTATATAGAATGTATATTAACACTAGGTAGTGTTCTGATCACACACCACCTTAGATTGATTTTCCCTTTTTCTGTATTAGAATATTCTGGTTACTACTGATTCTTGTTTATCTTTCTGATTTCAGGTAGTGTATGAAAATACAACCACGAGACGTATTAGAGCCACTCCCTAAACTAAAACGATTTCTACACAGCAGACTCCCATCCCGTTCCAAAACTATTACTGAATTCATCAATAAGCTCATCTCGATGGCTAACGAGTGGACCGTTTTTGACTACCTAAGGCCCAACGTAGTCAACTTTGGTGCAGCCATTGCCCCTCCTGATGTCGAAGCTAACAACTGCGAGATTCAGCCTCAGTTGGTGCAGATGCTCCAAAACTCTGCAACTTTTCACGGTTTGCCCGATGAAGACCCTCACTCTCACGTCACAAACTTCCTCAAAGTTTGTGAGACATTCAAGTCAAATGAATCCTCTAATGACACCGTTCGACTTCGCATGTTTCCTTCTCACTCAAGGACCGTGCGAAATCATGGCTGAACACTCTGCCCAATGGTTCCATTACCACTTGGGACGAGCTCGTTCAGAAGTTTCTGTACAAGTACTTCCCACCTGCCAAGACAGCCAAGCTCCTGACAAATATCAACTTCTATACTAAAGAAGACGGAGAATCACTGTATGACACTTGGGAACGCTTCAAGGAACTCTTGAGGAAATGCCCTCATCATGGTCTCATGATTTGGCAGCAGATTTCTATATTCTATAATGGTTTACACCCGCAAACCCGCCATATCCTTGACTCCAACTTTGGTGGCATTTTAGGGAATGGAAGTCTTGAGGAATTCTTCTCCAAAATTGAAGACATTGCTCAAACTAGCTTTCAGTGGCACATTTCTCGCAATGCCAAGGCAAAGGATCCAGGTATGCACTCTCTTGACGAATCTACTGCTCTCAAAGCCCAAATTGAGGCCTTGACTTCAAAAGTCATGAAGCTAGAGACCTGCAAATCTGCAAACGTTGCCCCACAGTGTGAAGGGTGTGGAGGCCCATATGAAAACTAGAGTTTCATGGTGGATGGTAAAATTGAAAACGCAAACTTCATACAAAACCAACCCCGCCAGCAGGGAGCATATGGCAACAATTCTGAGTGGAGGAACAATCAGAACTCTGGGTGGAGCACTAACGGAAACAGTCAGCAACCAGGTAACAATCAAAACGTCTCGCAACAGCCACGACAAAACAATAACTACCAAGGAAGCAGTTCGTCTGACGGACTCGCTCGCCTTGAGGAATCTATATCTCGGGTGTTCACAGAAGCTGAGAGGAAGATGTAGGAGAAGTTCAGAAGCAATGATGCTGGATTTCAAAACCTACAAGCCTCTATTAAAATGCTCGAGGAGCAGCTTGGTCAGATAGCCAAGACAGTAGGTGAAAGAGCCCCAGGCTCTCTCCCTAGCAACACAAAGACCAACCCCAAAGAGATGGTCAACGCTATTACACTCCATAGCCGAAGGGTTGGCCCCGAGGAAGCTGCTATGAGTCTAGTAACACCAACCCCACTTCTTTAAAAACAAACTGAAACACCTACCCCTGTAGCTGTTGAAGAAACCATGAAGGACTTGAAGGTTCCTTATCCAAGCAGGTTGAGTAAAGCCAAGAACAAGGAACAGTTCGGCAAGTTTGTGAACCTTCTGAAACAGCTGCATATTAACTTGCCTTTTGTGGAAGTTCTTTCTCAGATGCCGAAGTACACAAAATTCATGAAAGACTTCCTGACCAACAAGCGTAAGATCATTGAACTTAATTCTATCAGCCTAGGGGAAGAATGCTCTGCCATTCTGATTAGCACGATTCCTCGAAAGCAACTGGATCCTGAGAGTTTCACACTACTATGTGTAGTTGGGGACATTGCAGTTTCAAAAGCACTTGCTGATCTGGAGGCTAGCATAAACCTTATGCCATCTTCCATGTTCAACAAATTGAACCTCGGTAAACCCACACCCACCAAGATGGGCATCCAGTTGGCTGACTTGTCAGTGAAGTATCCTTCAAGGATTGCTGAGAACCTCCTGGTTCAGATAGAAGAATTCGTTTACCCTGCCGACTTTGTTATCTTAGATATGGAAGAAGACAATGAGGTACCCCTTATCCTCGGACAACCGTTCCTGGCAACAACACAAGCAGTGGTAGACATGAGCAACGACACATTAACGATCAAGTTCGGCGACCAGGAAGCGACCTTCGAAGTGGGAAGGAAAGCGGACGGTACTTTACAAGTGGTGGATAGCATCAAGTCAGGTCTAGAGTTCACATATCAAAGAATGGAGGAAGCCTCTCCCCCATTATCACTCTTATAGACCAAGACTGCGGGTCTAGCCAGCATACCCGTATACTAAACATGACGCGCCATGGCGGCTTACCATGGATGTCTAAGGTAAAAGTAAAAGGATAGGACGAACTTCAAAGATCACATCTTCAAGACAATCAAAATTCCGCCCCTTCCTTATCTTTCTACTTTTATTTTAGATACCTATCATAGTTAAAGTAGTTCAGTTTTATTTTTTCAGTATTAGTAGTTTAGTTCTACTACTAGTGTTAGAGATCGAGGTTCACCTAGTGTAACTCTGAGACGTCAGACTAGCAAAGAGTGTTCTTGCTGAAACGCGGAGAGATTTAGCAGATCTCCAGGACAAGTATTTTATAGTTTAATTTAGTCTTGTAGGTAACAAATAAGGAAGACGAGCGAGGAGGAGAAGGCAGAAGTCAGCACTTGCAGCCAAGCCATGCAGATTCAGAAGCACATCACGTGTCTGAAGGAAGCAGTCGGTGACGAATTTTTTTCCCTTGAATTATTTAAATCACATTATTGCTTTCTTTTTGCAATCAATAAAGCACATTGAGGGCAATGTGCAATTTAAGTGTGGGGACAAGATGGTCATTCTTAGCTGGAAATTCGCAACACTAAAACTTTTGCCTTGTCCATAATTTTTTTTTTCAAAAATAAGCCAAACTTTGTCTTCTGAAAAGCGAATAAAGATTTGTTCATGAACCACAACGCATGAATAGAAACTATGTTTTCCAAATAGAAAAGATTCAAAATCCATTTGCATTATTCGAGTATACATTGAGCTATTTTTGGGTACAGCAAGATGAACCCAAAGTTTATTTATTATGCAACTGGTACTTAAAACCCTTTTTCCCACATTTTCAAAGAGTGATTGAGCCTACCCCTGTACATAGCTAACATGCTCATCCTTCATAAAAATAGTGAGAAACAAGGTGACTCATTCAAGCTAGAACTTGGTAAGGGTATACAGTCCAAGATTTACAAAGTCGGGAAATATGTTTCATGTGATTGAGGCCCCTGGGATAAACCCTCCTTCTTTCTTTCACCTTAAATATTTCTTTTCCCCCAAATTATCCCCTAGTTAACCCCTTTGAGCCTAAACCTTTCATTTCAAAAACCCGCAAATTTATTTACACATCCAAAACCCTTTACCCCCAAAATAGCCTTTCTATTTTACACCCCCTTATTTTCGCAAAACAAAATATTTTGAGGAAAGTTTTCAAAAATAAGTGACCTTTCTATCCTAGGACACAATGTCATCCACCCGGATAGTTGCTGCAGAAATTTATCTGAGAAGAAGATATCTATTTGTCTAAAAAAAATTCGTTTAGTCTTTGTTTCTTGAAATAAAAGAGCAAAAGCTCTTTAGTGTTACTACCCCTTGGTCAGAAATATGTATATTATGGTATAAACAAATAATGTTTATTCTGTTGCTTCCGCGTATCTGATATCGACAGCCTGCCCCCACACCACCCCCAGACCTGGCAGGGTGCAGCGGGGGTGGTGTGACATACGTATCATCTCATTAAATCGCCAACTATTCGTCGAGTCGATTGTGTCGTGAAATCAAATTATTATCTATTTCTTCATTTACTTTCTCTATCTCATCTAGTCGTCGAGGTCATCTTCGGGTCTATTCGTTTTGTGGCGTCAATCTTTCAGTTGTGTCTCCATATTAGGTGAGTATTCATAGCCCTTTTCCCTTACTATTTTGGAGTGCAACATGTACGCAATGAGAATGCAAACTCTTTATGCTTTATTCTAAAACTAAATGTGAACGCTATGAATGTCATGTGTATACTTGTGTGGTTAAACTTGTGTGGATTATTGTTGAGAACGATTGAACGATGGAACGATGGGACGACTGATTGATGGAATGATTTGACGTATCTTATTAACTCATTGAGTCGGGGTTACAATAATAGATCTATTGGTGTGGCAACCCACTTGGCCTGCCTCGCGTGTCCTTGTGATTGAAAGCCTAAAAGCCGAGGGCTTGAGTGTGTCGTCTATTATGTGCTTTGACTCATTTCATGTTTATCATATATGTTTACACTTAACACATTAATTTCACTTGACAAGATTTACGCACTGTTAGCTATTACAATATTAGCACTCGGGGCCCTAATGTCTGAAAGCTTATTCCGTACTGCTACTCTGACTAATAGAAGTTAGCTTAGTGTTTATGATTAGTAGCTTTCAAAATAGGTTCACCTACTCTTGGTATTTAAATGGTCTACCTGCAAAATTGTTAAATCAACTATGTCAACAACAATAATGTTGTTGGTGAGCCGTAACCTTCACAACATTTCAATATTGCCACTACTACTACATAAACTTTCACGCAATGGAATGACTAGAATCAACCAGCAAAATATATATGATATGGGGTACAACACATGCACCTAATGATTTCTAGCATACTAATGCACGCAGTATTTTTCACATTCCATGCCACTTTCAATGTAGCTAGTAGTGCAATAACTCGTTTAATATAACTTGATAAATGGCACTTTTAACCATTGTGGCCCATATTGTTTCAAATATTAAAACAGAGCGTGGTATACGGAACTCACAGTGTAAATAGGATAATCTTAGGACAGATGCACGAAGAGGCACATCATCATCAAAGATGCAAGAAGGTCGAAGAATCTGATAACCTAAACAAGTATAGGTTTAGTTTATTTAACACAGTAATAATATTGGTTAGGCTTGGTTGTGCTCCACACCTTAAACAATACAATACGTTCGTAGATTGAGGTCCCGATACGATTGGATGTCCCAATACAATCGTATGGCCTACAACTGGATACGATCGTATTTATCTTCTAATTATCTAATAAAATAGATCGTGCCCAATAGGGTGGTATGCCTACCTATCTTAATATAACCATATGGTTATAATACTCGAGTCTCGAACGATTATTGTTTAGTGAATACTTACAATTTTACATAAAATCACAATACATAATTACACAAATATAAATGGATGTTTACAATTGTAATACAATAATACTTTGGTTTTCAATAACCGTTCCTCACATAACGATTACACTATAACAATGTAATGATATAACACAAAGAACACGGTATACCTCCGGTTGGTACGCAGACTCGAACCCGGTTAACCGAGCAATGCTAAACATATCAGAATTGACGTATAGGTAATCCATTCCATGTAGAATTTCGCCACGAGTAATAATATGACATTAGTTTCCAGATTTGACTTCGTTTGACCCTTAAAAATCATGGCCACCGCTAGGCTGCGCTCTAGCTGCTGACGATGAAAAGAAATCGTGACCTTGCGGGGTTACCGGAACAAACAGGGGCAGCGGCGTCACCGCCGAGCTGCTCACCTCGCCGCTACTTGCGGCTGTCCACCGTTTCTGCTGCTGCGCCGGTCAGGAAATCAACGGAAGAGAGAGAGAGAGAGAGAGAGAGAGAGAGAGAGAGAGAGAGAGAGAGAGAGAGAGAGTCGTGAGAGGCTTGGAGGGAGGTCGCCGGATAACCGGCGGGGCCAGGTCGCCCAATGTCGGCGTTGGGAAGAAGGAAGGCAGAGAGAGAGAGAGCCGACTGCTCTCTTCCTCTTGATTTTCTTTAACACACATATGAGGGTAAGAGGATAAAAGATAGGGTTAATTAGTGTACTACACAAAAGTGTTGTACATTTTTAAATAAACTAGTATTATACCCTGATATCCGAACACGTTAATTTACCAAGCGTTACGTAAATGGTCCATAATAAACCTTGACATGACTGGAATATTATAAATGTCTCGTAAGTACTCCCGGAATGCTTAAATTGCCAGATAATATATAATCTGATAAATATTCGGTCAACACACGGTTTAAAGCGCGTATTTGACGCGAATCTTGTGTATCTCCATTTCGTGAACCGATCACATTTCCAAGACTATAATTTCGTGTCAATACTCAGAATATTTATAACTTCACAGGGTCGGTAAAACCATTTTAAATAATTAAATAAATCCTTTTCGGTTAATATCGCATATCAGTCCCATTTACCGATTTCACTGTTTCTTGCACTGATCCCTACGGTTATCCTTTCTAACAGTCAAATCATCAATGATCAAGTATTTGACAATACCAGATTTCCTAATCTCGTCTCAGTGACCTTTTGGTCACTACCGATGGCATACTCGCGTTAAGCGTCGTTCAGCGTTTTAATACACGCACTTCACTTGTAACCATCTAAATAGGCTTTCTAACTAATATTAACATCCTTGTTAATATATCTATCTTCATAACTCATCGAATCACATATATATATGATAACGTCCGGTTATCTGACATGTTAATTAATTAAACAACGTAAATTCTTGATTCCACCCGAACTCTGCTTTTATTGATTCGTAACACCTTGGATTACATAACGAATTATTACAATGCTTCTATTAACTTATCCGGATATCGGGTAAATGAATTGGGCCTTTGATGGGCTATAATATCCTTAATGGGATTAACGGGCCTAACTGGGCCTATCAAGTCCAGTTTATTAGTCGGAAAAATTTCCCCCAATTTTATCGGAATTAACAAGGTGTTACAACTCTCCACCCTTAAATGATTTTCGTCCCGATATTCGCCCTACCTACCAGGATGGGAAGTAACCAAACGCTTGTGGATCACATCATGCAAGATGTTCTGCAAGGGACATTTATCTTACTAGTGCCACCTCATGGCCCGTGATGTCTTCCTATGATCTTACTACCTAGTGGACTTATATGCCTTTAGCGTGGACTTACTATCACTTCATACTGACACTTTGTCTTTACATTTCATCTTGTGGTATTGGCTATTACTCGGTCTTGATACGGCGCCCCGTATATCGTATTATAATTGCAACAAGGCAATACGATTACCATTCTAGTGATGACGTCACCACGCAGTGCAATATCGTAAGTGATTTCATTTACCACACAGACTTAATCGCCACTATATAGTGTTACCAAAAGGAACTTCTCTGACATCAAACCATATGAACCATCTGTCACTTCCCGATCAGCATTCTTTTCCCATCACTCCTACTTGGTGAAACATGCAGAACTAATCAGCCTCACCTCCGTAGGTTTACTAATAATCTGATCGAGTAACTGAATCCTATAGTTGTGACAAGTCACTAATCGGACGAGTCATTCTCATTATCAGATTCTTCGAAGGAAATTTGCAGGATTTCATGTTAAGGAACCGACTCAAAACATCCACCTTATCACAGGGAAATGTTGTGACCCTATTGTAACACATTCAATAATCAGCCATCGGTCCTGTCACACGAAACCTATATGCGTCTTGACACAAAGGTTAATTCTATACATTTGGGGGGGGGGGGGGGGCTAACTTAGGTCTAACACATAGGTTGTCTAGCACAATTATACAATAAAGCACATATAGTTTTTAACACGCCAAGGCATTACACTTGGGTCCACACTATAAGAACCGACATGCCAACTTCACAGTATCCTGATCACACCAAGTTATTCATAGCTATTTTTATAGTTCCATTCATGGAAACACACAAGAGTCCTCTTGACTGAAAGTCAATCACATGGACTCACCCAATTCAGTATGTTCTATCAAGATCATTATTTCCCAAGGAAACTGAAAGTGCTTGGCAGAGGTCCTCACCTTGATGATCATCACAATATTTTAGGATAACCAAATGCACAAATACAATAATTTCATGAGATTCATGGGCTCCAACAATTGATATATATATGTTATTATTCATAATCAAGATGCCCTTACTCATGTCTCATCATGGGATCTAGTTGCTAGGTTATCAAGATATTCAACTTCAAGTGAAGTATGATCTACCTTCACTTATTAAAGGCGATCCAAGATGCCTTCCATAAGTTTAATATTTCCTTACAAGCAAACCAGCTACACTAGCCAAGGGCATTATACACCTTGCTCAAAATGCTTGATCACGACCACACGAAATCAGAAGAGATTATCGGGGTAATTAGTGGAACATAATCATCACTATATGTCAAGCATCCCCTACTCAAAATATTTTACAAGTCCTGGTCTGATTAATTGGGCAATATGAGTGCATAAAATCAAACGAAGTTTATGTCTCTCCCCTCCTTTGCGTTAAGAACGGGGTTAAATAATGTATATCCACGGTACGTGACGAGTCTATTAATATTATGCACTCATAAGATCACTTTGGACCACCCAGACCGACAAACCTTTACCCTATATTCTGAGAGTGTCGTCTCTAATATTCTTTTGTGCGTTAAAAGTCAAGGGTAAATATTCAAATAGAGTATCACATTACTCCTGATCACCAGTCCATTTCTCTAGCAGACTTATGTCTTAGCCGACATCATTAGCTCACACCCTTTTTTTATAATTGAATTTATAACCACTAAGGGTCTCAGCATTCCATATGCACAGAGTCCAAGTCAGTGAGTTTCCACTTTATTCCAAAGTTTAATCCATTCTAGGATATACAAACCTTTCACGTATTCCACCACGCACTTAGACAGATGCCCACTTTGTCATAACTATATTCAATCAAATTCTTCATTAAACAAATCCATTGATTTAGCTTTAGATCGTATTTATAACCATCACTGTTATATCTAATGACATCGATCTCGACGATGTATCCTTGCCTTTCTAGATGCAACTCTTTCGCCTTTACTTGGCATTTTAATTTCCTTTATAATATCTCAAATTTTGGCATAAATGATAGCACACCAATCATCATGAACATGTGGTCTCCATGCCTACCTTTCACACTTACCTGACTCTGGTTCCGTAAACCATTATGCTAAAGGTGTTTATATATATAGGGCTTACCGCAGCTATCCCACCACACCTTGGACACAATTAGAAATGCACCGTTATCTAGTTCGTGTACAATATTATACATGTGTTTTAACCTTTGGGTTACTTCCCTTCGGTAGTGCATAAATAATACACATGCTTCAAACACATATTTACACCCGAATATTCTAGTACGTCCACCTTCCTTACCTGGCGTTGCACAACTCTTTGCATTTCTAGTACCCAACTTAAGGTTGTATCATAAACAGTTCTCCACCATTCCTGGTAATGTTCCAAAACATGCGAAGAACTCAACCGCTATACACGAGGGAGCAAGTGGAAAGAGTAGAGCAGCACCTTGCCGTAGAGAGGGTCCTAGAAAGGTTAAGAGTTCTGCACCGGTTGGAGTGGAATAGGAGTCTAAAACAGAATTCGATCAATTGGCTTTAACGAACCTATTTCATTAGAATGATCGAAAAACCCGCTTATCTATAGAAAGAGGGAGAGAGAATGAGAAATCACTCGACTGTTAAGGAGAGGAGGGGAGAGTTCGACCGCCCTAAGCCAACCAGAACGGAAAAGAAGAGTTCTATTCGGCGACCGGTAGGGAAAGGAGATACTTTTGGACCTTGCTATCCCGCACCACAATTCATCCTCTGAATCATTGACCAAATAGACCTCAAGAGGTCTCATAAAAATTAAATCTACCATGAATTATCCATGCCTCCGTCATGAAGACTAACTATATGGTTCTTGCTAACCACTTAGTTCGAGGATTATCATTCAGATTTAGAATACAAGCTCAATATTAGACAAATGCACGAAGTTAACGCCACATATCAACGCCTGAGATCACATGGCTATTACTTGTGTGAAAAATTCTCCACAGACACTTGTCTCAGCTTCCAGGCCCTTGCATTTTTAAATGTTACTCACACAAGTAAGGAGACGGTACGAATCAAAATACCGTACATTATAATAAAAACAGAGTAGTTTCACCAATGGTGCCACCTCTATTGAGACAAATTAGCAAAACCAACCATGAATGGTTGTGCGACAAATTGGAACTTCCATCAGCTACACCAAGCTGATAGTACAAAGTGATCAGATCACGAGTAGGGTTTAATCTAAAAGTAACAACTTTACACAAGAGGAATTTCAAGATGATCATCAATACATAAGGTTGATCGAATCGAGAAGAGAATAAGAAGAAAAATGAGAAGAAAAATATGTCGTCGTCCGCTGCTGCTCCGCATCTTGTAGTCGTTTGGATGATTTGTTGACTCCTTTGCTTTGTCGTGTTGATTAGAACGAGTATCGCCATCGTGTCGTTGTTGCAGATGTTCTCTACTGAGCTCCGCTATGTCTTCATAAATTTTGATTATATATGTCTTCCTTGTCTTGATCTTCATTTGCAATCCACTTCGTCTAGCTTACGCATAACAAACCCGCTAAGAGTCTCTAGTTAGACTACACCGCTTACCGCGGTACATTTATCTGAAAGGGATCCGTTTAGCCTTTCTTCGAATTGGAAACATGCAAGGAGATATTTAAATGCATTAATATGAAAAGCAGCACCAATATAACTCAATCACCGCACATTCTCGTGACCCACCAATTTCCATTTTGAAGTTGACAACATAATTTTTGCAGATTTGACCATCTCCGTGTGTCCATCTTACAACACGAGTCCTTATCTGTTAATGCCGTAGGTCTTTGAATTTGCATGGGCGCACACAATTCTCTTTCATAAACAATCATTTATTTCTAAAGATTTCATCTCCATTCGCACTGCTAATTCCATTCCAACCAGGCCAAGCACCTTATTCCAATTGCGGTCGTCCTTCTGACGTCCAACTCAGCTAATAACAAACAAAGATACCTCCAGAGGTGATTTATGTCACCACGTGGCATAACACAAATTCACAATAATTCAATTCCTACCGAGTCATACTACAGTTAGCAAGTGATCACATAAGGCGATTCTAAGTACCAACTCTAGTACTAATTTAAAAATATAAACAACAGCATGCAAGCAGTCATACAATTTATAACACGTAAGCGCACATAAGACAATTATTATTAGCATAACATAATCAAATTTTCAAAACATGAGCCCAAATATTCTCTCAATTTGGCTTTAACTATTAACTATATAGGTGTTCTTTGAATCCTGGCTGTAGTTTCTGAAGCTGGTTATGCATCCCATACTACACAACCGTCCATGCAACTAAACCATTTAGTACACCCCCAAAAGGACCTTAAACCGTAGGGGAACATTAGCCTAGATGACAATACTTTTAGCATTAATCGATTTAGCAGGGTTCACCAGCGTATACGCACACCTGTGGGCTCAGTAGTTAGGTTGATCAAGTCTAACCCCTGCCGACCTTGTGCGAATCCATGGTAGCCACCTTCATGGCCTAAAAATGCCTCAAGTATTATCAAAGTAACTAAACCATAATTACATAGTCCAACTCACACATGTGCCTATGTTTCCAATGCTAATCAAGTAAACGTAAAACCTCTACAAACTATCAATAATTATCTGCCTAAGTTTTGAAATTATCTACGTACTAGTCCCAGGCCGTTATTGGTTCGAGCTTAGGTGATCTATCTGATTTCCTAATATTCTAAAACCTTTGGCTCTGATACCAACTTGTCACACCACCCCCGCCGCACCATGCCAGGTGCAGGGGAGGTGTGGGGGCAGGCTGTCGATATCAGATATGCGGAAGCAACAGAATAAACATTATTTATTTTTACCATAATATACAGACAACCTGATATGCTTAATTTCACTTCACAAGATTTACACACTGTTAGCTATTACGATATTAGCACTCGGGGCCCAAATGTCTGAAAGCTTATTTCGTACTGCTACTCTGATTAATAGAAGTTAGCTTAGTGTTTATGATCACTAACTTCAAAAATAGGTTCACCTACTCTTGGTATTTAAATGGTCTACCTGCAAAATTGTTAAATCAACTATGTCAACAACAATAATGTTGTTGGTGACCCGTAACCTGCACAACATTTCAATATTGCCACTACTACATAAACTTTCACGCAATGGAATGACTAGAATTAGCAAAATATATATATGATACGGGGTACAACACATGCACCTAATGATTTCTAGCATACTAATGCACGTAGTATTTTTCACATTCCATGCCACTTTGAATGTAGCTAGTAGTGCAATAACCCAATTAATATAACTTGATAAACGAAACTTTTAACCATTGTGGACCCTAATGTTTTAAATATTAAAACTGAGCGTGGTATACGGAACTCAAAGTGTAAATAGGATAATCATAGGACAGATGCACGAAGAGGCACATCGTCGTCAAAGATGCAACAAGCTCAAAAAGTCTGATAACCTAAACAAGTATAGGTTCAATTTATTTAACACAGTAATAATACTGGTTAGGCTCGGTTGTGCTCCGCACCTTAAACAATACAATATGTTCGTAGATTGAGGTCCCGATATGATTAGATGTCCCAATACAATCGTATGACCTACAACCGGATACGATCGTATTCATCTTATAATTATCTATAAAAATAGATCGTGCCCGATATGGTGGTATGCCTACCTATCTTAATACAATCGTATGGCTTGTTTTATCAGATAAACAAATATGATTATAATCCTCGAGTCTCAGACTGTTATTGGTTAGTGAATTCTTAAAATGTTACATAAAATCAGAATACATAATTACATAAATATAAATGTTTGTTTACAATTATAATACAATAATACTTTGGTTTTTAATAACCGTCCCTCAATTAATAATTACACTATATCAATTTAATGATATAATACAAAGAACAGGGTATACCTCCGGTCGGTACGCAGACTCAAACCCAGTAAACCGAACAATGCTAAACATATCCGAATTTGACGTATAGGTAATCCATTCCATGTAGAATTTTGCCACGAGTAATAATATGACATTAGTTTCCAGATTTAACTTCGTTTGACCCTTCAAAATCGTTGACTAGCCTTGTTCATAGTTGACTATCTTTGACCCGAGCTCAAAATCAATTCAAACAATTTCTACAACCGAATCTAACTCAACAAATGTATTCTATAATCCATCCATAACCTCCAACCATAGCTGTTCGACGGTCGAAGACCTCCACAACCACATCATCGACCTAACATCATCATCCAAACATTAATAAGTTACATCACATATCATCATCGAGTTATCTAAGAACAAAATGCCAATATTCCAACATCCCAATCTGTCAAGAATAGATCGTAATTAAAACATGCAGTTAAGATCGGGGGTCAAAAGAGGTGAACAAGCTGGAATGAAAAGAAATGCTTGAGAACTTACTACAACCCTAAAAAAATCAGGGTGAATCACGTAGAATTCGCGACTTAGGGAGGTCGCCGGACTGTAGAACACGGCAGGGCCGTGGCCATTGCTAGGCTGAGCTCTAGCTGCCGACAAGGAAAAGAAATCGTGACCTTGCGGGGTCGCTGGAACAAACAGGGGCAGCGGCGTCGCTGCCGAGCTGCTCACCTCGCTGCTACCTGCGGCTGTCTGCCGTTTCTGCTGCTGCGCTGGTCAGGAAATCAACATAAGAGAGAGAGAGAGAGAGAGAGAGAGAGAGAGAGAGTCGTGAGAGGATTGGAGGGAGGTTGCCGCCGTTTTATGGAGGTCACCGGATAACCATCCAGGCTTGGTCGCCTGATGTCGGCGTTGGGAAGGAGAAAGGCGGAGAGAGAGCCGCCTGCTCCCTCCCTCTTGATTTTCTTTAACACACATATGTGTGTGTGTGGAGAAATAAAATGAGGGTAAGAGGATATAAGATAGGGTTAATAAGTGTACTACATAAAAGTGTAGTACATTTTAAAATAAACTGGTATTACACCGCGATATCCGAACACGTTAAATTACTATGCGTTACGTAAATGGTCCATAATAAATCTCTACATGACTGGAATATTTTAAATGTCTCGTAAGTACTCCCGGAATTCTTAAATCGCCAGATAATATATAATCTGATAAATATTCGGTCAACGCACGGTTTAAAGCGCGTATTTGACGCGAATCCTGTGTATCTCCGTTTCGTGAACCGATCACATTTCCATGACTATAATTCTCTGTGAATACTCAGAAAAATACACATGGATCTATGCCTAGGTAACATACATGATGGAGGTCTCAACAATTCATAGCATAAGATTCATATCCGGATGGTTAATTTCATGAATCTAACCATAGATGGCATATATGATAGAGATTTAACCATTTCCTAGCATAAGAATACCAATTTGATAGTTACAACCCTAGATCTATAACATATCATCATGCAAGAACATAGATCTAGCCAAAAATCATCATAAAGTTACCATTTTGATCATTCTATTCATAGATCCAAGGATTATGAACATGAAAAGTGTAGCTTTAACCCTAAATCATCATAAAGTTTCACGCTTTAAACATGAATCCATAGATCTAAAGATTATCAACATGCATCATGAAGATCTAAACCCTAAAACATCATAAAGTCTCAAGCTTTATACCAATCTATACATGGATCTTGCATGGGCCATCAAACACATCATAGATCTAGACCTAAATCAACATAAAGATGCAATCTTTAAACATATAATCCATGGATCTACCACATGTAACATAGATCTAAGCATAATCAAGCATAAAGTCTAGATCTTGATGGGGAAGGAAGAAGAATTTAAGGATCTAAACACATAAATTTGGGATCACCTACCGAAAAGGGTAAAACCGACTTGATCCTAAGCAAGAACTCATGAATCTTGGCCCTCAAGACTTCAAGGAAAGAGATCTCTAATGGTTCCAACCGTTTTGGGGGTTTAGAGGGGATTATGGTTTGAGAAAATGGGTGAAATGAGGCTTGAGATGCTTAAGTAGCTGAAAAATCCCTTCAGGCTGTAAAAACCATTCCTAGAGTATCGCCTAGGAGCTCCATGAGCTCTAGGCCTCCTGGACGGCTCCTTGGCTTTTCGCCTCGTTTCGCGTGCTCGTTTTGCCATTTTTTGATGTTTTCGAGTATCGTTTTCTCCTAAATCACCCAAATCATCATTCCAACATGTTAACCACATTTAATCTACTTAAAATGATATACGTCACATAACTCAAATGTATGCACAAATTAGGTCAAAATAGGCGTTTTTGGTTGGTTTTGACGTACATATCAGTTTTGGGCAATTCACCAACAATTCACGACTCGATCAAGTGTGTGATGGATCGTGACATGATAATTGATTATTAGTCTCATATAAATGTTGAATCTGACATACGATGATCAAACACGAGATTCCCGGTAAAGGACGAATCGCATAAAACCGGAAATTGCTTTATTTTCAATTTGAGACATCCAATTTGATTCCAATTGATAATTGAGTATTTGATTTCGAAAAAAGATTATAAATAATTTAGACCCAATCTTGGGTACAAATACCCAAAAATTCTTCAGGTGCTCAATAATTTGCAAATCGGTAAATCACAAAATTTCAAAACGGGCCAGATTTCTCAATTGGGTAAAACGCAAATGTTATATTCTAGGGGCTCGCGTCAAGCGTTAACATAGTTCTACTTGCAATTACATACAGCTTTTGAAAGGTTTTGAAATTGGAAAGGTCTCCTTAGTAGTCGCATGAATTATCTCTAGACCAATTAGTTTGCTATTACCGGCTTCGGTCCAGCAAAGGGCGAACGACACTTCCTTCCATACGAGGCTTCGAAAAGGGCGGCTTGAATACTCGAGTGATAACTATTATTGTATGGAAACTTGGCGAGTGGAAAATGGTTTTCTCAACCATTACCAAGGTTTGTCTTGCGTGATAATAATCTCTCATATAGCCACGCAAGGTACCTTTTAAGGTCTGAATGTTTTTCCTTTCGCTTTGGCCATCAGTATAACTCCTTTATATTTTCATACATCTTGTTGGATCGCTAGTAACTAGAATATCTAGTCTTGTGCGCTTCATTTAAGACCAATCTCTTTAACGATCCAAGATTCGGCACTTAAAGTCTTCCACAAAGGATTAGGCTCCATTTGGTTACATTATCAATTACTTTTCCATTCCATACGGGCATTCTTCTTGTTTGAATTCTTCCTTTAGAGATTTGAGTTGAGCATCACGGCCTTGCGACACGAGACTAGTATGATTGGTCATGCCTAGTATTCAAACTCGAAGAGGCTTAACGCATTCCTTTATACTCAATGCATCCGCTACAATGTTAGCTTTGCCAAGATGATAACGAATCTCGTAATCATAGTCATTGAGTAGCTCAATCCATTCGCGTTGTCTCATAATCAGCTCATTTTGATTGAAGATATGCTTGAGACTTTTATAGTCAGTGAATACGATACACTTCATTCCATACATGTAGTATCTCCAAATCTTTAGAGCGAATACGCTGGATCTAAAATCCAGATCATGGTTTGCATAATCCTTCTCATGAGTCTTCAGTTGTCGAGAGGCATAGGTAACCACTTTCTCTTGTTGCATTAGCACACATCCGAAACCTTGATGCGAAGCATCAAAATATACTACAAAATCTTCGATTCCGTCAGGTAAGGATAGGATTGGTGCATCACAAAGTTTTTGCTTCAACAAATGGAAGGCTCCTTCAGTCTTGGCATCTCCATTTAAATTTGTTATCTTTTGGAGTTAAAGCGGTCAGGGGCTAGGCTATCTTTGAGAAGTTCTCAATGAATCAATGATAATAGCAAGCGAGACCTAAGAATTGACGAATCTATGATGGAGTCGTGGAAGTACTCCAATTTTTTATAGACTCAACATTAGATGGATCAACATGAATACCTTTATCATTGATCATATGACCCAAGAAATGAACCTTGTTAATCTAAAAGTCGCATTTGGAGAATTTTGCGTAAAATTCTTCTTTCTTCAACAACTCCAGGATAAGTCTAAGATGTTGCTCGTGTTCCTCCTAACTACGGGAGTAGATAGAATATCATCGTTGAACAGGATAACAAATTTATCCAAGCATGGTTTGCACACGTGGTTCATTAGGTCCATGAACACCGATGGTGCACTAGTCAAACCGCATGGCATAACGAGGAACTCGTAATGGCCATAGCATGTTCTGAAAGCTGTCTTCGAAACGTGTTCATCTCTAACTCGGGGCTGGTGGAAATCGGATATCAGATCAATCTTGGACTAGTCACTTGACCCTAGAATCTGATCAAATAAATCATCGATCCTCGGGAGCGGATAGCGGTTCTTCACCGTTAGCTTGTTTAATTCTCTATAGTCAATACACATCCGAAGTGTACCATCTTTCTTCTTTACGAACAACACAGAAGCACCCCAAGGACAGTGACTTGGCCAAATAAAACCTTTATCTAACAACTCTTGTAGTTATCTAGATAGTTCTTGTATCTCAGACGGCACAAGACAATAAAGGGATCTGGCAACGAGGGCGGCTCCAGGTGTTAGGTTGATGCGGAATTCTACTTACCGAGGCGGTGGCAAGCCAGGTAAGTCTTCAGGAAAGACTTTTGAAGATTCACAAACCTACCAAACGTCTTCAATATGCTTTTTTTTGGCTTCTTCCCCGTGACATGAGTCAAAATGGCATGACATCCTTTGCGAAGGAATTTTCGTGCCTTCATGGAAGATATGATATTAAGCTGGGCTCCATTCTTTTCGCCTTGTACATTATGGGCTTCACCGTTCACGAGTGGCATTTTGACTATCTTCTCGTGACACACGATCTCCGCTTGGTTCTTTGATAACCAATCCACCCTGATAGCAACATCAAAACTTCCTAATTCGATCGGCATTAGAGTTCAATTGAACAACTTTGGTAGATCTCTCAGGTTTCTATCAGTTCACCTTTAGCCAATTCTATGGTAAACTTAGTGTCTAAGGCAACCGGGGCGATTTCAAGTAATTGATTAAAATCGGTAGACACGAAGTTTCTATCGGCACCAGTATTGAATAAAACACATAATGGTCATTTAGTAGAAACTTATCCGTTACTATGTTGGGGTTACAATGGCCATCACCAGCATTGATGAAAAATGCTCTTCCTCTTGCCTGGTTGGGAGTCTGGTTCTTCAACTTAGGGAAATCTTTCTTCACGTGGCCAGTACCACCACAACCAAAACAAGCATGAGTTGGGCAATCTCGCGTGATGTGTCCCTTGGCTTTGCAATGCCCATGATAGATGTTCCCATAATCTAGGGTGTGGTGAATGTTATACTTGTTACATAAAGGTAGGTTAACAGAGTAACCAGTCTTTCTTGGCTCGTAAACAGGTGTAGTGGCAACATAGACCTTCATTGGTTCTGGATTCTTCTCGTGAAACCTCCTCTGAATTCTTCTCAGGCTTCTAAAAAGATGCTTTCTCTTGTTATCCAGCTCCTTGCTTGATGAGGGGGCATCACTGAAACCTGTAGATTTAGCTTCAGGATTCTTCTTGGCAAAACTCACACCTTTACGTGTGGCTTGATAAACTAGATTATGTGCTAGGCGCATAACACTTTGAAAAGTGGTCGGGTTTGAGGCCAGAACATTTCCTTTTATGTGAGATGCAAGACCCCAGATGTACCTTTCGATCTTCTTGTACAGGGGAGTGACCATGGTTGAACAAAGATGAGCAAGTTCACGAAATCGCTTGGTGTAGCCAGCGATATCGGCACCATTCATAGTCAAACTCCAGAACTCAGCTTCCAACCTCTGAAGCTCTTCCCTTGGGCAATATTCATCACGCAAAAGCTGATTGAGTTCATCCCATGTAATGGCGTAGGCTAAGTCGGTTCCCATGGAGTCGGCATGGGAGTTCCACCATGTGAGCACACCTTCGGTGAATGTGCAGGTAGAGTACTTAACCATGTAGCCTTCGGGGCAGTTGCTTATGCAAAATACTGACTCCATCATCTCAATCCATCTAACTAGTCCAACGACACCTTCTGTGCCTTTGAAGCTCAAAGGCTTGCAGTTCATAAAGTCCTTGTAGGAGCAGTTAGTGTACTACGCGGTGATTCACCTTGACACCTATTTTTGGTATGTTGTGCCTCACTAGTAGCTATGGCTTCGACGACTCTTTGGACGATCATTTCCTCAATTTTGGTGACATTCATCATGGGAGGGGTCGAGGTATTTTAGGTTTGGCGTTTTAGAGGCATGTCATCTCTTTAGGTTCTCAAATAGCAACGTAAAGAAAATCGGACGATATATAAATAAAGTCATGATAATAATAATAGCTTTAATATTAGTATTAAAAGGCTAATAAGTATATATGTAACATGAGATAACATATTAGTATGACAAGTAAATATATATCTATCATGAGACAACATGTTAGTAACATGGCCTCGTATGAGAATGGCACTTCGTAGAGCGGGCTATAGTCTAGGTTTTCCACATGATGCAACCTAGTTCACTATAACCACGGCTCTGATACCAATCTATCACACCTGAACTTTCTAAAAAAGGCATGTGACGTCATGGGTCATAGTGGAGGATGCGTTGAATGACCTCTAATTTATTACATTGAAACCATTTCAGTTGAAAAATAAACAAGTCAATTTAGTTGCAAAGGAAAATATGATGGCATGACATTATCTTACATATCCAAATTATAAAAAAGTTAAGTCTTGAAATTGTTCTACCAATGATAAATAAACAAAAGACAAGAGTTTCATAAGTTATTTCATGAGGATGAATGAGACTATGACTCCAAGATGCGAGCCCTAATATTTGATTTCCCATTTGTATATTGTTTGGCTTGGTTACCTGAGAAATACATGTGTTAGGAAATCAACATAATGTTGGTGAGTTCACATGTTTAAAGTAAAGGACTTGTTTAAATCAAGCTTTACACAGTTTGATGTTGAAAGACTTATGCAAGTCAGGTTTTGCACTTTTTAATGTTGAAAGGCTCGTGCAAGTCAGGTTATGCACGGTTTAATGATAAAAGGCTTGTGCAAGTCAGGTTATGCACAGTTTAAGGCATACATTCTACAAATAAATTTGTAAACAGGTTATGAAATACAAGATATTATAATAAATGGACTCGTGTAAGTCAAGTTTTACACAATTTGATGAAAGACTTGTGCAAGTCAAGTTTTGCACGGATTAAGGCATACATGATATTAATTCTAGGTCACTGTGTTGTAATGATCTCACATAAACCTTAAATTCGAACACTAACAGTTTTACCCACTCATGGTACCTTTCCTAAGGATACCGAATGGAGCAAAATAACATCATGTACTTATTGACTAAAACCAGGAGTCAGGATTGGAGCGACCAATCATAAGTAGGGTTGTCAACCCAAATAGATCTATTCATTAGCTATCGTTTCGCACCAGACATAATCGAATTTAACTAATAGTGGGATTTTATGACAAAACGTTATGTAACGAGTTGTACTCTCGTTTAGGACATGAAAAGAACACGTAATCATACTTCTGTATAATTAACCATAATATCAAGTAAAAAGTTTGTTTGTTACATGATTTATCCCCAAAGTATTTAAAACAGTTTAAAAGAAAAGGCGCCATGAGATTCACGGAATTAAACATGAATTCAGTATGTCTTACACACATTGTATATATCAGGACAAGTGTATAAAGTTTAATGTTTCATGATTTCTCCCCCAATGATAAAACAGTAAAGGAAAAGGGGCTGTGAGACTCACCTGATCAAGGTGATGATGAAAGCTGTATTGCGTTGAATGTAGCAAGTAAACAACATCCTAATAATAAATAATAAGACTCTTTTGAGGTCTTGGTTCAACTGAGTAACGATTAGTCACCCAATCCCGCTCAAGTCTTGACATAACATTTGGAATATTTATGGTTGGAAAGCGTTGATTGTAGCAAGTCACCTAATATGGTTGGAAAGCCCGTTTGGAATATCTATTGTTCAAATAAATATTTAGGTTGATGATTATATTTATAGTCTAATAAATATATAACTTGCAAAAATAATTATAAATAAAATAATTATTTAAAGTCATGTAAATATATATATATATTCAATCAAGTTAGGAACATTGAGACAAATAATAAAGTATTTTATTATTTGAATTTCATGTTATATGTTTTATTTTATTTTTTGGAAAGGGGAGAGACCCCGGTGATTCATTAAAAAAGAAAAAAAGGAGTACAAGTAGAAAGCAGAAGCACCTTCCAGTTCTATAGGGACATACCCCTGAAAATAAACAAGAAAACACAACCAAGAAGCACACAAAAAACCACTAGCCCAATAAGTAGACAAAAAACACAAGACAATCACCCACTTAGCCACCATTATTGAAAACTGAATCATCCGCCACTCCCCAGTCAGTTAATCTCGCAATTACATAAGGTGTCTTCCGGAATCTGAAACTAGCAAGTCTCATGCGAACCACATACGAGATAACAACCACAAGCACATCAGGAGGACGTGTCTGGTTGCGGAACAAGCGATTGTTGCGCTCCTGTCATACGTAATACGCCGCAGCAGCAATCATAATACGGTTAACAACATAATTAAAAGATCTCGAACCAGACCACCTACACAACTCCAAAACAATCTCAGGCCATTTTGGATCAACAACAGGAAATACAATCCGAGCCCTTAGTAAATCCCAAACATGTCGAGAATACGAACACTGAAAAAACAAGTGGTCAATTGAATGAAAGTCGGCATAACAGAGGAGGCAACACATCATGTTCTGGTTACGGCGCCTATTCCCCTCCCATCTCAACACCCGATCTTGAGTAAGCATCCTATTCCTTAATATAAGCCACATATTAAACGCATGCCTAGGAATACAATGAGAAAACCAAACCACACGAGCCCACAGGACCTCCGACAATCTAGACCGAATAGACTCCCAAGCAACAGATGTAGAAAAATCACCACAATAACCCCGGAAAATCCAAACCAACTTATTAGCCACACTAGGATGGATAACCGATAACTCAATTTCCAACCCGTTCCACTCAGCAGGATACCCTTTGTCGACAAACTCAACCATAGAACAAGAATCCGGCAAACGAGCATCATAAAGCATCCGGTGAGAAATAACGGAACAAAGCGGACCATTAGCACACCACTTATCATACCACACAGAAGCAGACTGACCATCGCCAATCTGGACATGAATCAACGGACGAATCATCGGCCTAAGCGACAAAATTTTCCTCCAACCCCAACAACAATTTTGGGCAATACGAACCTCCCAAAAGTTACGAGATCGCAAATGGTAGGAGTAAACCCAAGAGACCCACAACGACTTACGTTTAGAGAGAATACTCCAAATATGAGTGGTCATAAGCGCCCTGTTGGAGTTTCACGTTATATATTTTAGGATTGAGTTTATAATTATAGACAAATAATTATATATAAGTCATATAAATATTTATGCAAATATAAATATATAACTTATAGAAATGATTGTAGGGAAATTAATTACTTAAGTCATGAAAATACATACTTAAATCAAGACTTGAATATTGGTAAACAATAAGGCATGTTTATTATTTAACCGTTTGTAAATATGAATATTCTTCAACTACGCGATTGATACGCGTCATAATTAGTTTTGCTTTGATAATAATTAGCGTCGAACTAAATAAATACCATTTTAATATTTTCAAGATCCAAAATAATAGTCTTTATATATTAGGATTGTGTTTCTCGGTTTTAGCGGTAACATTGTTTTTATCTGGTTTCGTTCCTACAACTTATCTTTATGACACATTGGGTATCTGAACACTTGGTAAATGTTTGTAATAATATCTTTAGGCATTTTAAGAACCAAAAATATTGGTTTGGTTGGATTGACTCCCGGTTCACTAAAATTGAGTTTTTTAGTTGCGTACGTTACCATTTTGATCCTGGTTTCTTTCCTAAGCAACGTTTCTCAATTTTGGTTACTATGGTTCACTAAAATAATTGAACTAATATCATTTTACAACCCTGAATCAGTGCGGTTATAGATCTATAATAGTCTTCGTTTTCGTTAAAAATTAGGCTTTAAAACTTGTTTTAACTTTCTATAATTTGTACCTTAGTGTCTAGCTTTTCAAAACCAAGTTTAGGGTTTTAATCCAATTTGTTTGAGATCCATTTACCCATGATTTTAAGGCCGAAATCTTTAAATAAATATATAAAAGAAGTAGGCCAAAATTTATATAAAAAAAAGATAAGGAGTGGGCCGGCGACGAGCCCACAACAGCTAGGCCGGTCAGTTGGGCCAAAAGGTCGGGCCGGGTTATTCAGGGTGTCGGGATGGATTATTGGGCCAAGTTCTAGGCTTAGGAAATTAGTTTTTGAGGTTATTGGGCCCAATTCGGGTACCGGGTTCGAGGGAAATGAAACGATCCATTTTGAATGCGATAAGTTTCTAAATAAGTCTTGGTGACGAATCAATGATAATTGTTCTTAGTTTTGGTTATCAAACCAATAAATTGACGATGGTAAATTATTTATATAAGTTTCACGCCTAAAGATTTTTATACGCGAATGGATTTAAATAATTCATTAGTTATACTTTTTAGACTCGATTATTTTGAAGATATTAAAACTAATAAAAGTTTTTGGTTTATCATTCCTTTAAAATGGTTAACGGTGTTCAACGTATTACTTTATAATACCGGGTAAGAAAATTATACAAAAATTCAATTTTATATATGTTTTTCTTGTTATTGAAATTCCATGTTTCATAGTTGAATTTCCTTTATTGTTACGGGTAGATTTTTAATACAAATGCAGGAATGGTCAATGATTGATTTATCATGCATAGTGGTTATTAATCATATTAATTCAAGTAAATGTACCTATATATTTATATATATATAGATGGTCAAAGTAACAGGTTTGACCTTGGATTTTGTCGGGTTGTCACAATGATGGACCTCTTGCAAAACCTAACCCACCATACAAAACCTAAATATTGTCCCAATAATCTCCCCCTAGGTTGTTGTATGGGATTGATTTATGTTACTACAAAATGTGTGGTCAATGTTTTCGAATGAACTCAAAAAATAAGAAGACAAGCTCCAACGAATGAAGCTCATTCGTTGGTGAGTGTGTCTGTGAATGAACTTCACTAGGTGACACATTAGTTGGCTCATTTGGTGATTCATTAGTTAGGTCATTAGTTGACAACCCCTAACTAATGAGTAATAGTATAAATAGGCTTGTGTTCATTTGGTGAGTAGAGTTTCTCATCTTCTTTGTATGAGAGGGCAGGTCATGCCCGACCTCCCATGGACCTCCCCCGTGCTTCAGTGAGATGTATACGCCTTTGACTTTTGTAATCATTCGGTTATAATCAATAAAACATTCGATTGAGTTTACATATTGATCTAGACTCCCGTCTGATTGTTTTTAGAGCTGATTATTGATCCTAAAACCTGTTTTTAACAGTGGTATCAAAGTTGTTGGTTATGATTAACAGATGTTAATCATCAACTCAGAAGGTTTTTGGATCATCAGGCGTTAAAAAGTGGGGTTGTTAGTGAAACCTTCAATTTAGATGAATTTGTTCATGTTTATCATGAACTTTGATTCAAATGATGAAGATTAAGTGATTGAATTTGACTACATACAAATCTAAATCATAATCTGGATCAATATGCCAAAAATTCATTATGTGTCACTTTTTCAAAGTCAAACTGTCTACTTTTGATCCAGGAATTGAACAATAATTCGAGTTTGTTTATGAATTTGGGTGATTATAATAGTTTTAGCACAATCATTCGAAGCTTCTGCAAGTTATGGAATTAATTAACATGAAGTTTTGCTCAAAATCAAGTTTAACAAACTTGTGTTCTTCATTCGAGCTCCAATAATGGTGGATTTGTCGAAACTTGGTCATTTTCTATGATTTTATTGGCTATAGGTTCGGTTTGGACAAGGAATCTAATGGAACAAGCAATTTTGAGGTCTCTTCAACGAATGATTAAATTGGAGATTAAGTTAATGGAGTTGGGTTTTAGAAAAGTCAAAATCTGTGTTTTTGATTGTTCACACTGTTTCGTTGATTAAAACCTTGTAACAATAGATCTAGTTTTGTTAGGTTTTTCGTCATGGATCCATAAAAACTTAAGGTTTGTTTTTCATGGATAATTGATGAAGTTATTGTGATTCAAAGATTGGAGTGTGATGATGATGATGGAAAGAATGGAAGGCGTTGTATAAAAAACCGACAAATCTGAGAAGATCGGCCGAATGAGTGTTGATGCCGGCTATTTTGTCTTATCTGCTGAATATTCCTTATTCGATGGGACCCACATTTTTAGTATTGAAGATTTTTCGTTCATTTGGTGGGATCACTGGATATTCGACCATGGCTCATTTGGTGGGCGAAAATCTTTATTTTCTTTATTCATAGGGACAAGTTTTGTTATATATTGGACCTAAAAGTTTTTTTTTTGGATGGGCTTATTTTGAAAAGAAATTATTTGAGCCTAAACCCTCAGGTTTTATTTGTTAAAAAAATTACTCGAATATCCCCTTTATTCGGTAATTTTGCATTTCAAGTTTATGATGAAAGAAATTGTGAAAGTGTTGAAGAAATGATCAAGATTCCAGATTTGCAACGATTAAATAGTCAAATTCAAAGAGTTGATGCAGAACAGTCAAGATTAAGACGAGTGGTCTTCAGACTATTTGGGACGTCAAAGAATTATTATTTTGCGCTGCATAAAGAAAGTTACAGAGAAAATGATGACGCAGATAGTCGGTTTCAAGACAAGTGTTCTTGTGACTATCAGGAATGTAAATGAAAAAAATTCTTCGTTGCATTATTCACTTGTTGAGGGCAGATGTTCAAGTCAAATTCTCATACTTTAATGATTTGGTTGATGTTTTGAATACGTCACTTTTTGAGGGCAAAGAGGGTCCTCTGGGGATTTAAAAGTTAATATTTAAAGGATATAATTCAGGGGTTTTGATGATGATTTTCTAATGGAAAGTAGGTTCATGTGAAGTAGGTTTGCATTTCGGTGTTCGTGAAAGTTGATGTGTTTGAAGGTATTGATTATGGATTTTGTTCTCTCTATCATAAGCCTAATACTGTCATGAGTCGGGTGTGCTGATTAGACCACCGACCGCTTACCACACATATGTGTTATCCTTTGACTGCTAATACATTAGGAGAGACTTAATGCTGAGGTGGAATTTCTCTGTTGGTTAATTTTGGATGTGTTGGTTTTCATGAGGACTATTGCATTTCTCTTCATGAAGATGGATTCAAAGCTTAACTTCGTTAGAAAACATGATCCTGTCTCTACCGATGTAGGGAAGCTTGTTAGATGTCTTTACAAGTACGAGATGATTAATGAAGTGAACCATTATCGTGTGCCGGTCAGAAGTTGGAGTACTTCACGAAGTTTCTTTATCCGAGGAGGAATTTTTGTTGGTTGTGGTGCTATACAAGATTACGAATTGTGTTCTGCATACCTGAAGGTTAGTCGCAAGGGGAATTTGTAGGGATATGATCATGTAATAGTAAGCGTATGTCCGGTTATTATTTAAGCCTACAGGGTCACACGTCTCGACACCAAATGTATTAATATTGATTAATAGTTAATTAATATTTATCACGAACATTTAACGAGGTTTCATTAAAAACTGACAGTTAATTGTTAACAGGGGTGTTAGTTGTAATTAGAGAGAGTTGTAATCGGATTACAATTAGGAAAGGTTTAAGGATAGGCCATAGGGCCGAAAATCGTAAAGGCTCCTATGCCAATCCTTAACTTGTTTATCAAGTCTTTTAAACATATAAATAGACCCTCTGGGTTTAAGGTTTAGGGATTGCTTTTATCTCATAAAAGAAAAACCCTAATATCTCTCTATTCTCTCTCTCGAATTCGGCAACAAGAAAAACCCAAGGGGTTTCGGTTTCTTGTGTGGTTCGACCAAGGCTATCTCGAGTGGAGGTGTTCGTGATCAAGTGCTAGCACATAACATCGGTGTGTCGTGTGTGCGATCGTAGAGGGATTTGCGTTAAATCCTCCAAGAGATCAAGTCAATCCGAGCTCATAAGGTAAACATGTTCTATCCGGTTAGTTAAATTAATTCATATGATTAATTCCGCTGCGTACTCGTGAGATAATTTGTTATATAACCCAACAGTGGTATCACGAGCCACCTATGATTTTAATTAATTACCGGGAATAAAACTTGGAAGGGGGGTAACTAAATAAGATTCTAGCTTTTCGATCCAATTAAAAATCGTGTTTTACAATTCGAAAAAGGTTTCGCAAATTGGTAAAAACGAAAAACTCAAAAATTCGATTGAAAACTGCTTTTCGACCCGATCGAAAACCACTTTTCGACCCAATCGAAAACCACTTTTCGGCCCGCCGGCTACTCCCGATCGGAAACCCTTGTTTTCCGATCGGAAACCCCACTCCCGATCGGAAACCCTTGTTTTCCGATCGGAAACCCTACTCCCGATCGAAAACCCTTGTTTTCCGATCGGAAACCCTTGTCCTGATCGAAAACCCTTGTTTTTCGATCGGAAAGCCTAGTTTCGATCGGAAAAACCTGTTTCGATCGAAAAGCCTAGTTTCGATCGAAAAAACCTGTTTCGATCGAAAACCTAATCGAAAAGTGATGTTCTCGATCGGAAACCATGATTTCGATCGAAAACTATATACAGGATCGAAAACCTCTAGCCGAATCGGAAACCCTAATTTTAGGTCTAAAATTTGATTTTGTGATCTAAAATTTAGAACCCAAGTTTTTGTTATTTGATAAATCAACATGTTGTACCTTTATTTTAAATGTTAAAAGGAAGTAAAAACCATGATGTTTCATGCAAATCGTTCATGGTTATTACTTATATCGAAAAAGATTAAAATTATAATTATGTTAGATAATTAGAAACCCTAAGATTATGTGATTATTGTGATAATTGTGACATAACAAAAGGTTTTAATGCAAATTTGTTTTATGAAAAATCGAAATTTGCTTAATTATCTATTGAAATATGATTTTGTTTATAAAATAAAATTTGTGTCCTAAAACTCAAAAGAAATACCGGCTCACCCATTTGAACACACTCTAAGAGAGGTATAAGTCGGGTCGCCATGCTTCCCTAAAGCGGGTAGGTTTTTAATTGCAAAAGTTGCAAACCTCACCCCTACGCTTCTTTGTGTGTTGCGAATGGAGCTACCGAGCTCTTTTGATTTGGAAGACAAACTAAGAATTTTTATAAACATATTATGTGGTGAAGATGTGCATGAATCTTCACACATAACTTTTTTGATCACGCATCAAAATTGTTTGACCCAAACAATATTTAAGTCTTTGCCATCCACCTTGAAAAGAACACTTGTGGGTGTCATCTTACTCATTGGTACACAATGGTAAAATGGCATTTACATGGCAAATTCCCACTCATTGGTACACAACGGTGGACAATTTGTGCGTTCTTAGCTGGACGACTTAAAATGAGCTAGGCGGTGAGACCCCTGGCCCGTGGCAAAAGATGGGATGAAACATGACTACAAATCACTTGGTGCAAGATTCACAAGTGTTATTTGTAGGTCCCATAAAATCTTGGAATTCTACTTGGAATACAATTATTGATCGTCACTTACCATTTGAATGCATCATTTCTAGCAGATCAACTGATGAAATGATGGCATGTCAATTGGATCCTAGCCTTAATAAACTTAATTGTTTAAAATGTTTAAACATTGGGTAATTAAATTTATTAAGGAAAAGATTATCGAAAATACTGATTTTTGAACTTAATCTGTTTTGTAGATGGCAACAAACCCTCCTCAAAACAATGTTGGTCATGCTTTTCGTCAAATGTTTGAAAGAGAAAAGCTGAATGGATCTAACTTCAATGACTGGTACCGTCAACTGAGGATTGTCCTTAGAGTTGAACGGAGGACCGATGTCCTTGAACATCATTGGCCGACCGAGCCAGCTGCTGATGCTTCTGATCAAGAGAAAGCGTTCTACAATGCAGAGTATAGCAGATACGATGAGGTTGCTTGCATGATGATCTCGAGTATGACTCCTGATCTTCAGAAGCAATACGAATTTCATACACCTTGTGATATGATCAAAGAGCTAAAGAAGATGTATGAAAAACAAGCTGGTGTTGAATTGTTCGACCTAGTTGTGGAACTCCACGACTTGAAGCTTGAAACTGGTAAATCGGTCAGTAGTCATGTGCTCAAAATGAAGAGCTACTTTGACAAATTGGAATCGCTCAATTATGGGTATAATCAGGCTGTGGCAGTTGGCATGATCCTCAAATCCCTTACGAAGGGTTTTGAGGGTTTTGTGCGCAACTACAACATGCATAGTATGACTAAGACTATACCTGAGCTTCATGCTATGCTTATCGAGTATGAAAAAACGATTCCTAAAAGGGCCACTGAAACACCCCAAGTTCTTATGATCAAGGGGGGAAAGATCCAAAAGGCTAAACGACCGCAAAAGGCGAAGGGCAAGAATGATGGTAAGGTAAAAGGCAAGGTAGTTGCGCTTGTTCCTAAAACCAAGCAAACCCCTCCGGCCGCAAAAGAGCATCCGGCTAAAGACCAAATCTGTCACCATTGTGGTGAAGTTGGACACTGGAAGAGGAACTGTCCTACCTATCTAGCTGAGTTGATGAAGAAGAAAAAGAATACTAGTGGGACTAGTACTTCAGGTATCTTCACAATTGAATTATTTTCCTTTTCTAAGAGTGATTCATGGGTGTATGACACCGGCTGTGGAACTCACATCTGTAATTCGTTACAGGGTCTTAGAAAGAGGAGGAAACTGAAGCCTAGAGCTTTGCAGCTGTTCGTTGGAAATGGTTTCCAGCAGCTGTGGAAGCTATAGGAGAATTTCATTTAATTCTGCCTTCTGGGTTATTTATTGTATTAGACAATTGTCATTATGCACCTTCTATCAATAGAGGTGTTATTTCAGTTTCTTTGTTGAAAAACCAAGGATTTATTAATGCGTTTAATAATATCGGTATTTCAGTTTCTAAAAATAATGTTCATTATTTTGATGCTATTCCTTGTGATGGCATTTATGAAATTGATATGCGTGGTTGTGTTTCAAATAATTCAATGTTCACTGTTAGCAAACGAGCCAAAACTAGTTTGGACTCTACCTATCTTTGGCACTGTCGTCTTGCCCATGTTGGCAAAAAGCGCATTGAAAGACCTCAACGTGAAGGGATCTTACAATCAAATGATGAATCATTTGAAAAATGCGTTTCCAGTATCTCAGGAAAGATGACAAGAAAACCTTTTCCGAACAAGCCGCAAAGGGCTAAAGACCTACTTGGACTCATTCATACTGATGTTTGTGGCCCATTTAGGCATGTGTCAAGAAAAGGTGCTAGCTACTTCGTGACTTTCACGGATGATTTCAGTCGTTATGGTTATGTTTACTTGCTTAAACATAAACATGAGGTATTTGAAACATTCAAAGAGTTTAAGAACGAAGTTGAAAATCAACTCAGTAAGACCATCAAGATCCTTCGATCGGATCGTGGTGGAGAATACTTAATGTAAGGATCCGATCTATCCCTCACGTGGTACTAATCCTAATGATTACGTGCGGAATCCGTAATCAAGAGGTGATTCGATAATGTAAACCAATAATGAACAAATAACAATGCAAGAAACAATTAAGGGTTACCGAATGAAGATCACACGAACACAAGAACACTTGGAAACACCGAATTCTAGAGGCTAGAATTCGTAAACACTTGTTAATCTTCGAGGTTCACCAACAACCCTAAACACAATGAAAGGCAATCTATATATAGGCTAATGTTTGAGTGGATAACAAGTTACTCAAACCCTAAAGGTTTCGGCCCTTTACACACATAAACCGAAACTCATTAGCCCATTAACAAAAACCAAAAGTGTTAGCCCAACCCATTACAATGTACCCAAAAACCTATAACAAACTAATGCAAAAGCCTTAACAAAGTCTAGGTCTTTACAATCTTCCCCTAGGCTTTAGCATTAGTTGCTTCCAATCACATCTTGAAATGTCTTGAATGATTCACCGTGAGTGGTGAATACCAGAGTTTTTCTTCAATTATCCGAGCTACACCCTTGGTGTAAACCTTGGCCAGCTCCTCCTCCTCTGCAGTATGAGCAATCTGATGCTTGCTAAGCACCCGAATATCAACTTCATAAAACCTCAACAGATCATGTACCTCCATTACTGTCATTGTAGTAGATTCACGCATTATCTTAGCAGTTCCAGAATAGCTACAATAAGCCCAAGATTTGAAATCAGAAAGGCAACCCTCAGGATGCTTCATTGGCAGTGGGATTTGCTTGGTCTTATTGGTAGGTGGATATCTCTTGTGGCAATATATCTTCTTGTCAGGGCCCCATACTCCTCTGAAATGCTTCATCTTTGCATACTGATGTGGAAAATCTGTAAACACCTTGAATCCACTTTTCACAGCTTTATCTAATTTCTTCCAGAAATGATCAGCATAATCATTGTTAGATGGATTAAAGAATGGTGCATTGTGCAGAGAAATCAGATCCACATTGGTCCAAGAGTAGAATTGGGTCCAGTCTTTATAGTACTCCAAAGGATTGGCACCCGCTCTTCTGACCACATACATGTGCTTCTCATCATCATACATCCAGCTTTTCACAGGTTGAGTAATTCCTCGTTTATCATGAAAATGTTTACCCAGCTGGATGAGATATCGTTCAGGAGGATAAGCAAAAGTAGATGCTTCCCATAAATGGTCTCTGTTAGCAGCGGGAGTAGTCATGAAATCTACTTCTCTAGCATCTATCTCAGGCTCTTCTTCCACAGGTGGGTTACTATCAGTAGGAGCCCCAGAACTGTCTCCATTACCTTTTCCACCACCTGATCCTCCTTGTGGATCTTGATCTTTTTGCTTTGTACTTTTCTTGGAGCTACTTGGCCTTTTCCCTCTTAGTTCAGCAACTTGTTTCTGCAATTCTCCAATTAAGATAGTGAAATCATCATTCACTTTCTTCTGATTCTTCAGAGTAGCTTCATGTTCTTTCTGTGTATCAACAAGTTGTGAAATCACTTCAGACTGATGTACAGTGGTAGCTGTCAACCTCTTGATTTCAGCTTTCAGTTCTTTCTCCAATCTGTACTCAGGAGTTTCAATTGCCTTTCCCTTGTCAGCTAGGGAAGGTCCAGATGAAGACTGTCCTTGAGAAGAGGACTGTCTTGAGGGAACAACTCTGGGAGGATTGGTTCTTGGATCCCTTCTTCTCACAGGGTTGGTTGGGTCACTTGTAAAAGCATCTTTCATCAGTTGGGCTGCATGAACAGCCTGTGAAGTCAAATCTTCATTCAGAAAGGTACTCAGGGGAGGTTCCTCAGTAGTCTTCTGTTTCTTGGATACATGGACTTCAGGCTCTTCCATTCCTTCATCAACAGGCATATCATCAAGATAGCTACCATAGTCCAGTTGCTCTTCATCTTCTTCGAATCTAAGAGCATCAATCCTAATATCATCAGTTGGCAACTCATCAGCCCAAGAGTTACTATCATCAGGAATATCAGTTACCACCCTTTGTGTTGGAGGGGCTGAGTGTTCTTCTTCCACAAATGCATTCACTGAAGGTGGAACTTCTGAAAAATTTCCAAACTTTTCTCCAAATACATATCCTGGCTCATCAATCTTCTTCTTGGGGTTTATCAGAGAGAATACATCTGGACCCATGGGCTTCAGATCCAGAATTTCACCATGCTTTCTCAACTGAGGATATCTTGAATCCAAGATCAGTTGAATGAATCTTGGAACAGCAGCAAACTTCTCATCTTCTCTGACTATAACATTCTTGACATCTTCAAACACTGCCTTTGACCAGTTAAATCTCCATCCTCTGATCAAAGCAACCAAAGCATGAGTGTGCAATCTGTTCAACTGGTCACTTGAGCTCTTCTTGGCAATCAAACATTTCTGCAAGTAATGAATGAGCATCTTCCAATATGGTGGGACTGAATTCTTGAAAGTTGGTGGAGTGTCAAGAAGATATCCCATCTGCCTTAGACAGGTAAGAACTTGATCATCATTGAACTCCGTAGGATCTTCAGCTTTATCTACAAACCTCAGTGCTTGCCTGAACACCTCTTCAGTCAGAACAATACTGTGACCTTGAATCTTTGCATGAATTGCTTTACCATCTTCAGACACAGCAGCAGTCTTCCAGAACTCGAGCACTATCTCTTTGTATACTGACACCTGGGCAGTTAAAGCATACTTCAAACAGCAACGGTTCAAACCATCAATGAGTGATTGATAGTTTGCCTTGTGGATGGACGGAAGGTCACCGAGATATGCCACCTGATTGTGGCCTTTAGCAAAATCTATAACCCTGCAATCACAAACACCAGACAGAAAACCCAACACAACAAACATTGCAACACAGTCAGTCATAATTAAATTCACACAAAACTTCCAAACACACATTTTCTTAAAAATTGGGCAGCATAATGGCTTGAAAATGTGAGCTTACCACATTTTGGGGTTGACCGAAATCCTGGTCGAAAACCCTTATGGGTAATCGAAAACCTCAGAATTTCGGTGTACCTGGACCGGTCCGATCGAAATCCAAGATGCGCCTGATCGAAATCCCTGGAAGCTGATCGAAAACCATAGGTTTTGATCGAAAACCCAGAAAACTCGATCGAAAAACACATCTATACTAAAGAAAAACCTCAAGTAATGGCTGAAAACCAAGTTTTATGATCGAAAACCATAAAGGTTTGATCGAAAACCTTGGGTCCCAGTCGAAAACCCAGATTTTCATTAGAATTTCGATCGAATACCTCTAGATCATCTCCGAAAAGCCTTTCGGCGTAACCGAAAACAATCAAAAGGTGTCCAATCATCGATCACAGGTATGCAGGCATCGAAAGGTAAGAATACCAGCCGAAAACCCCCTATACCTTGATCGAAAACCCCCTTTTTAACAAATTTCAACCTGCAAATACTTCAAACAACAATCAATCTCAGAAAAACATCTTATTCTTCCTTAGTCGCACTATGTAGCATCTATCCCAACCATTCCCGAGCCCCAAAACTTAAAAAAAATCACATACCTCTTGACCACTTTAGGTTGTTTAGCAACATGTTTGATTCGAGGACCCATGGATGCAATGCACACGAAATCAACACTTGGAACGGCTTGAGAAAGCAAAACCGAGCACGACTGTGCACTCGGATCAACGATCGCCGGCCGGAATCGCCGGAATCGGAAGTGGCAGCGGCGGACAAGGAGGAGGATGGCGGAGGTAGTTGCCGGCGGTGGTTGGGGCTATAAAACTCAGGGTTTGGTCGGATTCTGGAGAGGAACGAGATGGTGGTGTCGGATTTCTACGTCGGTGGCCGGAAGGGTGGTAATCGGAGGTGGCGGTGGTTGGAGAAGAAGAGAGTTAGTTAGGGTTTGGGTTTGAAATCGTGGAGAGAGAAAGAGGGGAAGGGGGGGCCGGTTTTGTTTAAAACAAAAAAAACATTTAGGCCCCTCATGCTTTTGTATTAATTCTAAAACTCATCCCCAAACATTAGAATTGAAAACCTTGACCCTTTTCGGTTAACATTAAGCTTTTCGGTTACAACCAGAAATAAAATTTTAGGCTTCCCCTTAGATTAAGCCCGAGAGATTTAACCCGACACCTCAAATATTTAGAAAATAAATAACTCATAAAGAAATAGCAGAAATAAAACATAACTTACTTATTTACAAACCTGGCTTTAAGTGATAGGCATTTAGGGATCAAACCAGACTGTCTGAGGCTGAAGAACCCTTTTCAGCTTTAGCTACTTCACATGCTCCGGTGATTGCTGGTATAGTTGTCCATTTTAAACTCATGCCGCTTTCTCTTACTCGAGCAGACTGTCACTTTATTATCTTTTGGGTTCAATTATTTATGAGTACCATTAAATCCACACACATACGTCCTAGGTATATTTTGTACGTTTCATCAAGTTTATCAAGTTTCCCATGACATTTTTCACGACACCTTTCCTAAGCCCAACACTATGCTCCAGACTGGGTCGAGAAAAGAAAGAATAGATCACGGAGATTTTTGGGGATAATATACAGTGTCAACTGAATTTTTAAGACATCTTTAATAACGCTCTCATCAGTGACAGGGCTTTCAGGGTTTTGGACACTTGAGGGTCTCTTTTGATTTGTGCGCTTTGGCATCTTTTTGGTTTTAAAATATTATACAATGTGATCTAAAAGATACATGGATCAGGTAGGCTCCAGGTTTCAGCCATCGCCGAGCAGAGGAGGCCTGACTCATGTACAACATCCCCAGGTCATTGCTCACGCAAAGCAGAGGGGATGGGATCTTTTGAGCATAGCATCAGAAGCCAGTACTCGGGCGTGTGTCTTAGGACCCCTAACAAACAGTCAAATGAAAACAGTACTAACCTAAGTGCGTGCTTCCTATCAGGCATCATACGTTATCTTCAAGTGTAGTGACTAGACATACCTTTTATCAATTGCAGCTGAGCCTACCGAGCACATCAACCAAGAGACGCTGCTTTTCGCATCCACCTTACACGTGTCAGCCACCAAACTCCTGGAAATTTATTTCATTTCCCTACCTGATCAAAGAAAGCCAGAAAGACATGAAAAATTTAAAAGCACATATTATTTGGGGGACATCATATGATGTTGCTCATTTTCCTTCCCCTTGCTTTTTAATTTTCTCATTCCATTATACAGAAATTGACACTATTTTTGTATTTTCTAAATTTTTTTTTTTTTTTTTTAAAAAAGCATTTCTTAAACATTAAAAATGTACAAAAAATTGAGGTGTCAGATTTACTCTTCAAAGGCAATCATACGAAGGCCTTTTAAACACATTTCAAAGCTAGCTCTGGGAAGGGGTTTGGTGAACATGTCAGCCACATTCTCATCCGACGACACCTGTTCCAAGTGTATCAATCTGCGATCATGGCAGTCCCGAATAAAATGAATTTTGATGTCGATATGCTTTGTTTTAGAAAACTGGACAGGGTTTTTGACAATTTGTAAAGCAGCAGAATTATCACAATAAATAGTAGTGTCAAAGAAATTCAAACCATAGTCATGCAACTGATGTTGTAACCAAACCACCTGAGAGCAACAGGCAGATGCCGCAACATACTCAGCCTCAGCTGTGCTTGTAGACACAGTGTGCTGCTTCTTGCTTTGCCATGACACCAATCTGTCACCTAAAAATTGTGCACCTGCTGAAGTGGATTTCCTGTCAAGTTCACATCCTCCATAATCACTGTCAGAAAAAGCATACAATTTAAAACCTGAATCTTTAGGATACCAAAGTCCAAGCCGAGGCCTGCCCTTTAGGTACCTAAAGATCCGTTTAACAGCGGAAAGATGTGAGAGTTTAGGGTTAGCCTGGTAACGTGCACATTGGCACACTGCAAACATTATATCGGGACGACTTGCTGTGAGGTACATCAAAGACCCGATCATCGAGCGATAGTTATGTTCATTGACTGATTGCCCTTCTGGATCTTTGGTAAGAAGCGGACGAGCTGCCATTGGAGTGTCTGCTGGTTTGGACTCATGCATCTTGTATTTTTCCAAAATTTCAGTCACGTACTTTGCTTGATGTACGAGAATGCCGGAGTCACTCTGCTTTACTTGCAACGCCAAGAAGAATTCCATCTCTCCCATTTGACTCATCTCAAACTTAGTTCTCATCACCTGCTCAAAATCTTTACACAAATCTTCATTCGTGGACCCGAATATGATGTCGTCCACGTATACTTGCACCATGATTATGTCACTGCCAACCTCTTTTCTGAATAACGTTTGATCAACAATCCCTCTGATGTACCCGTGTGCTAAGAGGTGATCAGTCAGAGTTTTGTACCAGGACCTTGGTGCTTGATGTAGTCCGTACAATGCTCTGTCTAACTTGTACACATGGTAGGGATGTTCTTCGTCAATGAACCCTGGAGGTTGATGAACATAAACTTCTTCATCCATGTCAGCATAAAGGAATGCTGTTTTGACATCCAACTGATATACTGTGAAGTTCATGTATGAGGCATATGCCAAGAACACTCGAATTGCCTCCAACCTGGCAACTGGAGCATACACCTCATCATAATCTATTCCCTCGATCTGCTTATGCCCTTGAACCACCAGTCGAGCCTTGTTTCTAACAATCACCCCATTGTCATCTTTCTTATTTTTGTACAGCCACCGTGTTGTGATGACCTTCTTGTCGACTGGCCTCTCTACTAATCTCCACACTTGTAACTTGGAGAATTGATTTAACTTGGAGGATCCGATCTATCCCTCACGTGGTACTAATCCTAATGATTACGTGCGGAATCCGTAATCAAGAGGTGATTCGATAATGTAAACCAATAATGAACAAATAACAATGCAAGAAACAATTAAGGGTTACCGAATGAAGATCACACGAACACAAGAACACTTGGAAACACCGAGTTCTAGAGGCTAGAATTCATAAACACTTGTTAATCTTCGAGGTTCACCAACAACCCTAAACACAATGAAAGGCAATCTATATATAGGCTAATGTTTGAGTGGATAACAAGTTACTCAAACCATAAAGGTTTCGGCCCTTTACACACATAAACCGAAACTCATTAGCCCATTAACAAAAACCAAAAGTGTTAGCCCAACCCATTACAATGTATCCAAAAACCTATAACAAACTAATGCAAAAGCCTTAAAAAAGTCTAGGTCTTTACACTTAAGCCAAGAGTTTAAGGATTATCTTAAAGCGTGTGGAATTGTCCAACAGCTTACTCCTCCTTACACTCCTCAGCATAATGGAGTCTCTGAGAGGAGGAATCGAACCCTACTAGAAATGGTAAGGTCGATGATGAACCTTACAACTCTCCCAATATCATTTTGGGATTTTGCTCTAGAAACCGCTGTACATGTTCTAAATATGGTTCCAACCAAGAAGGTTGAAAAGACACCATATCAATTATGGCATGGAGAAGTCCCTGTGTTGTCTTACTTACAAGTCTGGGGATGTGAGGCACTTGTGAAGCGCGATACGCCTGACAAACTACAACCCAGGACTACTAAGTGCGTCTTCGTAGGATACCCAAAGGAAACAATGGGTTACTACTTTTACAATCCTTCCGAAAATACTGTTCGTGTTGCTCGATATGCTGAATTCTTTGAGAAGAATTTTATAGCTCAAGAGAACAGTGGGAGACTTGTAGAACTACTAGAAGATGTGTCACCTTCTGAAACAACTAGCAATCATCAACTTGGGGGGGAAATGTTCAAAGTGATGGACCTCAAGTCGATGATGTTGCGATTCCACTTCGTAGATCCGAAAGGGTCATACGTAATCCGGATAGATGGATTGGTCTAGTCGAATCCGAGGATAACGTATCAGGAGATCTCAATGAGCCTACGAACTTTAAAGCTGCATTATCAGATCCGGAATCTGACAAATGGCTTGAAGCTGCGAATGTGGAAATGAAATCCATGCAAGATAACCACGTTTGGACCCTGGTTGATCTTCCTCCTAACGCAAGAACCGTTGGGAGTAAATGGCTCTTCAAGAAGAAGACCGACATGGATGGAAATGTACACACCTATAAAGCTCGTCTCGTGGCAAAAGGTTATACTCAACGTTTTGGCGTTGACTATGATGATACTTGGATGGAGAAGTCTATATGGTTACTTGGATGAAGAAGTCTATATGGATCAACCTGAAGGGTTCATTGATCCAAAACATCCCAACCAAGTATGCAAGCTTCAAAGGTCCATTTATGGACTAAAGCAAGCATCGAGGAGTTGGAATAAACGGTTTGATGAAGAAATAAAAAAGTTTGGTTTCGTTCAGAATCCCGATGAGCCATGTGTATATCGCAAAGCTAGTGGGAGTAATGTTACTTTCCTTGTCTTATATGTAGATGACATATTGAAAATAGGAAAACACGTTCCAATGTTGCAAGATGTAAAATCCCATCTTGGAAAGTGTTTTGCCATGAAAGACTTGGGAGAAGCAGCATTCATTCTTGGAATCAAGATCTATAGAGATAGAACTAAGCGGTTGATTGGACTAAGTCAAAGTGCTTATATTGATAAGATCTTAGCGATTCAAGATGGAGAATTCCAAGTGTGGTATAGTACATATGCAGGAAGGACTTGGTCTATCGGTCAAACAAGGTGCTTCTACACCTGATGAGGTGAAGCGTATGCAGAGAGTCCCTTATGCTTCCGCTGTAGGCTCTATAATGTATGCGGTGAGATGCACTAGACCTGGTATAGCATTTGCGCAGAATATCGTTAGCCGATTTCAACAGAATCCAGGTGAAAGTCACTGGACTGCTGTTAAGACCATTCTCAAGTACCTACGAGCTACTAGAGATTTGTTTTTGGTATATGGGGGAAATCCAGATCAAGAGCTCAAAGTGACCGGATACTGTGATGCTGGATTTCAGACTGATAGGGATGCCACGAAGTCTCAGTCTGGGTACGTCTTCGTTCTGAATGGAGGCGCTGTGGATTGGAAAAGCAAGAAACAAACCACAGTTGCTATGTCTGCTACAGAGTCTGAGTACATTGCTGCTTCAGAAGCTGCAATGGAGGCTGTCTGGATAAGGAAGTTTATTAATGGGCTAGACATTGTCCCCACAAGTAACTTGCCTATTGATATGTACTGTGATAATACTGGTGCATTAATCATAGCCAAAGAACCTGGAGTTCAGAAGGGCGCCAGACATTATGCCAGGAGATATCACTATGTTCGTGAGCAGATCGAACTAGGTGAAATCAAATTACTCAAAGTTCACACAGATATTAACTTAGCTGATCCTTTTACAAAAGCTTTGTCGAGGCCGAAGCTTGGAAGGCATGCCGAGGGCATGGGACTTAAATTGGCTAGTTAAATCATGTATGTCTGATGTTCGGTATTTGGATAAGGGATGTTAAACAATTTCTGTTTATATAATGAAATAAAGTACTTGATATGGTTGATTTCATTTAACAGTAAATTGTGTCCTTATTTGCATGTTTAATCCTTGAGTACTTGTCAAGTATTCTAAATTGTCCATTGTCGATTAACTATATGGGAATATAGTTAAACTAAGACAAAATCTGAGTGATTGGTTAGGATGGTCCCACCAAACTCACATGGTATTCATTGGATGCATACAGGACTGACCCACTAACGAATTGTCACTTTATGGATCGGCGTCATTAAGTGAAATTCGAAAATGGTTGCTTTACTTATCCTTAGACTTGAGATGCAAGCAGGTCATGCATGTATGGATTGCACCTACTTGATATAGTTCTAACTATCCTGAATAAGGTAGTACAAAAGGGCTATTTTCAGTAGGTGTAGTGAAGTATGTGACTTGACACGTGTAGTCAAGAGGATTTGTTCCTTCAGCTTTGTGCTGAAGAAGATACCACTGGGCCCCTTATTGGACTAATTAAGATGTTTGCATGGCCGTGCCCAAATGAAATCTAGAGATGTCTCGATTTGCAATTTGGTAATCTTAAGTTAGTTGTGAGAATGAGAAACAGAATCGTTAAAGTATGAAATGACTTGATCCATATTCATATTTGACACGGTATCGGCAACAAAGGGATAGTAAATGACTGTACCATTTAAATACACTTTGAGAAACTGTACTTAAATATTTCTGGGAGCATTGGCGTGTTGCTAGACGCTAACCAATGTTATTACCTTTACTATTGCAAGCTCAAGTGGGAGCTGTAGGGATATGATCATGTAATAGTAAGCGTATGTCCGGAAATTATTTAAGCCTACGGGGTCACACGTCTCGACACCAAATGTATTAATATTAATTAATATTTATCACGAACATTTAACGAGGTTTCGTTAAAAACTGACAGTTAATTGTTAACAGGGGTGTTAGTTGTAATTAGAGAGAGTTGTAATCGGATTACAATTAGGAAAGGTTTAAGGATAGGCCATAGGGCCGAAAATCGTAAAGGCTCCTATGCCAATCCTTAACTTGTTTATCAAGTCTTTTAAACCTATAAATAGACCCCCTGGGTTTAAGGTTTAGGAACTGCTTTTATCTGATAAAAGAAAAACCCTAATATCTCTCTATTCTCTCTCTCGAATTCAGCAACAAGAAAAACCCAAGGGGTTTCGGTTTCTTGTGTGGTTCGACTAAGGCTATCTCGAGTGGAGGTGTTCGTGATCAAGTGCTAGCACATAACATCGGTGTGTTGTGTGTGCGATCGTAGAGGGATTTGCGTTAAATCCTCCAAGAGATCAAGTCTATCCGAGCTCATAAGCTAAACATGTTCTATCCGGTTAGTTAGATTAATTCATAGGATTAATTCCGCTGCGTACTCGTGAGATAATTTGTTATATAACCCAACAGAATTGGCTAACAACCATGATATCAAGAAGCTAGAAATAGACTGATGATTGTAAGTGTGAAGATCGGCATTCGACAACAACGTCTAAGGGGGAATTTGTTAAAGCAATATCTGTATGGCCGTTGCTATACGAATGAACTCACCAATGAGAAGGACAAGCTCCAACGAGTGAAGCTCATTCGTTGGTGAATGTGATAACGAATAAGTGAATGAGCTTCATTAGGTGACTCATTAGTTGGCTCATTAGGCGGCTCATTAGTTGACAACCCCCAACTAATGAACAATAGTATAAATAGGCTTGTGTTCATTTGGTGAGTAGAGTATCTGATCTTCTTTGTCTGAGAGAGGAGGTCATGCCTGACCTTCCCCGTGCTTCAACGAGATGTATACTCCTTCGGTGTTTATAATCAATAAAACATTCGATTGAGTTCATAATGATCTTAACTCCCCTATAATTGTTTTTAGAGGTAATTGTTGTTCGTAAACCGGTTTAACAATGGTATCAGAGCTGTTGGTTGTGATTAACAGATCTTAATCATCAATTCACAAGGTTTTTGGATCATCAGACGTTAAAAAGTGGGGGTTTTAGTGAAACCTTCAATTTGGATGAACTTGTTCATGTTTATCATCAATTTTGATTCGAATGATGTTTGACTTTTTCAAAGTCAAACTGTCTAGTTTTGATCCAGAAATTGAATAAGAATTCAAGTTTGTTAATTATTTGGTTGATTGTAATAGTTCTACACAGTCATTCAAAGCTTCTGCAAGTTACAGAATCAATTAACATGAAGTTTTGCTCAAAATCAAGTTCAACCAACTTGTGTTCTTCATTCAAGCTCCAACAATGGTGGATTTTTCGAAACTTGATCATTTTTATGATTTTAATGGCTATAGGTTTCATCAACGAACAATTAAATTGGAGATCAAGTTCATGGAGTTGGATTTTAGAAAAGTTGAACTCTATGTTTTTTATTGTTCACCCCGTTTCGTTGATTAAAAGCTAGTAAAAATATATCTAGTTTTGTTAGGTTTTTCGTCATGAATCCGGAGCAACTTACCGTTTGATTTTTCATGAAAAACTGATGAAGCTATTGTGATTTAAAGATTGGAGTGTGATGAAGATGATGGAATGAATGGAAGGCATTGTATAAAAAAATGGACGAAACATACGCTTTCCATTAGTTTTTTTCTTTCCGACCAAATTGCCAGCCGCTAACTGTTCCCCTTAATCATCCCCCTTGTGGTAGAAAGAACCGTTGCCCATTAATTACCTTGTGACCCTCCCCCGTCTTCTTCATCTTAATTGTTGATGGGCTGATGGCATCTAAATCACATCATATTAAGTGTTTCCCTCTTCTTTGTTATCATCACATCGTCACTTGATAGCAAGTGAATTTGAGACTACTGTACATGTGTTCATGGGTTGACTCCATCCATCACCTTACACTCACAATTTTATGTGGTGTTGTTCTTGTGTCTATCTCTTGATAAATTCACTTGGAGTTTGGGTTTTATGGATCAAATCAGAGAGAATAAAACTAATGATCGACACTGATGACCAATCTTATGATATTGAAGATCCTTACCAACAACAAATTGTGTAAGAAAATTCAAAGAAATTATATGGCAAACCCTATTTGGTAAAATTTAGTTTTGCAAATGATAATCAAGGATAAGCCAATTTAAAAAGAATCAGAAGATCAAGGATAATGAATAGGGTATCGTAATTCGATAACCACTCGGGTTTAAGTAATTGAAATTAGGAGACATGTAAACTTGAGTATGATAGGCTGAGAAGATAAGGGTAAGACTTAACAAATCTTAATGAAAATAAATATTTTAAATTTCATCGTGCAATTACTTTTTTCCCATTGCCAATTATATATATTTTAGTTTGAATTGGGAGACATAGACATAATGTCTACTGTTCATCCCTTTTCTCTCTTTTTTTTATCTTCTTTAATTTGAATTGGGTGTCATAGACACAATGTCTTTTGTTCATCCCTTTTCTCTTTTTTTTTATCTTCATTTTTACTAAGTTACTTAACATTTGATTTTTGTAGAGTATTTAACTTTGTGTCTTTGGTGTATTAATAAGTGTCTTGGTTTACTATTGGTGTGATGTGAGTTCGATTCGTGCCTCTATCCGGTTCTTTTTTTTCCTCTTAGTTTTAATATAGTTCAATGACACGTGTTTCTGACTAATTAAGTTGTTTTGTTTAGGTAAGCCACGTATAGTTTTCTTTTTGTCGAGTCATTTATACACTTTTTACACGTACGCTTCTTCTTCCTCCATCCGTAAATTAATCCCATGTAGACTTACAATATTTTGGTAACGTCACAAGTCTCGACGCGTCACTTCCATGACAATCCACTAAAGGAAACTAACATGTATAAAAAATGGTGACCCGCCGCAACGCGCGGGACGGGTCATCTACTCGTTATATATATATACAATGAAAATTAAACATAAATAGTAACTTTTTATATCTTATTGTTTGGCCACGATAGTTTGGATGTTTGACAGTTTCTACCCATTAAAATTTTACACTATTTTTTCTTTTACGAAATAGTAAACTTTTAGTTTTCAGAGTTTAGTCACATATGTTTCATACTTCTACGTTTTCTACCCTTAAACTTTTAAAGTTCTTTTTTTTTGTTTTAAGTTTTGTTGTCTTCTACTTTGACAACGAAACTTTTAACTTTTCTACTTTCGTTTTTAGTATACTTTATTGCTTTATACTTTCACCACGAAACTATTAGACTTTTACGTTTTACACCCCTTAACTTTTTAACCCTCTAACTTTTAACGTTTTTTTTGTTTTAAGTTTTGTTGTATTCTACTTTCGCCACGAGTGTTTAACTTTTCTACTTTCGTTTTTAGTATACTTTTATAGTTTTATACTTTCACCACGAGACTTTTAGACTTTTACGTTTCGGTAGTTTGAATGTTTAACAAATTCTACCCCTTAAACTTTTACACTACTTTTTTTTAAAGAAATAGTAATATATTTCATACTTTTACGTTTTCTACCCTCTGACTTTTTTTTTTAGTTTTGTTATTTTCTACTTTGACCACAAAACTTTTAACTTTTCTACTTCCGTTTTTAGTATACTTTTATAGTTTTATACTTTCACCACAAGACTTTTAGACTTTTACGTTTTATACTCCTTAACTTTTTAATGCTCTAACTTTTAAAGTTTTTAATTTTTCGTTTTAAGTTTTTAATTTTTCGTTTTAAGTTTTGTTGTCTTCTACTTTGGCCACGAAACTCTTAACTTTTTTACTTTCATTTTTAGTATACTTTTATTGTTTTATACTTTCACCACGAGACTTTTAGACTTTTACATTTTATACCCCTTAACTTTTTAACTTTCGTTCAGCATACAAATTCAACCGCGCAGCAACGCGCGGGGTGGTAAACATCTCGTTTTATAAACATCACAAAATAGGCATTAAATGCCATTTTGAGCCAAAGATATATTGGGGTTTAGATTCATTTGACCAGTCTCGTATTAACTAAAATTTGCACCCTTCACCATTGTAGTTGACATATGTATTTATACCAATATTGAAGAATAGGCCACACTAGGGGTGTTCAGTATACCAATCGGATTCAAAAAATTTGAAATTCAACTCGATTCAATTAAAATATCATTAGCTCGAAATTCGATTCGAAATTATAAATTCGAATTCGATTCGATTCGATGTTAGATATCGAATTTTGAATCGAATTAGAATTTGAATCTGAAATTCGAATTCAATTCGAAGTTCGAATTAGACATATTCATATACACACACATATATATATATATATATACACTCTACACTTATTTTGTACATAAACAAACATATATAAGTATACAAATATATTAAATTAATTTTTACAGACAACTACTCATTTTCACATATTTAAAATCTTTAAAAATTCAGCTATTTAAAATATTATAGTTAAAACACGTATTCTCAAATTCATGCCAAGAAATTTGATATTATGTGGATTCACCCAATCATCATCATTTTCCAAATAGATATCGTATTTTTTTGGTGATGCTTAAGTTGAATTTTTAAATGATAAGTTATTTGTCATGATAATTACTGACCAAAATTGCTTTATATATAGATGTTTTGAACGTTAAACTAAATTTTGTCTAATTTGAACGTTTTCATTTTGAAAGTTCAACTATGATTTTCTTTTACAAAAATAACTTTAAATTTCTTCGAATGATTCAGATTCGATTCGAATTAATCCATTCGAATTCGATTCGATTCGGATTCAATATTCGAATTCGAATCGAATTCAAATCCAAGTTTTAAAAATTGAAATTCGAATAATTCGATTTGATTAATTCGAGTATTCGTAATTTGATTCTCTCACACACCGGGTAAACCCGCCACCCTCGGGGGCTCCACGGACCTGGGGTGCGACTGGTGGCGCAACCATGACCGCCGCGATCACCACCAGGATCTAAGTCGTCGGACACTTCGAACATCTGTATGCTCGACTCAATAACCAAAACACATTTTCAAAACAGATTTTATCAGAGTTAAGCGATATTAACCAAAACAGTGCGGAAGCATTATCAAGTTTAGAAAACCATTTACGGAAGCGATAAAACCCTCAGTTATCAAAACAAACATTGCGGAAGCAAAACCAAACAGTTTAATTAGTCTTTCGCCCAAGGCGATAAATCAAGTCTAACAAATACATAACCAATGCAGACCAAATACCAATGATCTTAACTCCCCTATGATTGTTTTTAGAGGTAATTGTTGTTCGTAAACCGGTTTAACAATGGTATCAGAGCTGTTGGTTGTGATTAACAGATCTTAATCATCAATTCACATGGTTTTTGGATCATCAGACGTTAAAAAGTGGGGGTTTTAGTGAAACCTTCAATTTGGATGAACTTGTTCATGTTTATCATCAATTTTGATTCGAATGATGTTTGACTTTTTCAAAGTCAAACTGTCTAGTTTTGATCCAGAAGTTGAATAAGAATTCAAGTTTGTTAATTATTTGGTTGATTCTAATAGTTCTACACAGTCATTCAAAGCTTCTGCAAGTTACAGAATCAATTAACATGAAGTTTTGCTCAAAATCAAGTTCAACCAACTTGTGTTCTTCATTCAAGCTCCAACAATGGTGGATTTGTTGAAACTTAATCATTTTTATGATTTTAATGGCTATAGGTTTCATCAACGAACAATTAAATTGGATATCAAGTTCATGGAGTTGGATTTTAGAAAAGTTGAACTCTATGTTTTTTATTGTTCACCCCGTTTCGTTGATTAAAAGCTAGTAAAAATATATCTAGTTTTGTTAGGTTTTTCGTCATGAATCCGGAGCAACTTACCGTTTGATTTTTCATGAAAAACTGATGAAGCTATTGTGATTTAAAGATTGGAGTGTGATGAAGATGATGGAACGAATGGAAGGCATTGTATAAAAAAATGGACGAAACATACGCTTTCCATTAGTTTTTTTCTTTCCGACCAAATTGCCAGCCGCTAACCGTTCCCCTTAATCATCCCCCTTGTGGTAGAAAGAACCGTTGCCTATTAATTACCTTGTGACCCTCCCCCGTCTTCTTCATCTTAATTGTTGATGGGCTGATGGCATCTAAATCACATCATATTAAGTGTTTCCCTCTTCTTTGTTATCATCACATCGTCACTTGATAGCAAGTGAATTTGAGACTGCTGTACATGTGTTCATGGGTGTTAGAGCATTTTGTGTTGTCTAGTGCTAGATCTTGATGTTTTGAGTATGTAATGTATAAGTTTGTGTTTTATGTTTCCAGCGGATCAGTGGCGGATCAGGTGATCCGCCGGACCACCTGATACGCTAGTAAGTTGGTCCGCTGGCTCAGTCTCTATATATAGGTTTCAGTTTGATTCAGAGAGTGTGAGTGAGGTTTGAGCTTTCTTAAGTGTGTGTTTTACAAAGTGTAACCTGAATACTCTGTGTACTCTCTGTTTACAAGCTGTGATCAATATAAAGAAGATTATTTACCTTGTGTGTCCGAATCCGATTGTAATAATGCACTAGCAAGATCGAATACGCGTTTTACAAGTGGTATCAGAGCAGGTTTGCTCAGTTGCTGCGAGTTACAGATCGGTTTTGGGTTTTTGGAGAGAAAAACTTCGGTTTTGGTAAGATTTTGATCGATTCTTCTCAGTTTTTCATCAATTCAGTAGGTTTTCGTCGTTCAGATTGCTTCTAGTTCATTTTCGCTGTGTTGTACGTTGAATTCAAGCATTAAAAATCAAAAATAGTGAAAAATTATGTGTGTTGTTTCTGATCCGCGGGTGATCCGCTGGTGATCCGCCGCTTGAAGATTCTGATCCGCTCGTGTAACTTCATAAATTCAGTGATCCGCTGAATTTGATCCGCTAAGCAATCTTCAAACACTGATCCGTGGCAGTTATTTTTTGATACGCGGCAGTTCCAGCGTATTAAGTTAGCAGCGTATCAGTTGGTCCGCAGCGTATCAGTTGATCCGCTAGGTGAGTTTGATCCGGCGGACAAATTCTGATCCGGTAGGCAAATTCTGATCCGTTTACCTGAAATTTGATCCGGCGGATAAGTTTGATCCGGAGGTCGACATTCTGATCCGCTGACTACAGAATTGAAGTTTGGTTAATCATGGATCCGTTTCAAGCTTTTGCTGCTATGTCTACGACTGTTCAAGCGGTGCTGAACTACGATAATGAAATAGGAACGACGAATAAAGTTCCTAAACTGATGAGATTTGAGGATTTTCATAATTGGAAAACACGGTATGAGTCGTATATCGGTGTGAATGATGTTAGTGTTTGGACTCCTATGCTTGATGGGTATGAGATTCCAAAATTCACAACTGGGGAGTTTATTGGTTAAGAGAAGCCGTTCAACAAGATGAACGATGCTGAGAAAGAAGCTTTCAAACTTGAAAGAAAAGCATATTCCAATTTATCAATGGCTTTACCTAAGGATATTTTGCATCAGTTTAAAATGCATAATACATCTAAGAAATTGTGGGATGCCTTATGTCATCGATGTGAAGGTAATGCACAATACAAGAAGAGCAAGAAGAAAGTGTTGTTACGAGAATATGATAATTTTGCTCATGTTCCGAATGAAACCATTAATGATCTCATTTCAAGGTTGTCTCATTTGGTTAGTGAACTTGATATTGTTGGAGTAAAGATTGAAGCTGGAGAATTGAAAGAAAAGCTATTAGATGCTTTGCCTGAGAAATGGGAAGGTTACATTTTGTTGCTGACTCATGATAAAAGCTTTGATGATCTCACCTATGATGAACTGACAAGGAATTTACTAGCAAGGGAACTGGATATGATGCGTGTGAAAACTTTACCATCTCAAGTTCAGAATCCTGATGTCTATTTTGGTGAAAATGCTTCTACCATGCATGCTAAAGCAAAAGCTAGCACAAATCCACCATCTACTGCCTTTTATGTAGAAAATACGTCAAGTGGTCATGCAAACATGTCTAGAGGTTCTTCAAGTGGAAGCTATGCTAGTAAAGCTGCTGTAACATATCCTGTGTATTCACATCAGTCATCTTCTGCTCCAAGTCACAATCAGAGTGCTTTTTCAGCAAAGACTACAAATGACTTCATGGCTTTATTTTCAGCAATGGTTTCGTCTTATGATGGAGTTGTTGCAGGAAAGTTAACTAGTGCTGAGTTAACTGATGAAGACTATGAACAGATTGATCCTGATGACTTAGAATTGATGGATATTAACTGGTCCATGGCAATGCTTGTTCGCAGAGGCAAAAAGTATATGCAAAGAACAGGTCGGAAGGATTTAAATCCTGAAGGAAAACTTGGATTTGATAAATCTAAGGTTCGTTGCTACAATTGTCAGAATTATGGGCATTTTGCCAAGGAGTGTACCAAGGGAAAGCAGCAAGAAACGTCAAAGTTGTATCAAAAGTATGCTGCACAGAGTAATAAGCCATCAGGGAGCAATACTAATCCTTCAAGTTCAAATGCAAATGCTAGTGGCTCAAATTCAGACAATAAAGCGTTGGTTTCACAAACTGGTGAAGGATATGATTGGGCTGCTGATTTTCCAGATGAATCTGCTTTTCTGTGTACTGAGGAGAAGAGTGTAAAGATTGAAGATGATCCTGATCTTCCTGGTGAAGATTTCTTTGCTGAAGGTCAACATGCATTTATGGCCAACGTTCAGGTTAATTCTACATCTTGTGAACTTTGTCTTAATTCTGCTAATCAGTTGAAGGAAGTCTCTGCTGAGAAAACCATGTATTTTGACAAATATTCATTAGCAGAGGAGAATGTCAAAATTTACAAACAACGGTGGGAAGCTGTTAAAGCTGAACTGAAAAGTGAACATGCTGTGGTTCTGAGCACAAAAATTGAGCTTAATAACAAAACAGAAGATTATATTTTTTGTGAAAAGAAGCTTGCTGAAGCGAATGCTAAAATTTCCGAATTAAACATTGAAAATTTGGATCTTAACAGGCAACTTGAAAATTTCAAAAATTCATCTTCCTTTGCAAGTTTTCTTTGCAAAGATGAAAATTTAAAAGATTTGCTCAAAGAATCCGGGTGTAACTCAGTTCCTCCACCCATTGTTCATGGTTTAGGCCCAAAGGAATCTGAGACCAAAGTTGTGTTTGATTACTCAATGTTTACTGAGGGATCATCTGATAAATCCAAAAGCACTGATAAGAAGAAATCAGGCAAACATGTTTCCAAACCTAAGGTTGAGGTGTCAAAACAGGTTGAGTCCAGTGATTCTAAGGTTGAAAAACTTGTCACTGAGGTTACGCCTCAAAGTGTCAAACTGACACCATTAGAGGCTGCTCAGAAAATTCTGGAAACTGCAAAAACAATGAAAACATTTGAAAATTCACAATTTGCTAAAGGTCCAGATTTGTTTTTTGAAAGAAATGCTGTTTCTGTAAGTAACACAAGTACACCTGATGTCAATACTATACCAGCAGCACCTGAAAGAAGTGCAAAATTAAATGGTATTGGGTTTGGACAGTTTGCTGAAAATTCTAAGGTCAATCAAAAGAAACCTTAGAAATTTCAGAAACGTGAAAAGAAATTTGCCACAAATGGTAAGTTTGATGAACCTTCGAAAGGCAAAACTGTTAATGGTGATACGTCTCAGAAATTGAGAATGTATAGTCTAAAAGGAAGTGAGTCAGTATTTTCTGATTTAGATTTTCCTTTAATTTGTGTTGATCCATCACGTGTTGCCAAAGTGTGGTATGTAGAACCTTCTGAGGTGGTTAAGTCAGATGTTGTAGACGAGCAGTTCATTGTGTTGTCTGATGTGCCGTCTGGTTCAAATGATCAAGCATCATCTTCCAAAGCTCAAAGGCTTTCTGAAAAACCAAAGTCATCAACTGATCAAAAGTTTAAGACTAAATCAAAACAATCATCTTACTCACCAAAGAGTTTTTACAACTCTGATGGTCAGTATTCATCAGAAACTAATAGTTTTGATTATGAAGCGTTTGGTTTTTGTGATGATTACAATTTTTATGATGATTTTGGTAAATTTGAACAAAACAAGACCACAAAGGTTAAACCTAAAGGGTATGCTGATCGTTGTGGTGTTGATGACTATGGGTTTTATAATGAACATGGATACATTGGTCCTCTGTTTAAACCTTTGCCAAACTCCAAAGGGAGAAGGTTTAAAACCAATGTTTCTAAACAAGGTGAGGGTGGTGTTTCTCAGGGTGTTGTTGATCCCAGAAGGTGTTATTGTTGTTTTGAAATAGGACATATTCGTAGTCGGTGTCCTGTTTTAGCTAGAAAGAGGGCTTCAGCGTATATGCAATCAAATTCAGATACGAAATCTGAAACAAAGACCAAGATGGGTGATGAAAAGATTGTTACCAAACAACATTTTAAAAGGAGAAACTTTTTCAAATCTTACAAAGTTTTTGGTAATAAATCTACTTCAGAATCAACTACTGCTTCATCTATTCCATCTGTTAGGCAAAAGTGGCTGCCTAAAATGACTTCAAAAGCCACTGAGAATTTTTCAGAAGATACCGGTCGACCCAAAGCTGAATGCTTGGGTCCAGATACTCACTAATTGCTTGCTACTATGTGCAGGATGCTCGAAAGCCAGCTGTTAACAACTTTTGGGTCGTTGATAGTGGAGCATCCAGGCACATGACGGGTAATATTTCCTTGCTGTCTGAAGTCAAACCAATTCAAGGAGGAAATGTTACTTTTGCTGGCAATAAAGGTGGGAAGATAACCGGTGAAGGAAAGTTGGGTAACGAGAAGATTACTTTTGAAAAAGTCCAATTTGTGCAAGAGTTGCAGCACAACTTGTTAAGCGTATCTCAAATTTGTGATAAGCAGTACACTGCTGCTTTTACAAGTTCAGAATGCTTGATTTTGAAACCTGGCATTCGAATTCCTGAAGACTGGATTGTGATGCGAGCTCCAAGATTTCGGGACTTATATGTGTTAAATATGAATCAGACTTCATCTGCTGTATCTGCTACATGTTTTATCTCCAAAGCTACTGAAAAGGAATCAATTCTGTGGCATAGGCGCATGGGTCACATCAATTACCGAAAGATGAATTACTTGGTCAATCATTCGTTGGTAGAAGGCGTTTCCAAGAATAGATTTTCTATAAATGATGTGTGTGTCTCATGTAAGAAAGGTAAACAGAAAAAGAAGTCTCATCCTTCTAAGCGTTTGAATTCCATTGTCACTCCCTTGGAACTGCTTCATATGGATCTGTTTGGTCCTATGAATGTTCGTAGTATTGAGGGTAGTTACTACTGCTTAGTGATTACGGATGATTTCTCAAGATTTTCATGGGTGGCTTCTTTGGCGTCCAAGGCTGATACTCCAGATTCCATTCGGAACATGTTGTCTAAGTTTGAATCGTTGTACAAGCATAAAGTTTGTCGAATTCGTACTGACAATGGTTCTGAATTCAACAATGCCAAAATGAAGGATTTTTGTGGTTCATTAGGAATTTATCATGAATTCAGTGCGCCGTATACTCCACAACAAAATGGGGTTGCTGAGCGAAAGAATCGAACATTGATTGAAACTGCTCGAACGATGCTAGCGGATGCACAGTTACCAATTACGTTTTGGTCTGAAGCTGTTCATACTGCATGTTATGTACTCAATCGTGTTCTGATTGTTAAAAGATTTAACAAGACGAGTTATGAATTGCTCCGAGGTCGAAAGCCGAATCTGAATTTCTTGGAACCATTTGGGTGTTCATGCACGGTTCTCAAGGCAGGTGGAAAGTTTGATGCTAAAGCTGTTGAAGGCATTTTTGTTGGATATCATCATCCAATGAAAAGAGTTTATTTTTCATCTTCCAAGACCATTGAGAATCATATGAATGTGGATTGTCATCGACATACCTTTCTACAACCTAAATCGGTTGATTCTCGAGCTTTTGATTATAACTCTTTTGTTGATTCGTTCTCGGCTGCACAAAAGAGTTCTGCTAAAGAAGATGAGTCTGAAATCTTATCTGCTGCTATCATGTATACATTGTCTACTCCTGGTTCCGGGTCATGGATTCCTAAGCTTCCTAATTCATCGGTCACTACTTCGTCTAGTCAGGATGTTTCTAGTTTGGAAACGATGAGTTCGTCTGACGATGATGATGAAAGTTCGTATCATGAAGCTGAGTCAACACCTGTTGACGATCCAATATCGTTACCAAGTACAAGTTCTTCGGTACCAGTTTCTTTACCGTTAGATGATCTGTCAGGAACAGAAGAAGCAGATGCAAGTTTACCTAATAATTTGGCGGATGATATTCCTGTTGCTGATTCAACTACTTTGAGGATACACACCATTCATCCTCAAGAGAATATCATTGGTGATCCGAGTTCTGGAGTTCGCACACGTAATCAACTAGCAGATTCCGTTGATGCTTTGATTGCTGAAATCAGGGATTCAGGAGTTCAGAATGACGTGTTTCATTCTTGTTTTCTGTCTCAAGTTGAACCAACCAATGTCGATCAGGCGTTGGAAGATGCTTCTTGGGTTGAGGCTATGCAAGAAGAGTTGCAACAATTTCAGAAATTGGGTGTATGGCATCTCGTGGATTTACCCGCTAATTCCAAAGAACCATGTGGTACTAAATGGGTATTTAAATGCAAGAAAGATGATCGAGGCATAATTGTTCGAAACAAGGCTCGATTGGTGGTTCAGGGTTTCTCACAGATTGAAGGTGTTGATTTCAATGAAGTTTATGCTCCTGTTGCAAGGATCGAGGCTATCAGAATCTTTTTAGCTTTCGCGGCATATCATGGATTCAAAGTGTATCAAATGGATGTCAAGAGTGCATTTCTTAATGGGTTGATTCGTGAGGAAGTGTATGTGAAGCAGCCGCCTGGTTTTTATGATCCCGATTATCCAAACAAAGTGTACAAGTTAGACAAGGCGTTATATGGATTGCATCAAGCCCCGAGAGCTTGGTATGAAACTTTATCTACGCACCTGCTGGAAAACGGTTTTCGGCGTGGAAAGGTGGATTGTACACTGTTTTCGAAGAAGTTTGGAAAGGATCTGTTGCTTGTCCAAGTCTATGTGGACGATATCATTTTTGGAAGCACAAATGACGCGTTATGCAAGGATTTTGAACGTGTGATGCAAACCAAGTTTGAAATGAGTTCTATGGGCGAGATGGGGTTTTTTCTAGGTCTTCAAGTTCATCAATCGGCCAAAGGAATATTCTTACACCAAACCAAATATGTGTCTGATATTTTGGCAAGGTTCAAGATTGGCGATGTTCGGGTTCCTAGTACACCAATCCAGGTTTCACATGGTTTAGCACCAGATGAGACTGGTGAATCTATTGATCCCACATTGTTTAGGGCTATGATTGGTTCGCTTATGTACTTAACTGCATCTCGTCCTGATATAATGTTTGCTGTGTGCATGTGTGCTAGGTATCAGGCTAGCTCCAAAGGCTTCTCATTTGATGGCGGTAAAGAGGATTTTTGCTTATTTGAAGGGTAATCCGGATCTGGGGATCTGGTATCCTAATGATAATAAGTTCGAGTTATCAGCATATTCTGATTCCGACTACGGTGGATGTAAAATCAATTTCAAATCTACAACCGCAGGATGTCAGTTTTTGGGAGAACGACTGGTGTCGTGGCAATGTAAAAAGCAAACTTCAGTTGCAACGTCTACAGCAGAGGCGGAATATGTGGCTGCTTCTAGTTGCTGTTCACAAGTCTTGTGGATACAACAGCAGTTACGCGACTATGGTTTGAATTTTCTTACTACTCCGATCTTTATTGATAACTCGGCTGCCATATCCATTACTAAAAACCCAGTTCAGCATTCTAAAACTAAACACATTGAGATTCGATATCACTTTATCCGTGATTGCTTTGAAAAGAAACTAATTGATTTGCAGAAAATTCACACGGATTTTCAGCGAGCTGATTTGTTTACAAAAGCTTTTGATAAAACTCGCTTCCAATTTTTGTTGAAAATCAATGGAATTACTAAGTTAAATGTCACATGATTCGGTTCAGTTGATCGTTTTTGCTTTTCGTTTTATTTTTTCTGCTATTGTTTTCTGCTTTTTAGGGGGAGATATATGAAAAATACAAAAATAGTGTGTTGTTTTGTGTTCTAGAAATGAAAAAGCATAAAAAAATTGAAAAATGCAAAAGTATAAAAAAAAATTGGAAAATTAAAAATTTGAGAAATGTGATCCAACCTCGTGAGAAATGATAGTACATCAGTGAATGTTACTGACCATGGATAGACTAGATTGAAAGGCTGTAGATACTTGTTTGTTTCATTGAATGTGCCATTCATATCTGATACATGTTAGTATGATATAAAGATAATGCCTGTCTGAAATCTGTGGCGAACCATGATTCTTGTTTTTGTTTAATGCTGAGCTTATGTGAAAAATTCAAAAAGAGAATAAGAGATGGTCTTAGTGTATGCATGCTTTATTTTGCAAAGATTTAAACTTGTTTTATTTTCTTTATTTTGTCAAACGATCGGACTTTCTCTGCGTATCGAAAGATCGACCTGATTGTTGTTCGTTTGACGTTCTGCTTTATTTTCTTGGTGTTTAGTATAATCCATCGGACTTTCTCTGCGTATCGAAAGATCGACCTGATTGTTGTTGGATTATACGCTTTCTGCTTTATTTTCTATTTCTTATTTTCCTAAACAATCGGACTTTCTCTGCGTGCTTACCAGCCGACCTGATTGTTGTTTGTTTAGGGTTCTGCTTTCTTTTTGCATGAAACACTATGAACCGATTGTCTCTGTAAATAGATTCTGTGATGAATCAGTGAAAAATCAAAAATAGAATAAATCAGATTATCAATTACTTGAGTTTGTGGGTGCCATGATTTCTGTACTTGATAAACATACCTAATGCATATCAGAAAACTGTAAAAATTGATTTGAATTGGCTGAAATAAACATTATGTGTTGTATTCGTGGACAACTTGATTTGCATGCTTATTAGGTCGAAATTGAAGTGTGTTAAGTGCATCTCACTGATATGATCTCATGTTGCGATCTTTCTCACAAAAATATAATTTATTGTTACTGTTGTTTGATTTCTTGTTTTCTGTTGATTTACTTTTTCTGCTTATTTTAGAAAAATCAAAAAGATTTTAGGTGTGTTTTAGCATAAGTTTGAAAAATCAAAAAGATTTTAGTGTGTTTTGATATAAATTTGTCAAAATTCAAAAAGATTTTCTTTCTGCTTTATTTTGGATCAACTGAATTTCAGAATCGACAATCTGTTGTTTGATGAACCACAATCGATGCAAAAATCAGTTCATAAAGGATTTGAGATTGAAAAACATTGAACATTTTTGATGAAAAATGAAATCTGATGAAAAAGGGGCAATTTGGTCAATTCTTTGATCCGGCGGATCAGCTGATCCGCCGGCGGATCAAATCTGGGTATAAATACCAATCTGATCCGCGAGAGTTCATTACTCGCGGATCAAGTACATTCAACACAGAAAACCCTCGAACCCCCTCTTTTCATAATTTTCTTGATATCTCAGTCGTTACCGAAGCTCTGACCGAAATTTTTGATGCTACAGGTAGGTTGTTTGATTGCGCACAGGTTGATGGGTTTAATTTCTGCAATGGTTGTTTAATTAGGGTTAAATTTGTGATTTACAGTCTCGGTTTTTTGAATAAACCCGACTTGATGCTTGTTTAACCTGTTTTAACCAATGTTAATGTCTTCAAAGCACATGGTTCGAGTCGTAGTATACTCTAGATTGAATTCTTGTTCTGTGATTCCAAAACAAACACTTTAGTGTTGCAAAAAATTCACAGTGACTGTTCGATAACTGATCGTCCGCCGGATCAACTGATCCGCCGGACCAGATTTTCAAACTGATACGGAGCTGATCCGGTTGACTAATCTGATCCGCGGTCAACGATTGTGATCTATCCGCCGGATCAAGTGATCCGCCGGATCAAATGATCTGCTGAATAATATGATCCGCAACTGGTCCGCCGGACCAGATGATCCGGATACATAAATTTGATCCGTGGGTTGATCCGCTCAGAAAAATTTTCAAAAGTTAGTCGTTTGAGCGATTTATTTAATATCAGCGATTGTCATTGAGCGTTTTGATTATATTAATTGATTCTAATGACAGTTTGTTTTGATGACATGAACAGAAATGGCTGATTTTAAATCAATTGGAGAACAAAACGTTTGTGCCTTTCTTGATGTTGCAGAAAAGTGGAGGCCGCATTTTCTTAATATTTTTGAGTTCGTCAGGCGTTCAAGAATATTTTATGCTGCAACTCATGAATGTCCGCCGTATAAAGACTTGTTAGTCATGTTCTGGAATTCAGCACAAGTAGACTGTTCGGTGACTCCATCTGTAATTCGTGCAAAGATTCTAGAAACTGATGTGGTGATATCTGAAGCTGATGTGAGAAGAGTTTTAAGATTCAATGATCAAGATACTTATCCGACTGAATTTCCTGAAGAAGATTTGGTGGCGTTATTGAAAAGGATCAAGTATGATGGACAACTATATGTTCCATGGTATCTTAAGGCAAATCTGAGTCCTCCTTATAAGTACTTGATGCATGTGATCATTAAATGTTTTGGAAATCGAACAAGAGGCCAAGAAGAGTTTGATTTGAAGGTGCTGTCTTTCTTTAGTGCTTTGGTATTAAACAGAGAATTCAATTTTTCTGGTTGGGTCTTTAACTACATGAGGGAAAATATCTTGGTGAAACAAGTGCGCAGTATCATGTATCCAAGATTTCTACAGATGATTCTGAATGATTTACATCCAAATCTTCCAAAGAACGCTGCTGCTATCATAGATATGAAGCATATGAATAGAGTAGCTGTTGGCAAGATCCCTGTGTACTACAAGAGAAAGGGAAATGCCATTCCTCCACCAAATAAGAGGTTGATTGGTCATCTTGCTAATCCGGCTTATGTGGCTCCAGATAATGGTGCTGCAAAACATGATGACAGTTCTGATGATGAACTACATTACAATGATCATGGATTTCCAACTGAGGTTGCAGAAGATGATGATGGTGAGCAACCTGTAAATCAAGAGCCTGTAGTACAAGAACCTGTTGAGCGAGTACAACAACCTGTAGTTCAAGAACAAAATCCAGAGCAAGTAACTACTGAAGCTGTCAATGAATCTGACCGGGTGAATATTTCAGATGAGGGTGATGATGTTATTGGTAGTTCGTCTGAAACTGAATCAGATTCTGGTGAATATGTTACCATTTTGCACAATACAAGAGAAATTCCAGTACAAGAGAGGTTCTAAGGCTCATATTGCTTATTTGAAATCTCAGAATCAAGATACCTCTGTTTTTGAGAGTAGAACCAAACAGGCTGAAGATACTGATAATGATCCATCTTATACTCCTATGATGGAGGAGCCTGTTGCAAAGTCAAAGCCCATAGATAAAGGCAAAGCTCCTGCAGTTGCTTCTGGCAAACAACGTATGAAAAGTGTGGCTGTAGGATATAAAGGAGTGAAGCCTGGTTCATTTCTTGCTGATGCCAGAAAATCTGGGCAAAGTCCTCCTAGCAAGAAGCAGAAAGTGACTTCGTCGTCTTCTATTCCAATCCAACCAACCACCAAAACAGCTGATGTTCAAAGTTCACAACAACCTCCAATCAGAAAGTTAACTATCAAAAGACCGTCAACTACTGGTTCTGCTTCCACGTCTTCAACTACTTCCACAATTTCTTCTGTTGATTTGAAGCTTGCATTGTTTCAAGCTCGATTTGAGAGAGTAGAACATACAAACAAGGTGCAGGCTGAAGAGATTTCTGGGCTGAAAAATTTGTGTAAAGAATTGGTTGCCAGAGATCAATCTCATACAAAGGAACTTGCTCGATTAAAAGCTCAGGATGAGGCAAAAGATCGGGAAATTGCTCAGTTAAAGCAATTGTCTCTGTCTATGGGTGAGCAGCTTAAGCAAGTGCTTACAGCTTTAGCTGCTCAGGGGGAGAAAAGGCCAAATCCTGAAGAAACGTGCAGAGAAGAAGAGGATGTGATGAAGTTTTTAAACGATGATCCTGATAATCCTGAGGGTGGTGCTGGTGGTTCTGGTACTGGTACTGATGCGGCAGGAACATCATCTGCTGCTGCTGGTACAGCCACGACATCTCAGGGGGAGTCTACAGACAAAGAAATATATGATGTAACTCCGATATCGAGGGTTGAAATGAAAGAGGGAGAGTTGGTTAATCCTTTCACAAAAGAGCAGCTGGCAGCTATTTTTGCTCTAAATGTGGATGATGTTGAGAATGTGCCAGTTGCTGAGCCGTATCAGGAAGATGATTCAGAAGAAGAGGTGGTATTTGAAGATGAACATGTGGAAGTGGAAGATATGACAGCAGAAGAATATCCTGATGATCCAACGATGTATGGAAATTTTTCTGATAACGACTATTCTGAAGGTTTTAATTTCTTTGGAAAAGACAGTGAGGATAAGGTTGAAACAGAGAAATCATCAGAACAACCTGAAGCATCTGAATCTGTTAATATGTCTGAAGAAGAAGAAAAGAAGCTGTTATTTGAAGCTTGGTTAAAAGATCAAAGGGCTAAGAAACTTCCAGTTCCAGTCCAAGTTGAAAAGTCTTCAAAACCTGTTGATCAGAAAAGATTTTTTGATAGAAAAGGAAGACAAGCTTCTGGAAAGATTATCAGCTGGATGTACGATTCTGAACTCAAATGCTATGCTATCAAGAGGGAGTTCGGGATTGTATATCTGAAGAATGCTACAAGGTTCAATACATTACCTGTTTGTGATGTGAGAGACTTGGCTAGAAGTCCATTTTTGAATCCTGGAGGAAATATGTTGGCTGCTGTGTTTAAGGAGAAGTTAATCGAAGAATGTCAAGGAAGATTCAGGTTTTTGACTCCACAAAGACCAACTTACTCTGAGCATCCAACAGATATCCATCATATCACAGGCAGACCAGTAGTGATTCTGAAATATAAGAAGCCGATTCAGCTCAAGAAAATACCTCTCAAAAGGCTTGAACAAGATTTCATCAAGACTTTGAGGTGGTGGTATTATGATGAGGTGTCTGGTGAAGCTGTTATTGTGATTCAAGAAGACAACAAGGTTGTAAGAATCTATGACCCGATGTCGTTGATAAACTTGTCAAAAAATGATATTGAAAAGCTACATTCTAGCAAGATTCTCTACAAACCTGAATGTCGTGATCAAGCAATGCAGTTTCAGAAGGTGATAAATGTTTGTTTTGGTGGTGGGATTCATGCTGGAAATAACAGAAGACGTGATTGGAAGAAGACAGAATCAAAAGCTTCTGAAGACTAGCACAAGACAAGGGGGAGTTTGTTAGAGCATTTTGTGTTGTCTAGTGCTAGATCTTGATGTTTTGAGTATGTAATGTATAAGTTTGTGTTTTATGTTTCCAGCGGATCAGTGGCGGATCAGGTGATCCGCCGGACCACCTGATACGCTAGTAAGTTGGTCCGCTGGCTCAGTCTCTATATATAGGTTTCAGTTTGATTCAGAGAGTGTGAGTGAGGTTTGAGCTTTCTTAAGTGTGTGTTTTACAAAGTGTAACCTGAATACTCTGTGTACTCTCTGTTTACAAGCTGTGATCAATATAAAGAAGATTATTTACCTTGTGTGTCCGAATCCGATTGTAATAATGCACTAGCAAGATCGAATACGCGTTTTACAATGGGTTGACTCCATCCATCACCGTACACTCACAATTTTATGTGGTGTTGTTCTTGTGTCTATCTCTTGATAAATTCACTTGGAGTTTGGGTTTTATGGATCAAATCAGAGAGAATAAAACTAATGATCGACACTGATGACCAATCTTATGATATTGAAGATCCTTACCAACAACAAATTGTGTAAGAAAATTCAAAGAAATTATATGGCAAACCCTATTGTTTGGTAAAATTTAGTTTTGCAAATGATAATCAAGGATAAGCCAATTTAAAAAGAATCAGAAGATCAAGGATAATGAATAGGGTATCGTAATTCGATAACCACTCGAGTTTAAGTAATTGAAATTAGGAGACATGTCAACTTGAGTATGATAGGCTGAGAAGATAAGGGTAAGACTTAACAAATCTTAGTGAAAATAAATATTTTAAATTTCATCGTGCAATTACTTTTTTCCCATTGCCAATTATATATATATACAATGAAAATTAAACATGAATAGTAAACTTTTTATATCTTATTGTTTGGCCACGATAGTTTGGATGTTTGACAGTTTCTACCCATTAAACTTTTACACTATTTTTTCTTTTACGAAATAGTAAACTTTTAGTTTTCAGAGTTTAGTCACATATGTTTCATACTTTTACGTTTTCTACCCTTAAACTTTTAAAGTTCTTTTTTTTTGTTTTAAGTTTTGTTGTCTTCTACTTTGACAACGAAACTTTTAACTTTTCTACTTTCGTTTTTAGTATACTTTATTGTTTTATACTTTCACCACGAAACTATTAGACTTTTACGTTTTACACCCCTTAACTTTTTAACCCTCTAACTTTTAACGTTTTAAGTTTTGTTGTATTCTACTTTCGCCACGAAGTGTTTAAGTTTTCTACTTTCGTTTTTAGTATACTTTTATAGTTTTATACTTTCACCACGAGACTTTTAGACTTTTACGTTTCGGTAGTTTGAATGTTTAACAAATTCTACCCCTTAAACTTTTACACTACTTTTTTTAAAGAAATAGTAATATATTTCGTACTTTTACGTTTTCTACCAACTGACTTTTTTTTTAAGTTTTGTTATTTTCTACTTTGACCATAAAACTTTTAACTTTTCTACTTCCGTTTTTAGTATACTTTTATAGTTTTATACTTTCACCACAAGACTTTTAGACTTTTACGTTTTATACTCCTTAACTTTTTAATGCTCTAACTTTTAAAGTTTTTAATTTTTTGTTTTAAGTTTTTAATCTTTCGTTTTAAGTTTTGTTGTCTTCTACTTTGGCCACGAAACTCTTAACTTTTTTACTTTCATTTTTAGTATACTTTTATTGTTTTATACTTTCACCACGAGACTTTTAGACTTTTATATTTTATACCCCTTAACTTTTTAACTTTCGTTCAGCATACAAATTCAACCCCGCAGCAACGCGCGGGGTGGTAAACATCTCGTTTTATAAACATCACAAAATAGGCATTAAATGCCATTTTGAGCCAAAGATATATTGGGGTTTAGATTCATTTGACCAGTCTCGTATTAACTAAAATTTGCACCCTTCACCATTGTAGTTGACATATGTATTTATACCAATATTGAAGAATAGGCCACACTAGGGGTGTTCAGTATACCAATCGGATTCAAAAAAATTGAAATTCTACTCGATTCAATTAAAAAATCATTAGCTCGAAATTCGATTCGAAATTATAAATTCGAATTCGATTCGATTCGATGTTAGATATCGAATTTCGAATCGAATTAGAATTTGAATATGAAATTCGAATTCAATTCGAAGTTCTAATTAGACATATTCATATACACACACATATATATATATACACTCTACACTTATTTTGTACATAAACAAACATAAATAAGTATACAAATATATTAAATTAGTTTTCACACACAACTACTCATTTTCACATATTTAAAATCTTTAAAAATTTAGCTATTTAAAATATTATAGTTAAAACACGTATTCTCAAATTCATGCCAAGAAATTTGATATTATGTGGATTCACCCAATCATCATCATTTTCTAAATAAATATCGTATTTTTTTGGTGATGCTTAAGTTGAATTTTTAAATGATAAGTTATTTGTCATGATAATTACTGACTAAAATTGCTTTATATATAGATGTTTTGAACGTTAAACTAAATTTTGTCTAATTTGAACGTTTTCATTTTGAAAGTTAAACTATGATTTTCTTTTACAAAAATAACTTTAAATTTCTTCGAATGATTCAGATTCGATTCGAATTAATCCATTCGAATTCGATTCGATTTGGTTTCAATTTTCGAATTCGAATCGAATTCAAATCCAAGTTTTAAAAATTGAAATTCGAATAATTCGATTTGATTAATTCGAGTATTCGTAATTTGATTCTGTCACACACCGGGTAAACCCGCCACCCTCGGGGGCTCCACGGACCTGGGGCGCGACTGGTGGCGCAACCATGACCTCCGCGATCACCACCAAGATCTAAGTCGTAGGACACTTCGAACATCTGTATGCTCGACTCAATAACCAAAACACATTTTCAAAACAGATTTTATCAGAGTTAAGCGATATTAACCAAAACAGTGCGGAATCATTATCAAGTTTAGAAAACCATTTGCGGAAGCGATAAAACCCTCAGTTATCAAAACAAACATTGCGGAAGCAAAACCAAACAGTTTAATTAGTCTTTCGCCCAAGGCGATAAATCAAGTCTAACAAATACATAACCAATGCAGACCAAATACCAATGATCCTAGCGTGCGTGCCTTAGCGACTTCCTCCTAAGGAACTGAGAAGAAACATGTAAAGAGTCAACGCAAGGTTGGTGAATTCACAGAGTTTAAAAATAGGAAACATCATTTTTCCAAAAAATATAAGTTTAACTAGTTACTCTCATCGAGACGTAACCCAGCAGGAAATCCCATTCCTAAAAACAAGTTTAACTAAATCAGTTAATCAAAATATTGCATGTTATATACCTGGGTTAGCTAGACCACAACATTTATGAAATAGTAGGAATTCGTAATCACCATAACTAACAGACTTAAGTTTTTGCCTTCCGGTTGTGCTATAATGCGGAACACAACGCCAAGTTAGGACAATATTATACCCGTTCCTCTCCCCTCCAAGGACAGTAGGAGCTAGAGCGACTAGCGCGGGGAGGGCTTTTCAGACCCAGTAGATCTACCAAACATTTCCCCGTTATCACTGATATAAAATGGCTTACGTTATTAGCGGAAGGACTCCCTTGCATGTCTTTCGTATACTATTTATAAACTAGTACATAAAACAAATAAGCAGTTCGAAAACCGTAAAATTTTACCATATGTCTTCGTCCCCAAAAGCGTTAAATAGTAAAAGTGGGGCGTGAACTCACCTTAGGGTGCAAATAAGCTATTCCAAATCAACCAACAACTAGAAGTAGTGAACACCTCCTAGACTTCACCCATGACACATAACCGTGTAAGTGTTGATCGTGTTTGACCGAATATCCTGATAATTCGTAGATATTGGATGAGTGGGCTCGACAACATATTGGTGATCATATTAATTTTTTCTATATGTTTCCTAACATGTATAACACATATAACACATTACATGGCAAACATATATTCATCAGAATTACTTATTTCATCATATCGCGTATACGATGTATGCAAAGTCTTGTCTTTCCAACTGAGGTAGGAGACTTGGGACTTGTATGCTCGTATAACTCATAATCAATTTGGTTTATAACATGCAAACACATAGCCAGGCAATCCTCAAGTTCATATGCATGCATTTCCCTAACTTATTTATTTCCTGATATATATATATATATATATTTATCCCATGTAAATCACTTAGATTATTATTTAGCATGTTTTAGGTCTTGAAAAGGATTCCCAATCACATACATGCTTGCTATCTTGCCTTAATTGGCCATTTTCACCATGTTTTCATATGAATAATTTTAAAAGATAATCAACATGCAATTGATCATCAAGCTTGCAACTTTATACATCATCATGTACCCAATAACCTAGAAAACCCATCCACATAGTAGATCTAACACCAATCAAGTGCCTTTATTCAAGATCTTGTATGCATGGCAACCGAAATCAAGTTTTCCATAGATCTTACGTAAAAATCACAACTTTACATCACAGAAACCCTAGATCTAACTTGATCTATCATTTAGCACATAGATCCATCATCAAGGTGTCAACTTTAATCACATGCATGCATAATTTTCCATGAAAAACCCTAGATCTTGTAGATCTCAACACAACTTGCATAAAAATCACTTTTTAAATCAAAAAACTCTTTTATGTAATAGATCACTAGATCTATGCTCATGATCATCAAACCTAAAGAGAGCAAAAATATCAGATCTTGACAAGTTTTAACAAACCAAGACATAAAGAAACACTTACCGAATGTTATGGGATTGGAAAGGATAATTTTGGCTTAGAAATCTTGCATAAAGCTTTGATCTTGATCGATTTTAGTATGTAGAGGTTTAGAGATGTGTTATCAGCTGTTGGGACGGTTTAGGAGTGCACAAATGAGGTAATGGGGGCTCTGCATGTGTTTAAATAGGGAGCATTAGGGTTTCTGCAGAAAAAGCAGTCCCAAGCGTATCGCTTAGGGCCCTATGATGCTTTAGGTGATACGCCTAGAGCCTCCGTATGGCAGCCCTTTGACTTTTGTTGACTTTTCATGTTTTTTGATGTTTAGGCACGTTGTTCAAGGATTTGGCTTTTCTAATGTTTTCCATTGTTTTTAATGCATCGAATCCTACAGAATCAAGTATCAACTTGCCATATAACAATTTACAATCATGCAATTAAATTCACGTACCATTTTCACATAATTCAAAATATTCAACGATTTTCAATTAATCACCAATATGTCGAGACTCTGACTTGTGTGTGATACTTGTGAAGTGTTTTAAGGCTACTAGACTCTTATAATACCTTAATTGACATACTATGCCTATATATGCGTGTTCTGGTTTCACCGATTTTACCAGTTTTATTCGTTTTTGAGGTTCGAGTCCCACCAGGAGGCCCGAAGTATCACATCCTCCCCTTGTTATGGAATTTTTGTCTCGAAAAATAAGGTCATAACTCAGTTGCTAATGTTTGAGTTAGAAGTATAAATCTCATAAATTTAACAGTTAAATATAATCGTTTTGAGCTTCACTCAAAAGTAATAATCAAAGTCAATAGTTTACTCAACAGTAAGAAATATTTTTTTTGATTTCTCGCATTATCTGTACATTAGTTTCTCAGTTATCGCATCGGTTTTCTCTCAGTTTGTCACATCATCCCTACCCTTTTGGAAATTTCATCCCAAAATTTAAGAAGTAGATTCGATTCTCGTCGCAGGTTGTTAAACAAGTTCGGATACTTTTTCATCATCTGATCCTCACTTTCCCAGGTGAGCTCTGGTCCATGTTTCGAGTTCCACCAAACCTTAACAATCGGAATCTTACTCTGCTTGAGCTTCTTAACATCCCGTTCCATTATCTCAACAGGCTCCTTTACGAAACGCAATTTCTCGTCAATCCTTAGCTCTTCAAGCGGAACTACGAGAGATTCGTCTGCTAGATCTTCAGATTGGATACATGGAACACATTATGCAATGCGCTCAAGTCCTCTGGCAAGTTTAGTCTATATGCAGAAAGACGAACTCGTTCTACAATCTCGAACGGTCCAACGTATCTCGGGTTTAGCTTTCCTCGCTTACCAAAACGAATAACACCCTTCCATGGCGTAACTTTCAGAAGAATACGATCCCCCTCCTGAAATTCCAAGGGTTTCCTACGCTTATCTGTGTAACTCTTCTACATGTCACGTGCTGCAACTAAGCAATTTCTGATCTGAACGATCTTTTCAGTTGTCTCATGAATAAGCTCCGGTCCAATAAGTTGACTGTCACCGACCTCTGCCCAACAGATTGGGGACCTTCACTTACGACCATATAATGTCTCAAATGGCGCGACTCCAATACTAGTGTTATAAATATTGTTATAGGAAAACTCCACCAACGGTAGTGAGATTCCCAATTTCCACCATGTCCATCATACAAACTCTAGGCATATCCTCTAACGTCTGAATAGTCCTCTCACTCTGACCATCAGTCTGGGGATGATAAGCTGTACTCATATCCAGCTTTGTTCCCAATGCCTTTTGCAAGGACTTCCAAAAATGCAAAGTAAATCTTACATCTCGGTCCGATATAATCGATAAAGTAACTCCATGACGTGACACCACATACTTCATATATAATCTGGCCAATTATTCAGACCTATCTGATTCTTGAATAGGCAAGAAATGTGCAGACTTTGTCAATCTATCAATGATTACCCATATCGTATCATGCCTGTTGGGGGTCTTAGATAATTTCGTCACGAAATCCATGGTAATATGTTCCCATTTCCATTCAGGAAGAACAGATTGTTGAAGCAAACCTGACGGCTTCTGAAACTCGATTATGACCTTCGAATAAGTTAAACACTTACTCACATACGTGGCTGTATCGGCTTTCATCTTCGGCCACCAATATACTGCTTTCAAGTCGTTATACATCTTATCCAAACCTAGATGTACGGAATACCTTGACTTGTGTGCTTCGTCCATGATGAGCTATCAAAAATTCCCATACTTAGGCACCCATAACCTGTTAGCAAAATATTGACTTTCATCTGATCTGATCTTAAACTGGTTATCTAAACCACGCAAAGATTCTGACTCCAAATTCTCTTCCTTCAATGCTTCGAGTTGTGCGTTTTGAATCTAATCCAGCAACTCTGAATGAATTGTGAACTACAAACACGAACTCTCTTCGGCTTCAACTCTTTTTGGCTTAGGGCATCAGCTACCATGTTTGCTTTTCCCGGATGATACTTCATAGCACATTCATAGTCGTTGAACAATTATACCCATCATCGCTGCCTCATATTCAACTCTTTTTGGTCAAAGATGTGCTGAAGACTCTTGTGATCGGTGTAAATTGTGCACTCGGTACCGTAAAAGTAATGTCTCCAGATCTTCAACACAAAAACCATAGCTCCTAACTCCAAATCATGAGTCATATAATTCTTCTCATTATTCCTGAGGTGTCTCGAGGCATAAGCGATAACTTTATCACGCTGCATAAGCACACATCCCATCCCTCGAACCGACGCGTCACAGTACACCACGAAATCCTTAGTCCCTTCCGGCAACGAACGAATAGGTGCACTACAAAGCTTTTGTTTCAAAAGTTGAAAATTTTCTTCCTGCTTCACTCCCCAATTATACACCACTCCCTTGTGAGTCAGTTCAGTTAAAGGTTGCGCAATAGGAGAAAAATTCTCAATAAATCGCCTGTAATAGCCCGCTAGCCGAGGAGTTGGCGTACTTCGGTCGGCGTCTTTGGTGTAGGCCAATTCTTAATTGCCTCAAGGTTTGACGGATCAACTTGAATTCCTGATTCATTGACGATATGACCCAGAAATTGCACTTCTCGAATTAAGAAGTCGCACTTTGCGAATTTAGCATACAACTGCTCCTTTCTCAATAAGTCAAGTATGATACGAAGGTGCTTAGCGTGATCTTCCTTTGTCCTAGAATAGATGAGAATGTCATTTTTTTTTGGAAAGGGGAAAACCCCAGTGATTTCATTAAAAAGAAAGTACAAACAGACACAGACAGGGACATGCCCTTGACTAGAAACAAAGAAAACCCACACCAAACAAAACGACAAGCGCATATACGCTAGGCAAACAACAAGAACTGTAACACCTTAGCCACCATTATAAAAAACGAAACTATCTGCCACCCCCCATTCAGCAAGCCTCTGAATGACATAAGGGGTCTTCTGGAACCTGTAACTGACAAGGAGCATACGGACCACATCAGCAATAATAGAAGCAAGAACATCAGGAGGCTGCGTCTGATTGCGAAACAACCAATTATTCCTCTCCTGCCACACATAATAAGCAGCAGCAGGAACCACAATCCGATTAACAACAGAATCAAAGGATTTAGACCCAGCCCTTCTGCAGAGCTCCTGGATAATCTCAGACCAAACGCGATTAGCAACAGAGAAATCCATCCTAGATCGGAGCAAAGACCACAGCTGACGAGCATAGGAACACTGAAAAAAACAGATGGTTAACCGAATCAACATCAGCAAAACAGAGAAGACAACACATCATATTTTGATTATGTCTTCTGTTACTGTCCCAATGCAAAATACGATCCTGCGTTAACAGCTTATTCCTCATGATAAGCCACATACTAAAAGCATGCTTAGGAATACAATGGGAGAACCAAACAACCGAAGCCCATGAAACCTCAGGTAAACGAGCACGCACAGAGTCCCAAGCAATCGAAGCAGAGAAGTCCCCACAGAAATTCCCAAAAACCCAAACCATCCTGTCAGGAATTCCAGGATGAAGGCTAGGCAAATCAATACCCATCAAGTTCCAGTCAGGCGGAATTCCTTTATCAACTAACTCAGCCACTGTGACAGAATTATGGATTTCGGCATCATACAACATACGAGGGGAAATATGCCTGCATAGCGGACCATTATCACACCACTTATCATACATAGCAGAAGCAGTCTGGCCATCACCGATCTACATACGGATCCACGGACGAATGACAGGCCTCAAAGACAAAATCTTCCACCAACCCCAACAACAGTATTGAGGAATACGGATATCTCAAAAATGACGAGTACGCAAGTGATACGAGTAGACCCATGACACCCACAACGACTCCCTTTTAGTAATGGTACTCCAAATGTGAGTAGCCATAAGCGCTCTATTAGAATCACGAAGACGACGAATCCCCAAACCCTCTTCAGTCTTGGGAACACACACATCCTTCCACGCAACTTTAGCCCAACTAGTACCCCACAGGAAAACACGCAACTTAGCCTTAATGTCTTTGATGATACGACTAGGCAGAATAAACATCGAAGACCAATAAACCTACATGGACAAAAGGACCGAAACAACCAGCTGAAGTCTACCCGCAGCAGACAGGAATCTATTCAACCAACTGGAAATCCTGGAATACAAGCGATTAATCAGGACATCACAATCATTATATCACAGCCTCGAGGAGATAAGGGGGACCCCTAAATATCTGACCGGGAGCACACCTTCCACGAAAGGGAGGATATGAAGAATAGCCCCTTTAGTCTCCACAGGAACATTACAAAAGAAGAAAGTACTCTTCTGCACACTAGGGACTAACCCCGACATCGACGAGAACAACTGGAGAGATCTCATAATGCACTTGGACGAATACAAGTCCCTATGAGCAAACAAGAACAGATCATCTGCAAAGCATAAGTTAATTAATCGTTGTTTAGCACATTTGTGGTGGAACCGAAAAGAAACGTCACCTCCAGTATGCTTTTGCAAAATGAGAGTGAGAACCTCCATAACCATAGTGAACAAATACGGGGATACCGGGTCCCCTTGGCAAAGACCCCGCTTCCCCTTAAAATAACCATGAATGCTCCCATTTATAGAAATAGAGTAAGACGAAGAAGTTACACACACCATGATCCACTGAACCATAGTGTCGTGGAAACCAAAACCTCTCAACACATTTTCCAAGAAAGCCCAATTAACCGTGTCATAAGCCTTCTGAATATCAACTTTAAACGCACATCTCGAAGGCCCAATCTGACGATGATAGTTATGCATCAGCTCCTGAGTAAGCAAAATATTATCAGAAATCCTACGCCCATGAATAAAAGCAGACTGGTTGATACTAATAATTTGATCAAGCCCCTCTTTGATTCTATTAGCGATGATCTTGCTAATACACTTATATAGAATATTGCAACAAGCGATAGGCCGATAGTCAAACACAGTCGATGGAGTAGTAACCTTAGGAATAAGAGCAATAAACATATGATTAATCTCCTGCAAAAGTTTACCAGTAAGGAAGAAGTCTCTAACAGCTTTAGTAAACTCCACACCAATAATAGACCACGCCTTTTTGAAAAAGACAGCAGAATACCCATGAGGGCCGGGAGCCTTGTCGTCATCCATAGAGAAGAGAGAAGACCGAATCTCCTCATCATTCACACCCCTAACCATATGAATCGCATTTAAATCATCAACCTGGGACAAAAACAGATCATCAAGACCCGCAAGGTCAATAGCCGAATCAACCCTAAGAAAATGCTCATAATGAGCCACTAGAGCATCAGGCATTGCGTTGCCCTCATGAACATTGCCATTCACATCCGTAATCACATCGATCCTGTTTCGGTGACTACGACATTTCAGCGAATTATGAAAAAAGCCGTGTTGGAATCAACCATGGAAAGCCAGTGGACTTTAGATTTTTGTTTCAAGTATCGTTCCTCATCAAGGCTAGCAACCTGGAAACGACGTAAGCATTCCGCCTCCTAGTTCCTAAGAACCATATCCAAAGGATTTTGATCAATGGCCTTTTGCGCCTCCTCCAACTGATAACGCAAGGTATGAACCGTTTTGTGAATATCACCTTGCATGACAAGCATCCTCCTTAACGGTTTCTTGAGTAACTTCAATTTTTTCACCACCTTGAATTGATGCACACCATGCACATCCTCATCCCAAATCCCCTTTACAACCTCAAGGAATTCCGGCTTGTAAGCCAAGAAGTTTATGAATTTGAACGGGGTATGTTTCCCTTGTTGAGCCGTAGGGATTTTGAGGACACAAGGAGAGTGATCCGACATGCGGTAAAGCTGAAAAATAACATAAGCATTAGAGTAGAGGTCTGTAAACCCCAGGTTACCCATAACCCGATCCAGCTTCTTTAAAATACCCATACCACCTTTCAGTTTTTTGATTCCATGTGAATTGCAAACCCGTACAGTTAAGATCAAACACCTCTATATTAGTAACACAATCGTGAAACTCGACCATCCCAACATCAGTTTTGGAAGAACCAGCAGACTTTTCATCCGTATGCAGAGCAGTATTGAAATCACCCATAATAATCCCGGGTTTATCCTTAGTGAAATCATGGTGCATTTCAAGACTTTGCCACAATCTGCGTCGATCAATATAATAATTGGAGGCATAAACTATAGAACAAAACATTACCATTGAAGAGTGCTTGTCAACCACTTGAAGATGGATAAATTGATCAGTCATAGACATCATCACAACATCCAACACATTAGTATCCCATCCCACAATGACACGAGTACCCAATTGACACATTGTCGAATTAGACAACCAATCCCAGTACGAAACACACGGTTACACACTTTAGCCAGATTCCCCATATCAACATGCGATTCTAAAACACCGCATAAGTTAAGATTATTATCACGAACCAATTGACGAACCTCCTTTTGTTTTAGCGAGCGGTTCAGCCCCCTAATATTCCAAGAATCCAAATTAACCATTGGAAACCATAACAGAAGGAGTGCTTGCCCCTTTAGACCCACTAGCCATAAACGCACCCGTCTCGTTATTAGATTCAAGGATGTCATCTTTGTTTTTGCCTTCTGAACCAATCACATCATCCACCATATTCAAAACAGTAAACTGGTTTATGTTATCATTTCGAGAACTCCCCACGTGTTCCTTCCCTTTTTTCGAACTCTCACCAACAGTTTTACCCGAAATAGGACGATATTTAAATCGCTTTGGTTGCTGTGAAACACGGTATCCAGAATGTTTAGCACTTTTCTTCTTAGTTACCGTAGTAAACCCATCGGCATCAGCAATCGGACCCTGATTCTCAGTAGCAGGAGGCTTATGTTTAGAGCATTCCTTAGAGTGGTGGCCAAACACACAATAGTGTTCACACCTAGGGGGAATCCATTCATACTCAACCTCAACGGATTCTTTGATGTAATTCTCACAATTCTCATCTGGAATAGCCATCGTCAATTTATCCACGAACTCATGATCAACCGATATCTCAACAAACGCCAGGGCAAAGCTGCTCTTGCCCCACACATCCATGAACATAGATGACGTGTAAGCATCAAGATGTTTGGGCTTACCGATTTTAGTCGCAAGCATGCTCAGACCATCATCCGTATAAGCCGCTAATGGCACATTATGAAGTTTAACCCACAAAGCAACCATCTTGATATCCTCCTTTTTCAGTACCGAGTTTGGAGACCATATGTTAAGGAATAGGGGTTGAATTCTAATAATCCAAGGGCCACCCTCCAACACGTCCATCATACCCTTCTGACCATCGAACTGAAAAAAGAAAAAACCATTCCCATTCATCATGCTTTTAATGATCCCATATTTTCTCCAGTTCTGTCTAGTAAAGTATTCCACAACCGGATAAGCAAGCATATCACCCAAAATATAACCATAAAGAGTATACCCCATATGACTAGAGACCTTTCTGACAGTATCCAAGGGAATAACCACGTCCACACCATGCTCGTTTGCCCCCATGTTCAACGTTCTAAAATTTAGTTTTTGCTTGCTCGGATTACTCCCGGATGAACTGACTGTAGCAGCATACGACACCGGTTGTGGGTTAATCGGAGGAGTAGCCGGTGTTTCAACACCTCCCGAATTAGCGATTTCTGGTTCCCTAGCCTCTGACGGCACTTCTGAATTCTTGGGGGGTAAGTTAGCACCCCTACGGGCATGAAACTTAGGTGGCAGATTGCCATCAATGTTTTTAACTTTCGGCGCTAAGGAAGAAATAGATTTGAATTCTGAACCCATGCTAGACATCTGCATGTTTCATGCAAACCCTAGCCGCCAAAGAGAAACTCAACTAATGCCGATCGATTTGAATCAGGAGCTAAAAAACGGCTCAGTCAACGCAGAATATTAAACAATTAACCTTGTTAACGAGCCAAATCGTAGCGGATGATTAAACCAAATCGACAATAGGATCAAGAACAAGAAATGAATAACCTAATAAAATTGATATCGCTGCTAACGGTACTCGTAACCTCCGATAATACAATTGATTCAATCACAGGGTGTTATACACCTAGCGACCGATTATGATTCGGCAAAACCAAACCCTAATACGATCACAGCCGCTAACACACTCGTATCAAAGCAACGGTTAAAGGAGAAGATAACAGGACCGGTAGGTGCAAATCGCAAGCAACTAGGTTGTGGGAAAATCGATTGAGAGATGCAAGAATCGAACGAACCAGGAAGGAACCCTAGTATCGCCAGAAATCGCCCAAAGCACTGAAGGTTAACTAAACATGCCATTCATTACACAAATATCATCAATAAACACTATGATGAACTGATGAACTCATGAACTGATCCAGATACAGTTTGCAGACATGATTGATCAAATCCATGAATACAGCGGGTGCATAGGTTAATCCGAACGATATAACCAAAACTCATAATGACCATATCTAGTTCTGAACGCTGTTTTCTCAACATCCTCCTCTCGGACTCGTAATTGATGATAGCCAGATCTCAACTCTATCTTTGAATAATGACTCGAACCTTGAAGTTGATCAAACAAGTCGTATGTCACACCCCTAATTTCCACTAACGGAGTTTTACCGTGTGGGGTGTGAATCAGACCAGGACCCGAGTCATTAGTTACATCAAACATAAGTTAAGGATTCAAAATGTAAATATATTTCCAAACGGGAAATATCAAAACCAGAGTTAAAGTTTAGCGGAAGCTCATGAAAGTTATGTTGCGCAAAACAAGCGCCCGATAAGTAAATAATAGTTTGAGTTAAAGGTTTTAAAAGCAAGTTCCCAAAAATAAAAGTTTTAACCAACGTACGTGCCCAAAAATCCGGTACTCCTAGCGTCCTGCAAAGCATGCATAAGAGCAAGTGTCAACTAATGTTGGTGAGTTCACATAAGCACATAAGTATAACTAGTATAATTATGCAGTACGAATACAACAGTCTTTATTCGTATTTAAGTATGTATATTACAAGTACAATCCATATCGTAGGTAGCGAGCCTAAGTTCATGTCACTAAAACATTCGCAACCGAAGCTGACCAATTAGTTGTAGAAATAATTCCTTATGTGGTTTGCCTTCCCCGTGTCTACTCGATCACGGTAAGTTAGGCTGACATTGTCCTCAGTCTGACCGCCAGTCGGGTGGTGCATCTCGTGCCCGCTGAGTGGGGTTTGTCAGACCCCAGTAGTACTACCCAATATCCCCTCGCTATTTGCTATTAACGGTTCGATAAGTAAGGACTTTCAAAGATAATGCATTTTACGTGAACATGTGATATATACTGGATTTCTACTTTAATCATACATAAAAGTTGTCGTGTTATCACCCTAACCCGGGTGTAACGTGTTTGCGTGTGTTATCGTCCAAACCCGGACGTAACGTAAAAGGATGTGTAACTCACCTTAGGGTGCGCTGCTACAATTTAGTAAGACTTCGTGTCTTGCGTAACTACCGAGCACCTATAGAATTTATATACGTGAGTGTGTGTTCGCACATGAGTCACATAGCCTAGACGATGGTTCAATAACAAGTAATTCCAAATACGAGGTAGGTGATAATTTCAAAATGTGACGAGAATCTTTTGTTCGAAAGTAGTCAAAATGACACTTAATCGAGAACACAAGGATTTACGAAAATTAATGTGCGTATGTTATTCCAAATACTAAATGTAGAGGTGATCGGGTAAACATATATGTGCTCATAAATATAAATATCGAGGCGTCGTCAAAAGTGTGAAAAATAAAACGTCCTAAATATATATTTGTATGCCGTTTCAAAATTTATAGGAGCTTGAAGAAAATCTTTAAAATGTTCGCATGACAATAAATCAAATATGTCTATTTTTCTATGTTTAAAACTAATTTATATTAATATTAAAGAGACCATTAAATTTTTAAATCTATTTAAATTATAACGCTCTCATACGATAAATAAGCTATGGGTATCATGGGTCGAGATTTAATAGACATGTGATATAAGTTTGTGTTTTAGACCAAGAAATACTTGAAATCTCTAAAAAAATTAAAATAACAGGAATAGTGGTCACGGGACTCGAACCCGTGACCTGAACGTCATAACGCAGCGCCCTAACCACTGGGCTAGGGGGTCATTTTGTTAGCATTTCGCAGCCCAATGATTTTTATTCTCCCAGCGACAAGGAAACTAGATTAGGAAAAAAGACGATAAAAGATTTGGGGGCTGGGAGAGTTCGAACCAGCGACCCCATCGCTAGAATGCGACGCATGGACCACCAGGACACCCGATTCGTTTGTGACAAAAACCCGCATACATATTATATAATAGAAACCCGGTCGTGTCATCTTCTTCCTTGGCTAACCCAACCCGTCGGACCACCATAGGTTTTCACCAAAACCTTTTGCAGAAATAGTGATTGGATGAAACCACGTGGCTATATACTGTAAATCGATTAGAAGGGGTATTAGGATTACCTCTGATGCGGAAATGAACACCGAGCGCGGAAATGGCGATGAAAGAACTCGGACCGACGCCGGAGTGGGCCTGTGATACACGGATTGCTGCTACTGTAATCGAAACGAGGTGGTGGTTTTCTGGTGACGATGTGAACCCAGTACAGAAGCAATAGTGAACCCGTGTGGATGGCCGGAACCTCCCCCGGTGGTGCTCGGTTGACGAAAAAAAAAGTGGAGCTCGGTTGATGAAACAAATAGTGAAAGAGAAAGAGGGTTCGGGAGGATGAATGGCTTGATTGTTAGCTATTATTATCAATCGATTGTAAGGAAAAGAAAGTAACCACTGATGAATTGAATTCGGGTGTTGAAGGCGGAGGCGTTACCGGAGAAATGATCCGTCGTTCGTTGTTTTCATTGATTCAAACCACGACTTTGCCATATTGGCAAAATAGGTTTCTCACCATATTACAAAATGAGAATTCAAGTTTGAGTAATTACACAACAAATCCTTCCAGGTTTATTTAAGAGAACACAAGTTTAGAAAAAAATTACAAGTTAGGCCCCTCAAAGTTAGAAACGTCTAACGAACACTAACGACGTCTAACGAAGAGTAACTTGGTGATATCAAAACATATTTAACGAACGACGTTTTATAAAGATGTAACCTATATACATTTCACATAAAAATCATAGTTATAACCCCATAACTATAAGTTTTTAGATTTCTATAAAATCATAGAAATGTCTCGTATGATTACGCGACACACCGTCACATAAAATCATATAACGACGTGCGTATATATACATATATACCATGTAATAATAAATATATTTACCACAAAAAAAAAGACAAATGTTTTCATGAAATCATAAAATATAATTTATTTAAAATCATAAATTATATACATTCAAGTAAGTTAACCGACGTCTAGAATCATTTGCAATGTTCGTGTAACTATTCTAGTTAACTGTGGTAACGGACGTTATCGAATTATAACACAAGTTATTAACGGGGTTAACCTAGGAAATTGCCGGTTGTCACATAATCCCCTTGTTAAGGAATTTTCGTCCCGAAAATTGCTTTAAGTTGCTACAGTTTCTGTTGGAAGGATAAGAAAATTTTTAGGGTTGCTACATCATCCCCTTGTTAAGGAAATTTTGTCCCAAAATTTAACTCATACCTTAATTAGATGTTGACGCTTGATCAAATAGTTGTGGATATTTCTTTCGCATCTGATCTTCTCGTTCCCACGTGAACTCCGGTCCACGCTTAGATTGCCATCTCACTTTGACGATGGGAATTTTACTTCGTTTCAATGTTTTCTCCTCACGTCCCATGATTTCCACGGGTTGTTCGATAAATTGCAGTTGTTCATCGATTTGTAGTTCTTCTAATGGAACTGTGAGAGTGTCATCAGCTAAACACTTCCTCAAGTTCGAAACATGAAACACGTTGTGTACTCCATCCAATTCAGGAGGTAGATTTAAACGGTAAGCCACCGGAGCAATAGTTTCTGTGATCTCGAATGGTCCTACATAGCGGGGATTCAACTTCCCACGCTTTCCAAAGCGTACGACGCCTTTCGAAGGCGAGACTTTCAGTAGTACTTTGTCGCCTACTTCGAATTCCAAAGGCCTTCGGCGTTTATCTGCATAACTCTTTTGTCTATCTCTTGCCGCTTTCATGTGGTTTTTGATTTTCACGATTCTCTTTGTGGTCTCGTGCACTAGTTCAGGTCCAGTGAGTTGACTCTCACCGACCTCGGCCCAACAGACCGGCGATCTGCATTTTCATCCGTAAAGAGCCTCAAATGGAGCGGCTCCAATACTGGTATGGTAACTGTTTTTATAGGAGAATTCTACCAGTGGTAAATGCGTTTCCCAATTTTTCCCGAAGTCGAGCACACATGCCCTAAGCATATCCTCAAGAGTTTAGATGGTACGTTCAGTCTGTCCATCTGTTTGAGGATGATACGCGGTACTCATATCTAAGTGGGTGCCCATTGCCTCTTGTAAGGATATCCAAAAATTTGAAGTAAATCTAGGGTCTCGGTCAGAGATAATGGATAAAGGCACTCCGTGAAACTTGACAATCTCCTTGAGGTAAATTTTTACAAGTTTGCCTGTTTTGTCACTTTCTTTGATAGCTAGGAAATGAGCGGATTTTGTTAACCGGTCAACGATAACCCAAATCATATCGTTACCGCCAGAAGAACGGGTCAATCCCGTGATGAAATCCATCGAGATTTCTTCCCATTTCCATTAAGGAATTTTAGGTTGTTGCAGTAATCCTGCTGGCTTTTGATGTTCCGTTTTAACCATTGTGCACGTCAAGCACTTGCTAACATACCTAGCGATGTCAACTTTCATATTGGGCCACCAATATAACCCCTTTAGATCTTGATACATGTTGTCAGAACCTGGATGGATCGAATAACGGGACTTGTGAGCCTCGTCCATCACCAGTTCTTTAAGATTTCCATGCAAAGGTACCCATATACGGTCATTGTAATAACGAAGTCCATCAGAATTAACTTCAGAAGTTCCATATATGTCACGTAATGATTCAGACCCGAAATTTTCCTCCTTTAGGGCCTCTTTCTGAGCATCCCGAAGTCTATCTGGTAGCCCCATATGGATCGTTAATTGAAGAGCTCGAACCCTTCTTGGTTTAACATGTTCCTTTCTACTCAAGGCATCGGCCACCACGCTGGCCTTGCCTGGATGGTACTTTATTGCTAGATCATAACCGTTTAGCAATTCGACCCACCTACGTTGCCTCATGTTGAGTTCCTTCTGTTCGAATATGTGCTGAAGGCTCTTGTGATCAGTGAATATCGTACACTTGGTTCCATATAAGTAGTGTCTCTAAAATTTCAAGGCAAATACAACAGCGCCCAACTCTAGATCGTGAGTTGTGTAATTCTTCTCATGGGACTTTAGTTGCCTTGACCCGTATGCGATGACTTTACCTCTTTGCATTAATACACATCCAAGTCCCTGGATTGACGCGTCACAATAGACCTCGAAGTCGTTAATCCCATCAGGTAGAGATAATATAGGTGCAGTACAAAGCTTCTCTTTCAGATTTTGGAAGGCTGCCTCTTCCTTGTCACCCCACCTGTACTGAACCCCTTTGTGCGTAATAGCGCTCAATGGTTGAGCTAACTGAGAAAATCCCTTTATAAAACGACAGTAGTAACCCGCTAAACCTAGGAATTGGCGAATTTCCGTAGGTGCTCTAGGGGTAGACCAATTTTTAATGGCTTCAACCTTGGCTGGGTCAACGTGGATACCTTGTTCATTGACGATGTGACCCAGAAATTGAACCTCTCGGATCCAGAAATCGCACTTAGAGAATTTTGCGTAGAGTTGTTCTTTCTTTAACAATTCTAAGATTAACCGCAGGTATTCCTCGTGTTCTTCTTTTGTCTTGGAATAGATGAGGATGTCGTCAATAAACACTATGACGAATTTGTCCAGGTAGGGCTTGCACACACGGTTCATGAGATCCATGAACACAGCTGGTGCATTTGTCAGGCCGAAAGGCATGACCAAGAATTCATAATGGCCGTAGCGTGTTCTGAAGGCTGTCTTTTCTATGTCCTCCTCACGGACTCGAAGCTGATGGTAACCAGACCTTAAATCAATCTTGGAATAGTAACTGGATCCATGAAGCTGGTCAAAGAGATCGTCTATTCGTGGAAGAGGGTATCAATTCTTGATAGTGACTTTGTTAAGTTCGCGGTAATCAATAGATATCCTAAACGTGCCATCCTTCTTTTTGACGAATAATACCGGTGCTCCCCATGGTGACGAGCTAGGTCTGATAAAACCCTTATCTAGCAGTTCCTGCAGTTGTGTGGATAGCTCATTCAATTCGTTCACCGCTAGACGATATGGTGCACGCGCGATCGGAGCTGCTCCCAGAGCAAGGTCAATCCCAAATTCTACTTGCTGATGCGGAGGAAGGCTAGGTAATTCCTCAGGAAATACCTCCGGGTAATCGCGTACGATCGGGAAATCTTCGATTTTTCTCTCCACCCTGGTTTGGTCCGTAACCGTGGCCAGGATTGCCACGTGTCCTTTCCGAAGACACTTCTGCGCTTTAAGGTATGATATGATTCCGAAGACAACACCTCCCTTTTCGCCCTAAATTGAGAGTACTTCTCCTCCTGCTATGGGTATTCTTATGACTTTTTCTTGACAAACTATTTCCGCGTGATGTTTGGATAGCCAATCCATGCCCACTATCACGTCGAAACTACCGATGGAAAGAGACATAAGGTCTATACTTAGTTTATGACCAGATAGTTCTAATGTGCAGTTTTCAACCAAGTGAGTGGTGTCAAGAAGCTTACCATTTGCTAATTCAACCGTGTACCTAGCTTTTAGTGGAGTTTGGGTAGCCTTAATCAACTTACAGAACTTAGTCGAGATAAAACTTTTCTCAGCACCCGTATCAAATATGAAATTTGTGAAGTAGTTGTTTAGAAGGAACTTACCGGTAATGACGTTGGCATCGTTTCTTGCTTCACCAGAACCCATAAAGAAAGCTCGCCCTTTGGCGCCATCTCCACCATTCCTACCACCATCACCACCGTTGTTATTGTTGTTACAGTGGTTATTGTTGTTTCCAGCTTTGTTGTTATTCTTTCGAAGCTGCGGGCAGTCCCGCTTCAAGTGCCATGGCTTTCCACATTCATAACACCCCCTAGGGCCTTCATTATTCTGCTTGTGGTTCTGATTTTGATCTTGATTGGGACGGTTTTGTAGTTCACCCCAACAGTTCTTAGCCTCATGGCCCCCTTTACCACAACACTCACAGGTGAGTTTCTTGCATGCCCCATTGTGGTGTTGGTTGCATCGATTGCAGAACGGTGCTCGTCCCTTGTATCCATTGTGATTTTGATTGCTACCACTTTGGCAATTCTGGTTACCGTCCCCGCTGTTGGTGTTACTGTTGTTATAGTCACCCCTGGAATTGTTGTACCTCTTGTTTTGATTGTGAGAGTTGGAGGATCTCCCATTGTTGTTTCCACTACCATTGTTGTTGTTGTTGTTACTAGAGTCGTCCTCTCTCTTCCTTTTCCCATCTAGGGCAGTTTTGGGGACCTTCCTGGGTGGCAAAGTTCCTTGCTCTATTGCCTGGTCAGTCAGCTTATGGGCCAACCTGATAGCATTCTGCACATTTGTAGGGTTTGAGGCAGTAACCATCCCCTTGATTTGTGGAGCTAACCCATCCACGTACCTTTCAATCCTTTTGAAATCAACATCAACCATCGTAGGACATAGCACCGCGTACTCGTGGTAGCGAGTGATGTACTCTTCAACCTCAGAACCTATCATTTTCAAATTCTGGAACTCACTTTCCAACCTTTTGACCTGATTGCGAGGACAGTACTCTTCCATGATGGCATCCTTGAATTCATGCCAAGTCATAGCATTCGCTGCGTCGAGCCCTAACATTTGGATTTGCGCGTTCCACCAAGTGAGGGCAGCTCCCTCGAGCGTAGCGGTTGCGAAATTGACCCGATTCGTAACTGGGCAGTTGCACATTGAGAATACCTTTTCCGATTTCTCGAGCCATCGTAGCAGACCCACGGCTCCTTCATCACCCTTGAATATGAGCGGCTTACAATCCATGTAAGTTTTGAAGGTGCACTGAGCTGGGCCTGGATTTGTTTCATAAAATTATTTTAGAGAATAATTTTTGAGAGTGAGAAAAAAAAATGTTGTCAATTTTTCGTCCCTTTTACTTACCACCGTTGTTGTTTCCTTGTGCTTGAGCCGCAGCGAGTGCTGCCGCAACGTTTTCGTTTATCAAAGCCTGGATCTGAGCTGCTCTGAGGTGTTCAGCCATGGTTCTGTTTGCCATGAAAGACATTCCAATGATTAATATACCCAATATTAATTTCATTATATGCGTTAGCACGCATTCAATCAATTAATTAATATATCCAGTATTAATTTCATTAAGTACTAAACAATTATTCATGCATCCATCCATCACACGACATAATTTTTAGAAACACATTGGAAAAATAAAGATGTAATATCCATTACAAAATTTAAATCCAACCATAATGTATCTCAGTATTTGAAAACATTCAAAATAAAATGAACACCCAGTCAAATTTATTTCAATGTAACAAATTAGAAAAAAAAAGACAGATTAGATCAAGGATCAATAACATCTGGTTCTTCCTCCCTGTCCTCTTGAGGATCCTCCTCAAAAGGTTCTTCCTCGAAGGGTTCCTCCTCTTCTTCCTGAACAGGAGCACCTTGAATCTGCAGAGCTGCCATTTGAGCTTGAAGGGCGGCGACCTGTGCCGCTAGTGCCGCGTTGGAGTGTTGAAGCGCTGCATTAGAATGTTGTAGTGCAGTAATATGATGTTGTGCTTGATGCAGTCTATGCTCCAAATCTGCTGGATTGGGTCACGACTCAAGCGTAGTGACCCTGTCACGGATACCCATTACCCCCTGAGACAAGTTGTAGTGGTAGGTATCTCTCTCCTTTTGTTCATCCCGCACTCGCTCGAGTTCCCTATCGCGGGTGCGATTGCTGATTGAATTGTGCTCGAGTTTTCCAAAGGTGTCGTCATAAGCTGCAACCAATCTCGCAATGACCCTCTACAAATCAAAGGGTAGGTCGACCCTGTTCGGCACATGATACCTATCAAGCAACTGATACGTCATCGGATTCAGCCAGCTATGATCGTCCGGTGCACACCTATCAGGACGTATGTGCTGATCCCGAAGGAGGTCCATTATCGTGTACTCAGGCTGCTCAGGCTCGCGGCCTTGTTGGTTGGAGGATGATGACTGTTCGTTGGAAATTTTCTTTCCCTTACCCCTCGTGTTGTCATGTGGTGCCATACTGTCAGAACCTAGACAGACACAAACAAAAGCAAAACAACCTAATGTGAGTAATCGATTTTTGGCACGCGAAAAGAAAATGTTTTTGGGAACAATTGTAACTAATGTTTAAAAACAGTTACAGTTTAGAATTTTGAAAATTCTAGTTCTCTGCAACCAAGGGCTCTGATACCAATCTGTCACACCCCTAATTTCCACTAACGGAGTTTTACCGTGTGGGGTCTGAACCAGACCAGGACCCGAGTCATTAGTTACATCAAACATAAGTTAAGGGTTCAAAATGTAAATATATTTCCAAACGGGAAATATCAAAACCAGAGTTAAAGTTTAGTGGAAGCTCATGAAAGTTATGTTGCGCAAAACAAGCGCCCGATAAGTAAATAATAGTTCGAGTTAAAGGTTTTAAAAGCAAGTTCCCAAAAATAAAAGTTTTAACCAACGTACGTGCCCAAAAATCCGATACTCCTAGCGTCCTGCAAAGCATGCATAAGAGCAAGTGTCAACTAATGTTGGTGAGTTCACATAAGCACATAAGTATAACTAGTATAATTATGCAGTACGAATACAACAGTCTTTATTCGTATTTAAGTATGTATATTACAAGTACAATCCATATCGTAGGTAGCGAGCCTAAGTTCATGTCACTAAAACGTTCACAACCGAAGCTGACCAATTAGTTGTAGGAATAATTCCTTATGTGGTTTGCCTTCCCCGTGTCTACTCGATCACGGTAACTTAGGCTGACATTGTCCTCAGACCCCAGTAGTACTACCCAATATCCCCTCGCTATTTGCTATTAACGGTTCGATAAGTAAGGACTTTCAAAGATAATGCATTTTACGTGAACATGTGATATATACTGGATTTCTACTTTAATCATACATAATAGTTGTCGTGTTATCACCCTAACCCGGGTGTAACGTGCTTGCGTGTGTTATCGTCCAAACCCGGACGTAACGTAAAAGGATTTGTAACTCACCTTAGGGTGCGTTGCTACAATTTAGTAAGACTTCGTGTCTTGCGTAACTACCGAGCACCTATAGAATTTATATACGTGAGTGTGTGTTCGCACATGAGTCACATAGCCTAGACGACGGTTCAATAACAAGTAATTCCAAATACGAGGTAGGTGATAATTTCAAAATGTGACGAGAATCTTTTGTTCGAAAGTAGTCAAAATGACACTTAATCGAGAACACAAGGATTTACAAAAATTAATGTGCGTATGTTATTCCAAATACTAAATGTAGAGGTGATCGGGTAAACATATATGTGCTCATAAATATAAATATCGAGGTGTCGTCAAAAGTGTGAAAAATAAAACATCCTAAATATATACTTGTATGCCGTTTCAAAATTTATAGGAGCTTGAAGAAAATCTTTAAAATGTTCGCATGACAATAAATCAAATATGTCTATTTTTCTATGTTTAAAACTAATTTATATTAATATTAAAGAGACCATTAAATTTTTAAATCTATTTAAATTATAACGTTCTCATACGATAAATAAGCTATGGGTATCACGGGTCAAAATTTAATAGACATGTGATATAAGTTTGTGTTTTAGACCAAGAAATACTTGAAATCTCTAAAAAAAATTAAAATAGCAAGAATAGTGGTCACGGGACTCGACCCGTGACCTGAACGTCATAACGCAGTGCCCTAACCACTGGGCTAGGGGGTCATTTTGTTAACATTTCGCAGCCCAATGATTTTATTCTCCTAGCGACAAGGAAACTAGATTAGGAAAAAAGACGATCAAAGATTTGGGGGCTGGGAGAGTTCGAACCAACGACCCCATCGCTAGAATGCGACGCACGGACCACCAGGACACCCGATTCGTTTGTGACAAAAACCCGCATACATATTATATAATAGAAACCCGGTCGTGTCATCTTCTTCCTTGGCTAACCCAACCCGTCGGACCACCATAGGTTTTCACCAAAACCTTTCGTAGAAATAGTGATTGGATGAAACGACGTGGCTGTATACTGTAAATCGATTAGAAGGAGTATTAGGATTACCTCTGATGCGGAAACAAACACCGAGCGCGGAAATGGCGATGAAGGAACTCGGACCGACGCCGGAGTGGGCCTGTGATACACGGATTGCTGCTACTGTAATCGAAACGAGGTGGTGGTTTTCTGGTGACGATGTGAACCCAGTACAACAGCAATAGTGAACCCGTGTGGATGGCCGGAACCTCCCCTGGTGGTGCTCGGTTGACGAAAAAAAAAGTGGAGCTCGGTTGATGAAACAAATAGTGAAAGAGAAAGAGGGTTCGGGAGGATGAATGGCTTGATTGTTAGCTATTATGATCAATCGATTGTAAGGAAAAGAAAGTAACCACTGATGAATTGAATTCGGGTGTTGAAGGTGGAGGCGTTACCGGAGAAATGATCCGTCGTTCGTTGTTTTCATTGATTCAAACCACGACTTTGCCATATTGGCAAAATAGGTCCCTCACCATATTACAAAATGAGAATTCAAGTTTGAGTAATTACACAACAAATCCTTCCAGGTTTATTTAAGAGAACACAAGTTTAGAAAAAAATTACAAGTTAGGCCCCTCAAAGTTAGAAACGTCTAACGAACACTAACGACGTCTAACGAAGAGTAACTTGGTGATGATTATTCAAGAGTACATCAAAACATATTTAACGAACGAAGTTTTATAAAGATGTAAGCTATATACATTTCACATAAAAATCATAGTTATAACCCCATAACTATAAGTTTTTAGATTTATATAAAATCATAGAAATGTCTCGTATGATTACGCGACACACCGTCACATAAAATCATATAACGACGTGCGTACATATATTCATATATACCATGTAATAATAAATATAATTACCACAAAAAAAATGACAAACGTTTTCATGAAATCATAAAATACAATTTATATAAAATTATAAATTATATACATTCAAGTAAGTTAACCGACGTCTAGAATCATGTGCAATGTTCGTGTAACTATTCTAGTTAACTGTGGTAACGGACGTTATCGAATTATAACACAAGTTATTAACGGGTTTAACCTAGGAAATTTCCGGTTGTCACATCATCCCCTTGTTAAGGAATTTTCATCCCGAAAATTGCTTTAAGTTGCTACAGTTTCTGTTGGAAGGATAAGAAAATTTTTAGGGTTGCTACATCGTCAATTCACAGAAGAGGATAGCGATTCTTTAAGGTAACCTTATTCAATTCTCGATAATCGATGCACATCCGAAACGTTTTTTACAAAAAAAAAAAACAGGCGCTCCCCACGGTGATGAACTTGGTTTAATTAAACCTTTCTCCAACAACTCCTGTAATTGGGTATTCAACTCTTGAAGTTTACTCGGGGCTAATCGGTAAGGCGCTTTAGCAATAGGCGAAGCTCCAGGTGCCAAATTGATTTTGAACTCTATTTTCCTATGCGGTGGCAATCCTGGTAATTCCTCTGGAAGTACGTCTGGAAAATCCCTAACCACTGGAATATCCTCCAAACGCGGTTCTTCTACAAGCTCCTCGATTACGTGAGCCAAGATAGCTTCATGCCCCTTTCGCAGACACTTTGGAGCTTTAAGATATAAAATAACCCCAACTACAGTTCCACTATTCTCACCTCGAACTGTTAGAATTTCTCCACACGAAAGAGGAATTCTTACTATCTTTTCCTGGCACACTATTTCAGGCCATTGCTTGGACAACAAATCCATTCCAATAATCACGTCAAAACTACCCAACATCATTGGCAACAAATCTTGGCTCATTCGATCCGGATAATTGCAAGACACAATCTCGAATAATACTATTGATCTCAATCAATTTACCATTCGCAAGCTCAATCAAATACCAAGCCTCTAAAGGACTTTTTACGGCATTTATCATTTTTCTAAATTTACTCGAAATAAAGCTTCTATCGGCACCGGTTTCAAATAATACATAAGCAAAATAGTCGTTGATAGAAAACTTACCATTGACCACATTGGCATCATTTCTAGCTTCTCCGGCTCCAATCACAAAAGCTTTTCCGGCAGCTCCTCTATTGCCATTTCCTCCGACTCCATTGTTGTTGCCTCCACGGTTCCCACCATTTCCACCATTTCCAACTCCCTTTAACTTTGGAAAATCTCTTTTGAAATGACCCAGAACTCCACATTCGAAATAGCTAGCTTGATTACCCTAGCGGTTTTCGTTACCTTGATTCTGAGCTCCTTGATTGTTAACTCTGACTCGACAATCAACAACCTTTTGCCCCAGTTTCCCATATTTGTTGCATTTGATCACACAATTCCCAGTGTGATGTCGATCACATTTGTGGCATTTCGGAAGCTTCCCTTGATAACCGCTTGATGAATTTCCCCCATTCTGATTCACTTGACCACCTATAGCATGACCATCACCCTTGCGATGCTGATTGTGATTCGAACTCGAACCACCACTATTTCCTAATCCATCCCGTTTCCTCTTGTCACCCAATCCAGATAACGCCTTTTGCGGGGTCAAGATCCATTTCTGAACCGCTTAATCAGTCAGTTGGCGAGATAAATGGATTGTCTCTCGAATCGTCAAAAGATTACTAGATGTCACCAAACTCTGAATCTGGGGTACCAACCCATCAATATACCTCTCCATTCTTCGATATGGTGGATCAACCAATGATGGACAAAATAGCGCCAGCTCATTCTGTCTCGCAGTGTACAATTCAATCTCAGATGCCTCCATTTTCAGACAACCTAACTCAACTTTGAGCTTCCGGATTTCCACTCGAGGACAGTATTCTTCAATCAACATCCTTAAGAACTCAGCCCATGGGATAGCTTTAGCCTCAACCAATCCCATCAATTGGACTTGAGAATTCCACCAAGTTAATGCCACTCCTTCCAGTAAATCAGCAACATAATTCACACGATACTCTTGTGGACAATTGCATCGCTCAAACACAGACTCCGTCTTCTCCAGCCAACGAAGCAAACCGGCCACTCCTTCAGTTCCATTGAAACTGTGAGGCTTACAATCCATGAACATCTTATACGTACAACCTTGCTAATTTTGCGGATTTACCTGTGCGTGTGCTACTAACGCAGCCGCGACAATCTGCCCAATGATAGTGTTGAGCTCTTCTACTGACATGTTAATACCACCTCCTCGCCCATGACCTCTACATGCAATTTTCTTTATTCATAATATACAAAAATGATTAACATCCCAGTGTTTATCATCCAAGCATATAATAATTATCAAACGACAAACAGGAAATAAAACACATAACAAAAATTAAACAACAACTTAAATTAAAACAAAATCGCAACTGATTCGCAATTTCATTAAATATCAAATTGAGTCAAACTCCAGATACTACTAACGCTAGCAGATAACACCAATACTCTCATCCCATAACCATAGAACCTTCACTTTCTGGGTCCTCCTGGGCCACAGGCTCCGGTCCAGGTGCTGGTGGCACCTCTTACGGTGCCAATGCCGCCTCTAGGGCCATGACTCGAATAGCCATAAGCTCATGCCCTATCAGCAGGTGCTGGATGGTGTCCTCCTAAGAGCGTATCACAGCCCTTAGTCCATAAATCGCGTCACGTTAGGTGATATAGCTGTGCTCTAGTCGATCTACACCCTGCGATGTTACTGTCCAGTCGACGCTGCAAGGCACGAAGTTCACCCTTCAAGTCATCCACACCGTCGAACACATGGAACATGCACTTCTGGTGTCGTGCAGAATCTGCGACTAAGGAAACAAAAGTCTGCTCGGGTGAAAAGGCGAAACCTGGCAGAGACGGTGCAGTCCTCCTCTCTGAGACAACACTCCCTACAACTGGGGTGCACACGGTAAGTCCAAATGATATCCTCCATGTAGGCAGAATATGTTCCCCAATCATGAATGTTCAACCGCCTTCTTGATGACCAGTGAAGCAAGACTCGGCTCCACTGATGCGGCCTCTGGGGGTCTCTTCCCCTTGGCTCCAACCGACGCTCCAACATCCGATTAGGGCTGGAAAATCGTGTCAGACACGACCTGTTAAGACATGAAACGATTGGTCTCAAACACGAACATGACACGAAAACTTTTCATGTCTAGTTTTCAAAACATGAACACGACCTGTATTTTAACGGGTCGACACAATAAAACCTGTTTAGACACGAAGTTTTAACTAATCGACGGTCGACACGATAAATCCTGTTTCACTCAACCTGTTTAGACACGAACACGACCTATATTTTAATGGGTGTAAGAATTGAGAGATGTATGAGTGTATGCTAAGTAATTGCATTCTTGAAACTCTCCGTCTTAAGCTACTTGGTGTGAAATTTAGAAGAACTAGTGGTGTAATTCGTCACCTTGCTGATTTGGGAATCTCGGAGGCGCTGATCTGTGATAATGGCGGCTAAGTTTGTTTGGTTTTGATTTTCTAGTTGGTTTGGCTAGTAGTTTGGTTTGTTTTTTTCTTGGTTTTGTTTTGTTTACATTCTGGGGCATGTCTCATGAATGAACTAGGGTATATTTCTGTTCCCTACTTGTGCTTTTTGGCGGTATATATATAGAATCACCGGGGTAACCCTTTACCCAAAAAAAGAGATGTAACCTAATAATCTAATTCTAATATATTTTTAATATATTATTTAAAATATATATTATTAAAATATAAACATGTCTTAACAGGTTAACAGGTTTCGACCTGTTAAGACACGAAAATTAATAGGTCTTAACATGTCAACCTGTTAATGACACGAAACCTGTTAAGCCCCAACACGAAACCTGTTAACATTGTCGTGTTTCGTGTTGTGTTTTCGTGTCCGTGTCAAAATTGCTAGCCCTATGTCAGATCAGTTAGTCGACAAGCCTACAATATACATCCCATGTATATTACAGTAAGTAGTTACCCGTTGAATAACGACATGGTTAATTTAAAAAAGTACTACTCGAAGGTAGATGTGACAATGCCATAGAGAGATATAGAAATAGCAACTATAGCATAGCAAGAAATCAATACGTATAGTCATATGTATATACATATATATCAGCAATAAGTAAAACAAGAGAACTGCGTATATGTCCGTCTATGTGTGTGTCTAACTAACTCTAGTCATAGTTGGATCCAATGCAATCCTAAGTTCATTATGACCGACCGCTCTGATACCACTTTGTCACACCCCGGGTAAACCCACCGCCCTCGGGGGCTCCACGGACCTGGGATGCGACTGGTGGCGCGACCATGACCGCCGCGACCACCACCATGATCTGAGCCGCCAGACACTTCGAACATCTATATGCTCGACTCAATAACCAAAACACATTTTCAAAACAGATTTTATCAGAGTTAAGCGATATTAACCAAAACAGTGTGGAGGCATTATCAAGTTTAGAAAACCATTTGGAGAAGCGATAAAACCTTCGGTTATCAAAACAAACATTGCAGAAGAAAAAGCAAACAGTTTAATTAGTCTTTCGCCCAAGGTGATAAAACAAGTCTAACGAAAACATAACCAATGCAGACCAAATACCAATGATCCTAAGCGTGCGTGCCTTAGCAACTTCCTCCTAAGGACATGAGAAGAAATATGTAAAGAGTCAACGCAAGGTTGGTGAATTCACAGAGTTTAAAAGTAGGAAACATGGTTTTTCCAGAAAATATAAGTTTAACCAGTTACTCTCATCGAGATGTAACCCAACAGGAAATCCCACTCCCGAAAACAAGTTTAACAAAATCAGTTAATCAAAACATTGCATTTTATATACCTGGGTTAGCTAGACCACGACATTTATAAACTAGTAGGAATTCGTAATCACCATAACTGACAGACTTAAGTTTTTGCCTTCTGGTTGTGCTATAAAGTGGAACACAATGCCGAGTTAGGACAGTATTATACCCGTTCCTCTTCCCTCCAAGGGCCAGTAGGACCTAGAGCGACTAGCACGGGCAGGGCTTGTCAGACCCAGTAGATCTACCAAACATTTCCCTATTATCAGTGATATAAAATGGCCTACGTTATTAGTGGAAGGACTCCCTTGCATGTTTTTTGTCTACTATTTACAAACTAGTATATAAAACAAATAAGCAGTTCAAAAGCCGTAAAAGTTTATCACATGTCTTCTCCCCCAAGAGCGTTACATAGTAAATGTGGGACCGTGAACTCACCTTAAGGTGCAAATAAACGATTCCAAATCAACCAACCACCGAGAAGTAGTGAAGACCTCCTAGACTTCACCTACGCACATAACCGTGTAAGTGTTGACCATGTTTGACCGAACATCCTGACAATTCGCGGATATTGGATGGGTGGGCTCGACAACATATTGGTGATCATACTAACGTTTTCTATATGTTTCCTAACATGTATATCACATATAACACATTACATGGCAAACATATATGTATCAAAATTACTTATGACATCATACCACGTATACGATGTGCGATCGACGGAACAATCATACAAAGTCTTGTCTTTCCAACCGAGGTAGGAGACTTGGGACTTGTATACCCGTATAACTCATAATAAATTTGGTTTATGACATGGAAACACATAGCCAGGCAATCCTCAAGTTCATATGCATGCATTTCCCTAACTTGTTTATTTCCCAATAGATATATATTTATCCCATTTGAGCTAATCCTACGGTTACACATCATTATTATCTCATGCTATTATTTAGCATGTTTTAAGTCATGACAAGGATTCCCAATCACATACATGCTTTCTATCTTGCTCTAATTAGCCATTTTCAGCATATTTTGATGTAAATAATTTTTATAAAATAATTTACATGCAATTGATAATCAATCTTGCAACTTTATACATCATTATGTACCCAAGAACATAGATTACCTATACACATAGTAGATCTAACACCAATCATGTTCCTTTATTCAAGATCATGCATGCATGGCAACCGAAATCAAGTGTTCCTCATAGATCTTACGTAAAAATCATAACTTTACATCATAGAAACCCTAGATCTAACTTGATCTATCATTTAGCACATAGATCCATCATCAAGGTGTCAACTTTAATCACATGCATGCATGATTTTCCATGAAAACCCCTAGATCTAGTATATCTCAACACAACTTGCATAAAAATCACATTTTAAATCACAAAACTCAAACTTTATGCAATAGATCACTAGATCTATGCTAATGGTCATCAAACACATTCAAATCAGACCCAAAAAGAGCAAAAAGATCAGATCTTGACAAGTTTTAAGAAACCAAAACATGAAGAAACACTTACCGAATGTTATGGGATTGAAAAGGATGATTTTTGGCTTAAAAATCCTGCATAGAACTTTGATCTTGATGGAGTTTTAGTATGAAGAGGTTTAGAGACGTGTTATCAGCTGTTGGGACGATTTAGGAGTACACAAATGAGGTAATGGGGGCTGGATGTATTTAAATAGGGAGCATTAGGGTTTCTGCTGAAAAGGTAGTCCCAAGCGTAATGCTTAGGGTCCTATGATGCTCTAGGTGATACGCCTAGAGCCTCCGTATTGCAGCCCTTTGACTTTTGTTGACTTTTCATGTTTTTTGATGTTTGGGCACGTTTTCAAGGATTTGGCTTTTCTAATGTTTTCCATTGTTTTTAATGCATCGAATCTAATAAAATCAAGTATCAACTTGCCATATAGCAATTTACAATCATGCAATTAAATTCACATACTGGTTTTCACATAATTCACAATATTCATGACTTTCAATTAATCACCAATATTTCAAGACTCCGACTTGTGTGTGATACTTGTGAAGTGTTTTAAGGCTACTAGACTCTTCTAATACCTTAATTGACATACTACGCCTATATACGCACGTTCTGGTTTCACTGGTTTTATCAGATTTATCCGTTCTGAGGTTCGGGTCCCACCCGGAGGGCCAGATTGTCACAGATTCATTGAACACCCCTAGGCTATACTGAAAATGCATGAGCGATGGATCTTCTACTCGATCTAGCTATTTTAAATACAAACGAGTAATTAAATGATTGTTTTATTGATCACTAGAGTTCAATTACAATCTGGAAACACAAAGAAAACACTTAGAACAAACACTTCAGAAACACACACTTGGACTCATAAAGTTTTAAAGATTACAGCCCACAAATATTTTTATACTATTGATGAAGTACCGAACTGGTCATCACACGAAGTGGCACTTCGTGTCACTTCGTGAAAGACACGAAGTGTGAGTTCGGGACTCACTTCGCGTGACTTCGGGTGTCACTTCGTGAATAGCATCTTTGGCATCTTCATCTTGTTCAGATACTTCACACGATGAACTGATCATGCTCTAACAAACACCCCCTCGACGTGTGTAGTATCTGGTCATCCATAAAACTTGTATCTTCAAGCAAACTCTCCCTCAACTTAATGGTTAGTCCGATCTTGAATACTTGATGATGCATAGTGTGTTTCATCTTTATCAACAGCTTTAGAAGACTTAAATTTATGACATTCTTCTTTCACTTAGTACTTGTTCAATCATAAATAATCTTGGCGCAAAACATCTCTTTGAGACTCCAAGATATGGATTTTGAAATTTGATTTGTATCCCATGTCGATAAGATCGATAACAAAGCGATAAACAAAATCTTTTTAACGTTTAGAAAATTTATATCAAAACAAATCTAAAATCTTTTTGATTTTCAAACTTATGCAAAAACACACCAAAAATCTTTTTGTATTTTCTGAAATGAAATGAAATTGCAATACAGAATCAAACTCTATTTTTGGTTTGAGAAGGATCACTATCTGGGATCATATTAAGCATAACGCACTGAACTACACATCAATTTCACTAATTGAAGCACTCAAGTCATGTTGTTTGCTGGTATAATTTGTCCATCTTAAACTCTGGCAGAATCATACTCATAAGATCTGGATATGTTAAGGTATTATTTATTTTCTTTGACCAGTGTACCCCATGCTATCAGACATATTCAGGCATTTTTCTTTTTCTCGTGTGATTACACTTGTGACCATCAAATAGTGTATTGTATTCATGATATTGTCAACTGTGTTCCATGCAAAAAGGAATAAAAACGTTAAATCTCCTACCTTAAGGTCGATCTTTCGATACGCAGATAAGTCCTTGGATTTAACAAAAAAAGAAAGATAAAACAAGTTGAAGATGTATAATTCAACAACAATCAGGTCGGTCTCGTGGACACGCAGAGAAAGTCCGATGAATTATACGAAACACCAAAGAAAATAAAGCAGAACCTGAAACGAACAACAATTAGGTCGATCTTTCGATTCGTAGAGAAAGTCCAATCGATTGAGAAAATAAAGAAAATAGAAGAAGTTTAAATCTTTGCAAAATGAACACATGTATACAAAGTGACTTCTCAATTTTCTTTTTCACACATTTTTTCTATTTTTGTCATGAAATATGCTTCAGGATGTTATCCACATGGTCAAGCTTAGCATTTAGAGTATATCACATCTGAGTACTTTCTGATTTGCCAGGCCTACCAAGCACACCAAACCATGATCTTATGGCTTTTTCAACTACTCTAACCTTGAGTCAGATACGTAAGCCAATGTACCATCATTTCCCAATTATCAATTTCTCAAAATTTTATATATTTTGCATGTATTCACCTTGACCATATGCATTTTCTCCAAAACATGCATTTCTCCCCCTAAAATGAAACTCTATTTTTTGGATTTTTCATTTTATAAAAACAAGACACTATTTTTGTCTTTTTTCAATTTTCTCCCCTTAAACGTCCAACAAGAAAATAAAGAAAGAAAATTTATCAACCGACACGGATACCTGTCTGTTTCAACTTTCAGAAAAAAATTTCAAGTTAGTAAGATGAATCATGAAATTTAAATTAAGATAAGCAAAAAAATACTCCTCCAACAGCAACTTTTCAAACGCCGATAAGTACTTCTAGTAGTACCTGCACACTGGCCAAACAAATCAGTTTTTAAATGACTCGATTGCTTCTGGTCGATCAGTATCCTGGTTTTGCTTCGAAACCACCTTAGGTTTCCATTGTTGTTGTTATTTTGGTAAATCAGTATTTGATGAATCAGTCATAGTTGGATGTGACGGACAACCTACACATGGAACATTTGAAAATTTTGGAATTAATCTTTCTTGCTTTTTGTAAAATGTATATTTATATTCATCAAATACACTGCCACGTTCATCAATGAACTTTGGTTTGGCAGTTTAGGAACCTACATAGATTCACAACACACAGTTGTTGGGTTTTACAGTGGATATCCGGGTTACAGATTTAAATTTTTATTCGATTAAAACCAATTTAATTTATAAATTAATACCGGATTAATTTAGCAGCGGAAACGATTTAATTAAACACGCGAATATTACTGTAACAGGATCAATCACTGTACACGACAAACACAGATAAAATATTTATTTAAAATAAATAAAATATATATATCTAAGCAGGTTAGATATACCTTAGCGGGATTCGAGCAACCGCTCGAGACACCCGGATTCAAAGGACTCTCGCTAGTACGAACTGAGACGTCCGGCGACAGTCGACAATGGTGACGGCGGTGGTATGGTTACCACGGGTGGTGGTGACAGAACTTTCTCCACCCCCATTGCGACAAGAACGGTTCCCACAAAAATCTCGTCACCGGAGACTGGCGGTGACACGGTGACAGTGGTCGACGGGTAAAGAGGCGCGGGCCACGATGAGGGAACCAGGGTGCGGTGGCCTCGGCAGCGCTGGCAGCGCGAGGACCACCGGCCAGCGATCGACCGGCGGTGCGGCGGAGGCAGCGGCGACGGCGGCTTGGGTCGCGGCTTCGGCTTCCGCTCGGGCTGCGGCTTCGGCTCGGGCGGCTACAACGAGTCGGGAACACACACTGGATAAACGAGGATCCATCAGTCGGGCGACGAATGATGGTGGTGGCGTCGGGTGGCGATCGACGACGGCAGGGTGGTGGCGCCGGTTAGAGATCGACGCAAGAGGGAGAGAGATTGGAGATTAGGGTTCGTGAATGGTTCATCTTTCTCCACTCCTCCAATCCTAATTTTAATAATAAGAATCTCGGACCGGGGCTCTGACGGACTGGGCCCGGCCGCAATTTCCTCTTGTCCACCAAAACTTATCAGTAAACTGACCAGTCTGTTAATCCAGTAACAACTGATCAGTCCAATTAATTTATTTGCGAGTTTTTTATTCGTAAATGTTTTGTCGTTTAATTAAATAAATAATCAAGTATTTATTTAATTAGCCATACAGTTCGATTTAATCTAGTTAGTAGGTAATTATTTATATAGTCTGTTGACCCGGGTGTAACTCTTACGGGTTAATATCGGTCGGGTTCGTTAATTCGTCGGGTCAAGACACCCTGTTTCCAATAGTCTCCCACTTGGACTGAACGCGACAGTTTAACGGGCGCAGTCAGAGGCACTCTAGCTATGCATGGCTACACCAACCAACATTGGCACTTTAAGTCGTTAGCCAAAGTATATCTGATTGTAGATCAAGTAGACTTATGACTCGTGCATTCATTGTCATATGTTCCTTTCTGTATAACACATTGATGAATTATGAGACATGGACTCTCATATCTGATTCATCGATTCTCGTTCTCGATACAATTCGAAGTGATCCAACAAACACACAGTAGGTTTTGGTGAGGCCTCACACTTATCACTTGGAATCTACGAGGGTGCCTTTATGTCTAACAGTTGCCGAAGCAAAAGTACAGAATTCCTTGTTGAGGCATACAGTTCCTACTAAACCTCAGAGCCATTCCTAAAAGTAAACGTTATGGTTGGCAGTTACGCGACAACGTTAGGCTACAGTCAAAGTATGTTCTTTGGTAGAAGGGAGTTCGAATATGCGTCTCAGGTCTAAGGATACATTAGAGCATGCATTAATCAAGCAGGCAAGACTTCCATGGTTGCGTTGCATGATGCGAGTTACGTTCAACATCATTCACCAATAAGGTCCGTGAGTTTGAACGTTAAACGTCTTTAAGGTTGAAGTAGTCACAATAGTCTTACTTTAGTGTAGCTCCCACTAAACTAAACGACTACGGGCATTTAGAACAAGAAATTATTGTTCAAGGATTAAACGTATTAATATTGAACACAATTATGTAATTCATTATTGCATAAAACAGATGGAATAAGAATAATATAGATAACTGTTGATATTCATACATCCAAATACTAAATCAAAACATGTCTTTAGCTAATCTAAGCCCTATCGCTCTATGTGGCGTATATGAGTCTCTTGAGTCATAGGCTTAGTGAAGGGATCAGCTAAGTTTTAATCTGTGTGTACTTTGCTTATTTTTAATTTCAATTCTGTCGACTACTTCTCTTATGTAGTGGAATTTCCTCAGGATGTGCTTGGCCTTCTTGTGAGGCCCTTGCTCTTTGGCTTGACCTATAGCGCCTGTGTTATCGCACAACATCTCGATTGGCTGCCTAATGCTTGGCACGTCATCGAGATCGGATATGAATTTCTTCATCCACACAGCTTCGTTAGCAGCTTCTAAGGCGGCTATGTATTTGGATTCAGTAGTAGAATCAGCTACTACTGGCTGTTTTGAGCTTCTCCAAGAAACAGCCCCTCCGTTAAGAGTGAATACGAATCCCGACTGCGAGCGAGAGTCATCTCGGTCAATCTAAAAACTGGCATTAGTGTAACACCTTACAGTGAGCTCTTCATCAACACCTCCGTATACGAGAAACATATCACTGGTGTTTCTCAAGTATTTTAGCATGTTCTTTACAGCCGTCCAGTGAGCTAGTCCTGGTGTCTGTTGGTATCGACTAGTCACGCTCAGTGCATACGAGACATCAGGTCGCGTGCAGAGCATGGCATACATGATAGATCTAATAGCAGATGCAAATGGGATCGATGCCATTTGGCTTATCTCTTGCTCCGTTTTAGGTGCTTGAGATTTGTCCAAGATTGTTCCCTTAGTCATGGGAACAACTCCTTTCTTGGAGTTGCTCATGTTGAACCGTGCTATGATCTGATCAACGTATGTGTTTTGACTGAGACCCAAAAGGCGCTTAGATCGATCTCTGTGAATTTTAATTCCAACAATGTAAGCGGCTTCTCCAATATCTTTCATAGCGAAACAAGATGAAATCCATTTCTTAACTTCGTTAGGCATGGGTATGTGGTTTCCTATGATCAGTATATCGTCTACGTACAGTACAAGAAACGATATAGCGCTCCCACTTGCCTTTTTGTAAACACAAGGTTCATCTTTGTTTTGATCAAAACCAAAACCTTCGACCTTTTGATCAAAACGAAGATTCCAGCTTCGAGATGCTTGTTTGAGTCCATAAATGGACTTGCTCAGCTTGCAAACCTTGTTTGGATTCTCTGGATCGATAAAACCATCAGACTGAACCATGTAGACATCTTCTTCGAGTTTTCTGTTCAGGAAAGCGGTTTTAACGTCCATTTGCCATATCTCATAATCATGGTATGCGACTATGGCAAGGAGAATCCTGATCGATTTGATCATGACAACGGGCGAGAAAGTTTCTTCATAGTCAATCCCTTAGGTTTGAGTGAAACCTTTCACTACAAGCCGTGCCTTGTAGGTTTGCACATTTCCATGCATGTCAGTTTTTCTTTTAAAGATCCACTTGCTCCCTACTGCCCGTGAACCGGGGGATAGCTCAATCACGTCCCAGACATCATTGTCACGCATGGATTGCATCTCAGCGTTCATGGCTTCAAGCCATTTGTCAGATTCTGGATCTGACATAGCAGCTTTGTAGTTAGTAGGCTCATCGTTAGAATCAGCTACTAACAGAACGTCAAAGGCTTCATGATAGCCAAGGTATCTTTCGGGCTCTTTATGCGTCCTTTCGCTCCTATGAACGCTTGTGCTTGGATCTGATGGTGCGACAACCATTTGTCGGTCAGATGCAGCGACCGTTTCAGGGTTAGGTGTATCTCGAATCTCTTCAAGATCCACTGGATCACTATTTGTTCCTCAAGCAAGAAATTCTTTCTCAAGGAACTTACCTTTGCTTTTGATGGAAATGGTATTTGCATCAGGATGGTAAAAGTAATAACCGGTATTCCTATAGTATCCAACGAAAGTTACCTTTTCACCTCGGGGATCGAGCTTGTTGTCAGATTCGCTGGTGACATAAGCTTCACATCCCCATACCCCGAGGTATGATAGTTTAGGAGGAGATCCATGCCATATCTCATATGGGGTCTTCTCTACTTTCTTGGTCGGTTCCAGATTTATTAGGAGAGCGGTGGTTAAGATGGCATACCCCCAAAAGGAGTGTGGCAAGGTGGTCCTGCACATCATCGATCGAACCATGTTAAGCAGAGTTCGATTCCTCCTTTCACTTACACCATTTAACTGGGGTGTACCAGGAGGAGTAGGTTGTGAAACAATTCCACATTCCTTCAGATGATGCAGGAAGTCAGCGCTTAGGTATTCACCACCTCTATTAGATCAAAGTATTTTAGTAGTTCGACTCAGCTGATATTTGTACTTCGTTTTGAAACTCTTTGAACTTTTCAAACGTTTCATTTTTATGTTTCATCAGATAGACGTAAGCATATCTGCTGTAGTCATCGATGAAAGTCATGAAGTATCGTTCGCGATTCCTCGTCTCGGTTCGAAAGGGTCCACACACGTCAGTATGAATAATGCCTAACAATCCTTACGCCCGTTCACCTGTATGGGTGAAGGGTGACTTGGTTAGTTTACCAGATAATTACAACTCGCGCTGATCGAAGGTATCTGCATCTTGGGACTCAAGAATCCCGGCAGTTTCCAGCTTCTTAATGCGAGCTTTGCTTATGTGACCAAGTCTATGGTGCCATAACGAGGATTCGTTACTATCAGCTTTGCTTCTTTTAAAAACATGATAGAGCTGATCATTTTTTTGAACATCTATCTCATATATACCATATCGAGGTTTAGCCTCGAAATAAAAGATATCATTAAGGTAAGAAGAAATCGAATTTCCATTAAATTTATATCGAAAACCTTGTTCAAACAACGAAGAGACAGAAATAATGTTCTTTGATAAACCAGGTGCATACAAACAGTTAACTAGAGTAACTACAAGGCCAGAAGAGCATGAAAAAGAATATGTGCCGGTAGCAAGTACTGGGACCTTTTTCCCGTCACCAACGTTGAGGTCCATGCAGCCTTGTTCTATCTTCTTCCACTTCTCAGGTTCCTGCAAAACATTAACGATGTGATAACGAAATCCAGTATCAAATACCTATGAATTGGAGGAAACAATGAAAAGTTCAATAACATTTATTGACATACCTGATGAGCAACCCTTATTAGGGTTCTTGGTCATCTTCAGCTTTGCAAGATAAACGGGACAGTTACGACGCCATTGTCCCATTTTGTTGCACTCATAGCAATGGCACTCCTCAGGAGGCTGCGCCTGCGGTTTCTTTCCTTTGCCTTCTTTAACCTTCTTGGCTTTGGAGATCTTTGTATAGGCAACTTTGAGCACGTCCGGCGTGGTCCTGATCTTCACATTGGGTATAAAAGGAATAACCTCCTCGATCGACTGAGCCGAACAATTAATTGCAAGAATGCGATAATGTTCTGGCAAAGATCTGAGCACTACATCAAGAGCTATCCCGTCAGAGATGGAGTAGCCGAGGTCGATCAGCTTGTCGCGACACGCTTTCATCAGCATGACATGATCGTATGGTGAGGATTCGCTAGCCATAAAGCAGTTCATGAATTGTGAAAGTGCGTCGGCTCACTTAGTCCTTTGACCTAACTCAAATAATTCATTGAGTTTACGCATGATGTCATAAACAGACATCCCCATGAAATTATACCGATAATCCTGAGTCATGCTAGATAACATCAGGTCAGTGACGTCCTTTCCTAAAGAGCCTTAAAAGGTTCCTCAGGGTAGTCTGCCATGCGAGAAAGCCAGTCTCAGTGAAGGGGTCGAGTTGTACCATTGAACTTAATGGAGGTGAGTTTTCCTTAGTCTTCTGAAATAAGCAAAGTAGATTTAAATTAGTATTTTCGATGTTTTGTATTTCTTTAAAAATAAGTTGGTAAAGTTTATTTTTAAGAAATCGAGAATTCATTTAGGCTACATTGCTTGAGACCGCCAAATTGAGCCTCAGGAGCAAGGGCGTGTAAACGAACTAACAACGGTTGTCAATTGTGAGACTCAAGTCACAACTCTCGACATGAGGCCGCTATATACATGCTAGTGTATTTTGCGATACGTTTACCCTCATCCTTGCCCACTTTAGCAATACACACCCGTAGCGTGGTGTTGAAATACTCCAACACTACGAATATATACGTCTACAGCGATAGTAATCCTAAATGGTCGATGTGACGGACACGATATTGAAATACTCCAATATCCTCACCTCAGAAGGTACCCTCGGCACCAAGTACGGTGTTAAGATACTCCAACACTGATGCTCCGGTAAATACGTTACAAGTTCGACTTGAAATAGGATGGCACGAACTATCAGTTTTTAATAATTACCATATAGGGATATTAATTACTTTTAATATTTAATTATCTTCAGACACGAACGATAAACCCTATCACCACTAGTAAATTAATTTAACCTAATTAAAATTACTAAGTGTTTTGGTCAAAAACTGCCTAAGCAATTAGTTGATCAAACTTTGTAAGTGAGGTAGAGTGTTTGATGAAATTAACAAGAAAAATGCAAGTTTGAGTGTTGACACGAGGATGTAACGAGGGAAAATCCAGGAATCCTTGAGTATCCTCAAGGAGCCTAGCAGAAAACCTCAGGGGCCGATTCAAAGTACCTACCTCCTAAAACTTTTATATGACGGAAGTTTTTGGTACAAGTGAAATGAGCTCGTATTCTAAGTATTACAGAGAATGCTAATCGTAAGTCAGGTGTGTGTGTGTGTGTTCTCCCCCTAAATGAATGACCTAGAGTTTGTTTAAATAGTCAAAAATACATTAACTAACTAGGCTAAAAACTAGGGATTGAGTCTTTAAGTCTTTGTGAACGTTGGAGTCAGTTACAACACGTCCTATAAAGCCTTGACCGAGTCTTTAGCCATCATTTACACGTCCCTTAATACCTGCAATCAATTAAGACACGTGGACAATTGTAACGGTTAATCGATAACTGTAGTTCAGGATCCTTTGAGCTTCTGGCGAGCATCCTGAAATAATATAACCAACTGTCCTATATTTTAGGGATTCTCCCAACTAAGCCAATATGAACGTTGTGGACCACTTAGTCCACGTTCTATATCATTTGTCCGAGTCTTTAGACTTGTCTACACGTTTCTTTGACCCTGCAATTAATAAGACACATGGGAAAAACAAACGGGTTAGTTGATAACTGTAATTCAGGATGCTCGAACCTGCCAGGATCCTGAACTTGCGTAAGGATATTGAACCATTTGAGCTTCCGACCAGGATCCCGGATTATCAGCCCTAACAATTGCCCCTGAATTAAAACAGTTGTCGACCAAGAAGACGGCTGTAAAAATTCAAACTCAACGTTTACGAAGGTGACTCGTTAGTTCCTGATTTGATAGCAACGCAACTTCTCATGTGATTTCCCAAAAAATAACTCCAAGTTGTTGTCTTCCCCATACATCAGTCGGAACCCTGTCGATTGCTCTTTTTGTATTTCCTGCAAACAATTTTAGTGTAACAGATAATGATCGGGGATCCGGGTGGAGGGATCTTGTAGTTTACAAGACGAAACCCCGATTCCTGAATTAACTTTTGACCTCTGAGCTTCCCAAGCGGAGGGATCCTGAAAAGAATTTGTTAATGTGCTGGGGATAAACCCGGGATTCTTGGGACCAAGCCAATTCTGGGGACAAGCCCGATAAACTTGGGACTAAGCCAAACTAGGGACATGCCCATAAAACTTTCGAGACATGAATATGTCCAAACCTTAGTTAATGTGAAAACATTAAAAACCTTTGTTAAACTGAGGTCAAGCTCAAAAATACTTGGGACTAAGCCAACTGGGGTTAAGCCCATAAACCTGAGAGACACGAATGTGCCTAAACCTTAGTTGACATGAAAATGTCAAAAACCTTAGAACCTTTACAAGATGACACGTCTGCCACCCATTTTGAAGTGTACTCTATGGCCAATAGTGATGAAATTATCAGCCACCCTCAGATGGACTGGTCGCACCACCTTGAATCATAGGCCACCACCGTGCGCTCCTGGCGAGGGTCTTGCGCTCGTGGCGATTCCCATTAGTGAACGAGAAGGTGAAAACCTCCTTAACCTTTGGTTGCATTCAGAATGCTTTATACTTAGAAGAGGTGATCAGCCTCTAGCTTATGACAAGGTGCTTAGAACATCTGAAAAATACTTCAAGGCTTGGTGAGGGGTGGGTGTTAGCTTGGCTAACACCCCTCCGATGCCTAAGTCAGTAATCATTTCACAAGGATAATAATATGAAATTGAAATGAGAATAAAAATCATACCTGATGTTTTTGGAGCTTACACAAGGATCTTTGGATATGCTCAGAGGATCCGGAAAGCATTTACATAAAATATAACTTCAAATGAATTGCATTCCAAGCTCTTGGGAGCAGCTCACCTTCCATAGTAGCTAGCATGTATGCTCCTTTTCCAGCTTCTGAGTCTATTAGGTAAGGACCTTCCCATTTAGGTGCAAGTTTTCCATGTGCTAGATTGGTAGTATTTTGAAAAGCTTTCCTGAGTACTAGATCTCCTACTTGAAATCTTCTGATCCTGAGATTTCTGTTGTAAGACTTAGCTATCCTTTGCTGGTATGCTGCCATCCTGAATTTTGCGAGGTCCCGGATTTCATCGATTGTTTCAAGATCTTCAAGAAGTTCCTGCCTATTTGCTTCAAAATCCCGGCAGCTTGTTCTGACAGTTGGCATCACCATTTCAGTGGGTATTACAGCTTCTGAGCTAAACACTAAGGAAAGTGGTGTTCGACCAGTAGCATTCTTGGAGGTCGTTCTGTCAGCCCACAATACGAGAGGTAGCTCTTCAGCCCATTTCCCTTTCTTGTCTCCTAGCTTCTTCTTAAGATTATTGATGATAATCTTATTGCTCGATTCTGCTTGGCCATTAGCTTGTGGATGTATGGGAGTTGAAGTTACCATATTGATGCCCCATTCCTCACAAAAACTAGTTGTTCTTTTTCCAATAAACTGAGACCCGTTGTCACAAACTATTTCTGATGGGATTCCAAATCTTGTTAAAATATTCCTTTTAATGAATGAAATCACTTCCTTTTCTCTAACTTGAACAAAAGCTTCGGCTTCAATCCACTTAGAAAAATAGTCCGTCATGGCCAGCATGAAGACTTTTCCTCCAGGTGCTACAGGCAGCTTACCAACTATATCCATGCCCCATTTCATGAACGGCCACGGAGATGATATTGAGTAGAGTGGCTCAGCAGGATGATGGAGGATATTGCCGTGCCGTTGGCATGCATCACACTTCTGAACAAAGGCCATTGCATCCTTCTTCATAGTAGGCCAGTAGTATCCTGTCCTCAATACTTTGGAAAATAGTGATCTGCCCCCAGTGTGATTGCCACAATCACCTTCATGAATATCCTGGAGTACTGCAAGTGCTTCAGGCTGCTCGAGACATCTCAAGTATGGTCCTGCAAGAGATTTATTGTATAAGATACCATTTATTACTGAATATGGGATTACCTTTGTTCGGAAAAGTCTGGAGTTCTCGTTTTTGGGGATTTCTCCTTCTTGGATAAATCCCCTGATAGGGTATGTCCAGGATTCTTGAGGATCCTGAGAGTTTATCATTTCCTGATCTTTATCTGTTGTGACGTCATTGACCTCCTGTTCTTCTATTGCTGGGGTCAGGATGTGAGTTATGGGAATCTTGACACCTTCTGGGATCCTTAAAGATGATGCTAAATTTGCCAAAGCATCAGCTTCTGCGTTTTCTTCTCTAGGTACCTGTGATATGCCACAATTTTCAAAAGATAATGCTAATTGTTTTACAAGGTCTAGATATTTGGTTAGCATTTCGCCTTTCACTGCATAAGATCCATTAAATTGGTTAGTCAATAACAAGGAGTCAATAAAAACTTGAATGTGTTGGATACCCATATCTTTAGCAAGTTCTAATCCTGCAATTAAAGCTTCATATTTGGCTTCATTATTAGTAGCCTTGAATTCACAATGGATAGATAGAGGGATAATATCCCCCTGTGGCGATTTCAGTAGCGCACCCAATCCTGTTCCTCTAACGTTAGATGCTCCGTTTGTGTACAAGGTCCAACTGCCTGAAGCTTCTTCGAGCTGCTTGACCTCTAGTTCAACTTCTGGCAGTATGTCGCTGCTGAAATCAGCCACAAAGTCAGCAAGGGCTTGTGACTTGATTGCTGTTCTTGGCTCATATATGATGTCATAGGCACTTAATTTGACTGCCCAGTTCACCATTCTTCCTGACATCTCTGGTTTTCTTAAGACACACTTAGCAGGATAGTTAGTTTTCACATAAATAACATGAGTTTCAAAGTAATGTCTTAATTTTTGAGAAGCCATGACAAGAGCTAAAATCAATTTTTCTAAATAAGAATACAGGGTTTCAGCGTCTAATAATGTTTTGCTTACATAGTATACTGGATGCTGATGTCCCTCATGATCTTTCACAAGCACATCACTTACTGAGCTGCCTGAAACTGCTAGGTAGAGAGATAGTGGTTCGCCCTTGACTGGTTGCATTAGAAGTGGAGCAGATGATAAATATTCTTTCAAGGAGCTTAGAGCTGCTTCATGTTTCTCACCCCATTCGAACTTTTTGTTCTTTTTCAATATGTCATAGAACTCTTTGCTCTTCTCGGATGATCTTGATATGAATATGTTGAGTGCTGCTACTCTTCCAGTTAATCTTTGAACTTCCTTAACATTTGTTGGAGATTTCAAATTTATGATTGCTTGGATCTGTTCAGGGCTGGCCTCTATTCCTCTTTCAGTAACCATGAAGCCCAAGAACTTACCGGCTCTTACTCCAAAATGGCACTTGGAAGGATTCAATATCATGTTGAACTGGTCTAAGATATCAAGAGCAGCTTCAAGATCTTTAGGACGGTCCTTTGCTTTTTTCGACTTTGCCACCATATCATCAATGTATACCTCCATGGTGTCCCCCAGTTTGTCTTTAAACATCATGTTGACTAGCCTCTGGTATGTAACACCTGCATTTCGTAAACCAAAAGGCATTGCAATATAACAATAAATACCTGTGGGTGTCATGAAGGCCGTATCCTCCTGATCTGATGGTTCCATTTGAATTTGTTGAAAACCCGAAGATGCGTCCATAAAAGTTAACATCTCGTGTCCGGCAGTGGTGTCCACCATAGAATCGATGTGTGGCAGAGGGAATGGATCTTTCGGGCAGGCTTTGTTTAGGTATGTGTAATCTACACATACCCTCCACTTACCGTTTTTCTTCTGGACTACCACCACGTTGGCCAGCCATCGAGGATATTTAACTTCTCTAATCATTTTTGACTTGAGCAGCTTGTCAACTTCTTCTTGGATTATGATGTTTCTCTCAGGAGCGAACTTCCTTCTTTTCTGATGTATTGGCCTGAAAGATTCATCTATACCAAGTTTATGAGTAATAATATCTTTAGATATACCTGTCATGTCTTCATGTTTCCATGCAAACGTTGTGATTCTGGATTTTAAGAGGTTCACGAGCTGCTCCTCAATATGATCGGGAATATTGGTTCCTACCAGCACTTTGATTTCAGGATCTTCAGTACTAAGCTGAACTTCTTTGATTTCTGATTCTTTTGTCATCTGAATTCTTCGTGCTGGTTTCTTTAATTGCTATGTTGGCTTGGGCTTGATGGTGTTCTTCATAACAGAAGTATAGCAGTCTTTGGCTTCTTGTTGATCACTTAGTATTCTTACAACTCCCCAAGGTGTGGGAAGCTTCACACATTGATGATAGGTAGATGGAACTGCTTTCATGTCATGGATCCATGGCCTTCCCAAGATTACATTGCAACAAGGAAGGGAGTCAATAATGCAGAATTTCTGCATGGAGTTGACTCCTTCAATGTAAACAGGAAGTCTGATGTCTCCAACCGTATCCTTGGTTTCTCCGCTGAATCCTACTAACACCGAGGATCTTGGTATTATCTCTTCTTCTGGAATGCTCATCTTTTTAAGCACGTCCAATTGAATGATGTTGACCGAACTGCCATGGTCTATCAGAATCCTGCGAACATAATGGTTAGCAATACATAATGTAACTACCAGACTGTCGCGGTGAGGATCCTGGATATCCAGCTTATCAGTTTCGTCAAAAGAGATGACTTTGTCTTCAGTTAATATCGCGTTCTTCTTTGGTCGACTGCCTTGATCCATTTTGGCCTCCTTGGCATGTCTCTTTGCTGATGAGAAAGAAGCTCCGCATATGTCAGATCCTCCTGAGATGAAGTTGATTACTTTAGCATCTGTTGGCGGCGACTGTGCTCTTTTGGGCAGCTTAGCAGCTTCTTGAGTTTTACTCTTCTTTCTGCCAAACAATTCTTTGAGATGTCCCTTGCTGAGCAGGTAACTGATTTCTTTCCGAAGGGCTATGTAGTCATCTGTTAAGTGCCCAAAGTCTTCGTGGTAGGCACACCATTTAGACTTATCTTTCCATGATCCTTGTTTCTCTGATTTTCTTGGCCATCTGGCTTTGTCACCTAGATCCTGCAAGGCACATAACAAACCACTTGTGTCAACCGAAAAACAGTAATCAGATACCTTTGGAAAGTCTTCCTCATCATCTTCATCTTCAATTGCATTGACCCTGGAATTATCATTCCTGTAATAGGGTTTGGTTCGTTGTTGCTTACCGGGAGAATCTGTCCTTCTGCCTAATGACTCATCACCTCTTTTCTGGACCTTCTTATCGTCTTCCAATCTGATGAATCTTAATGCTCTTGTTCTGACTTCATCAAGGTTCCTGCAAGGGGTCATAACCAAGTCATCATAAAAGCGGGAATCCCCTCTAATTCCCATTTTGAAAGCTTCTACAGCAGCTGCCATATCTAGGTTGGGGATATCCAAAGCTTCTCGACCGAATCTGGCCACATAATCCCTCAGGGATTCGTTGGGCTTCTGAACTATTCTGTATAAGTCACCTGTGAGCTTCTCAAAGCTCCTGCTGCAAGAAAATTGGTTATTAAACAGGTTAACTAAATGGGGAAAAGAAGTAATGGTATTAGGAGGGATACTGAGTAGCCATTTCAAGGCTGGTCCTGTTAACGTTGAGCCGAATCCCTTGCATAGGAAAGCTTCTTTGATGTTTACAGGAATGGGGTTGATTTCCATCCGTTCCCTGTATTGTGCCACGTGCTCCTCAGGATCTGTGGTCCCATCGTAGAGTTTCATGTTGGGGGTTTGAAATCTTGTTGGTATCTCCACGTCACAAATGGGCCACGCAAACCTAGAAACTGTGTGGCTGCCTGCTGGCACTTCAGGAATTGGACGAATAACACCAGGGACACTTGAGATCAAGTCTTTTAACCTCTGAAGTTCCCTAGCAATAGTCGGGTTGATACATGCATCCTGCACTGTTCCTTGGTTAGGGTTTACATAAAAACTATCAAAGTTGTTACCAGCCCTGGAAGTTTGAAGATGGATCAGGGGTCCATATTCAGCATCTCTAAGGATAGTCGGCTCAGTTGTGGTTCCCACTTGCATGGGGATGAAGTCTCCATCATGCATGTCCTGAGATGAACCTAGGAATATGCCTGCAGAGACAATAGGATTAGAAAACAAGGATCCTTGAGGATCCTGGGCAGCTTGTAAGCGGCTCCGATATTGTTGGAATGGTTGAGATGAAGATCCCTGTAGCATCTGAGTAGTAGGTGCTGCTGACTGCTGACTCCAAGGCTCGTGAAGGTTTGTCGTCGCGAACCGCTGTGGTTGAGATATAGGTTGTTGTATCGAGACTGTCGGCACCTGATGGCTTATAAATCCGGCTGGTTGCTGACTTGAGCATCTCGGCGGCTGCTGACTTCCATATCCACTGTAGTAAGATTCTGGGGGCTGCTCGGAGTAGAATCCAGAGTATTCCAGATCTATCACCCTGGAAGTCTTCTGATGCTGAGAGCCTGAGAATCCTGCAGTAGTAGCTGTTGCAATTCCTGACTTTGGAGCAGTAAAGGGATTTACTTTCTGTTTCGGCTGCTCCGATATTTCCGGAGAGTCGAACCCGAATGATTTTGGCATCAAAGGGCTGATTTCCCCTACTGGTTTCTTTGATTTCTTCAATTCCATGATCTCCTTCATCATTTTCTCGTTGGTTTTGGTTTGTTCATCCGCATGGGCCTTCATTTGCCTGATCAAAACATAGAGATCGTTATTAGAAATATTTTGGGCTTGTTATTTAATAGGTTAATGGGCTTATTATAGTTTATGATTGGGCCATGTGGGCTTCCTTTAGGTTTACGATTTTGTATGAGGTACTATATAAACCTCATTGTTTATGATTGTAAGTAAGCTTTTCAATTAATTATAAGGCAGTTTACGATTTCTGGATATCTCCTTGTTTACGATCAGCTTCCAAGTGGTGTTCTTCATTCAAGACTTGATCTTTTTCATTAGATCTTGTCTATTTCATCTACTTGTCTCTTGAATCAATCGTATTTGAGGATTCCGCACTCATTTACGATCATATATCGTGTTGTCGGTTTGATCTCGGACCTACACAAGTCAACCAAAATTTACCTCAAAATCTATTTCATCCTCTAAGCCCACTGTCAGCACTGGTCTCCCCCAATGACGAAGAAAGTGACTGATACCGATGCTAAAAAAGGGGAATACCCCACTTTTACTGGATCTCAAGGTACGTCCACTGACTCTGCAAAGATAGAGCAAGCCCAATCACTAATGTTCATGCCTCAAATATATATAGCCCAACAATCTTCCCCTAGGCATGAACCATTAGACCTTTTACGGCAGCAGCAGATCGAATCTGAATGTATTCTGAGTGTTGTTTGACCACCACTTGTTCGCCACAATTCGGGTTGCCGTCCCATGAAAGATCCCCACCCTCACAGCATTCTCCATATCATTTTCATCTCCGAGTATAGGCTGTGAGGCGAGCAGCTTGATATCTTTTTCTCCAAATCTGAGCAAATCAACTGGATCATAAAAGCGAAACTGCCTTATCCCCTTACAGAGAACCACCACTTCATGAGTTGTCGGATCATAAAACCAACAGTCGAAGTTCTTGACTAAGGTGCCATCATGAATCTCATCCAACATGTTGATAACTCTTGTGCGCTTGGTAGGTGGTCTCCTTGCTTCTCCCATTGGTTCACCAGTTGCTGGGTCGGTTCCAGTCTCCACCCACTTCACCTGCTTCAGCTCAAAAACAGAGAAATTGTTTTCCAGATGGCTCAGCAAGTTGTTTCTTATGAGGTCACCATCACTGCTGTTCCATCTGTTGATAAAAGGGGCTCGAAGCAGGCTTCTAATCTCGGGCTCAGTCCAGGAATGGAATTGTCCACGAGATCTGTAGTATTCAACTGGACTGTAGCCTTCATGGATTACAGCAAAAAGTTTCTTTTCTGTATCATAGTGCCAGCAAAGGATGTTTTCACGACTCCCCCTCTTGTCTATTGAGCTCTCACCAAGATCAAGGGCATATTTAGTGGGGGCTGGTCCTTGAAAGAATTCTTGTCTGCCACTTCTTTTTGACGTAATCTTCTGTTTTCAGTCTGCAGAGCTTTTATCTCATTCTCTCTGATTCTGTTCTGAGACATCAGAAAGTTAATATGAGGATCAGCACTGATCCTCATCTCAATTGGAAGCTCAGCTGATTGGAAGGGCCTAAAGCTAGGAGCAGCTGTAGGCTGAGTTATCACAGGAGCAGCGCTCACTTTCACTGGGCTTGGAACAGCGAATGAGTGATCAACCTCTATGAATTGACTTTCTTCCCGAACTGGGCTATGTTCGGTTAAAAGTGGTGATTCAGTCTGAGCAGGAGCAGGTTGATCTTGTACAGTTTCAGCAGCTGTTTCTTCTTGAGTACTGGGACCCTCAGAACTGGGCCCAGCTGGATGTACTAACAAAATGCTTGAGCTGGTCTTTGAAAGCTTGAATCTGATGCTTCTTGGATCTGACCTCTTTCTTGGTGAAGGTTCACGTGCTGGAATTGGTTCTTTAAGAACATCTTCAGCATCCAGATTCAGCTCAGGAGGGGTTGTATCACTGCCTGATGATCCGATCATGTCATCCCTTGACCTTTTAAGGTTAAGGGGCCCCAGATTCCCATAGATATCATCATCAGTGATCTCCTGGCCATCAAGAATATCATCCATTACATTCTCTTCATCGGAGGGTATGACAACATCCTCTTCTTGCACATTAACAGCCGGAGTTGCTGTTAAGTCTTGTTCTTCAGCAATGGACGCATTAACATTAGGCACGTCAGCTTCTGGTTCAGAATCATCCATCACTTGTTCCCTTGCAACCTCGGGAAACGCACCCCTCTTAGCCCACTCCAGTCTACCTTCAAAATTATGCTTACCCTTTCTATCTTGGGTTTGCAGGCCAAATACACCAATATCCATCACCTTCACGTCTAGTTTCTCGACCCTCTCCTCAATCATTGGGTATTTCTTCATCACCACCATTTGAACAAACCGTGGAGTCATTAGAAACTGTTCTCTGGCACTCAGCTCTGCATTGCCTATCCAATCTTGCAGCATCATCTTCGAGAAATTGAAATCCCAATCTAAGGCCAATGCTACGAAGGCTGTTCCATGTAGCTGATTCAACTGATCGAAGCTCGTTCTCTTCCCTAGAAATGACTTCTGCATGTAATGTGCCAGGCACCTCCAGTAGTGCGGCAGCAGCTTCTTAAAGATTGGTGGAAACTTTCCTTCGTACCCCATTGAATGAGCACCTGCTAGAACTACCTCCTTCGGATATGTGATTGGATCAGTGGCTTTATCAGTAATGTTTAGCCCTTGTCTGATATCTTCTTCTTCAATCTCAACTTGTCTGTTCTGAACAGTTGCGGTAATCCTTGTCTTGTCAGAATTGACTCTAGCGGTGCCCTAGAATTCTCTGACCAGCATCTCATCAATGAGTACATTCGTCCTCAGGGCGTGGTTGATTTTGCAAGTGTTCATCCCGGCCACAAGAGAGTAGAATAGCTCCATATGTTTTTCTGGCGGGTCTTCCAGATACGCAGGCATACAATGATCCTGTTCATACTTTATGTCTTCGATAAGCATCTCTTCTGCCATCTGAGAAAGACAAGACATATGTATCAGACATATTCATCAAAGCTATTGTGTTTGGAAACAACTTGAAATTCAATTGATTAAATCATTTAATTTGATAAATTCTGAAAGATTTCAATTGAAACGTTCAAGTAAAATATTTGATTTTGAATCACACGTTTCACAAACATCATGAATTTTATCTTAAAAACGATTAAGTTTGATGAAATTAAAAAAAATAGGTGTTTATGGTTCTATTATGAGATTACGATTCAATAAACGTGTTTACGGTTTCTTTAATTGAGTTTTCGATTCAAGGAATAGGTTTACGATCCTATTATGGGTTCACGATCGGATCAAAGTGAGGGTCCAGTCGTAAACATTTGGCCCACTCGTAATCTTCAAAACTAACTCAAGGCCCGATCGTAAACTGCTTGGTCGTAATCGAGGATCGCAAACAATAGTCGTAAACGGAGATCGTAATCGCCGATTGTAATCGGCGATCGTAAACACCCAACGGTCGTCGTCTTCAACCTGCCCGATCGTAATCACCCATTTCTGCCATAGTTAAACCTGCAAGTTCTCGAAAACACGATTAAACACCACAAATACACAAACATGCCATCATCAACTACCTTTAATGAGTTTTAAGCACGGTTCCGACTTATAATCGCGCAAAATCGACTCGAGATGCCCCAAAACAGAGAATAATCGCGTGTTAGGGCTCAAATCGCAAACCTCGTGAATACACAGCCAAAAACTTGAGAAAACAGTTGGTTGAGGAGGGATTCTTGGTCGGAAAACGATTGTGAAAAAAATGGTGGGCTCGGATTGCTCAGCGGTGGTCGGGAACGGACTTCCGGCGAGGGCAGCGGCGGTTAGGGTTTAGATAGGGCGGATCGTAATCGGAGAGAGAAAGGTGAAGTGAGAGAATCGTAAATGATTTAGGGTTTTTATACCCTTTGTCAAAATTTTCATTTATGCCCCTCAAAGATTCAAAATTGTTGCAAACACCTCCCAATCCTTTTTCTAAAAAAAATCTCACTTAAAAAAAATGTTAACTTTGAGAAAACTGAGAATTTACGAAGCTTCCCCTCAAACTTAGCCCCGAGTATCTGATCTTGATCATAAAATTAAAAACTTTAAATATTTAAAGACTAAAAACAAATTGAAAAAGCACAAACTTAAGATAATTTAAATACGAGACACAAAGATACTTACCTTGAGTTTGATATTTTTCAAGGATCAAACCAGACAGATCATTAACCAAAGAACCCTTTTCAGCTTCCGTTACTTGACGCTCTAAGTGATTACTCAAAATCTTTTGAAATCATATAAACTCACATCCAGTTAAAAATTTTAAAGTGCTTAAGCTGTGGTACATAATTACCGTCATGTTTAACCGTCCCCACACCCAATTGTTCATAGCAAAACCTACCCAACCTCAGAGTTTATTGAGGATTCACAAACCCCCAACTTGAGGAACCAAGCAACACTGCTTTGACAACCACTTATTTCTTATTTTCATGAATTATCGGTTGGTGATCAGGCCAGCCGCATAAGCACGCAGAGAAGACCAACAGAATAATTTTCTTTTCTTTTTCACAATTTTCATATATTATATTTTTTTTTAATTCTTTTTTTCTTTTTCTTTTTCTGTGGTGTTGTCATTTACAGTATAAACATGGCGTGTGAGAGAGTGAATACTAGGTAAATACCACTCTCAACCCATTTTTGCCGGGTCTCAGTTTTTTAAACTATGTAAACTAGGATGGAAAACTAAACATATATAAGAGTTAAGTTTACTGCACTTACAATGGATGATCATTGTTTTTGATTTAGCTTACCGAACATCATCTTTGAGACGTCTTTCACTTCTGCCTTACACGTGTCAGTCTCCGATCGTCGTGGAAATTTATATCACTTCCTACCAACTCAAGACAAAACAAAAGACATCATAAAAACCTCAAACATATATTTTTTGAATTTTCTGAGACAATTATATTTCTTCCCCTGTTTTTATGAGGCTTTTGAAAACAAACACTATTTTTGTTGTTTTTAAGATTTCTTAAAAAATAAAAAAATTTGATCAGATCATTCCTCGAAGGCAATCATCCGAAGGCCTTCGATACATATTTCAAAATTAGGACGCGGGAGGGGTTTTGTGAAAATGTCAGACACATTTTGGTCTGAGCTCACCTTTTGGAGCTGAATTAACTCCCGATCAAAGCAGTCACGAATAAAATGTACCTTTATGTCTATGTGCTTTGTTTTTGAATGGTGAACGGGGTTTTTCACAATTTCCAGAGCAGCAGCGTTATCACAGAAGATAGGAGTGTTAATGAATTCCATACCGTAATCTGTGAGCTGGTTTTGGATCCATACTACCTGTGAAGCACCGGCAGATGCTGCCACGTACTCATCTTCGGCACTTGATTTGGATACGGTATGCTGCTTCTTGCTCTGCCAGGAAATGAGTCGATCGCCCAGATATTGACATCCTCCAGTGGTTGACTTCCGATCCAAGTCACTGCCTCCATAGTCACTGTCAGTATATGCATACAATTGAAAGTCAGTGTTCTTTGGGTACCAAAGACCAAGCCTAGGCCTGCCCTTCAGATACCTAAATATACGTTTAACAACATTTAAATGAGAAAGTTTAGGGTTAGCCTGATAGCGAGCACACAAGCAAACTGCATGCATAATATCTGGCCGACTTGCTGTTAAGTACATCAGTGAACCAGTCCCTGCATTCGACGGATTGTCCTCAAGCCAGTCCACGTTGAATGCTTCAATGATCAAACTGGTGGTCTTGTTATAGAAACGACAAGCACTATTTCCCGAATAACCAACGAAATAACACTCATCAGCTTTCGCCTCGAATTTCCCCACGTCGGACTGTATCAGTACCGTGCACGGACATCCAAATGTCTTAAAATATCCCACCGTTGGCTTTTCTTTATAGACAATCTGATACGGAGTTTTCTCATGACGCTTGTTCAACAAAACACGATTCTGCACTTAGCACGCCGTATTGACCGCTTCAGCCCAGAAGAAGATTGGTAGTTTAGCTTCACACATCATTGTCCTTGCCGCTTCAATGAGTGTCCTATTTCTTCTCTCAGCTAATCCATTTTGTTGAGGGGTGTAGGGCGCACTAAACTGTCTTTCTATCCCCTTAGCCCCACAAAACATATTCAACTCAGCGTTCTTGAATTCCGTTCCGTTATCCGATCTGATAGCTTTGACCTTCTTGTTCAGCTGATTCTCTATGAGAGTGACAAACTGTTTTACTAAGGCCGGAGTTTCATACTTGTTTGACAAAAAATAGACCCAAGTAAAACGTGAGTAGTCGTCCACAATCACGAGACAGTAGGAGAATTTGCTGATGCTCTGAACTTGCATAGGCCCAAATAAATCCATGTGTAGAAGTTGTAGAGCTGATGACATAGAATTTGCTATCTTCGGACGATGTGGCAACTTGTGCTGCTTCCCCTTCGCACATGCCACGCATTTTTCCACAGTTGAGAAGTCTTTGATGGGCAGCTTTCTGACATGCTCTCCGTTTGCGAGCTTGGTCAAGTTCTTCATATTTGCATGCCCCAGACGACGATGCCACAACATAGCCAAATTTTCGTTTTGTTTTGAGATGAGGCATGCTTCTTCTGACGTTGGAGGATTTCTCATGTTGAGAAGATATGAATTTGAACGTCTTGGAGTACGCATCAGTATGCACTCCTCGGGAATCTTCACGCCGGGCTTCAAAATAATGCATTCCTTCCGATTGAACATCACAGAATAGTCTCTGTCACAGATCTGAGAAACACTCAGCAAACTGTGAGACAGTTCCTCAACATAGTGTATGTCAGAAAAAGACAAATTTCCACTTCTCACAACTCCTTTCTTGCTAATTCTTCCTCCTACACCACCTGCAAACGATACTCCTCCACCATCGAAATCCTCTACATCTTCCAAAAGGGACAGATCTCCGGTCATGTGTCGGGAGCAACCGCTATCAACGTACCAGAGATTGTTGATATATCTTCTTGGCTGTCCCTACAAGAATCAGAAATCAGTGAGATCCAGGTACCCAGGCCATAACAGATCTGGGCACACCTTTTGCATCAGTGTAATTAACTAATTGGAGAACCATTTCAGACTTTAATTCAGATACATTCTCATTTTGAATGTTGACTTTTGGTTTCCAGGTGGTGGTTTTCTCTGGTTTCAACACAGATGTTGTATTGTACACAGACACAGGTTTCTTTTATGGTAAAGTTACCTTTTTACCAGCTGGCTTTTTAACTGGTGTCCACTCAAGTTTCAGTTTTGTATACACAAGTTGTTTTGTTTGAGTGGCATCTTTTTGTTTCAAAACCTGTTGTTCAGCTTTCGCTTTGCCATTAGGTTTATTAATTCTTTTGACTTTAGCCTCTTGTTTTTCAACAAATTCTTGTTTTATCTTATCATTTCTGTGGTAAACTCCTTTAGATACATAAGTTTGTTGTGGAGTTTTGGTCACGTTCCACTTATCAACAACAGGCTTTGTCACAGAAGCCTTTGCGTTTGAAACCTTAGACTGTTTAGTCTTCACTGGTTCAAAACACTGCTTCCCCTGAGACACAGCTTGTTGTTTCTGCTTTTGTTTTTGCTTCTCTCCGGTCATCATTTTTGATGCATAATATCTTGTATATAAATCAATTAAATAAATTTCCTCATTTAAATGCCTTTTAAATTTGAAAATATCAAATTTGGTGCTTAATCGTTTAATATATGAATTGTTGATTTTTGATTGGGTTTTATTTTAATATTTGAGAAATATATAATGTTCACATTAAATTTGGATTTTTTAATTGAGATTATTAAAATGTGATAATTATTGATGTGTTCAAATGTGATTTTTAGGTGGCTAGCGTGTTCGTGATGAAAATAGAAGAAGAATGAAAAAAACGGAAGCGGAAACGGAGCTCGGGATTGAAAGTTATGAGTAAAAGAAAAAAAAAGAAAAAAAAAAGAATTACAACAACAAGATCAGGCCCAGCTGCTGTTACTTCATATAGCCCAGCAGCCCCAGCCTAGTGTTGCGCAGCCCAACAATCAGTGAGGCCCAGATCAGAAAAGAGTGCACAGCCCAGCGAAAATAAAGAAAAAAATTCGCTGGTCCCTGGATTCGAAACCCTGACCTCTGGGTTATACAGCGAGAATTAAACCACCAGACTAGCAGATGCTGTTGGTCTCATTCCAGTTCAACAAATTTTTATATGCTTTCTCGCCAGGCCCAGTTTCAGCCCAGCTTCGACCTGATCGCGACCTGCCCTATTTTTTTCGCTATAAAACCTTTTAGGCCGCCGTTTTCAGCTCTCTAACACCCCCATAAACCCTAGAAACACCCCAAACACATCTCGAATCATCAAGGGAGATTTATCACTCAAGATTGAAGCTTTTGGATGAAGAAATTGAAGATCTACACATTTTTGGTTACCAAATTCATCTAGAGGCTCGATTTTCTTCCCTTTTCTTTGTAAATCTCAGATTTTGAATATGCTAAAGATTGGATTTTTAGTTGTTTTGATGATGTTTAGTGGCTAGATCTCATATTGTCACTTTGATTTGATGAATTTGAGCATGATTTGACTTTATTGTTTGACTTTTCAATGTGATATGATGAAATAGCCTATTGATTCTGATTTAGACCTCTTGAATGATCATATATGCTTGATTAGCCTCTGTTAGATTCATATGATGTGGGAAATTTGATATAGATTGAAGAACTTCAACTAGTTATTTGATTTCTCATTGTTAAACTTTGACTTTTTTTGAGTTTTAGCTTAATGCATGATCCGATGACCATCTACATGATTATATGAGTATGATTTGGGGCTGATTTTGTTTATATTTGTGTTTAAATTGAGTTGACCGATTCATTTAGCACATTAGGTGGTTGTTAGGCATTGTTTGACTAGTTAGAACACTTATGACCATAAGGTTTTGACTTTTCAATTCATGTGTAGCATTGCCTAAGTTCTTGGGGTTTCAAATCATAATTAGTCACGTTTAGGCCCTGCTGAGAAAGACCTTTCTAGTGTAGTCCCTTTCGTGTGTGTTTGGTTAGCTTTGACCGAAGCGACTAGGCAATTAGGCGGTTTCATCTAGTTCACTACTTGGACGTTTATTTGGGATTGCCTTAGTGTTTAAGATGTGTCTATAGTCTTATTTACCTTGGTTATCATCATTGGGGGTAGTTATCACATTGATTAGTCAGACTTGAGGTGACATTCAGGCTCAAAGGATTCTCATCCAGGTGGCATTTTCCTTATATTGTTATTCCGTTTCGTGTGTTGTGTTTGCTTACTTAGTTGTTTATACCAGTTTTCTATTTGTTTTCATCATTAGCTTTAAATCAAAACCTTGTTAGACTAAATATTAGCAAAGTCCTTATATCGAGAGCCTGCTTTACGCGTCCTTGGATTGATATCCGGTATTTACCTATACTATGCTACATACGATGAGTATACTTGCTCAGAGCGTGTAGTTGGTCACTTGGGATTTACCTTTTTAAAACTTGAGCATATTTTTATAGACCGCATCTCGCGCATCAAGTTTTTGGCGCCGTTGCCGGGGACGCGCAGATTTCGAGAAAGTTCGGAGCTAGTAGTTTAGCCATTTACTTGCTTTCGTTACTTGTTTATTTGCATGTTTCTAGTATGTCTGCTTATTTCTGTGTTTACCTACGTGTTAGTTAGTTTATTAGCTTAGTCTAGTTTCTTTATGTTCTGTTTCTGTTTTCTTTTTCGTTTTCCGTCTGTTTATGCGCATTCGTCGTCGGAGGAGTCCCTTTTCACCGTTGTCCGAGCCTGAGAGGGTTTTTCATAGACTTCGACGTTTGGAGGCATTAGTTGTTCCAGTTCCGATGGCACTTCCGCCGAGACGTACGCTCGCCGACTACGCTCGTCCCGACATCGCGGGGGCGCAGCCCAGTGTCATACGCCCACCCGTGGAAGCTAACAACTTCCAGATCCAGCCTCAGACCATTTCCATGATCTTAAATTCTGTTCAGTTCGATGGATTTCCGAACGATGACCCGATGGCTCATATTTCAAATTTCCTTGAGGTTTGCGACACGTTCAAACTCAATGGAGTCACATCGGAGGCCGTTAAGTTGAGACTCTTCCCATTTTCCCTTCGCGTGCAGCGAAGGCTTGGCTTCAGTCACTCCCGCCTGGTTCTATTACTACTTGGGATTCTTTGACTCAGAAATTCGTTTCCAAGTACTTTCCTCCATCGAAAGCCGCGATGTTCCGAAACAAGATTTATTCGTTCGTGCAGGAGGACGCCGAGAGTTTGTATGAGGCATGGGAGAGGTTTAAGGAGTTGTTGAGGAAATGCCCATCCCATGGCATCGAGTTGCATCAGCAGGTGCAGATTTTCTATGGCGGTCTGAACGCCCTCACGCGCCCGACTGTTGACAGTTCCGCCGGTGGATCTCTGAGCAGCAAAACGCCAGAGGAGGCGCGTGATTTACTTGAGGAGCTTGCACTGAACGGCTACCAGTGGTCTACCACGCGTACGAGTAGACAGCCCCAGACGAGAGGGGTTCATCAGGTAGATCCCGTTACAGCTCTCTCAGCGCACGTCGAGGCACTTTCGCAGATGATGAAAGGGATGCAGACGAGTCAGAAGCAGATGAGCCAGCCACAGGAGACACAGCAGCATGTGAAATTTTGTCAGTTGTGTGCTGGTCCTCATGATATCACGAGCTGTCCCATTGTTGGTAGCACCGAGCTACCAGAGCAGGTTGATTACATGGCTAGCCAGGCCCACCCACCGCCCAACCAGTATAACTATAATCAGGCTTGGAGACCAAACCAGAATTCGGGGTGGAGGCAGGAGCCGAGCAGTTCGAACCCACCGGGGTTCCAACTACGACCACCACAGAGACAGCAGGGTGTTTACAACCCAGGGGGCAACAGACAGATCCCGGTTCAGACAGAGGATTCAGGTATGAAGAACCTGACCGACATGGTTTCTCAGTTGCTTCAGCAGAATCAGAAAGCAGCCCTTGACACTCAGAATGTTACTCAGCAGAATGAGTTGCATTTTTCGAGAAATAAGCAGGAGATGAGTAACATGGGCACTCATATGCAGAATCTTGAGAGACAGATGGGCCAGCTTGCCAAATCTATGTCAGAGCGCCAGCAGGGAGGTTTGCCAGGCAATACCGAGACAAATCCTCGCCAAACAGCTAAGGCGATTACCACTCGGAGTGGCAAGACCACTCAGGATCCAGTACCGCCAGCCACTGCTGAGCCGGTTACTGAGGAGAGAGATGTTGAGGTTGAGACTGATGTTCCTGGGCAGGTGCACCCTACTAGGCTACGCCCAGCAAGTACAGCACGCCCCAAGGAGCCCGCGAGAGTCTATACACCTCCTGTTCCATATCCCACGCGTTTGAGACAGGATAGAGCTGAGGAGAATTACAGCAAATTTCTTGCTCTGTTTAAACAGCTTCACATAAATCTTCCGTTTGTCGAGGCATTAGCACAAATGCCTAAGTATGCCAGGTTTCTTAAAGATTTATTGAGTAACAAAAAGAAACTTGAGGAGTTGTCGACCGTTACACTGAACGAGGAGTGTTCAGCAGTTCTCCAGAACAAGCTGCCACAGAAGATGAAGGATCCCGGGAGTTTTACGATTCCATGTTTGATTGGTAGCTTGTCCGTCAGCAATGCTCTTGCTGATCTAGGTGCTAGTATAAACTTAATGCCATATTCTGTTTTTGCGAGACTAGACCTAGGTGAGCCGACACCCACGCGTATGAGCATTCAGCTTGCTGACCGTTCGGTCAAATATCCGAGGGGTATTATGGAGAACATGTTGGTTAAAGTTGATAAATTTGTGTTCCCAGTCGATTTTGTGATCCTCGACATGGATGAGGACGAGCACGTGCGTCTTATCTTAGGTCGCCCATTTCTAGCTACTGCACATGCTTTGGTTGATGTTTTCAGCGGTACGCTTACTTTACGCGTCGAGGACGAGACAGTGACCTTTGACATCCGTAACTCGATGAGACGTCCTCAGGGTCAGGATGATACCCTCTACTTTGTCGATACCATCACTCCACACGTAAGTGATCAGTTTGAGGATATTTGTGATTCAGGTGTTTCAGACACGCAGCTTTGGGGTGGACTTGACCCGCAGCTTGGTGTGTATGCTGCTGCTGCGTGTGAGGTGACTAGTGAGGAGACTAGTGCATTAGATTTGAGCCCGGAGGTTTTTGAGGTCATGGACACCATGCGGGCCAAGTCTAGACCATCTGTTGAGGATCCGCCGACATTAGAGCTTAAGGAGTTACCATCTCACTTGGAGTATGCGTTTTTAGAGACGGATTCGAGACTTCCTGTGATCATTGCATCAGATCTGACGGTTGATGAGAAATCGAGATTGTTAGATGTGCTGCGAGAGCACAAACAGGCTATTGCGTGGAAGATTATGGATATTAAGGGGATTAGCCCTTCTTTCTGCACGCATAAGATTTTGATGGAGGATGAGTTTAAGCCTGTTGTGCAGAGGCAGAGACGACTGAACCCGAACATGCAGGATGTGGTGAAGAAAGAGGTTTTGAAGCTTTTGGATGCTGGATTGATTTATCCTATCTCTGATTCACCATGGGTTAGTCCGGTTCAGGTTGTGCCCAAGAAAGGGGGCATGACAGTTGTAGTGAATGAGAGGAACGAGATGATTCCTATGCGCACGGTTACGGGGTGGAGAGTTTGCATTGATTATCGAAAACTCAACGATGCTACAAGGAAAGATCATTTCCCCCTACCGTTTATTGATCAGATGTTGGAGCGTTTAGCCGGTCACAGTTATTATTGTTTCCTTAACGGCTTTTCCGGTTATTTCCAGATCCCCATTGCACCGGAGGATCAGGAGAAAACCACATTTACATGTCCCTATGGCACATTTGCGTACCGACGCATGCCGTTTGGATTATGTAACGCTCCAGCGACATTCCAGCGCTGTATGGTTGCGATTTTTCATGATATGATCGAGGACTCCATGGAGGTTTTCATGGACGATTTTTTTGTTTTTGGGAGTTCCTTTGATCAGTGTTTGACGAGCTTATCACGGATGTTAGCTCGATGTGAGGAGACGAACCTGGTGCTTAATTGGGAGAAGTGCCATTTCATGGTTCGTGAGGGTATTGTGCTTGGGCACAAGATTTCCCATGCAGGGCTCTAGGTGGATCGAGCCAAAGTTGATACTATTTCTAGACTTCCGCCCCCCACTTCTGTTAGAGCGATTAGGAGTTTCTTAGGCCACGCGGGATTTTACCGCCGATTTATACGTGATTTTTCGAAGATCACTAGGCCGATGACACAGCTCTTAGAGAAAGATGCTCCATTTGTGTTTTCTGAGGAGTGTTTGACAGCGTTCAACTTGATTAAGGACAAGTTGGTGAACGCCCCGATTATGGTTGCACCCGATTGGTCGCAACCGTTTGAGTTGATGTGTGATGCGAGCGATTTCGTAGTGGGGGCAGTCTTGGGACAGAGGAGGGACAAATACTTCCATCCGATTTACTATGCGAGTCGAACTCTTAATGATGCACAGGAGAATTACACTACTACCGAGAAAGAGTTGCTTGCTGTTGTGTTTGCCTTCGACAAATTCAGATCATATCTTGTCCTGTCCAAGACTATTGTGTATACGGATCATTTGGCTGTTAAGTATCTGTTCAGCAAACAGGATGCTAAGCCAAGACTCATTCGATGGATCCTGCTGTTGCAGGAATTTGATATTGAGATCCGTGAGAAGAAAGGAGCCGAGAATGTGGCGGCCGATCACCTCTCGCGTTTGGAGAACGCGGATGATGAGAAACTCAAGGGGATGCCCATAAATGACTATTTCCCCCATGAGTTACTCGATTATGTACGCGTGAGAGATGATGATGAGAGTCCATGGTTTGCAGATTTTGCGAACTACTTGTCGAGTGGGATCATGAAGAAAGGATACGGGTTTCAGCAGAAGAAGAAGTTCTTTTCTGACTTGAAATATTACATTTGGGAGGATCCTTATCTTTATAGGATCGGTGCTGATTCAGTGATTCGGAGATGCGTGCATGGGCGTGAGGCACGCCAGATTTTGAGACATTGTCACGAGGGTCCGACTGGTGGACACTATGCAGCCCTGTTCACCGCAAAGAAGGTGTTTGAGTCGGGATTTTACTGGCCGACCATTTTCAGAGATGCGTTTGAGTTGATTAGCAAATGTGACAATTGTCAGCGCGCAGGCAATTTAGGTAAGAGAGACGAGATGCCCCAGACTAGTATTCAGGTTTGTGAGATTTTTGATATCTGGGGTATCGACTTTATGGGTCCGTTTCCGCCATCTCGCGGGAACAAGTACATTCTGGTTGCTGTTGATTATGTTTCCAAGTGGGTCGAGGCACAAGCCCTCCCCACTAATGATGCGAGGGTTGTTGTGAGGTTTTTGAGGAAACTGTTCGCGAGGTTTGGAGTGCCGAAGGCACTGATTAGCGATCGTGGCACCCACTTTTGCAACGCGCAGATGGAGAAGGCGTTGCAGCGTTACGGGGTTACACATAGACTTGCTACACCATATCATCCCCAGACGAGTGGACAGGTTGAGGTCACGAATCGCGGGATTAAGCGAATTTTGGAGAAAATGGTTGGTAAGAACCGTAAGGATTGGTCGGAGAAACTGGATGACGCATTGTGGGCCTTCCGTACAGCCTACAAGACACCTACGAGTACTACACCGTTTAGGATGATTTATGGAAAGGCGTGTCATTTACCAGTTGAGGTCGAGCATCGCGCGTATTGGGCCATGAAGGCTGTCAATCTAGATCTGGATGAGGCGACTAGAGGACGGTTCTTTCAGTTGCATGAGTTGGAGGAGCTGCGCGATCATGCGTATGAGAGTTCGGGTTTGTACAAAGAAAGGACCAGGAGGATTCATGATAGTCACATCAAGAAGAAAGACTTCAAACCGGGAGATCGTGTGCTCATTTTTAATTCGAGGTTGAAATTATTCCCGGGTAAGTTGAAGTCTAGATGGTCCGGTCCCCACGTGGTGAAACATGTATTTCCTTATGGGACAGTTGAGAATGAGGGCGTTGATGGTAGCTCGTTTAAGGTTAACGGACATAGGTTGGAGCATTATCTTGCAGATCCGGTTAACGCGAGCGAGGAGGTTGTTACGCGATTGGAGGCCCCACCGCGTTGATCGCGGGGCCGAGTCTGGCTGACGACTCGTTAATAAATTCAGCGCTTCCGGGAGGCAACCCGAGTACTTGTTTACTTTATTTTGCTTGTTTCATGCTTTGTTTGAACTTTTAGTAGTTTAATTTCCTTTTAGTTAGTTTTCTTAAATTAGTTATATTTTATTTCTCCCTGTTACGTTTTATGTTTTTGTTTTAAGTTTTGCAGGTTTCTTGGAAGCATGCCACTGTTGGAATTACATGAACATATCATTTTGGTATTGCTTCGTGGGGTTGGTAGGTAACTCACAGTTTGTGAACCGTCGGGTACTCAATCTCCATTCCCACGGTTTGCAAAGTGTGCTTTCATGATTTTATTCAGGTTTGGATGACACGAGACCGTCACTTCATAAATGACAATCAACGGTCTGTATCTGGGTTTTTCTTGGGCTTGTTGGCTTTTGGTCAAAGTGGATCGCTCACTTCATAATTGACAAACAAACAGTCTATTTTAAACAAATGTTACTTTTCTGTGGATTCACCACGGAACCGCCAGCTACCTTGATTCACCGGTTTAGTTATTATCCGAGTTGTATTTTTTCATTTTGCATTCATTTGTTGACACACAACTCGAGATATTTGTGCTCTATTGATTTATATTTGTGATTGATATGATTTGGTTGTGCTTGGATGATAGTTTGTTCTGGCGAGACGGTTCTGGCATGTTCGTCGAGAGCTGTTTCATGATGCATACTTTGATTGTGGAGGATTTTTGGCATTTGTGGATTCAGCTCTGGCACCTGTTCAGTCAAGAGCTGGTCTCGTTTCATTTTTCAGCATCCAGACACTGGCACATGACAGTGATAGGGGAGTATTTCAATTCCCTTTCCCCTTTATTTTGATGTGTTTTAGCGTACATTGGGGACAATGTACGAATTAAGTGTGGGGATGGGGGTAAATTGAACTGAAATTGCTTAAAATTGTGAAAAAATTTCAAATTTTCTTATCATATCCCCCTGTTTTTTGTTGAAATTGAGATTTTTGCCCGTCTTTTTGCACATTGAAGTGGGCCCGTTGATGTAATTCGTGACGTTTTGCTCGCCTATGTATACGATGCTTGTCTCTAGTCAAAACCTTTTCTTCGAGTATCTTGAAAAAGTATTTCCAAGCAAGTGTTTTTTTTTTCAAATAAAATCAATAAATGGGATGCTTTACTTAGTGAAATTATCGGATGGGGGATTGATAGCTTGCATCATATCGGTAGCCTTTATCCATCCGTTTCCGTGAGTTATTTGAGCCTAAATTGCATTATTTATTACATGATTGTTCTCACTTTCGTTTGGTTGATTGTTATGCCATCATGCGCTTTCATTTTAGAACTTGTGTTGTTTATACGTGTCGAGACCATGAACTAAAATTGGGCATAGAAATGATAGAGGCATTAGGATTACACCCCCTTTGACTTAGCCTTTTTCTTTGATCTTTTCACTTTTCCTACCCTTAACATATTCTCTTAGAAAACCCGTTGAGCCTTTTTCCTTCTCGTTTGATTTTCCCACTTTTTGACCCATTTAGCCTTTTGTTTAGCCTTTATTTTGTTCTTTAACCCTTGTGTGAA
>JBCNJP010000007.1:43136338-43248706 GCA_039602395.1 Deinandra increscens subsp. villosa | reverse complement strand
AGAGATCGTTATTAGAAATATTTTGGGCTTGTTATTTAATAGGTTAATGGGCTTATTATAGTTTATGATTGGGCCATGTGGGCTTCCTTTAGGTTTACGATTGTGTATGAGGTACTATATAAACCTCATTGTTTATGATTGTAAGTAAGCTTTTCAATTAATTATAAGGCAGTTTACGATTTCTGGATATCTCCTTGTTTACGATCAGCTTCCAAGTGGTGTTCTTCATTCAAGACTTGATCTTTTTCATTAGATCTTGTCTATTTCATCTACTTGTCTCTTGAATCAATCGTATTTGAGGATTCCGCACTCATTTACGATCATATATCGTGTTGTCGGTTTGATCTCGGACCTACACAAGTCAACCAAAATTTACCTCAAAATCTATTTCATCCTCTAAGCCCACTGTCAGCACTGGTCTCCCCCCAATGACGAAGAAAGTGACTGATACCGATGCTAAAAAAGGGGAATACCCCACTTTTACTGGATCTCAAGGTACGTCCACTGACTCTGCAAAGATAGAGCAAGCCCAATCACTAATGTTCATGCCTCAAATAAATATAGCCCAACAATCTTCCCCTAGGCATGAACCATTAGACCTTTTACGGCAGCAGCAGATCGAATCTGAATGTATTCTGAGTGTTGTTTGACCACCACTTGTTCGCCACAATTCGGGTTGCCGTCCCATGAAAGATCCCCACCCTCACAGCATTCTCCATATCATTTTCATCTCCGAGTATAGGCTGTGAGGCGAGCAGCTTGATATCTTTTTCTCCAAATCTGAGCAAATCAACTGGATCATAAAAGCGAAACTGCCTCATCCCCTTGCAGAGAACCACCACTTCATGAGTTGTCGGATCATAAAACCAACAGTCGAAGTTCTTGACTAAGGTGCCATCTTGAATCTCATCCAACATGTTGATAACTCTTGTGCGCTTGGTAGGTGGTCTCCTTGCTTCTCCCATTGGTTCACCAGTTGCTGGGTCGGTTCCAGTCTCCACCCACTTCACCTGCTTCAGCTCAAAATCAGAGAAATTGTTTTCCAGATGGCTCAGCAAGTTGTTTCTTATGAGGTCACCATCACTGCTGTTCCATCTGTTGATAAAAGGGGCTCGAAGCAGGCTTCTAATCTCGGGCTCAGTCCAGGAATGGAATTGTCCACGAGATCTGTAGTATTCAACTGGACTGTAGCCTTCACGGATTACAGCAAAAAGTTTCTTTTCTGTATCATAGTGCCAGCAAAGGATGTTTTCACGACTCCCCCTCTTGTCTATTGAGCTCTCACCAAGATCAAGGGCATATTTAGTGGGGGCTGGTCCTTGAAAGAATTCTTGGAACCAGTTGTCATGACCCTCAGGAGCTTTGGAGATCACTCTTCCTCCTCTGGCATAGTCCGACATCTCAATATTCTCATCACCATCGTCTTCATTCATTGCTTCAGTACTTGCACACCCTGTGATGAGCTTTGACCAGAGGCACCAGTAGCATTTGACTCTACTACACCCTTCAAGATATCAAACCTCTTTTTCAGATCCATCAAAGCCTCAGAGAGCCACTTCATTTGATTCTTGTCTGCCACTTCCTTTTGACTAATCTTCTGTTTTCAGTCTGCAGAGCTTTTATCTCATTCTCTCTGATTCTGTTCTGAGACATCAGAAAGTTAATATGAGGATCAGCACTGATCCTCATCTCAATTGGAAGCTCAGCTGATTGGAAGGGCCTGAAGCTAGGAGCAGCTGTAGGCTGAGTTATCACAGGAGCAGCGCTCACTTTCACTGGGCTTGGAACAGCGAATGAGTGATCAACCTCTATGAATTGACTTTCTTCCCGAACTGGGCTATGTTCGGTTAGAAGTGGTGATTCAGTCTGAGCAGGAGCAGGTTGATCTTGTACAGTTTCAGCAGCTGTTTCTTCTTGAGTACTGGGACCCTCAGAACTGGGCCCAGCTGGATGTACTAACAAAATGCTTGAGCTGGTCTTTGAAAGCTTGAATCTGATGCTTCTTGGATCTGACCTCTTTCTTGGTGAAGGTTCACGTGCTGGAATTGGTTCTTCAAGAACATCTTCAGCATCCAGATTCAGCTCAGGAGGGGTTGTATCACTGCCTGATGATCCGATCATGTCATCCCTTGACCTTTTAAGGTTAAGGGGCCCCAGATTCCCATAGATATCATCATCAGTGATCTCCTGGCCAGCAAGAATATCATCCATTACATTCTCTTCATCGGAGGGTATGACAACATCCTCTTCTTGCACATTAACAGCCGGAGTTGCTGTTAAGTCTTGTTCTTCAGCAATGGATGCATTAACATTAGGCACGTCAGCTTCTGGTTCAGAATCATCCATCACTTGTTCCCTTGCAACCTCGGGAAACGCACCCCTCTTAGCCCACTCCAGTCTACCTTCAAAATTATGCTTACCCTTTCTATCTTGGGTTTGCAGGCCAAATACTCCAATATCCATCACCTTCACGTCTAGTTTCTCGACCCTCTCCTCAATCATTGGGTATTTCTTCATCACCACCATTTGAACAAACCGTGGAGTCATTAGAAACTGTTCTCTGGCACTCAGCTCTGCATTGCCTATCCAATCTTGCAGCATCATCTTCGAGAAATTGAAATCCCAATCTAAGGCCAATGCTACGAAGGCTGTTCCATGTAGCTGATTCAACTGATCGAAGCTCGTTCTCTTCCCTAGAAATGACTTCTGCATGTAATGTGCCAGGCACCTCCAGTAGTGCGGCAGCAGCTTCTTAAAGATTGGTGGAAACTTTCCTTCGTACCCCATCGACTGAGCACCTGCTAGAACTACCTCCTTCGGATATGTGATTGGATCAGTGGCTTTATCAGTAATGTTTAGCCCTTGTCTGATATCTTCTTCTTCAATCACAACTTGTCTGTTCTGAACAGTTGCGGTAATCCTTGTCTTGTCAGAATTGACTCTAGCAGTACCCCAGAATTCTCTGACCAGCATCTCATCAATGAGTACATTCGTCCTCAGGGCGTGGTTGATTTTGCAAGTGTTCATCCCGGCCACAAGAGAGTAGAATAGCTCCATATGTTTTTCTGGCGGGTCTTCCAGATACGCAGGCATACAATGATCCTGTTCATACTTTATGTCTTCGATAAGCATCTCTTCTGCCATCTGAGAAAGACAAGACATATGTATCAGACATATTCATCAAAGCTATTGTGTTTGGAAACAACTTGAAATTCAATTGATTAAATCATTTAATTTGATAAATTCTGAAAGATTTCAATTGAAACGTTCAAGTAAAATATTTGATTTTGAATCACACGTTTCACAAACATCATGAATTTTATCTTAAAAACGATTAAGTTTGATGAAATTAAAAAAAATTAGGTGTTTATGGTTCTATTATGAGATTACGATTCAATAAACGTGTTTACGGTTTCTTTAATTGAGTTTTCGATTCAAGGAATGGGTTTACGATCCTATTATGGGTTCACGATCGGATCAAAGTGAGGGTCCAGTCGTAAACATTTGGCCCAATCGTAATCTTCAAAACTAACTCAAGGCCCGATCGTAAACTGCTTGGTCGTAATCGAGGATCGCAAACAATAGTCGTAAACGGAGATCGTAATCGCCGATCGTAATCGGCGATCGTAAACACCCAACGGTCGTCGTCTTCAACCTGCCCGATCGTAATCACCCATTTCCGCCATAGTTAAACCTGCAAGTTCTCGAAAACACGATTAAACACCACAAATACACAAACATGCCATCATCAACTACCTTTAATGAGTTTTAAGCACGGTTCCGACTTATAATCGCGCAAAATCGACTCGAGATGCCCCAAAACAGAGAATAATCGCGTGTTAGGGCTCAAATCGCAAACCTCGTGAATACACAGCCAAAAACTTGAGAAAACAGTTGGTTGAGGAGGGATTCTTGGTCGGAAAACGATTGTGAAAAAAATGGTGGGCTCGGATTGCTCAGCGGTGGTCGGGAACGGACTTCCGGCGAGGGCAGCGGCGGTTAGGGTTTAGATAGGGCGGATCGTAATCGGAGAGAGAAAGGTGAAGTGAGAGAATCGTAAATGATTTAGGGTTTTTATACCCTTTGTCAAAATTTTCATTTATGCCCCTCAAAGATTCAAAATTGTTGCAAACACCTCCCAATCCTTTTTCTAAAAAAAATTCTCACTTAAAAAAAATGTTAACTTTGAGAAAACTGAGAATTTACGAAGCTTCCCCTCAAACTTAGCCCCGAGTATCTGATCTTGATCATAAAATTAAAAACTTTAAATATTTAAAGACTAAAAACAAATTGAAAAAGCACAAACTTAAGATAATTTAAATACGAGACACAAACATACTTACCTTGAGTTTGATATTTTTCAAGGATCAAACCAGACAGATCATTAACCGAAGAACCCTTTTCAGCTTCCGTTACTTGACGCTCTAGACAATTGCTCAAAATCTTTTGAAATCATATAAACTCACATCCAGTTAAAAATTTTAAAGTGCTTAAGCTGTGGTACATAATTACCGTCATGTTTAACCGTCCCCACACCCAATTGTTCATAGCAAAACCTACCCAACCTCAGAGTTTATTGAGGATTCACAAACCCCCAACTTGAGGAACCATGCAACACTGCTTTGACAACCACTTATTTCTTATTTTCATGAATTATCGGTTGGTGATCAGGTCAGCCGCATAAGCACGCAGAGAAGACCAACAGAATAATTTTCTTTTCTTTTTCACAATTTTCATATATTATATTTTTTTTTAATTCTTTTTTTCTTTTTCTTTTTCTGTGGTGTTGTCATTTACAGTATAAACATGGCGTGTGAGAGAGTGAATACTAGGTAAATACCACTCTCAACCCATTTTTGCCGGGTCTCAGTTTTTTAAACTATGTAAACTAGGATGGAAAACTAAACATATATAAGAGTTAAGTTTACTGCACTTACAATGGATGATCATTGTTTTTGATTTAGCTTACCGAACATCATCTTTGAGACGTCTTTCACTTCTGCCTTACACGTGTCAGTCTCCGATCGTCATGGAAATTTATATCACTTCCTACCAACTCAAGGCAAAACAAAAGACATCATAAAAACCTCAAACATATATTTTTTGAATTTTCTGAGACAATTATATTTCTTCCCCTGTTTTTATGAGGCTTTTGAAAACAAACACTATTTTTGTTGTTTTTAAGATTTCTTAAAAAATAAATAAACAAAATTTGATCAGATCATTCCTCGAAGGCAATCATCCGAAGGCCTTCGATACACATTTCAAAATTAGGACGCGGGAGGGGTTTTGTGAAAATGTCAGACACATTTTGGTCTGAGCTCACCTTTTGGAGCTGAATTAACTCCCGATCAAAGCAGTCACGAATAAAATGTACCTTTATGTCTATGTGCTTTGTTTTTGAATGGTGAACGGGGTTTTTCACAATTTCCAGAGCAGCAGCGTTATCACAGAAGATAGGAGTGTTAATGAATTCCATACCGTAATCTGTGAGCTGGTTTTGGATCCATACTACCTGTGAAGCACCGGCAGATGCTGCCACGTACTCAGCTTCGGCAGTTGATTTGGATACGGTATGCTGCTTCTTGCTCTGCCAGGAAATGAGTCGATCGCCCAGATATTGACATCCTCCAGTGGTTGACTTCCGATCCAAGTCACTGCCTCCATAGTCACTGTCAGTATATGCATACAATTGAAAGTCAGTGTTCTTTGGGTACCAAAGACCAAGCCTAGGCCTGCCCTTCAGATACCTAAATATACGTTTAACAACATTTAAATGAGAAAGTTTAGGGTTAGCCTGATAGCGAGCACACAAGCAAACTGCATGCATAATATCTGGCCGACTTGCTGTTAAGTACATCAGTGAACCAGTCCCTGCATTCGACGGATTGTCCTCAAGCCAGTCCACGTTGAATGCTTCAATGATCAAACCGGTGGTCTTGTTATAGAAACGACAAGCACTATTTCCCGAATAACCAACGAAATAACACTCATCAGCTTTCGCCTCGAATTTCCCCACGTCGGACTGTATCAGTACCGTGCACGGACATCCAAATGTCTTAAAATATCCCACCGTTGGCTTTTCTTTATAGACAATCTGATACGGAGTTTTCTCATGACGCTTGTTCAACAAAACACGATTCTGCACGTAGCACGCCGTATTGACCGCTTCAGCCCAGAAGAAGATTGGTAGTTTAGCTTCACACATCATTGTCCTTGCCGCTTCAATGAGTGTCCTATTTCTTCTCTCAGCTACTCCATTTTGTTGAGGGGTGTAGGGCGCACTAAACTGTCTTTCTATCCCCTTAGCCCCACAAAACATATTCAACTCAGCGTTCTTGAATTCCGTTCCGTTATCCGATCTGATAGCTTTGACCTTCTTGTTCAGCTGATTCTCTATGAGAGTGACAAACTGTTTCACTAAGGCCGGAGTTTCATACTTGTTTGACAAAAAATAGACCCAAGTAAAACGTGAGTAGTCGTCCACAATCACGAGACAGTAGGAGAATTTGCTGATGCTCTGAACTTGCATAGGCCCAAATAAATCCATGTGTAGAAGTTGTAGAACTGATGACATAGAATTTGCTATCTTCGGACGATGTGGCAACTTGTGCTGCTTCCCCTTCGCACATGCCACGCATTTTTCCACAGTTGAGAAGTCTTTGATGGGCAGCTTTCTGACATGCTCTCCCTTTGCGAGCTTGGTCAAGTTCTTCATATTTGCATGCCCCAGACGACGATGCCACAACATAGCCAAATTTTCGTTTTGTTTTGAGATGAGGCATGCTTCTTCTGACGTTGGAGGATTTCTCATGTTGAGAAGATATGAATTTGAACGTCTTGGAGTACGCATCAGTATGCACTCCTCGGGAATCTTCACGCCGGGCTTCAAAATAATGCATTCCTTCCGATTGAACATCACAGAATAGTCTCTGTCACAGATCTGAGAAACACTCAGCAAACTGTGAGACAGTTCCTCAACATAGTGTATGTCAGAAAAAGACAAATTTCCACTTCTCACAACTCCTTTCTTGCTAATTCTTCCTCCTACACCACCTGCAAACGATACTCCTCCACCATCGAAATCCTCTACATCTTCCAAAAGGGACAGATCTCCGGTCATGTGTCGGGAGCAACCGCTATCAACGTACCAGAGATTGTTGATATATCTTCTTGGCTGTCCCTACAAGAATCAGAAATCAGTGAGATCCAGGTACCCAGGCCATAACAGATCTGGGCACACCTTTTGCATCAGTGTAATTAACTAATTGGAGAACCATTTCAGACTTTAATTCAGATACATTCTCATTTTGAATGTTGACTTTTGGTTTCCAGGTGGTGGTTTTCTCTGGTTTCAACACAGATGTTGTATTGTACACAGACACAGGTTTCTTTTATGGTAAAGTTACCTTTTTACCAGCTGGCTTTTTAACTGGTGTCCACTCAAGTTTCAGTTTTGTATACACAAGTTGTTTTGTTTGAGTGGCATCTTTTTGTTTCAAAACCTGTTGTTCAGCTTTCGCTTTGCCATTAGGTTTATTAATTCTTTTGACTTTAGCCTCTTGTTTTTCAACAAATTCTTGTTTTATCTTATCATTTCTGTGGTAAACTCCTTTAGATACATAAGTTTGTTGTGGAGTTTTGGTCACGTTCCACTTATCAACAACAGGCTTTGTCACAGAAGCCTTTGCGTTTGAAACCTTAGACTGTTTAGTCTTCACTGGTTCAAAACACTGCTTCCCCTGAGACACAGCTTGTTGTTTCTGCTTTTGTTTTTGCTTCTCTCCGGTCATCATTTTTGATGCATAATATCTTGTATATAAATCAATTAAATAAATTTCCTCATTTAAATGCCTTTTAAATTTGAAAATATCAAATTTGGTGCTTAATCGTTTAATATATGAATTGTTGATTTTTGATTGGGTTTTATTTTAATATTTGAGAAATATATAATGTTCACATTAAATTTGGATTTTTTAATTGAGATTATTAAAATGTGATAATTATTGATGTGTTCAAATGTGATTTTTAGGTGGCTAGCGTGTTCGTGATGAAAATAGAAGAAGAATGAAAAAAACGGAAGCGGAAACGGAGCTCGGGATTGAAAGTTATGAGTAAAAGAAAAAAAAAGAAAAAAAAAGAATTACAACAACAAGATCAGGCCCAGCTGCTGTTACTTCATATAGCCCAGCAGCCCCAGCCTAGTGTTGCGCAGCCCAACAATCAGTGAGGCCCAGATCAGAAAAGAGTGCACAGCCCAGCGAAAATAAAGAAAAAAATTCGCTGGTCCCTGGATTCGAAACCCTGACCTCTGGGTTATACAGCGAGAATTAAACCACCAGACTAGCAGATGCTGTTGGTCTCATTCCAGTTCAACAAATTTTTATATGCTTTCTCGCCAGGCCCAGTTTCAGCCCAGCTTCGACCTGATCGCGACCTGCCCTATTTTTTTCGCTATAAAACCTTTTAGGCCGCCGTTTTCAGCTCTCTAACACCCCCATAAACCCTAGAAACACCCCAAAACACATCTCGAATCATCAAGGGAGATTTATCACTCAAGATTGAAGCTTTTGGATGAAGAAATTGAAGATCTACACATTTTTGGTTACCAAATTCATCTAGAGGCTCGATTTTCTTCCCTTTTCTTTGTAAATCTCAGATTTTGAACATGCTAAAGATTGGATTTTTAGTTGTTTTGATGATGTTTAGTGGCTAGATCTCATATTGTCACTTTGATTTGATGAATTTGAGCATGATTTGACTTTATTGTTTGACTTTTCAATGTGATATGATGAAATAGCCTATTGATTCTGATTTAGACCTCTTGAATGATCATATATGCTTGATTAGCCTCTGTTAGATTCATATGATGTGGGAAATTTGATATAGATTGAAGAACTTCAACTAGTTATTTGATTTCTCATTGTTAAACTTTGACTTTTTTTGAGTTTTAGCTTAATGCATGATCCGATGACCATCTACATGATTATATGAGTATGATTTGGGGCTGATTTTGTTTATATTTGTGTTTAAATTGAGTTGACCGATTCATTTAGCACATTAGGTGGTTGTTAGGCATTGTTTGACTAGTTAGAACACTTATGACCATAAGGTTTTGACTTTTCAATTCATGTGTAGCATTGCCTAAGTTCTTGGGGTTTCAAATCATAATTAGTCACGTTTAGGCCCTGCTGAGAAAGACCTTTCTAGTGTAGTCCCTTTCGTGTGTGTTTGGTTAGCTTTGACCGAAGCGACTAGGCAATTAGGCGGTTTCATCTAGTTCACTACTTGGACGTTTATTTGGGATTGCCTTAGTGTTTAAGATGTGTCTATAGTCTTATTTACCTTGGTTATCATCATTGGGGGTAGTTATCACATTGATTAGTCAGACTTGAGGTGACATTCAGGCTCAAAGGATTCTCATCCAGGTGGCATTTTCCTTATATTGTTATTCCGTTTCGTGTGTTGTGTTTGCTTACTTAGTTGTTTATACCAGTTTTCTATTTGTTTTCATCATTAGCTTTAAATCAAAACCTTGTTAGACTAAATATTAGCAAAGTCCTTATATCGAGAGCCTGCTTTACGCGTCCTTGGATTGATATCCGGTATTTACCTATACTATGCTACATACGATGAGTATACTTGCTCAGAGCGTGTAGTTGGTCACTTGGGATTTACCTTTTTAAAACTTGAGCATATTTTTATAGACCGCATCTCGCGCATCAATTTTCTCCAACATACTAGTCCGTGAGTTTTGCGGATAGTATGGCTGGAAAGGTCTATTCACACAATTAGCTGCAAAATGTCCTGGCTTTCCACATTGAAAGCAGTTCATGAGTCTAGGCCCATTGACATGGCTACAGAGGTATGAACGTCTTGGGTAAGACGACTTCCACTCTGGCTTATCATCCCATTTGTGTATAACATGTTGTTTATCCTTTTCAGATTGTGTAATTAAACAAAATTGTTCTGATTTAGATTTGTTTGTTCTATTAAAAGCTGACACAACCTGGGGATAAGCAACAAAATCTTTGGGCTTAGTCTCACGACCAATTTTTGTGTTAGGCACACGAATTTTAAAACCAGACACTTTTTCATTTGATTCAGAAACATTTTTTAACAAAGGTGCAACTACTTGTTTTGACTTGGATGTTTCTAGTTCTGACACAAGTGCCATTACATCATCCTTAGGTAAACATAGACTAGAACTACTAGAACTACTAGAACTACTAGACACGTGACTCTCTTCCACTCTCCGACATTCTGCATCCTCCTTAGAAATGTCTTTGATTTCTACTTCATCTGCACAATAAATAGATACATCAGAAGAGCTCACACAGTTATTCAGAGAGGTATTTGATGGTCCTGCTTCACACGCGTCTGTCATCACTCTATCCTTATTACCCAACCCATAAGTCATGTGTTTTTCATTTTCTATTTCCTCTTCTGTCATAGGCTTCACTCCAACCAAGACACTATCTAAAGGAGGTCCTTCCTCATGCATTTCCGATGCAGATCTATCTATCTGATCCTCCTCTAAGATCATTCCTATTACATCTCTAGTTTTATCTTGAGGAACAACGTTCTTGTTTGCAAAGCTAATTCCTATTCCACCTTTGTCCTTACCCATTCTAACCTCAGTAATACATGTGTCCAGAGATTTACTAGCCTGTAACATTCTTTTGCTTCTCATAAGATTCATATCAAGCTTAACCTGCAACTCATTGTTTTTATGCTTAAGTTCATCTATCTGCTTAGTAAGTTCTGCTATTTCTAACTTAGCGTTGTCATACAGATAAGCGTTCTCAGTTGCAAGTTTCTTATATTTCACTATGTCTAATTTCTGGGCTTTAACCTTTTCTTCGTTCTTTGCCATCTACCCTTAAATGAGCTTCTTTCACATTTTACCTCAAACAATTCTAATTGAAAATTTTTGCAAAATTGTCTAAGACCAGTAATTATACGATCACAAACAGGGTTAGAACATACCTTGGTGTGATCTGCTGCCATAGCTTCATTCTCCTCAGGTTCATCTTCAGTCACGACAAAAGCATGTTCTTCTTCATCATCATCATCCATAGCAGTCATCATGGCATGTGTCAGGGTCAGATCTTTCATTTGAGACGTCCAATCATAGCCTCCTCCTTCCTGCACAATCAAAGCACCTGCTTCTGCTTTTGCCTTCCCATCAGCTGGTTTCTTTTCCTCTGCTCTCTCTTTCCTTGGCTTGCTACACTCTCTTGCAAAATGCCCATATTCATCACAATTGTAGCACCTCAGCTTGGTTTTGTCAAACCACATCCTTATCTTGTCTTGGTCTTTCCAAACATTTCTTCCTGTAGTTGCCATGAACTCTTTGCCCTAAACACAGCCATAGCCATCTACCAAGAGACATCCAACATTTCCACATCTTCTGGATTTATCTGATTCAGCTCTCCTGATAGGATCTTAGTAGGGATTAGGGTTCCGGCCACAAATGCATTTGTTTTAATCACAGAACTTGATCCACTTCCAACAGAGCTTCCTTTCTGCTTCACATCTACTTCTTCTGACAACAAGGCTTGATTCAGTTTCCCAGCCAAACTAAGAGAGCTTATGTGATTCAACTCTCGCTGCTTGTCATCAATAAGCTTGGACTTCAATTTGTTGATCATTTCATCCAGAGATAGCTCACTCAGCTTGTTGTTGTCCTTAATAATAGAGATATTTGTGTTCCATGACTTGGGTAAACTGTTCAGCAACTTCAAATTCTTATCTTCCAATTCTGGCTCCACACCATAGCTTGACATTTCTGCCATCAGAGATACAAACCTTTGCACTTGCGCTTCAAAAGATTCACCTTGGATATGGTTGAACAAATTGAATTTCTGCTTCAACATTTGCTTTCGACTTGCCTTAATGTCCGGATTTCCCTCATAGGCGACAATCAAAGCATTCCAGAGTTCCTTAGCTGTCTTGCAATGCTTAAATCCTTGAGCAATGTCAGGTGTTAGAGCCATGGTCATAATCGCAAACGCCCTCTCAGCCTTGTTACACCTTTCCCAGTCCTCATCTTCAAACTCTTCTTCAGTCTTAGCCTTTCCTGCTTTAGCTCCTTCTCCATGAGTAGGTATGTGTGGTCCATTAATTACCGCTCTCCACAATCTCAAGTCAACACTCTTCAAATGGTTTTCAAACCTGTACTTCCACTCCAAAAAGTTATCCGCCGAAGTGAGTCTAGGTGGACGAGTGATAGAGCCAATCTCGAAGTCCAACTTCTGATACATACTTGGTTCAAAATCCATTACGATAGCAAAGGGAACTTAAATTTAAAGTCCAAACGTCCAAAAAAAAACTGAGATTACGATAACAAGCACTTGATTACGATCGTAAAGGCTTGATTACGATCGAGAACACAGATTCCGATCAAAGACAAAATCGTAAACACTTAAACCGACAGAAAGAGTCGTAAACACGATTACGATAGCCTGATTACGATACCGAAAGTCGTAAACTCCGTTTCCGATTAGAGTTAATCGAAACTCCAATCACGATCCAAATTGATCGTAAACACGATTCCGACCCCGTGATTCCGATAGTGCAAAGTCGTAAACGTCGATTACGACCAGGTAAATGTCGTAAACGATGAACCCAAAAGTACGATTATCGTAAACGCCTTAAAAATACAGATCTTGATGTCGTAAACACACTCCGATCATGAATCTTCAGCAAACACAATCGTAAACACACGACAGAACACGCAGACAGCAGTAGCAGAAATCGTAAACACCAAGAACACCTTCAAATCTTCACAAAAACCAACACTTAAACCCAGAAAACTGCTTGAATCTATATCGTGTGAGCCTCGAATCAATGATTCTTGGCTCTGATACCAATTGTAGGTCCGAGATCAAACCACCTACACGATATATGATCGTAAATGAGTGCGGAATCCTCAAATACGATTGATTCAAGAGACAAGTAGATGAAATAGACAAGATCTAATGATAAAGATCAAGTCTTGAATGAAGAACACCACTTGGAAGCTGATCGTAAACAAGGAGATATCACAGAAATCGTAAACTGCCTTATAATCTAATTGAAAAGCTTGCTTACAATCATAAACAATGAGGTTTATATAGTACCTCATACAAAATCGTAAACCTAAAGGAAGCCCACATGGCCCAATCATAAACTATAATAAGCCCATTAACCTATTAAATAACAAGCCCAAAACAAAGATAGAGCAAGCCCAATCACTAATGTTCATGCCTCAAATATATATAGCCCAACAACTTGACATATTCAAGAGTCGGTTATGGGGAAGAAGATCAAGGCTCTTAATTGAATTCAAACACCGTTTGCCCCATGGTGGGCGCCAGATTGTTTTGGTCAAAAACTGCCTAAGCAATTAGTTGATCAAACTTTGTAAGTGAGGTAGAGTGTTTGATGAAATTAACAAGAAAAATGCAAGTTTGAGTGTTGACACGAGGATGTAACGAGGGAAAATCCAGGAATCCTTGAGTATCCTCAAGGAGCCTAGCAAAAAACCTCAGGGGCCGGTTCAAAGTACCTGCCTCCTAAAACTTTTATATGACGGAAGTTTTTGGTACAAGTGAAATGAGCTCGTATTCTAAGTGTTACAGAAAATGCTAATCGTAAATCAGGTGTGTGTGCGTTCTCCCCCTGAATGAATGACCTAGAGCTCGTGTAAATAGTTAAAAATACATTAACTAACTAGGCTAAAAACTAGGGATTGAGTCTTCAAGTCTTTGTGAACGTTGGAGTCAGTTACAACACGTCCCATAAAGCCTTGACCGAGTCTTTAGCCATCATTTACACGTCCCTTAATACCTGCAATCAATTAAGACACGTGGACAATTGTAACGGTTAATCGATAACTGTAGTTCAGGATCCTTTGAGCTTCTGGCGAGCATCCTGAAATAATATAAACAACTATCCTATATTTTAGGGATTCTCCCAACTAAGCCAATATGAACGTTGTGGACCACTTAGTCCACGTTCTATATCACTTGTCCGAGTCTTTAGGCTTGTCTACACGTTTCTTTGACCCTGCAATTAATAAAACACATGGGAAAAACAAACGGGTTAGTTGATAACTGTAATTCAGGATGCTCGAACCTGCCGGGATCCTGAACTTGCGTAAGGATATTGAACCATTTGAGCTTCCGGCCAGGATCCCGGATTATCAGCCCTAACACTAAGTTGTCGCGAATGGCATATTGTGTGTTAAACGGCATAAGGTCTTCACCTCGCTCGAGCCATACAAGCGAGATCATAAGGGACTTATCTAAATAAAATTAAATAAAATAAATGGTGAACAACCAAGCAGACAACTCAGTGCGTTCTTGGATCCGGTTCAGCTCCCACTTGCTTCGACATCCCTCCGGCGTGTGTCAAGTCTTCGAGTCTTGGTTTTTACAAAATTTACAATTACTAAAAGTAGTAACCTGTCTCTAAATTTTGTACAACTTTGAAACCCTAAAACCGGGTCCAACAAACCACATTTCGAAAAAAAACATAAATGGGCCAACCAGAGAAAAACAACCATGCCACATCACATACAATTACACAATATTAAATAAGGGGTCGGCCGTAACACACAATAATACAATTTTAACAGAATTAAAATTAAACAAGTAAGATTAATTCTAATTCGCAATTTAGATATAAGTCGAAATCGCGAATTACCGGTTATGAAAAGACCGGTTTTGGTTTGCGCGCGGTGATAATGGCTCTGATACCACTATTGGGTTTTACAGTAGATATACGGGTTACCGATTTTAATTTTTATCCGATTAAAACCGAATCAGTATATAAATTAATACCAGATTAATTTAGCAGCGGAAACGATTTAATTAAACACGCGAATATTACTGTAACAGGATCAATCACAGTACACGACAAACACATATAAAATATTTATTTAAAATAAATAAAATAAATATATATCTAAGCAGGTTAGATATACCTTGGCGGGATTCGAGCAACCGCTTGAGACACCCGGATTCAAAGTACTCGCTAGTACGAACTAAGACGTCCGCCTCGAAATGGCGAGTCAGGTCGTCAACTGTGGTGGCGGCCATCGGCGGCGTCGACGGCAATGGTGGCGGCGGTGGTAGGGTTACCACGGGTGGTGGTGATAAAACTTTCTCCACCGGGATCGCGACAGAAACGGTTCTCACAAAAATCTCGTCACTGGAGGCAGCGGCAGCGGCGACTTGGGCCGCGGCTGCGGCTCGGGTCGCAGCTTCGGCTTCAGCTCGGGCTGCGGCTTCGGCTCGGGCAGCTACAACTTCTTTCTCGAGTCCGGAACACACACTGGCTAAACGGGGATCCATCAGTCGGGAGACGAATGATGGTGGTGGTGTCGGGTGGCGATAGGCGGCGGCAGGGTGGTGGTGCCGGTTAGGGATCGACGCAAGAGGGATAGAGAGTGGAGATTAGGGTTCGTGAAGGGATCATCTTTCTCCACTCCTCCAATCCCTATTTTAATAATAAGAATCGCGGACTGGGGCTCTAACGCACTGGGCCCGGTCGCGATTTCCTCTAGTCCACCAAAACTGACCAGTTTGTTAGTCCAGTAACAACTAATTAGTCCGTTTAAATTTATTTGCGAGTGTTTTTAGCCGTAAAAGTTTTATCGTTCAATTAAATAAATAATCAAGTATTTATTTAATTAGCCATACAGTTCGTTTTAATCTAGATTAGCAGGTAATTAGATTTATAGTCCGTTAACCCGGGTGTAACTCTTACGGGTCAATATCGGTCGGGTTCGTTAATTCGTCGGGTCAGGACACCATGTTTCCAACAACAGTATCTCCAAAATGATCATAAAAAGAATCAAATACCTGATGCTTGTGATCATGAACCCATTTTGATGTCGGGCTCTTTGAAGTAGAACCTGATCCTCCAGAAGAAAATGTAGCAGATTGTTTCTTCTTGTTCTTTTGATCATCATTTTTCACAAAAACTTCAGAAATTTTTTGAGCATCCACGCACTGAAGCGGAAATTCTTTGTGATAAAATATTTGTTCCGAACCCTAGAGCTTGTAAAATCTCTCGGGGTGAACTTTTATAAGCTCTGAAAACATCTTTCTGGACTTGCTTTAACTTATTCTTCTCCAGATTTTATTGGTTTTGAGGTTTAGAAACATCAGCTTTAGTAACTTTCTGCGTGAAACCCAAACCAGTATTTTTACCCGACATCTTCTCTTCCGAACCCGATGATTTATGCCCGGTTTTTGCCAATCGTGAAAAATCAACTTTGACTTCTTTAACATTCTTCTTTTCATAGAAAAGTGTCTCGTCAATATCAGTATGAGAATGAATCGTTTCAGTTGAAGTAGCTGACTTCTCATTTTCTTTCGATGACGAACCAGACACAAATTGTGAAAATTTAGGAATCTTAGATTTCTTCTCATTCTTTTTCACAGTCTTTTTGTTCTTCTTTTTCTTCACAACCTTCTCTTCTTCAGAATTTGAATTTGAATTTGAAAAATGTGAGTAATCAGATTCCTCAACCTTTCCTTCATGACATTGACAACTTCCTTGATAACGGCAGGAGGTGGAACTGTCTTGTCAAACATTTTCTCAATATTTTCATCTTTCGCCAAGAAACTTGTAAAAGCTTGTGAATTGGTGACATTATTCAGAAGACGATTTGCATCAATCACTTGAATATTTAAATCAGAAATCTTCGTTTTTGCTTCAGATAATTCCTTCTCAATTGCAATTAACTTTTTAGCAACCTAATTTGTTTCAGATTTCTGCAACCTTAAATTTTTTAACTCACCGCCAAGAAACTTGTAAAAGCTTATGAATTGGTGATATTATTCAGAAGACGATTTGCATCAATCACTTGAAAATTTATTTCAGAAATCTTCGTTTTTGCTTCTGATAATTCCTTCTCAATTGCAATTAACTTTTTAGCAACCTAATTTGTTTCAGATTTCTGCAACCTTAAATTTTTTAGCTGACCGCCAAGAAACTTGTAAAAGCTTGTGAATTGGTGATATTATTCAGAAGACGATTTGCATCAATCACTTGAATATTTATTTCAGAAATCTTCGTTTTTGCTTCAGATAATTCCTTCTCAGTTGGAATCAACTTTTTAGCAACCTGATTTGTTTTAGATTCCCGCAACCTTAAATTGTCTAACTCACCAAACAATTCTTTCTTCAACTTATCCTCATTTCTTTTCTGGATATCAATATTTGTATTCAGCAACTTATTCACCCTTGCTAATACCTTCTTTTCTTCCAACAGTATTTAATTATCATTCTAATAAGCCACTGCTTTGGCAGCAAGTTCATCAGAACTCTTGTTAAGCACATCAAGTTTAATCTTTGATTTCTCAAAAAGATCTTTGAAATCAGCTTCAACATCTTTTGCTTCAGTTTTCCATTTTTCAGCTTCTTTGACTAGCTCAACATTCTCTTCAGTTAACTTTGCAACTTTCAGTTCAAAACACTCAATTTCTTCCTTGAAAACCTCCAATTCTTCTTTCATCAAGTTGAAGTTTTCAGTAAGAAAACTAACGTATTTCATTAAAGCAACATACTCCTTTAACAAACTATCAATCTTAGCTTTATAATCTCCATCCTCAACTGTTTCATAAGAACTTGTGTCTGAATAATAGCCTTCTTGTACATATCTGGCAATTAATGCTGATTTATCAAAAACTTTACGCCAATCATAAGTCCCATCTTTTTGAACAGCCAATGCTTTCGTAGTTGAATTACTTGATGAAGCTTGAGAACCATTGCTAGTAGTTCTTGAATCAGATTAATTTGCTTGAGATTACTGACACTCTCTTGAAAAATGTCCAACTTTTGAACATCTGTAACATTTCACCTTTGATTTGTCAAATCCCATATTTCCATCTGATTAATAGATCTCCTTCTAGTTTCCCTCTAATATTTTCTTGCTCTTTCTGATAGCATAGCCAATTGCCGGGCCATATCCATTTCTTCTAAATTATCTTCATCAATTTCATTGAAATCTTCTCTAACCAACTTAGCATCACCAACATTGTTGATAATCATTCCGATAGAAGATGAAATTAATGCAGATATCAAAACAGCACAATCATCCGTTGTCTTGACAGAAAATGCATTCTGATTTGTTAAACCTGGAATTGTAAAACTGCTACTCATCAAAGAATCAAAATTTTCAGAAACTCCAGAAACATTTCCGATAAATGTTGTACTTGGTGCAGAACTAACACCAATTGGTTTAGCTTTTGCATTTCTGCTTGTTGTATTCTGACCATGATACAACTCTGGGTTTTGCAATTGAGTAGTTGATTTGTTTGACGTCATCATGTCCATTTCTTGAGCATGAAGCTTACCTATTAACTCATGAAATGATAATGTTGAGAATTCTTTGTCATGTGCAATCAGTAACACATAATTTTCCCAATTCTATGGTAAAGCTTCCAACAAATTTTCTTTCAGTTCTTCATCAGTTTTCGCTATTCCAATAACTTTCAATTCACTGATTAAATGTGAGAACCTTGACACAAGAGCATTGGTGTTTTCTTTATCATAATGCTGAAAGTTATCAAATTCTTTGTTCAACACCTTTTGTCGACTATTTTTGTATTGATCGTTCCCTTCGCACCTCGCAGACAAAGCATCCCATAATTGTTTCGTCTTTTTGCATGTGCTGAATTGATGTAAAAGTTCGGTAAGTAAACCCATGGTAAGATAACCAAACGCCTTTTGTTCAAGCTCATAACTTTTTCTTTCTTCAGATGAGAAATCTTTGTTTTACTTATACTCTCCTCCATCAGTTGGACGGGTATACAATTTCTCAATTGGAATCCATAGATCAATATCATTTGTGTTGACATAAGCAGAAAACCTTTGCTTCCAATTATGATAATCCTCCAATTTTAATAACTTGGGAAATTCTGACTTGTTCCTATTTCGTTATCAAAATTGATCAAGGTGTGCATCGCGTTTTGCATGACAACAAATGCTTGGAAATCAGACATCACGGTAAGTCTTGAATTTTGTTCACACGAACTGAACCGAAGTGGATACAATTAAAACGAACTGGAACGAAGTGGATCCGAACTAGAAAATTGAAACGAACTAGTCCGAACTGGATTTTCACGAAGTGAAGCATACTGAAGCTACACGAAGTGATCCGAGCTGACACTTTCACAAAATGGTCCAAACTAGAATCTGACTAAGTAACATGAACTGGTCTGAACTGAGATCCGAACTGGTCTGAACTGATACTTCGTTTGACCGAACTGACCCGAACATATCCAAAATAATACGAACTGATGCGAAGTGACACTTCGGGTGACGGTTATTTCTCGAACAAACTGTTCTTCACTCGAACTGGAACATATTTGGATCAAATTTCGCGATTTTGGACAGATATGAACGAGATTTGCAGCAGTATATTAGATACACACGAAAGAACTGAATTAGGATTAAAATTTGCACGTAAAACTCAACAGGAAATGATCAAGAAACACCAAAAAACAATCCAAATTATCAAAAACCGACACTTTTTGAATTAATAAATTTGAAAATAGCAGAAACAGATGAGTAGATGGAACCAGAAAGCTCTGATACCACTTGAAAACGCATGAGCGATGGATTGTTTGTAACATCCGTGTTCGACCCATTTACAAAACATGACCTAAATCTGAACTTGTCGGGCAAATCGAGTTTTAATTTAAAGATGAGCGGAAGAAATTTTCTAAATTATATATTTAAATGACGTTTGAAGTATTCCATAATCCTTTTTAAAAAGAAAATAATGAGTTAGAAATTTTTAGGTCAAACGATTTGCTTAAAACAAAAAAAAAACCAATTTTCGGTTTTTTACATGATTTTGGTATTCGATTTACCGTTTACCAGGAATCTTGGGGTTTTATCTCAAAATATATATCCTACAATCATTTTATAACATTAAAAACCAATTGTTTAAATTAAAAAGTAATTTTGTTAACTAAAACACAAATAAATGAATTTACGGTTTTTTGTGCAAATCCAGTATTAACCGGGAATCACGTAAATTTCAAAAATCATATTTTGACGTTCCTTAGTGTTTTATAAACTTAATATAGGATGCTCGCAAAATTTTAGAGGCAATCGAGTTAAAACGAGCTCAAACGATTAGAAAGAAAGAAAAAAAATATAAAACGAAAATATCTTGAACCTCCCCTCCCCCCTCACATGCCGCGAGGGATGTCTTCAAAAGTGTCACGGCCCGCGACAGTCTGCAGGTGGCGGATTTTGTACGAGGTCTCAAACAACCCACATTTTCCAACTTGTTCTTCACGAATTCGAGCTCCAGATGTCGTTTATCTTCAATAACTCATCATATTTCGTGTCTGCACACAGTTGTGCACTCAATGGCTATAAAAAGCACATCCAATTCATCAGAATCATTCACCAATTTCTCAGTTCTTCACCTCAAAAACCCTTGTTACTTGGCCGAAACTTCCTCCTTGAATATTCAAGCAAACGGTGAAGTGTTAGGAGCTCAAATTCTGTAGTTCCCCATTATTAGATATGCTTAACAATAACCTATCTCAATTTTTGATAATATTGTGGCTAAGTATGGTTTCTAAAATTATGTAAAAATTAGGGTTCCTGAGCTTATTTTGTTAAAATTGGGTGATCGGGTTGGAATTAGGGTCTGAATTTTTGTAGGTAATCCTAAAATAATGTGTTTTAAGAAAGCCCTAAGTTAAATTCAAGTTTTGGGAAGGTTTGGTATTTTGTTTAAAAATAGGGAGAAATTAGGGTTTTCTATACGTTGTTTTGCCAAAATTGAACAAACGAGATTAAATTGAGGGCTAATCTTTTAAGGTATATAATAAAATAACATTATAAGTAAAATCCCTAAGTTTATTTTAACTAATAAAAGGTTTTGCTATTTATTTAATAAATACATCAAAATTAGGGTTTTTGGTCTTAGATCATGTTTATATATATAATAAGTTTCTATGAGTCCATAAGTGATAAATAATAAAGTGATAAAAGTACCGAGTTAATCGGATACACTACTAGAAAAAGGGCTTTCCTTGACACGCGAACAATGACACGTACTTTTATGACACGCAAAATGCGTGTCATTGAAATTCTGTCGTAATTTGAGAAATTAAATGGGTGGATGACGCGCATTTTTGCGCGTCGTAAAATTTATGTCATATAATAAAAGTAAAAAAAAACGGACTACACTTAAAATGTGCGCGTCAAGAATATTATGTCGTTTTATAATTTTATTTCCCGCCAAGAAATATGCCCTAAATCTAATTCCCGCTCACACTTAATTTTTTTTTTAACTTTCCCCCAAATTCTGCCCTAAATCCACAAAACCCTAAAAATTCACAAAATCCATGGAACTCTCGCTCCCTTGCGCTTCATCGACGGAACTCTCGCTCCAGACCATGCTCCGGCGACCTTGCCGTCCAGATAGCTCTAATCTCACAAAATTTTCCATTGATGTATGCTCCCTTCCGCTTACGATCCCATTTTTCATATCCTAAAGCCCTAATCTCACAGTTATCGACTCTATCCAAGCCCTAGAAGTGCGCAACATCAGTTTTGTAGCAGTACGCTTGGAACTGCAACATCAGTCTTCGATTCGCATTTTTCATATCTCAGAGTCATCGACTTTATCCGACAGATGGGGTGGGGCTGCAACCGGTTTTTGGTAACAATAGAAGGCCGATGGGAATTGCAAGCCCTAGGGCACAACCTCCTTGCAATCGAGCACCTCCTCAACCTCCGATTCCTTTTCCGGTAGCAGACTGTTTTCCTTTGCAATACCGATTCCTCTATCTCCCTTTCATATTCTGCAGCTAACGTTTGAAGCAATCATCACACGTTATATTAGAATACAATAGCCTGTTCATATCCGGTATGTATTGCTTCTCTCTCTTTGTTAATTTTGCTCTTTTATAATCATGTCCTCTCTCTCTTTGTGTGATCTCCATATTTATATCACTGTTTATCTTAATGGTGACTTTCCACTCAGAAACTCCACAAAGGTATGTATTTCATAATTCTTGTATCAATATTTGCCTATGTCTCACTTCAAACAGATTTGAAGTTTCTGAACTTTCACGATTTTGATTCTGTTTCAAGTGATGGACTGATTCTGGTGTGTATTTTGTATTTCTTGGATCAATTTTTAACCTAGGTCTTGCTCAAAATGGTTCTCATTTGGATCGACAATTGAAGGAAAAGTCCAAGTAAAGACACTAATCAATTCTGCATCGTATAAGTTTTTAGCAATTGTTGCCACGATTGAACAATGTTTAATTTTGAATACTATGCCGTTTGAGGAAGTTGTCAAACACCTCAAAGCTTATGATCAACAAATTAAACCTGCTGAATGAGTCAAGGACACATCTCGTCAATTGTTGCTGACCTGAGTCAAGTGAGAGGAGAAGCAGATGACTAGGGCGAAGCAAGCTGACAATAACCGTGGTTGTCATCTAGGCTGTAGCAGGTTTAATGGCCGAGGATAAGGGGACTGTCATCCCTCCAACTCTAACCGAGAGACTGGTCATGATGATCATACTGGTAAAACCTAGTGACGGAAATAGACGAGCCTACTTTGTTAAACCATTAACTTGGGTAATTTTATCTAAGAAATACAAATGGTTTCCCAAACTGATCAGGTGATTAATGTACAAAATGGTTTAAAATAAACCCAAATTGACCTGTTTCCATAAAAGAATTGTTGAAATAGCCATCTTTATGTAAAATCTACAAAATGCTTTTAGGTAGTGTCATTTTGGTTAATATATGTTTTCTTATTTTGGTCAATGAGATTGAGTGAAACTCTTTTTGTTGTAAGAAGTCATGACCCAAATGATCTCCAATAATTAAAAGAGGTCTGTTGGGAAGAAAGAAAGGGCTCAATGCACCACAGGTAACTTGCTTTACCTGTTTAGAATTATTGACTTTTATACAACAATTTAAAGGTTTTAAGCATTTAAGAAACTTTGGTTGACTTTTGACCACTGTCTCTTTTCTAGCTTCATTGTGGATACGAGATGGTATTTTTTTGTGTGTGTAAACTATTACACTTAGATAATTGATGTTTAATTGTTGGTGCGATCCTTAAATCATTGTTGTAGTCCAAAAGTCATAGGTTTAACCCTAGTTTGCAACCCTTAATTTGCTTTTTTTCCTAAGGTTTTAAGTACTGTGTGGACTATCAATAAACCTGGTTAAAGGTCTTCTTTTTATAAAATTATTCACCATAGAAGCTGAAAAACTTGAACTTTTTCATTAGGTTACACATAGGGGACAAAACGTGTGCATTCTCAATGTTGTGGCTTTTTGTAGAGTCATGCAATTCCTGTTGTCTTGGTTGAGAACATGCAGCCGATGTAATAAAAACGATAATGGAGAAAACGTTAGTAGTCATTGCTGCCATGTTTTACTCAAGCAACATGCTTTTATGTTATTTCTGATTTTATTGTTCTTTATTTTGTGTTGCATTAGATTCTCCCAAATGGAACTGTTTGTATACCCAACATAACATAGATCATCACAAAGGTTGATACAAATGAAAGCAAAAGTATTTTCGTTGATCAAAAGCTGATTGTTGGTCCGAATGCAAATGAAAGAGGGAAAGTATTCATTCCTCTCATCTTGGCATTCCAGGTAACCTATCAAACCTGGTACAGTTTTTCTGAAAATGTTGTATAGACATGACACATGGGCAAGTTAGGTGAGTTGGGTAGTAGGCGATCAAATGGGTTGGAGTTAAAACGAGTAATTTGTTGGCCTGGAATAGTATTAAACACACAAAAGAACACCAATATTTTGTGGGAAATTCCCCTTGATTCTTTATTTTTTTATTTGTTAACTCACACCAAATACCACAACCCTAGCATCTCTATTTCTTCTAAAATTCAACTTGATCACTACGCTATGCTAATCTATTTTTGGAATCTACCATCAAGATAAACATACCAAATAATCTTCTAATAAACTAAACAACAAAACTAACAATAAAAACTGATAGACTCTATAGTAAAACCGACCCATTCTAGAAGTCGGATTATGATCACTACGCAATGGTGATATTTCTTGCTGCTGATGATGATGATGGGAGAATTGCTGCTTCTGTTGCTGTTGTGGCATTTGATGATGATGTTTCTTTCTGTTGCAGCTGATTCATCTGTTGTTGTAAGTTAAAGAAGAAATATGAAAACTATTGGATGGTTGGATTGAATTTAAGCAAGTTGTTTTGCATTCTATGCAAATCCCCTGATAAATTCCCTTAGGTAATACTAACATAAATTCTATGTTTTTCATATGTATCTTGCTGTTTTCTTTTTAATATATCTTTTGAAACTAATATTCTGTTTTTCATATGTATCTTGCTGTTTTCTGGTTTTCAGATTCGTTAACCAGTTGGATGACATTATGGTTGGCCTGCTTTGTCAATTCATGGAGATAAAAGTCAAGCAGAGATAGATTGGGTTTTATCCAAGTTTGAAGCTGGTAAAAATCCAATAATGACAGCTACAGATGTTACAGCCCGTGGGTAAGGTGTGTGTAGTGTAAAACAGTTTAATCTTGTTTCCAGTTTATATATGTTAAGAGCAAATGCCATATCTTTGGCCATGGTTCATTTTGGTAGTTATGACTCTTTTCAATTTATTTTGGTTGTTACAAGTATTTTAACAGTCCCACTTTGGGTTCAGGTGCAATACAAATGATGAAAAGGGTCATGCTGGTTATCCAATCTGCACTAATGTTTTGTGCCGTAACAGGCCGTAATAGGCTAGCAGGTATAGTAACATGTCAAATGGGTTCAAAATAGGCCAGGTAGGTTCGGGTCATTACTTAATCCTCTACACCTGACCCATTATCACTACAGTTTGGAAATCGATTTCACCAAGAGCCTGCTGATAAAGAATGCTGTGAGTCTCTTTAATTTCATATAGATTTAAATATTTATGTCGTTGTAAGATACTTACTGTTACATTAAGACCACAAAAATATTTCACTTTTCAAAACCGATCTATTTGCAAATAAATATCTATTTTCAGGTTGAAGCTTATAATACACAAAGATCATTATAGAGTTACCAGTAGGCTCTTGGTGAAGTTTATGTTATTGGAACGTTTTTAGAAAAATTTTGTGGTGATCAGGAAATGAGTTTATTATTAGCTAGTTCATTGATTCTTTTACAAATGTAGATTTTATTTTTTTTGATGTATGATAGGTGCGTTTCGTGGCATGGTCGTTTTGTGTACCTCAGAATCATCATTAGGCAACAAAGTCATGTTGTAAGAATGCTACGGAGTGTTTGGTTTATTAGTATAGGTTATAGGTACCATTTATGATCCATTGTAAAGTCATTTTAACTTTGTAATGTTTTTTATATATATGAAATGCATTATATTGCTAAATGTGTATTTTTATATTGTATTATCAGGTTAATATTCATTTAATGTAGAAAATAGTGATTCTATTAAAAAATATATTTTTTTTCATTTTTTTTAAATTCTTGACGCGCAACAATGCGTGTCATCTCCCTTTATGACGAGGGCTTCCTTGACGCGCATTTTATGACGCGTATTGAGCGTCATAAAATGCGTGTCATTGTTCGCGCGTCAAGAAGCTTCTTGACCCCTCCATCCTTGACGCGCATTTGCGTGTCAAGAAGACCCTTTCTTGACACGCAATGCACGTCAAGAAAGACCTTTTTTGTAGTAGTGATACTTAGAAGTTCGTGCGGACCGGAAGGGTAGGCGCCTGTACTCTGGGGTTTTTGGCAAAGCAGGGGTGTCGCATAAATCCCAACTGGGACCTGGTATACCTCACTAGGTGATTCCAAGATGTGCGTTTACTTATAGGAATGCGCGTCTTCATATTAGCACTAAACCCTAATTTCCCGATAAAGGGTAAAATGGTCTTTTTAATCAAATAAGACCTAACTCTCATTAAGTTCCTTATGTCCTTAGAACTACAATCATTATCATTCCCCGTATTCATTTAGCATGTTCGTTTCATTAGGATTCTGCAGATTGTTATCTCTCGTGATTGGTTCTATCTCTCGTTTCCGATCTACTTATTAGGTGGTATCCACTAAATACTCCCTCTTTTAAATATTTTGGGGCTTGATGCGATATCTACTCTTGTTATCATTAGAAGGGTGATTCCTTTGAATGATGTTTTGAGTAGTGAGTATTCACTAAATTCCCCTCTCTTTCAAAATGGGATACGACTCAGTATTCAATTTGTATTATCATTTCTAATGGTGATTAATTCGAATGATAATCTGTCTTGTGAGAAATCATAGCTCCACATCTTTAACCTTTTTGGGGTGTAACATGTATCTTTATTCAAAATCATTTCTCTAAACGTTATGCGATTATATGTTGATTGAATGAAACTTATGTGAAATTGTTTATGGAAATCTTTATATGCTAGTCTGCCACTCTCCCTCTGAATGAGGAAAGTATGCCATCTTTATGTGCCAGTCTCCCTCTATATGAAGAAACTATGATGTGAAGTCTTAGATGATTGAAGGTTTATTATGATTAGTTATTTATTTTATTTCATTAACTGATTGACTGTATATCTAAATGTATCTCTTATCACATATATCGCATGTGTTAAAAATACATTTTATAAACTTGTGTTTACTCACCAACTACTTTTGTAGTTGACACTTGATTTTATACATGTTGTAGGGATAAATGCTTGAGCTATATTGTGATCACGCTAGGATTGCTAGACCTAGATTAAAGACCTTAATATAGTTTTAATATGTATTTTGCATGTTTAACTTTCTTGTACAAAATATTCAATTGATTAATGAAAAATGGCATGTTTAAGTATTACAACTTATTTTAGTTGTCATGAGCATCTGGACAATCATTGCACTTCGACATATTCCGCTGTCGGTTGGGGTGTGACATCGTCTATTCGATCTAGCTATTTCGAATACAAACGAGTAATTAAATGATTTTGTTTTATTGATCACAAGAGTTCAATTACAATCTGCAAAACACAGAGAAAACACTTAGAACAAACATCTCAGAAACACAGACTTGGACTCACAAAGTTGTAAAGAATACAACCCACAAATCTGTTTATACTATTGATAAAGTACCCGAACAGGTCATCACACGAAGTGGCACTTCGTGTCACTTCATGAAAGACACGAAGTGTGAGTTTGTGACTCACTTCGTGTGACTTCAAGTATCACTTCGTGAATAGCATCTTTGGCATCTTCATCTTGTTCAGATACTTCACACCATGAACCGATCATGCTCTAACACACACCGACCTTATGCAACACAATGTCAAAAGGACCTTGATCCAAAAGAGGCCTTGTTTGATCAATAGCAAAAAAATATCCTTTTTTTCCAGCAACCATCAGAACCAAGATTGCAATAATAAGTTTGTATTGAAAATCTAAATCATGCTAATTCTAATCACTACCTGATAAAGATTCGTATCACCTAATCTAAAGCCAAAAAAACCATAAAAAAACAAAATTAAATCAAGAAACTAACCATAGATTAGGCATACTTCTTAGGCTTCTATAAAACCGAGATCCAACGTCAAAGCACAAAATATGAACAGGGTTTGTATAGTGTAGGAACAATGATCTTTAGATTTAACAACAACGAAAATGAGGTTTCTTTGAAGGAATCTAGTTAATATTGAAGAATGATCATTAAGAAGCCATAATATGTAGATATATGAAAAAAAGGAACATAAAAATAAATTCATAACTTCACACACGTTAATATGAACAAATTTGTTTAGGAAAGACAAAACCAAAGCAAGAGATAGACACATTAGAATGGTTTCAAGAAGCATTCCAGTTTAAAATGATTTGCAACGTACAACCACTTTGTACTACAACCAAAACCTGAGTTTCCACAAAAGTCAATGAAGTGGTAGTATCTAATTTGAATCTGCAACCCAATTAGGATAAGATAATTGAAAATCTTATTCTTTCTAAACATTCATATAGAAATCAATAGTACTTTAGTTGATGAAAGTATTCAAAAAATAAAATTTCAGCAGAAGACAAATAGATTCGAAAGAAGAAATAGTGATACCATACAGGAAAATAAGATGATGATGAGAACAAACACATATAGTTGCTTGCGCTGGAAACGGAACATTCAAATGGAAATCTTTCAAAGAGGTTACAACAAACGATCGTTATAGAAGCTTATAATAAATAGAAAATACACGATGAGAAAGTTATAGAAAAAATTAAAAAAAAAGAATAGAAAAAACTTACAAGTTAGACCAAATCGACAACCACCGATCATCCCCTCAATCATCGCCCTTCCGGTGGAAAGAATCACCAACCATTATCTGTTGCCATCACCGGAGGTTGGGCTTTTCTCCTTCACGTAAACATGCTTCATTCCAAGATCCATTTCTGCATGATCCAACACCACAATTGCCACTAAATGAGATTAATTTACATCTGAGAAATTGAAATCATTGGGGGGGGGGGGGGGGGGGGGATGGATATGTAAAAGAAATAAATGCAGTGCGTCGATTCAGAGAAGAGGGGTATGGCAGCGGGAATTAACGATGTAGTGCGTCGATTGGAGATGAGGGGTATGGCGGTGGTATTATCAAAATTGCAATGTGATCATATGCAATTTCATTTGAATTGATTTTGATAATTACTCAATTGTTAAAAAGACCGATGTGTGATGATTAACTCAACAAAAGATGAAATTGTTTATCAGAACATTTGGTCGATTTGCTACGAATAGTTGATTGATTAAGTTGTGATTAAAGTGAGTAACCCACATCCAATCGATGATGAACGATGAAGTTGCTCGGTGAAACTCCGATATCCATCACTTTGCACTAACAATTTCATATTGGGAATTTGAAAGTTGTCAGGCGTCGATTCGGGAAGGTTTAGAAGGCGACTGTTGAAGGCGGTTCGGAGAAGAGGCGGTGGGTGGTGGAAGAGGGGGTAAAAGTATGGAATGCGTAGGGTTGTGGCGGAGGCCGGTGGTAATATGGGGAGACGGAGACGACGCATCACAGATTATAATAATCAGATATAATCCAAAGAAGTTATAAATTGTTATGTAGGTTAATTGTCAAACTCTTTCTTCAAAACCTTCTGGTTACTTTTCTTAAACTGATCATTACCCTCCCATCTTTTCTTTAATGCATCCCATAATTCTTTCGATGTGGTATAAGCTGAGAATTGATGTAATAAATCTTTGGGTAATGCCATTGTTACCGTTTCATAAGCTTTTTGTTCAGCTTGATATGCCTTCTTTTAATCAGATGCCAAACTTCTTTGTAGAATCGGCCTTCCATTTGAAGTTGGATATTCGTATTAATCATTAAAGGATACCATAAATCGATATCATTGGTGCCCACATATGCTTCAAATCGTTCCACCCGACTATGATAATCTTCCAATTTGAGCAACTTAGGAACTTTATGACTTGTTCTGATTTTATTGTCATAGTTAAGCAACTTTTGCATTCGTGGTTTGCATTGTGGAGAATGCTTGATAATCAAACATTTTGAAATTTTATGATATCTGATTGAACGAACCAAATAATATCTTCAGCGAAACGAATATGTTCAGACTAACCGAAAATTTAATACCCTTGATCAGCGAACCAAATTTCAGATGGACCGAAAACCCAAACGAACCGAATACATAGCGAACCAATTGTAAGCTCCGAACCAAAAATATCAGCGAACCAAACACTTGAACGAACCAATGGTTCAGTGCAATAACCGCTACGGACCAATGATAACTGCCGTCAACCAATGAAGAAGATTGACTAGCGAACCAATAGGCAAAATGCAACCAGCGGATCAACTATGAAGTTTGCCTAGCGAACCAGTACATTCAACCAGCGAACCTCTTCAGCTGGCGAACCAAACCTAATTTTTTTGATTTTGACAAATTCGATGGAATTGGACTATGATTTGTAGCAGGAATGAAGAAAATCACTCAAGGATCATTAGAAATCAATTTTAAGAACTCAAACACTCAAAATGATGAAAAATATATGAAGGAAGAAAGACACTAGATAGCTCTGATACCACTTGAAAACCATGGAGCGACGAATCAGTTACTGATCTAGTGAAAACGAGATGTGTTGGTACTAGAATTCAGGAGATACTGAGCAGCTCGCATCAGCTCGCAAGCACTTCACTGTAAGGATCCTGAATTATACTTCTTGACTAACTATTGCTTTTCCCTTTTTGTTTATTATTCACAGGTTAGCTCGAGCATGGATCACGTGTCCTAAAGACCCGGTCAACTAACAGAAACGTGGACTAAGTGGACTTCAAACGGCTAAGTGGGAAACGTGGAGTTAGTTGCTAGTTTTTAGGAGATATTGTTATGATGTAATCTTTATTTAATCCGAGCTCTAGGCTTACACACACACACCCGTTTTTACGATCACAACTCTCTGCAACACTTAGAATACGAGCTCATTTCATTTGTACTAAAAACCTTCATTATATAAAAGTTTTAGGAGGCAGGTACTTTGAACCGGCCCCCGAGGTTTTTTGCTAGGCTCCTTGAGGATACTCAAGGATTCCTGGATTTTCCCTCGTTACATCCTCGTGTCAATCTTCACAATTACATTTTCATCTTTATTTACATCAAACACGCTACCTCACTTACAAAGTTTGATCAACTAATTGCTTAGGCAGTTTTTGACCAAAACAATTTGGCGCCCACCGTGGGGCAAACGGTGTTTGAATTCGATTAACAGCCTTGATCTTCTTCCCCTAACCGATTCTTGAAAATGTCGACTCAACCAAAAATTACTTCGAAATCTGTTTCATCCACTAAACCGGCTGTCGACACTGGTCTCCCCCCAATGCTGAAGAAAGTGACCGGCACCGACGCTAAAAGAGTGGAATATCCTACTTTTCAAGGATCTCAAGGTACGTCCACTGACTCTGCTATTTCTAATAACGATCTGTATGTTTTGATCAGGCAGATGAAGTCTCATGTGGATGAGCAAGCCAAAACCAACGAGAAAATGATGAAGGAAATCATGGAGTTGAAGAAATCAAAGAAACCAGTAGAGGAAATCAGTCCTTTGATGCCAAAATCGTTTGGCTTCGACTCTCCGGAAATATCGGAGCAGCCGAAACAGAAGGCGAATCCCTCTACTGCTCCAAAGTCAGGTATTGCAACAACTACTACTGCAGGATTCTCAGGCTCTCAACATCAGAAGACTTCCAGGGTGATAGATCTGGAATACTCTGGGTTCTACTCCGAACAACCCCCAGAATCTTACTACAGTGGATATGGAAGTCAGCAGCCGCCGAGATGCTCGAGTCAGCAACCAGCCGGGTTTTTAAGCCATCAGGTGCCGGCAGTCTCGATACAACAACCTATATCTCAACCACAGCGGTTTGCGATGACAAACCTTCATGAGCCTTGGAGTCAGCAGTCAGCAGCACCTACTACTCAGACGCTACAGGGATCTTCGTCTCAGCCATCCCAACAATATCGGAGCCGCTTCCGAGCTGCTCAGGATCCTCAAGGATCCTTATTTTCTAATCCTACTGTCTCTGCAGGCACATTCCCAGGTTCATCTCAGGAGATGCATGAGGGAGACTTCATCCCCATGCAAGTGGGAACCACAACTGAGCCGACCATCCTTAGGGATGCTGAATATGGACCCCAGATCCATCTCCAAACTTCCAGGGCTGGTAACAACTTTGATAATTTTTATTCTAACCCTAACCAAGGAACTGTGCAGGATGCAGGTATCAACCCAACTATTGCTAGGGAACTTCAGAGGTTAAAGGACATGATCTCAAGTGTCCCCGGTGTTATTCGTCCAATTCCTGAAGTGCCAGCAGGCAGCCACAGAGTTTCTAGATTTGCATGGCCCATTTGTGACGTGGAGATACCAAAAAGATTTCAAACCCCCAACATGAAACTCTACGATGGGACCACAGATCCTGAGGAGCACGTGGCACAATACAGGGAACGGATGGAAATCAACCCCATTCCTGTAAACATCAAAGAAGCTTGCCTATGCAAGGGATTCGGCTCAACATTGACAGGGCCAGCCTTAAAATGGCTACTCAGTATCCCTCCTAATACCATTACTTCTTTTCCCCATTTAGTTAACTTGTTTAATAACCAGTTTTCTTGCAGCAGGAGCTTTGAGAAGCTCACAGGTGACTTGTACAGAATAGTTCAGAAGCCCAACGAATCCCTGAGGGATTATGTAGCCAGATTCGGTCGAGAAGCTCTGGATATCCCCAACCTGGATATGGCTGCTGCTGTAGAAGCTTTCAAAATGGGGATTAGAGGAGATTCCCGCTTTTATGATGATTTGGTTATGACTCCTTGCAGGAACCTTGATGAAGTCAGAACAAGGGCATTAAGGTTCATCAGGTTGGAAGATGATAAGAAGACCCAGAAAAGAGGTGATGAATCGTCAGGCAGAAGGACAGATTCTCCCGGAAAACAACAACGAAACAAACCCTATTATCGGAATGATAATCCCAGGGTCAACGAAGTTGAAGAAGAAGACGACGAAGAAAACTTCCCAAAGGTATCTGATTATTGCTTTTCAGTTGACATGGGTGGTTTGTTATGTGCCTTGCAGGATCTAGGTGATAAAGCCAGATGGCCAAGAAAATCAGAAAAACAAGGATCGTGGAAAGATAAGTCTAAGTGGTGTGCTTACCACGAAGACTTCGGGCACTTAACAGATGACTGCATAGCCCTTCGAAAGGAAATCAGTTACCTGCTCAGCAAGGGGCACCTCAAAGAATTGTTTGGCAGAAAGAAGAGTAAAACTCAAGAAGCTGCTGAGCTGCCCAAAAGAGCGCAGTCACCGCCGGCAGATGCTAAAGTAATCAACTTCATCTCAGGAGGATCTGACATATGCGGAACCTCTTTCTCATCAGCAAAGAGACATGCCAAAGAGACCAAAATGGATCAAGGCAGTCGGCCAAAGAAGAACGCGATATTGACTGAAGACAAAGTCATCTCTTTTGACGAAACTGATAAGCTGGACATCCAAGATCCTCACCACGACAGTCTGGTAATTACATTATGTATTGCTAACCACTATGTTCGCAGGATCCTGATAGACAACGGCAGTTCAGTCAACATCATTCAGTTAGACGTACTTAAAAAGATGAGCATTCCAGAAGAAGAGATAATTCCAAGATCCTCGGTGTTAGTAGGATTCAGTGGAGAAACCAAGCATACGGTTGGAGACATCAGACTTCCCGTCTACATTGAAGGAGTCAACTCCATGCAGAAATTCTGCGTTATTGACTCTCTTCCTTGTTGCAATGTAATCTTGGGAAGGCCATGGATCCATGATATGAAAGCAGTTCCATCTACCTATCATCAATGTGTGAAGCTTCCCACACCATGGGGAGTTGTAAGGATACTAAGTGATCAACAAGAAGCCAAAGACTGTTATACTTCTGCTATGAAGAACACCATCAAGTCCAAGCCAGCATAGCAATTAAAGAAACCAGCACGAAGAATTCAGATGACAAAGGAACTTGAAATCAAGGAAGTTCAACTTAATCCTGAAGATCCTGAAATCAAAGTGCTGGTAGGAACCAATATTCCTAAGGATACTGAGGAGCAGCTCGTGAACCTCTTGAAATCCAGAATCACAACGTTTGCATGGAAACATGAAGACATGACAGGTATATCTAAAGATATTATTACTCATAAACTTGGTATAGATGAATCTTTCAGGCCAATACATCAGAAAAGAAGGAAGTTCGCTCCTGAGAGAAACGTCATAATCCAAGAAGAAGTTGACAGGCTGCTCAAGTAAAAAATGATTAGAGAAGTTAAATACCCTCGATGGCTGGCTAACGTGGTGGTGGTTCAAAAGAAAAATGGTAAGTGGAGGGTGTGTGTAGATTACACAGACCTAAACAAGGCCTGTCCAAAAGATCCATTTCCTCTACCACACATTGATTCTATGGTGGACGCAACTGCTGGGCACGAAATGCTAACTTTTATGGACGCATCTTCGGGCTTTCAACAAATTCAAATGGAACCATCAGACCAGGAAGACACGGCCTTCATGACACCCACAGGTATTTATTGTTATATTGCGATGCCTTTTGGTTTACGAAATGCAGGTGCCACATACCAAAGGCTAGTCAACTTGATGTTTAAAGACAAACTGGGGGACACCATGGAGGTATACATAGATGATATGGTGGTAAAATCGAAAAAAGCAAAGGACCATCCTAGAGATCTTGAAGCTGCTTTTGATATCTTGGACCAGTTCAACATGAAATTGAATCCTTCCAAGTGCCATTTTGGAGTAAGAGCCGGCAAGTTCCTAGGCTTCATGGTTACTGAAAGAGGAATAGAGGCCAGCCCTGAACAGATCCAAGCAATTATAAATTTGAAATCTCCAACGAATGTCAAGGAAGTTCAAAGATTAACTGGAAGAGTAGCAGCACTTAACAGATTCATATCAAGATCATCCGAGAAGAGCAAAGAGTTCTATGACATATTGAAAAAGAACAAAAAGTTCGAATGGGGTGAGAAACATGAAGCAGCTCTGAGCTCCCTGAAAGAATATTTGTCATCTGCTCCACTTCTAATGCAACCAGTCAAAGGCGAGCCACTATCCCTCTACCTAGCAGTTTCAGGCAGCTCAGTGAGTGTTGTGCTTGTAAAAGATCATGAGGGACAACAACATCCGGTATACTATGTAAGCAAAACGTTATTAGACGCTGAAACCAGGTATTCTTATTTAGAAAAATTGATTTTAGCTCTCATAATGGCTTCTCAAAAGTTAAGACATTACTTTGAAACTCATGTTATTTATGTAAAAACTAACTATCCTATTAAGTGTGTCTTAAGAAAACCAGAAATGTCTGGAAGAATGGCGAAATGGGCAGTTAAATTAAGTGCCTATGACATCATATATGAGCCAAGAACAGCAATCAAGTCACAAGCTCTTGCAGATTTTGTGGCTGATTTCAGCAGCGACATACTGCCAGAAGTTGAACTGGAGGTCAAGCAACTCGAAGAAGCTTCAGGCAGCTGGGTCTTGTACACAGATGGAGCATCTAATGTTAGAGGAACAGGATTGGGTGCGCTACTGAAATCGCCACAGGGGGACATTATCCCTCTATCTATCCATTGTGAATTCAAGGCTACTAATAATGAAGCCGAATACGAAGCTTTAATTGCAGGATTACAACTTGCTAAAGATATGGGTATCCAACACATTCAAGTTTTTATTGACTCCTTGTTATTAACTAACCAATTTAATGGATCCTATGCAGTGAAAGGCGAAAGGCTAACCAAATATCTAGACCTTGTAAAACAATTAGCATTATCTTTTGAAAATTGCAGCATATCACAGGTGCCTAGAGAAGAAAACGCAGAAGCTGATGCTTTGGCAAATTTAGCATCATCATTAAGGATCCCAGAAGGTGTCAAGATTCCCATAACTCACATCCTGACACCAGCAATCGAAGAACAAGAAGTTAATGACGTCACAGCAGATAAAGATCAGGAAATGATAAACTCTCAGGATCCTCAGGAATCCTGGACTTATCCCATCAGGAGGTTTATCCAAGAAGGAGAAATCCCCAAAAACGAGAATCCTAGGCTCTTCCGAACAAAGGTAATCCCATATTCAATAATAAATGGTATCTTATACAAGAAATCTCTTGCAGGACCATATTTGAGATGCCTGGAGCAGCCTGAAGCGCTTGCAGTACTCCAGGACGTACATGAAGGTGATTGTGGCAATCACACTGGGGGCAGATCACTATTTTCCAAAGTATTGAGAACAGGATACTACTGGCCTACTATGAAGAAGGATGCAATGGCCTTTGTTCAGAAGTGTGATGCATGCCAGCGGCACGGCAATATCCTCCATCAGCCTGCTGAGCCGCTCCATTCGATATCATCTCCATGGCCGTTCATGAAATGGGGCATGGATATAGTTGGTAAGCTGCCTGTAGCACCCGGAGGAAAAGTCTTCATGCTGGCCATGACGGACTACTTTTCTAAGTGGATTGAAGCCGAAGCCTTTGTTCAAGTTAGAGAAAAGGAAGTGATTTCCTTCATTAAAAGGAACATTCTGACAAGATTTGGAATCCCATCGGAAATAGTGTGCGACAACGGGTCTCAATTTATTGGAAAAAGAACGACTAGTTTTTGTGAGGCATGGGGCATCAAGATGGTAACTTCAACTCCCATACATCCACAAGCTAATGGCCAAGCGGAATCGAGCAATAAGATTATCATCAATAATCTCAAGAAGAAGCTAGGAGACAAAAAAGGAAAATGGGCTGAAGAGCTACCTTTCGTATTGTGGGCTGACAGAACGACCTCCAAGAATGCTACTGGTCGAACACCATTTTCCTTAGTATTTGGCTCAGAAGCTGTAATACCCACTGAAATGGTGATGCCGACTGCCAGAACAAGCTACCAAGATTTTGAAGCAAATAAGCAAGAGCTCCTTGAAGATCTTGAAACGATCGATGAAATCAGAGACCTCGCGAAATTCAGGATGGCAGCATACCAGCAAAGGATAGCCAAGTCCTACAATAGGAATCTAAGGATCAGAAGATTTCAAGTAGGGGATCTGGTACTCAGGAAAGCTTTTCAAAATACTACCAATCCAGCACATGGGAAACTTGCACCTAAATGGGAAGGTCCTTACCTAATAGACTCAGAAGCTGGAAAGGGAGCATACAGGCTGGCTACTATGGAAGGTGAGCTGCTCCCAAGAGCTTGGAATGCAATTCACTTGAAGTTATATTTTATGTAAGTGCTCTCCGGATCCCCTGAGCATATCCTAAAATCCTTATGTAAACTCCAAAAACATCAGGTATGATTTTTATTCTCATTTCAATTTCCTATCATTATCTCTATGGAATGGTTACTAACTTAGGCATCGGAGGGGTGTTAGCCAAGCTAACACCCACCCCTCACCAAGCCTTGAAGTATTTTGCAGATGTTCCGAGCATCTTGTCATAAGCTAGAGGCTGATCACCTCTTCTAAGTATAAAGCATTCTGAATGCTGTCAAAAGGTTTAGGAGGTTTTCACCTTCTCGTTCACTAATGGGAATCGCCAGGAGCGCAAGACCCTCGCCAGGAGCGCACGGTGGTGGCCTATGGTTCAAGGTGGTGCGACCAGTCCATCTGAGGGTGGCTGATAATTTCATCACTGTTGGCCATAGAGTGCACTTCAAAATGGGTGGCAGACGTGTCATCTCGAAAAGATTCTAAGGTTTTTGGCATTTTCATGTCAACCAAGGTTTAGGCACATTCGTGTCTCTCAAGTTTTTGGGCTTGACCCCAGTTGGCTTAGTCCCAAGTATTATTGAGCTTGTCCTCAGATTAACGAAGGTTTTTAATGTCTTCACATTAACTAAGGTTTAGGCACATTCGTGTCTCTCAAGTTTTTGGGCTTGACCCCAGTTGGCTTAGACCCAAGACTTATAAGGCATTTCGTGCCTCAAAAGACAAAATTGGGCTTGACCCCTGTTTAACTCATTCTTAAGTACTCAAGATTTATTCTCAGTTTCATTGGAATTTCACCAAGTCTATCTTCAGGATTCCTAAGAATCCTCATGGATCCTGACTATCTCAGCGGTTGAAGTACTTTTGAACAGGTGACATTGGTACTGCTTATGTTACGAATTTTTATTACTAACTAAGTATTGGCTAACATCATGGTTTGTTAACATTGGCAAAGTTTTATAGACTTTTGAGTTTTTAAACTGAACTATGTTATCGAGCATCCTGTAGGATCCTCATTCAAACATTTTTCAAAATAACCAAAAATATACACAACACACCATGATGATCAAAATACTACTAAGTCATATATATGCAGGAAATTAGAAAAGTTGACCCCAGGCTTCGTCTTGGAACCCAAGATCCCTCCACCTGAGGCCAACCACATTGTCTAAGGAGCTTGGACTTCGCCTTGAAACTCAAGGTCCCTCCATCCAAGCCCCCAAAAGTCAAGTTACCATTGTTTTTGTTTCACCACAACCATTGTTTAAAAACCACAAACCACCAAAACAAACAAAATAAAAAGTGGGCTCCGACCTAGTCAAGAATGCCTTCATCGCCCAACTTATCACCAGCAGCCTCCGCCTGCTCCACCTCCTTGCCCTTGCCCTTATCCTTCTCAGCTTCCTTCTCGACCTCCGGCTCAACCTCCTTGTCAGCTTTTTCAGAAGCTTCCCCCCTCTCGGCCAACAGCTTCTTGAGGCTCACCTCCCAATCCTTAACCGGCCAGCTCTCTGGGGTAAAGCCTTCAGCCTGTGCAGTAGTCGCCATCTCAATCATACACTCCAGCACGCTGATGGCGGCTGAAGATTGAGCATTCTGTTCGGCCAGCTTTAAGGCTTCAGCTGCTGCAGCGTCTTTTTCTTTGAGCTGCTTCTCATAATGGCGTGTGTTGCTGGCTGCTGCCTTACTCACCTTCTCAAGACGGAGCGTGGCCTGGTCAAGCTTAAGCTCGGAGGCCTCAAGCTTCTGCTCAGCTGCTTCAAGCTTCTGCTCCATAGTCTCCAGTTTGCCTTCAAGATCAATCACCTCATGGCTCAACTTGTCAATGCCCTGTACCAAAGCATAACACATCAGAATCAACAAGGGAAGTATTATAACTATAATTTTGACATACTTCTCTATTATTATGCTATAACTTACAATGTTCACCACAGCTTGCAGTGAGAGCAACTTGTTAGCAGCTGCAACAGGAGGGAGATCATCGAAGCTGTCCACATTGATAGTGGAGTCTGGAGCCTTGCGCTTCTTGGCAGAAGATGTCTTGGATCGAGTGCTGGGGGCCCGGAACTTAGGGGCTGAAGGGTCCGTGGGAGCCTTGCTGCTAGTTTCCTCAGTCTTCTCTTTCTTCGCAATGAGCAGTTTGAGATCTTTGAAGGAGAAGTTAGAAGCTGAACCTGGAGCTTCGTCATAGACAGAAAGGGATCAGTTTCCAGAAATAATAGAGGATAACTTGAAACAAAAGGAGAACAGGTTCATACAAGTACCTGCTGACATGGTTCTTGAGGGGCTGAGAGATTGCTGGGTGATGCTTCTAGCACTTGAAACGTCTTCGGGTTGACAGCTTCTTTCTGCCACTGGGATGCTGAAGAAATCCTTGAGCTTCTTGGAGGATTCACGGGTTGGCTTGATTAGAGCTTCAAACTTGGGCGCTGTAAAGTCAAGAAAGCAAGCATATCAGTTAAACAAAATTGAAGAGTATTTGGAATTGGAATGTTACAAAAACTCTTCCTACCCTTGACAACCCATTGGGTAGGAAGGTTCTCACAACCGACAAGGCTACTCCTTTTGACAAAGAAGAACTGACGCTTCCAATCATGGTCATTGTGAGAAATCCTAGGGATCATCTGGGCTTCTCCGGTTCTGACTTTCAAGACAAACCTGCTGTTGCCGTGTGTGGCCAACCGATACACTTTGCAGATCTCAGCAACCCCAATGTTCAGATTACGGGTCTGGTTCAGGTGGTGGAGAGAAAGAAGGATTCGCCACACCATGGGCATTACTTGGGAATAGGCAAGGTGGGTGATTGAAAAGAAATTGGTGACCAAATCCGGGAAAGGAAATGTCATTCCGAGCAGAAAAGGGTAGTGAAGGAAACAGACCCAGTCATCGGAGATATGGTCGGCTTTCAAAGACGGATCAAAAGGACGGAACTCAGCTCCGGCAGGGAAGCTCGAAGAACGCTGCAACATTGCAATCTTTCGATCGTCAAAGTTGCAGGTCTCCTCCGCCGTCGCCGGAAGGAGTCCTTGGTCAGTAAAGTCGTCGGCCACTTGGTCGGAGACCGTGGCCGATGATCGCAACAGCTTTTTCCCCATGATCGGAAAAAAGAACGAGAAGGGAGAAAGAGGATACTAACCTGGAGAAGATGGGAGAAGCTCTAGGGTTTTCGCCGAATAAAAGCTGTGAGGGATAATGAAAGCGAAGAGATAATTATAAAGGAAAAACTAACGGGAACTTTGCCTAGGAAGTTGGGACTAGCTAATTCCTCTCAAATCACAGTTACTTAGCGATAAGGTTTAAGTTCAAATTTTCGACAGCTGGCTTGCATGCGCCAACCGCCAAAAATTTGGGGGCAATTGTTGGTACTAGAATTCAGGAGATACTGAGCAGCCCGCATCAGCTCGCAAGCACTTCACTGTAAGGATCCTGAATTATACTTGTTGACTAACTATTGCTTTTCCCTTTTTGTTTATTATTCACAGGTTAGCTCGAGCATGGATCACGTGTCCTAAAGACCCGGTCAACTAACAGAAACGTGGACTAAGTGGACTTCAAACGGCTAAGTGGGAAACGTGGAGTTAGTTGCTAGTTTTTAGGAGATATTGTTATGATGTAATCTTTATTTAATCTGAGCTCTAGGCTTACACACACACACACCGTTTTTACGATCACAACTCTCTGCAACACTTAGAATACGAGCTCATTTCATTTGTACTAAAAATCTTCATTATATAAAAGTTTTAGGAGGCAGGTACTTTGAACCGGCCCCCGAGGTTTTTTGCTAGGCTCCTTGAGGATACTCAAGGATTCCTGGATTTTCCCTCGTTACATCCTCGCGTCAATCTTCACAATTACATTTTCATCTTTATTTACATCAAACACGCTACCTCACTTACAAAGTTTGATCCACTAATTGCTTAGGCAGTTTTGACCAAAACAAGATGAATCGATGACACAGAGAGAGTAAATAAGCTTGATTTTGCTTAATGGTTCTGGTTCAATACACACAGAAAACACACATAGAAATGAGATGAATGACATAAGTGATGAACAACAACTTAGCTAGTAGGACAAGTCAACCTATTTATAGGATTGACTGTCTAGTGAAACATTGCTGCCAGCGAACTATTGGTTCGAGCCCACGAACCATTGGTTCGTGGCTTTGTTCGATAGCCTATAAACTAACATCTAGCTCTATTCTAGATGCAACACATGAGACACACTGACGCATACATATTATGCTCTAACAACTAGATAACTTCAACTTTAAGCTGACAAGCAGCCTTGTTCCCACTTTGACTGGCTAAATGTAATATAGATAATGTGGTGTTGCAACTATTTATTTTAGACGCATCAATCTATTGATTTCATTTTTTGGTTATAAATTAAAGTTAAGAAAACCATTTTGAGAATTTTACTAAACTTGATTTTGATGTTAATGCATCCCAATTTGGTTAAGGAATTTAATTTTGTAAAAAATATACACATCATTTGTTGTCTTGAGTTTTTAGAGTTTAACTACAGGATATCATGTGTATAACCTAAAAGATAATTAAGAACCTGTTATTTTGTGTTTAACTATATATGTTCATATGTTATTTGTTATTAACTTCACATGCAAATTTATTTATAAAATCTTAAATGGATGTTTTCTAAGTGATGCACACTCCAAGTATATTAATTTGCCAGATTTATTTGTAATTTATAGTTTTCTTTTTTTAGTATGTATTATTTTAAATGAAATTATATCTACTATCGAAAATCAAATTTTGATGTTTCATGTCAGGCGCTTTCAAGATGAATCCTGGGGATGCTTTCAACTCTTTCAATTTCGAGCACTAGCACATAAATAACCATTAATTGGTGGGCATGTCAGTCGACCTGTTCTTGTGAAGTCTGAGATACGTATGTTTGTGTCCAGACATCCTATAGATGATAGTTCGGTTGTTTCTTGTAGTGGTGGTGATTGCCTCTACTCAAAGGTGTGGGGGCCGACCCATGTTGAGGATTAACTAATGTAATGGTACTGCTTCTAGATCTACATATGGGAACATAGTTGTACAGTTTATCTCATTTTTTTTATCTTCAATCAACTACATTGGAATAAAACTTATGTTTTTGATATTGTTCCCATTTTGTTAACTCCAAAAGTCTGATTGTTATTAAAATTTTGTTTCTTATTTGTTTTATTCAAGTTCTCTTGATTCATTCGGTTCAGCTAATATAAATCTTTTGGTTCACCTTTAACCAAGATACTTTACCTGGGTGATTCATGGCATTTTCATGGTTCATCTATTTACTATGGCCATAGTTATCTTTTAGAGAGCCACTATATGAGAAAGAAGATATTGTGCAACAAGTAACATGTGGTATGGTTTAGTTTGCTGACATCTTATAAATCCATTATTTGACTTCCAAGGAAATTGATCTGTGATGGGTTTTTATCTTAAATGAGTTTAATAAAAAAAGAAGATGTATCCTTTGACACTAAAACTGGGAACCTCCAAGTAAAACTCTTCACATTTACCTTGGTGACTTGATGTTCAATTTTTCAAAGATATGTACTCGTTATGATAGCTTGTTGATTTCTATCTTATCTTTTTCTATTAAATTGGTTTACATTTTGTACATGTGGTTCTTTGTTTCTGTTTAACAACAGGGTCCTTAGTTTTATTCGTAAGGATGGTCATAATTAGAGAAGAAAAAAGGAGTGTACCAGCCATGATCTTAATAGTTGGGACTTTATTTATCCCATATGCACCTTCTAGTCTGATCCAAAGTGGGACGAATGTCGAGGCCCTGGTTACGTTGGCCAACGTTACGTATACTAAGACAGGGGCCGAATTGAGTTATAAGACATGATTACGTCGAATTGGGTTGGTAGATCAAGCCATTTCAGCTCTTACAGGAAACTAATTACATTTGTTGCTTATGGTGATGCTGTCAACTAGGTTAGCATCAGTTATATTTCAGGAAACTGATTTATATTTCACATATGCCAATGCACTTATTTTCTTTTGAATGAAAAAATCTCTTCTGTCATATTGGTTTTTTTCCTTTTGAGTGACAAACTGAGCTCTTACAAGAAACTAATTGCATTTGTTGCTTGTGGTGATGCTGTCAACTAGGTTAGAATCAGAAATAGTCTTTACTGTAAATCTTGACTCAAATAATGATGTAGAAATCAGAAACTTTTTAAAGTATCAATATTTGTAATGATTATTTATGGATTGAATCTTTGGGAAGTTTTGGGAAGTTGAAATGGGTCAGTCAATCTTATTGAGTCACTTGAAGAGGTAGAGTCAAATAGAATTGTTAGAGCATATTTCTATGCTACAATGTGTCTCGTGTATTGTATCTAGATTAGAGCGAGTCTGTGAGTGGTAGTCGCAATATCAATGGTGCCGTACCAACTGGTACGCCGTACCAATTGGTACGCCCGTACCAATTGGTTCACCAGTTGGTACGCAGGCCAGATTGTCACTAACTATAAATATCGTGTGTTAGAATGATAACATAACACTTCTGTCATTTGTACACTTTCTGTGTGTGTTTTAGAGAGAGAAACCAGAGAGACTTCTTTGTAATCTTCAAGTGATTTAATAAGATTTCTCTTATTTACTTCTCGTGTTCACTAGATTGATCAAAGCATGCAGTAGTAAGATCGTTTCACGACTTTACAAGTGGTATCAGAGCACTTGGTTACTCTGCTGCTGTATTTTTTATCAAATTTTTGGATTTTTAAAGAGAGAAAGTTTGGGTTTCTTCATTTTTCATCAAATTCTTCCAATTATGAGTGATTCTGAGGTCAAAAATGGTTTCCGAACGTTCCTAGAGTGTTTTCGCACCTCACTGTGTCAAATTCCAGTTTAAATTGTCAAAATTCGCAAAAATCAGTCGATTTCAGCATGGTACGCCGCTGGTACGCCGGATGATCCGTTGGTACGCTCAGTGGTACGCTAGGCAATCTTCATATATTTCTGGTACGTTGGTGGTTGGTACGCAAGGCAATCTTCAAAGTTGGTACGCGGCGGTTACTCACTTGTACGCTGGCAGTTACGTCGTACCAAATTGGTACGCTGCTTGATCTGGTACGCTGAGATTTCTGGTCCGGATTTTGGTACGTTGATGTTTTTGTACGTTGGTAGTACGTTGACCTCTTTGCTACGGAAGTCGTGATTTTGGTACGCTAAGATTAGTTTTGGTACGCTGGCAGAAAAGTTGTGTTCACTAAAACTGACGTAAGTTGAGAACTGTTAAGAGTTACAGAACCCAATACAAGCCAAAACGACCGTCTCGAAAAGATCTAGACTTTTACTCGCCTAACGGCTAGTACCCTCAGTTTTGGTACTCAAAATCCGCTTGGAAGACCTTCATTTTTGAGTTCGAAGTTTTTGAAGTATCATTTCCTGTGAAATCTGTCTGATTTTCAAGCGTTTACGGCTATGCAAAGCACGATGCAAGCTATGCTAAATTTTGATAATGAAATCGGAACAAGTCAGAAAGTTCTTAAGCTCTTAAAGTTAGAAGATTATCAAAATTGGAAGCAACGGTTTTCTGTGTACATCATGACAAATGATATCGATTTATGGATTCCGATTCGAAAGTTGTATACACGTCCAACCGATGACGGAGAATATAAGGAACTTCAAGGATTTGATGCTGATGAAAGAAAAAGTTATGAGTTTGAAAAGAAAGTTTATGGTTATCTTACCATGGCTTTACCCACCGAACTGCTACATCAATTTAGCACCCGTAAAAAATCAAAACAGTTGTGGAATGCACTATCTGCTCGATGCGAGGGAAATGATCAATATAAGAAGAGTAGACGGATAGTATTGGATAAAGAATTTGAAAATTTTCAAAATTATGAAAAAGAAAATATTTCAGCCCTTGTATCAAGGTTTTCACATCTGATTAGTTAGATGAAAATGGTTAAAATTGAAAAGACTGAGGAAGAATTGAAAGAGAAGTTGCTAGAAGCATTACCAGAAAAGTGGGAGAATTATATGTTGTTGCTTACTCATGACAAAGACTATTCCACATTATCATTTCATGATTTGACAGGAAAGCTTCATGCTCGAGAGATGGAAATGATGAATTCACATAAATTGACTGCTCAATTGCAAAATCCTGAATTGTATCATGGTCAGAATTCTGCGAGCATCAATGCTAAATCTAAATCTTTTGGTTTTGATTCATCAAATCCTCCTCCGACAGCTTTTGTTGCTAGTCATGGATCGGGAAATTCAGAAAGTTCTTCAAGAAGGTGTAATTTCACTGCTCCAAATCATTCAAGTCAGACTTCGTTTTCTGCAAAAACACCTGATGAACATTTGGCGTTGATTTCAGCTTTATTATTTTCATACTATGGATTGTTGAATGGTGGTTTGCCAACTTCTAATCTGATTGAAAAAGACTCTGATCAGATAGATCCAAATAACCTTGAACAGATTGATATTAATTGGCAACTTGCAATGTTAGCACAAAGAGTTAAAAGATTCAAAAGAAAACCGGATTCCAAAGTTTAAATCCGGATGGGAAGGTTGGAGTAGATAAATCAAAGGTAAAATGTTTCAAATGTTCTAATTTTGGACATTTTGCTCATGAATGTTCCAAATCAAATGCTTCTTCATCAAAGTCTCCAACAGCTTTAGAGTCTCAAGTCGATAAACAATATGATTGGGGACGAACTTCTAATCCTCCAATTGCTTTAACAACTATTACTTCTGAGTCAAAATCACTAACATTGAATGAAGGTTATGATTGGGCTGCTGATTTTCCTGATGAGTCTGCATTTTTGGTCAACTCTTCGTTTGTTGCTCAAATTGTACATAGGGATGACGAAGTGGAAGTATTTGAGTCTGAATCTGAAATCAGTAGTTTTGAAATTAGTGGTCATCAATCAGTTTGTGAACTTTGTTCACAAAAAGACAAAAGAGTTCAAAGTGTGGTAAAGGACAATGAGTTATTGGTTGTTGATTATGAGAAGAAGATTGAAGAATTGAGTGATGAAAAGAAAAGATTGGAAGGTATAATTCAAGAGTTAGTCGTTCAGAAAGAAAAGTTTTTAGATTTTCAAGCAGAGGTAGTTGAAAAAGTGTTGAAATTTCAAGGTCTTGAAAAGGAGTTTGAACAGAAATTTACAAAATTATCCGAAGCAAATGTGGAATTAGCCAAGGAAGTTGAAAAATGGAAGGCAGAAGCGAAGGATGTTGAACAAGATTTCAATGATTTATTTTGAAAAGTCCAAGATTAAGTTTGATATGCTCACAAAGACTTCTGATGACTCTATTGTCAAAATTGAGTCATATCAGATAGATATGGAAAAGCTACTAGATGAGAAAAGAGAGCTAATGAGGGTGAATAAATTGCAGAATGCAAATTTGGATATACAAAAAAGAAATGAAGATAAATTGAAGAAAGAGTTGTTTGCAGAACTTGATAATTTGAGATTACAAAAATATGAAACTCACAAAGTGGCAAAGAAATTAATTGCAACCGAAAAAAAATTGGCTGAAGCTCAACAGAAAAAATCTGATCTAAAAATTCAAGTGATTGATGCAAACCGTTTGCTGAACAATGTCACGAATTCTACATCTTTTACAAGTTTCTTGGCCATAGATGAAAATTTTGAGAAAATGTTTACCAAAACAGTTTCACCACCGGGTAGTCTTAAAGAAGGTGTTCATGAGGTGCAGGAAAAGGTAGAAACTGGTGATTACTCTGAATTTGTTGATAAGAAATCTGATGAGGAGAAGGTTGTAAAGTCACAGAAAGAACAGAAAGTTGAAAAAGATATGTCTGATCTTCTAGCTACTGAAAAAGAGAAATCAGCAAGTTCAACTGAGAAGACTGTTATTGATGAAATAATTTTCTATGAATAAAAGAATGTTAAAGCACTGAAAGCTGAGTTTTCTCGTCTTGCTAAGAACGGACATAAATCATCTGATTCTAAAGAGAAGATAGCTGGTAAACATGTTGGGTTGGGTTTCAAGACCAAGAATGTTATAGTTGATGGGACTCAAGGTTTAAAACAACAAAATTTGAAGAAACTCAATCTGAAACAAGTTAAGAAAGATGTTTTTAAATCTGAAAAAATTCAACCCGAGAGATTTTATAAACTTAAGGGTGCGGACCAAATATTTTCTGACAGGGAATTTCCACTTCACTGTGTGGATTCTCAAAAGATAGCTGAAGTGTTCGTGAAGCATAAGGATCCGAAGACCAAGAAGACTTCAAATGCTAAATTTTCTTCTAGAGGATCAAATTCTACTCCAAAAAGCCTGACTTCAAAATGGGTTCATGATCATCGATTTCAGTTATATGATACTTTTATGATCATTTTGGAGATGAATTTTTTTGTGATTTTTTGCAGAGATCAAAGAGGAAAAATGTAAACAATCGTTTGTGTTACAATTGCGACAAAAAGGGTATATGGCACAAGATTATCATGTCACTGCTGCTTCTAGTTCAAGGAAAAGACAGGTTCCTTATGTTGGTAAATCTGCCAAATACAAAGTTATTGATGAATATGGCAGAGTATTTGATGAATTTCAACCGACATATTTTAAACATCAAAGAATGTTTTTATCTAAATTTCAAAATGATTCATCAGTCGGTTGTTCGTCACAATCTACCGTGACGGGTTCATCTGATACTGATTTACCAAAACGACAAATTTGGAAACCTAAAGTGGTTTCAAAACGAAATAAGGACACTGGTCGACCAGAAGCGATTCGCTTCGGGTCATTTATGAACTGATGTGTTTGACTAGTGTGCAGGTACTTCTAGAAGACCTATCGGTGATTAAAAAGTTGCTGATGGAGGAGTATTTTGCTGATTTAAGTTAAATTACATGTGACATCAAATTTCAAACATTGAAATTTTTCTGAAAGCTAAAACGGAAAGGTATCTATGTCAAAAGGTCAATTTTATAATGCATTTTGTTTGTAGTTTAGAGGGAGAAAATTGAAAATACCAAAACTAGTGTCTTTGTGTTTTTATGAAAATGAAAAATCCAAAAATAGAGTTTTCATTTTAAGTGGGAGAAAAAGAGAAAAATACAAAAACATGGAAAAATAAAAAAATACAAAATCATTGAAAAATGAGAAATTGTATCCAACATGATTGGGAAATGATGGTACATTGGCTTACGTGTCTGACTCATGGATAACATAGATGAAAAAGCCATAAAATCATTACTTGATGTGTTTGGTAGGCTCGGCATTAAATCAGAAAGTATTCAGATGTGATAAACACATTAAATAAAAATGCTTGACCAAGTGGACAACATCTTGATGAGTATTTCAAGATATTAAAAAGATATGTGAAAAAAGAAAAATGAGAAGTCACTGTGGATACATGTGTTCATTTTATAAAGATTTAAACTTGTTTGATTTTCTTTATTTTCTCAAACGATTGGACTTTCTCTGCATATCGAAAGATCGACCTGATGTGATATACATTAAATATGCTTGGTAGGCTCGGCATTAAATCAGAAAGTATTCAGATGTGATATACATTAAATACTAATGCTTGACCAAGTGAACAACATCTTGAAGCATATCTCAAGATATCGAGAAAAAGATATGTGAAAAAAGAAAAAATGAGAAGTCACTGTGTATACATGTGTTCATTTTGCAAAGATTAAAAACTTGTTTGATTTTCTTTATTTTGTTAAACGATCGGACTTTCTCTGCGTGTCCACAAGACCGACCTGATTGTTGTTCATTTGACGTTGTGCTTTATCTTTATTGGTGCAAAATACGTGTGGCGTGTGTGTATCAGTTAGTCACGTTAGTTTTGTTAGTTGTTTTAGTTAGAATGGTTAAATCATGATATAGGTTAGTTTGTGTCATTGTATTATATTTGAAGGTTCTAGATGTGTAGTTAATGAATCTCACAATTGAGATTCATTTAGTTGCAAATGAATATAACCTGCTAAGTAACAAGATTCGAAGGAGGTCCGAAACTCAAGTTCGACAGTCACGAACTGCCATCGAACTTAGAGTTTGGCACTCTCTATCTGGTATTCATATATATATTATGGTTTGGAGTTCGGAGAAGAGAAGAGTTCCCATAACCGTTTTTTCTGAGATCGATTTCTAGAGGGAGGAGTTTTCAATTTTGTTTTTCAGAGAGTTCTATGTTTAGGATCATGATTAGAGATTGTAAACGAGTTCAAATCATGTAATCGTTGATCAGTTCGAGCTATAAACGAGTGATTATTTACGTTTTTGTGTTCTTCGTTTCGGGTGAACTTTCGGTCTAATTTCTGTGTACAAGTTCACTAGAACGGGACGAATCGCATTTTCAATTGGTATCAGAACATCAAGGCCGTGATTCTACATCGTTTTCTGATCGAAATCGAAGTTTAAATTGATCAATTCATCGAGTTTGACTTTTGGAAGTCAAACTTCTTGATTTTGACCGTGAAATTGGAACAAATTACTGTTTTTTGGTGTTTCTAATTGGTACAGTAAGTTTCAACACTTCATTGCGCATCTATAGCAAGTTACAAAATTTGTTTTGGTTAAGATTTGGTGAAATCGCATTATCACAGTGAAGGTTTAAGTGTTCTTCATGATCATCCATGGTGAATTCCTTAATTCTTAATCGTTTTGTATGATATCGGTTGCTACAAGTTTGTTTTGATCATAGGAAGCTAATGCAACAATCCGTTTTTGATTAGGTGTTGTTTTGAGAAGATCACAACTTCACCATCTTCTTCATTCGCCGGAGGTCTTTCGTTCGGTGCTTTAAGCTCATCAAAACCTATCAACAATGGTGCTAGTTTGATTCATCTCATCGATACGAGTTCAATGCAACTTTCGGATTCGTTTTTCGTTAAGAATTACAAAAGTTATGGTCATTTGAAGTTTATGGTTTGGTGCTAGCCGGAAACACTCATACTCGCTGGAAGTTTTAGTCGACGGACAAGAGAAAAAAAGGGGGGAGGCCATAATACGTCTATTTTGTCATTTTGTTGATAATTTTTCATTCCAGTCCCTCTATTTTTGAAAGTTACTACAATAGTTACATATTTAAAAAAAAAACTAATAAGACTATAATAAAAAAAAGCTTTTTCTTAAACAAACTAAAACAATTTTTTTTTTAAAATTGTCACTAGTTTTAAATAAAAAAAATTTAAAAATTTTTACACAAAGTTTTTTTTGTTGTGTTTGTTGGATTGTTTTGTGAATGCAAATTCTTTTTGCGTTTGTTGAATCGGTTAACAAACATAAACACGTTTGTGTTTTTTATTGTTTTTGTTTTTACCTTGTTATTTTTCATTGTTTAGTTTCTTTTCTTAAAACAAAACAAAAACTATAAACATTTTTTTTTCTCAAAGTTCTTTCATAAAACAATTATACAAAAAATATTTTTTGAAACTTGGCTTCAAGATTTAAATTCACCAATTTCACAAAGTTCAAGGTATAAGATTCAATGATTGATATTTTTTCGGTGTAATCACAATGAGTAAAGTTCACGCGAGTTCGGTGGTTCCCAAATTATGAAAATGTGAAGATTATCAAGAATGGAGAAAATACTTTGAGATTTTTATCAACGCTAACTTTGATGAATTTTGGAAGGCGATTGATAAAAAGTATTCATATCCGACTGATCGGCATGATGTTCCTAAATTTCAAAGAGATCTTTCATTTGAGGAAAGGGAATGTTATGAAAGAGAATTAAAAGCTTATGATATTCTCACAATGGCATTGTCAAAAGAATTACTATCTCACTTCAAAACTTGCAAGGATTCTAAAATGTTATGGGATGTTCTTGCTCAGAAATATGCTGAAATGAATAAATCCAGAAAGAAGATTGACACTGAGGAATCTAAATTTTTTGTGCAAATTGTAAGATTATGACAAAAACGTGTACTGAATATACTACCAAACTTGACAGTTATCAAGAACAAAACACAAACTTGCTTGCTGATCTTAAGAATATGAGTTCAACATATAAAAAATTGTTGGAGGATGAAAAACTATACAAAGAGAAAATTGATGCTTTGACAAAAGAAGTGTCATAATTGAAAGTCAAGCTTGAGATCAAGAACGAGAAGATAAAAGGTGTCATTCTGGAAGATACAACGATGTTTCCAACTCAAAGCTCATCTTCTGACATATCATTGACATTCTTTGAAAGATTGCATTGAAAGAGAACAAAATTCTTCAGAAAATAGATAGACTTGTCAATGGTATTCAAAATGACAAGGAGAAGATCGAGATAGAAAAAGCGTTTGAGGATGTCCAGGTTCACAAAAACAAAGACATTCCATTTGAAGAAGTTCAAAAAGATGGTTCTTCAAAATGTGAAGCTGCTGAGAATGAATTGAAGCTTAAGCATGAGAATGCGGAGTTGATTGCAAAAGTTTCAAAGCTGACTGAAACAAATGATGATTTGATAAAAAAAGTTGAGAAATGGAAGATAGAAGCAAATGATATGGCTGCAGCTTTTGATGATTTGTTTGCAAAATCAAAGATCAAACTTGAAGGTCTAGAAAAGGAAGTTGCTGATCTTACTGCTAAAGAATTAAATCATCAATAGGACAACACGAAGTTGTTAGATGCTAAAGCTGAATTGCTCCGTGAAAACAGGCTTTTGAAGCAGAATGTTGAGATTTATAAACAGAAATGGGAAAAGGTTGTTCAAGAAACATATGATGCTCATGATCAGTTAAGGAGAGAAAAGTTTACTCTGAATAGAACAACAGAAGAACTTATTGCAACACAAAAAGAGTTGGCTGAAGCGCAAAAGAAAATTGCAGACATGAAGATTGAGGTCCGTGATTTCAAAAGACAGTTGCATAATCTCAATAATTCATCATCTTTCACGAATTTTTTGTGCAAAAAGGGGAATTTTCAACAGATTTTTGGTGATTTTATTCTGAAAAACGTTCCACCTCCTATGGTTATTGAAAAATCTATCAATACTTTGAAAGCAACGGAAAAAGTTCATGATTATTCAAAGTTTGCTGATAATTCTTCTGAGAAGAAAAATTCAAAGTCATAGAAGAAAAATGAAGAGCATTTTGATGCTAACTAGAGAACTAAATTTGTCTCAAGTTCCATATTGCTTGATAAGGAAAAGGTTTTTGATGGCAATCCAGGAAAAGTTAAAATTGACAAATTTTCAGAGATTGTGATTGATGAATCTTTGCTTTCCAATAAAGATGATTTAAATGCCATCAAGGATGAGTTTTCTCGACTGGCTTCACAAGGTCATGAGAAACCTAAGTCGATACCAGATAAATCTAAAAAGAATGGTGGTCTGGGATATGAAAGCAAAGACGAGAACGTGAATGTTGGACATGATCTCCAAGATGTGCTTGAGATAGAAGAAATTATGGAGGATATCAAGGTTCACAAAGAAAAGGAGATTCCACTTGAGAATCATATCTTGTGTGAACCTGAAGCTGATTTCCTGTCAATGAATTCTAAGTTAGAGTGCCAAGAGAGTAATTCTTCTCAACATTCAACAATGTCAACATAATCCATGTCATCTTCTAAGTTGGCTGATGTGAGAGCTTGCTTTTACTGCAACAAGACGGGACATGTGATTAGTGATTGTGCTACTCGAAAAAGATTTTCACGTGGTTCATATCGATCGTCATCATCTGATTCAATGATTCTCAATGAGGTACCTATTAGCCAAAATCAGAAAAACCAACGACAGCCAGCTTATAAGAAGCTGGTTATTGGTAAAATCTCAAATTATGATGCTTAGTCACCACAATTTTCAAAACAAAATCAATTTTTCCAAAATGAGTTTAAAATGCCTTACTCAAATGATCTTTCTTACTATGGGCCTAGACAACATCACCAACGTCATCCAAAATCTGAGAAAATGTTAGTTGGTGAGTTGTTAAATATTGTTTCCAACTTGTCACGGTATGTCAATGGTTCTGATTCACATCGGCCGAAATCGTCTAAACCGTTTCGTTCTTGGAAACAGAAAATGGCAACCTCGGCAGGAAACGATTTTGTTAAGGATACAGGACGAGCCAAGCCGGTTTGGGTTCCCGTATTTAACTAAAAATTGTTTGAGGTTGTGTGCAGGTACATCAAGAAGACCTATTAGTGATTGCAAAGTTGCTGATAGTGGAGTATTTTGCCTAAGTTAGCGCTTAACAGAGTTGATATTTCACAAACATTTTTCAGAAAATTGGTTTTTTAAAATCTAAAAAATCCGAGGTATCCGTATTCGTCGATCAATTTTATTTTCTTTCCTTTTACTTTCTTTCATATCTTTAGGGAGAGAAAGATTTGGAAAATTCAAAAAATAGAGTTTGTTGAATTTTAGGGGGGAGAAAATGCAAAATATAATAAAAATGAAAAATCTCAAAAAGAGAAATTGATCCAACCATGTGAGAAATGATGGTACATCAGCATACGTTATCTGCCATGAATAAAGTAGAAAGAAAGTCTGTAGGTGCTTGCTTGACTTGACTGAATGTGCTGAGTAGTCTGATATATGCGAGTACGATATAAAGATAACGCTTGCTTGATAATTGTGGTTACAAATCATGATGGGTACTGTGCATATCTGGCAAAATAAATTGAGAAAATACCAAAAACAGAATTAAGAGATGTTCTGGTGTATGCTTGCTTTGTTTGGAAAAATTTCAACTTGTTTAATTTTCTTTGTTTTGTCAAACGATCGGACTTGCTCTGCGTATCGAAAGATCGACCTGATTGTTGTTCGTTTGACGTTCTGCTTTATTTTCTTTGGTGTTTCGAATAATCCATCGGACTTTCTCTGCATGCCCACAAGGCCGACCTGATTGTTGTTGGATTATACAACTTCAACTTGTTTGATTTCTTTTAATTTATTTTCTCAATACTTATGCATTCTCTGCGTGCTCACAAGGCCGACCTGATTGCGAGAAACACCATGAACTTGATATCTTTGTGGCATTTGATTCTGTATAAGCAAGTTTATAATATCAGTATGAGAAATCTGCTACGAGTAACTTGGCATGAATTAAAGAAAAATTCAAAAATTTGAAATAAGCAGATTGCCAGTATTCCTGATTGTGTGGGTACCATGTTATCTATGCTCGATAAATACACTTCATTTCATATCAGAAAGCTATAGATAATGACCTGTTTTAGCTGAAATAAACCAAATGGTTGTATTCTCAGTCAGCTTGGCTTGCATGCTTAGTATTTTGAAATTGCAGTGTGTACGATGCGTTATGTCTGATATGATCTCATGTTGTGATCTTTCTCAATAAAAACAAAAATAAAGTTTAATTCTATATTGCATTTATGTTTCAGTCTATGAAAAATCAAAAAGATTTTCAGTTTTTTTTTTATATAAACTTTGTAAAATCCAAAAAGATTTTCTTTCTTCTCTCTTTTTGATTTGATCGACACGTGATACAACAAATTTTCAAAACTAAATGTCTTGGTTTCTTCAAAGAAGAAGTTTTGCTACCAAGATTAAAGTTATGGTTGGAAAAGAAAAACTGCACTTTTGTCTTCTGAAGGTTGCAGATTGAAATCATCAAAGTCTTTCAGATAAAGATCTCAGAATGGATTTCATGCATGGTTGCAAAGCTGTCAAAAAGTTTATTACTTTCAGAAATGGTTCAGTTGAATCAGTCCTGTTCCTGTCATGCCTACCCTACAACAACTAACAACAGATTCATAGAGTTTGAAGATCTGATATAGCACACGTCAAGGGGGAGTTTGTTGGTGCAAAATATGTGTGTCGTGTGTGTATCAGTTAGTCACGTTAGTTTTGTTAGTTGTTTTAGTTAGAATGGTTAAATCATGATTTAGGGTAGTTTGTGTCATTCTATTATATTTGAAGGTTCTAGATGTGTAGTTAATGAATCTCACAATTGAGATTCATTTAGTTGCAAATGAATATAACCTGCTAAGCAACAAGATTACTCAAGTTCGACAGTCATGAACTGCCACCGAACTTAGAGTTCGGCACTCTCTATCTGGTATTCATATATGTATTATGGTTTGGAGTTCGGAGGAAGAGAAGAGTTCCCATAACCGTTTTTTCTAAGATCGATTTCTAGAGGGAGGAGTTTTTATTTTTGTTTTTTTCAGAGAGTTTGATGTTTAGGATCATGATTAGAGATTGTAAACGAGTTCAAATCATGTAATCGTTGATTAGTTCGAGCTATAAACGAGTGATTATTTACGTTTTTGTGTTCTTCGTTTCGGGTGAACTTTCGGTCTAATTTCGGTGTACAAATTCACTAGATCTGGACGAATCGCGTTTTCAATCTTCTTTGGTGTTTCGTATAACTCATAGGACTTTCTCTGCGTGTACGGGGCTACCGACCTGATTGTTGTTGGGTTATACAATTTCAACTTGTTTTTATTTTCTTATTTTGTTAAATCCGAGGCCTTATCTGCGTATTGAAAGATCGACTTAAGGTATACGATTTAACTTTCTTATTTCTTTTTGCATGGAACACAGTTGACTAAATCGTGAATACATATTTGAGTATATCTGATAGTGTGGGGTACACTGGTCAAAGCAATCTGCTAAAGCATTTTCCTATGCTACAATGTGTCTCGTGTATTGTATCTAGATTAGAGCGAGTCTGTGAGTTGTAGTGGCAATACCAATGGTGTCGTACCAACTGGTACACCGTACCAATTGGTACGCCCGTACCAATTAGTCCACCAGTTGGTACGCAGGACAGATTGTCACTATCTATAAATACCGTGTGTTAGAATGATAGCTTAACACTTCTGTCATTTCTACACCTTTACTGTGTGTGTTCTAGAGAGAGAAACTAGAGAGACTACTTTGTAATCTTCAAGTGATTCAATAAGATTTCTCTTATTTACTTCTCGTGTTCACTAGATTGATCAAAGCATGCAGTAGTAAGATCGTATTACGGTTTTACAAGTGGTATCAGAGCATTTGGTTGCTCTACTGCTGTGTTTTTGATCAATTTTCGGAATTTTAGAGAGCGAAAGTTTGGGTTTCTTACGTTTTTCATTATTTTTTCTCCATTCCGAGTGTTTCTGGAGCTAAAAATGATTTCTGAACATTCCTAGAGTGTTTTCGCACCTCACTGTATCAAATTCCAGTCGAAATTGTCAAAATTCATGAAAATCCGTCAAATTCAGCTTCATACGTTGTTGGTACGCCAGATGAACTGATGGTACACTTGTGGTACGCTGACTGGTACGCAAGGCAATATTCATAGATTCTGGTACGCTGGGTTTTCGTACGCAAGACAATCTTCAAGCGTGCGACGGTTATTCACTGGTACGCTGGCAGTTACACCGTACCAAAATCGTACGCTGAGCTTTCTGGTCTGCTGATCTGGTTTGGTCCGTAGGGTGGTACGCTAAAGGTCTGGTACGTTTTTGGTCCGCTTTGGGTATTTGGTACGTTGTTTTTCTTGGTCCGCAGTTTGGTATGTTGGCAGAAAAGTAACGTTCACTAAAACTGATGTAACTTGAGAACCGTTAAGAGTAACGGAACCCAATACCAGCCAAAATGTTCGTCTCGATGAGATCTAGACTTTTACGGGCCTAACAGCCAGACCCTCCGGTTTGGTACCCAAAATTCGCTTGGAAGACCTTCATTTTTGATTTCGAAGTTTTTGAAGTATTATTTTCGGTGAAAAATGTCTGATTTTCAAGCGTTCGCTGCTATGTAAAGTGCAATGCAAACCTTGCTAAACTTCGATAATGAAATTGAAACAAGCCAGAAAGTTCCCAAATTATTGAAGTTGGAGGATTATTACAATTGGAAGCAAAGGTTTTCTGCTTACATCAGCACAAATAATGTCGATTTATGGATTCCAATTTGCAAGCTTTACATGCATCCACAGGAAGTTGGAGATTTTAAACAAATTCACAATTTCGATGCCACTGAAAGAAAACTCTATGAGCTTGAAGAAAAAGCTTTTGGTTATCTAACAATGGCGTTGCCCACTGAATTGTTGCATCAGTTTAGTACTTGCAAAAAGTCAAAACAGTTGTGGGATGCACTATCTGCAAGATGTGAAGGCAATGATTAATACAAGAAGAGTAGAAGAAAAGTGCTGAACAAAGAATTTGAAAATTTTCAACACTATGATAAAGAAAATATTCCTGCACTTGTATCCAGATTTTCACATCTAATAAGTGAAATGAAAGTGGTGAACATTGAAAAGACCGATGAGGAACTGAAAGAAAAACTGATGGAAGCTTTACCAGCAAAGTGGGAGAATTATGTTTTACTACTTTTTCATGATAAGGAATACTCAACATTGTCATTTCATGATTTGACAGGGAAGTTGCATGCTAGAGAAATGGAAATGATGACATCCAACAAATCAACTGCTCAATTACAAAATCCGGAATTATATCATGGCCAAAATTCTGCAAGCATCAATGCAAAGTCTAAATCATCTAGTTTTGATTCATCAAATCCACCTCAAACAACAATTGTTGCTGGTCATGGTTCAGGAAATTCGGCGAATTCATCAAGGGGGTGTAATTTCACTATTCCAAATCATTCAAGTCAGAGATCATTTTCTGCAAAAACACCGAATGAACATTTGGCATTAATATCTGCTTTATTATCTTCATATTATGGATTGTTGAATGGTGGTTTGACAACATCTAATTTGGTTGAAGAAGATTTTGATCAGATCGATCTAGATAATCTTGAACAAATGGATATTAATTGGCAACTTGCAATGTTAGCTCAAAGAGTTAAAAGATTCAAGAAGAAGACCGGATTCCAAAGTTTAAATCCGGATGGCAAGGTTGGCATAGATAAATCAAAGGCAAAATGTTTCAAATGTTCTAATTTTGGAAATTTTGCTCGTGAATGTTCAAAATCGAATGCTTCTTCATCAAAGTCTCTAACATCTTTAGTTTCTCAAGTTGATAAACAATATAACTGCGGGCGAACTTCCGAGCCAATTGCTTTAACAACTATTACTTCTGAGCCAAAATCACTAACATCAATTAAAGGTTATGATTGGGCTGCCAACAATCTTCCAGATGAGTCTGCAATTTTTTCCCCATCTGCAATGATTGCTCAAATTGTACATAGTGATAATGAAGAAGAAGCATCTGATTCTGAATCTGAAATAAGTGGTTCTGAAAATAGTGGCTATGAATTGGTTTGTGAATTTTGTTCTCAGAAAGACAAGAAGATTCAAGAATTGATAAAAGAAAATGAGTTGTTGGTTGATGAAAATAAAAGACAGATAGAAGAATTTGCAAATGATCAGAAAAAGTTGGAAGATGTCACTCAAGAGTTCTCATCTCAAAAGGAACAATTTTCTGATTTTCAAGCAGACATGGTTGAGAAAGAGTTAAAGTTTCAAAGTCTTGAAAAGGAGTTTGAACATAAATTTACAAAATTATCTGAAGCAAATGTGGAATTAGCCAAGGAAGTTGAAAAATGGAAGGCAGAAGCTGAGGATGCTATAAATGATTTTAATAATTTGTTTGAAAAGTCCAAGATTAAACTTGATTTACTTACCAAGGCTTCTGATGACTGGGTTACTAAAATTGAAGCATATCAACTTGATATGGCGAAGTTGTTAGATGAGAAGCGGGAATTGGCAAGAGTAAATAAGTTGTAAAATTCAAATTTGGATATTCAGAAAAGAAATGAAGATAAGCTGACGAAGGAATTGTGGGCTGGACTTGATGAGTTGAGGTTGCAAAAGTATGAAACTCATAAAGTGGCAAAGAAGTTGATTGCTACGGAAAAAGAATTGGCTGAAGCTCAACAAAAGATTTCTAAACTAAAGATTGAAGTCATTGATTCAAAACGTCTTTTGAACAATGTTACTAATTCACAATCTTTTACAAGTTTCTTGGCCAAAGATGACAACTTTGAGAAAATGTTTAACAAAACTATTTCACCACCGGGTAGTCTCAAAGAAGGTGTTAATGACTTGAAGGAATAGGTAGAACCTGGTGATTATTCTGAGGGTTTTGACAAGAGATCTGATGAGGGAAAGGTTGAAGTCATAGAAAGAACAAAAAAGCTGAAACGGGTATGTTTGATTCTTCGGTGACTGTAGAAGAGAAATCAGCGAGTTCAACTGAGAAGACAGCTATTGATGAATCAATTTTCTATGAACAAAAGAATGTTCAAGCAGTGAAAGCTGAATTTTCTCGACTTGCGAAGAATGGTCATAAATCATCCGGTTCTGAAGAGAAGATAGCTGGTAAGCATGTTGGGTTGGGTTTCAAGACCAAGAATGTTAAAGTTGATGGGTCTCAAGGTTCAAAACAACAAAATTTGAAGCAAGTCAAGCTGAAACAAGTCAAGAAAGATGTTTATAAAGCTGACAAGGTTCAACCCGAGAGGTTTTACAAACTCAAGGGTTCAGAACAAATATTTTCTGATAAATAATTCCCACTCCATTGTGTGGATGCTCAGAAAATTGCCGAAGTTTTTGTCAATAATGTTGATCTGAAGAGCAAGAAACCACAAGTTGCTACATATTCTTCTGGAGGATCAAATTCTGCTCCAAAAATCCCGACATCAAAATGGGTAAATGATCATCGTTTTCAGGTATTCGGTAATTTTTATGATCATTTTGGACATGCTATATTTTGTGAAGCTTTGCAGAGACCAAAGAGGAAAAATGTAAAGAATCGTTTGTGTTACAATTGCCGATAACAAGGGCATATGGCACATGATTGTCATTCACCGCTGCTTCTAGTTCAAGGAAAAGACAGGTTCCTTGGTAAATCTGCCAAATACAGATTTAATAATGAATATGGCTGAGTATTTGATGAATTTCAACCGACATATTTTAACCATCAAAGAAGGTTTTTACCTAAATTTCAAAATGATTCTTCTGTCGGTTGTGCATCACACTCTACTGTGACGGGTTCATTAGATACTGATTTACCAAAACAACAAATTTGGAAACCTAAATTGGTTTCAAAAGGAAACCAAGACACTGTTCGACCAGAAGCGATTTGCTTCGGGTCATTTATAAACTAACATGTTTGAGCAGTGTGCAGGTGCTTCTAGAAGACCTATCGATGATTGAAAAGTTGCCAATGGAGGAGTATTCTCCTGATTTAAGTTAAATTACATGTGACATCAAATTTCAAAAACCAAATTTTTTCTGAAATCTAAATCGGAAAGGTATCCATGTCGAAAGGTCAATTTTCTTTCTTTTATGCTTTTTATGTTTGTCGATTAGGGGGAGAAAATTGAAAATACCAAAAATAGTGTCTTTGTGTTTTTGTTAAAATGAAAATCCAAAAATAGAGTTTTCATTTTAAGGGGAAGAAAAAGAGAAAAATACAAAAACATTGAAAAATGAGAAATTGTATCCAACATGTTTGGGAAATGATGGTACATTGGCTTACATGTCTGACTCATGGATAAATTAGATGAAAAAGCCATAAGATCATTGTTTGATGTGCTTGGTATGCTCTGCATTTAATCAGAAAGTATTCAGATGTGATAAACACATTAAATACAAATGCTTGATCAACTGGACAACATCTTGATGCATATCTCATGATATATCAAGAAAAGATATGTGAAAAAGAGAAAAATAAGAAGTCACTGTGTATACATGTGTTCATTTTACAAAGATTTAAACTTGTTTGATTTTCTTTATTTTTTCAAACGATCGGACTTTCTTTGCGTATCGAAAGATCGACCTGATTGTTGTTCGTTTGACGTTCTGCTTTATTTTCTTTGGTGTTTCGTATAACTCATCGGACTTTCTCTGCGTATACGGGAGTATCGACCTGATTGTTGTTGAGTTATACAATTTCAAGTTGTTTTATTTTCTTATTTTGTTGGATCCGAGGCCTTATCTGCGTATCGAAAGATTAACCTTAAGGTAGACGATTTAACGTTCTTATTTCTTTTTGCATGGAACACAGTTGACTATATCATAAATTCAATATCACAAAGTGATATACAAAAGCAAATGCATATCTGAGTATGTCTGAAAGTGTGGGGTACACTGGTCAATGCAATCTAATCAATACAATAACATATCCAGATGTTATGAGTATGATTATGCCTGAGTTTAAGATGAACAAATTATACCAGTAATCGACATGACTTATGTGCTGAAGTAATTGAAATTGAAGTGTAGTTCAGCATGTTATGTTCAATATGATCCAAAGTTGTGTTCTTTCTCTCAAAAGACAAAAATAGTGTCTGATTCTGTATTGCATTTATGTTTCATATCTGAAAAGTCCAAAAAGATTTTAGGTGTGTTTTAGCATAAACTTAGAAAAATCAAAAAGATTTTAGGTGTGTTTTGATATAAAGTTTCAAAAAGCCAAAAAGATTTTTTTTCTTATTTTTTTTCGACCGATCGACATGTGATACGAAATCAAATTTCAAATCTATATCTTGGATTCTCGAAGAGAAGTTTTGCACCAAGATTAAATTAATTTTTAAAAGAAAAAGAAAACCTTGTTTATGTCTTTTGAAATTGCAGGTTATGTGTGTCAAGACTCAAGCATGGTGAAGGGGGGAGTTTGTAGTATCTTTCACAAGTGGATCTTGAAGATAAAAAATGATTCAAGAGTGATCCAACCATGCAAGTTCTATTTCTAACAAGATTTCAAGTCAAAGATCGGATGCAGCAATGTTGAAGATTGAAGACTGAATTTTAGTTAGAGAATAGATACACTACACGTTAAGGGGGAGTTTCTTAGAGCATATTCCTATGCTACAATGTGTCTCGTGTATTGTATCTAGATTAGAGTGAGTCTGTGAGTGGTAGTGGCAATATCAATGGTGCCGTACCAACTGGTACGCCGTACTAAGTGGTACGCCCGTACCAATTGGTTCACCAGTTGGTACACAGGCCAAATTGTCACTAACTATAAATACCGTGTGTTAGAATGATAACATAACACTTCTGTCATTTCTACACTTTCTGTGTGTGTTCTAGAGAGAGAAACCAGAGAGACTTCTTTGTAATCTTCAAGTGATTCAATAAGATTTCTCTTATATACTTCTCGTGTTCACTAGATTGATCAAAATATACAGTAGTAAGATCGTTTCATGACTTTACAAGAATTTATTTATTCGTGTGATTTTTGTTAGTTATGTTATTTCTATATTTTTCAGGAAACCGATTTATATTTCAAATATGCCAATGCCGTTATTTTCTTTTGAATGACAAAATCTCTTCTGTCATATTGGTTTTCTTTCTCTCATAAATCAAACCAAAGCTTATTGGTTTTTTACTTAAGGCAAAAACCAAAAGTTAAAGTCAATTACAACATAGGAAAAATACCCCAAACAAATATGAATTATTGAAATTGCAGAGAAAGAACTAATCAACTCTGGAACAATATCCATATACTAAGACTTACTGATATTTTCATTTACTCATTTCATCCATTGAGATAAATCTTGTGACAAGACTAAGAAGATGTAGCTTTGAAGCATGATGCAACTATAATTATCTTTTGCATAGTAGACAAACATGGCACTTGATGGACTAAAGGATGACCTGTCAGCAACCATGTTTGTTCCTGGAAGGGTTAATAATACAAAGAAACCTCCTGATTTTTAGACAGCTCAGAATCGATATTACACTCTGGTATGGCTAACTTTAGATCTTATTTATTTCTCACAGTAGGTTTCATTACTGCATTTTTTGTTCTTAGTTATCAAACAATATAGTTATGTTCTTTGGTATCAAAAATTTGTTTGTGGTTACTCATATGCAATGTAATTTTAGGTGGTGGAACCTTATTATGAAATAATGGGGAATATCACAAAATTACCATAAAGTTCTTCCGTTCTACTCAAACTTTAACTAGATATATGTTATGCTTATATGCATATTTTTCCATCTTTGCTTTTTCATCAACCAAATACAAACAATATCCATCCATATATCCAAAATATGGAAAATGTTATGTAGAGTTATTAAACAAAAAATAAATTTTGTTAACTCATGCTTTTCCAGGATTGAAGAAGTTACTGATTAGCAACTAGATGTGTCTGACCATGTATCAATAATATAGATTAAAGGTGTTGAATAGTAAATGTTCTAGAATAAATTGTAGATGCTGAGCAACTAAATATTTGAACTATTTTGTTAAACTAAATATATCACGATTGTACAGTAGATTTGTAATACAATATATCACGTGTTGATTGATAAACGAACATAAAATTAGGGTCATCTTGGTTGATTGTCGCCGCCGCATCGTGTTGGTTTTCCTCTATGTCATGAGTCTTGTAAATTATCGTCGCTGTCGATTGTCATCGCATCGCGCTAATAGAAACGAATATCACGTTGTAAATTGTCATCACAACCGAACACACGAACATTAGAAAATAACACTCTATATCTGTCACCCGCGCGCGAGTACCCCACCAGTTTGTTTATATGCACACTCATGACGTAATAAGGTTTTGGATGTGTTTTAAACCAAGAGGTATTCAACTCTTTCATGTCCTATGAATGATTGTATATGATGTGTCAAGGAATAGGTGAAGCTTAAGGATAAGGGATAGATGTCAAAGAAGCATGTGTGTGGGGGCATAATCGCTAGTTAGAGCACTATAAATAGTCAAGACAAGAATAAAATTGGGGACTTTTACTTTTTAGCTACTTGTACAATTACACTTCTGATTTGATTTTCTCTCTATCAATAAATTTACATTATTCTCCCTTGTTTCACTCGTTTTCACTCTTTAAACTGATTAGCTGATCTTACATTGATTCTGGTGGGAATCCTTGTTTCTTCAATGGTGTCATCCGTTAATTGATACACAAATTTTATCTGAAATTTATGGAATGGAGAGTGATTTGGGGAAAATTGATGGACATAATTCTGGAATTGTTGGTGATTTGTTTTCTAATAAGTCGTTTTTTATTTCTAATGGTGGTTATCGGTCGTTAACTTCACTGGTGCCAAAATTTCCTATTTTAAGTTTGAAACATGGAGATTCTGTTACTTAATGTTTTAAATTGTCGGCATCTAGTAAGGATTTAGCGGAATATGGTAAGGATTCGGTGTAATTTGGTATGCATTCGTCTGATAACCATGGGCCATGGCGTGCTCGACATGGATGTTGATTTGGCTGAATTCGATCTAGAGTTTCTATTGCGAAATATGTGAGTATTATGACAAATTAAGCATCAACAGTCTTTGGAGTTAGAAGTAATCGGAGCTCACTAAACGTCGGTTGTTTCTCCAGTGAAAGCTGTTGAGAAGGAGAAGGATGAAAATATTTCAGCAGGAGTTCAAAATTTGGTCAATAACTCTTAGGAGTTTTCAAAATTAACTGGTGCTGAGCATTCTAAATTGTTTATCGGTGATGGATAATATTTTTCATTTCAGAAATCCACGGACTTTAATTTGGATTGTGCGCCAAAAGGTATACATTTCTGTTTGTTCTTAGAATTGAATTATGTGCTAATTTTTATGATCTGTTTTCATGCTTTATGTTGATATGAAGGTGTTTATTCTGGTTACTGTTATCCTTATACGAACTTAATCTTTTTGTTTATCGAGTAATAGAGTTTGTACTTTCGTATAAACCTGAATCTCTGGCTTCGCAATCTGAAATTTGCTTGTTAGATTGCGGAACTAATTTTCCCAAAAAATTACGAATGCCTTCTACTGTTAGTAAATATGCGGGTTTAGCGGATCCGGATGATCATGTTTTTTAAGTTTATATTACTGCGCGATTAGAAATGTGGTATGAGGAAATTTGGTGTCACATCTTTGTTCAAACATTTATGGGGTTGGTACATGTTTGGTTTAATGCACTACCAACTGGCGATATCACTTTCTTTGAGGATCTGCGCATTAAGTTTTTAAGAAAAATCAATCAACCAAAGCGGTGCTCAAAAGATAGTACTGAGTTTCATAGTTTTCGGAGTCGTGATACTGAATCTATTTTGTGGTAAGATTTAATAAGGAAAGTATGTGCATTGTTGGTGCAGGTGATTAGTTACGAATTTCAGAGTTTTGCCATGGGGTTAGGAGTGTTCAGTTAGTAGAAAAAACTTCATGAGACTTGCCTAAAACCATGGAGTCCTTGATGGATAGGGTCAGATATTTTGTTCGGAGAAATAATTCATGTAGTTATATGACTGATTATGATCCTAAGAAATTTGTTCCTAAGAATGTTACTTTATCACATGCAAAAGGAATGGTGGTCCGATAAGAAACGGTAATGGGTATAATAATTGGAATAAGTGGAATAAGGAGCCATTTTCTCGGGAACGATTTTCTAGTTTTTAGGCTAAAGAAGGTTATGGGGATGTGTGTAATGGTAGCTAATGTGCGTAATGGTAGCTATGTGGAGTTGATTAAAACCTAAGTGAGATTTTGGCTACTAAGAAAATTGATCTCCATGTTCCAGCTAGACAACGTCCTGCTTCGAAAAAGAATTTTGATAAGTACCGCAAGTATCATCATGATAGAGATCATATGAAATATGCGTGTTGGGTTTCAAAGAAGGAAATTGATAAAGTAGTACGGTCAGAAAAATTACACTACTAGAAAAAGGGTCTTTCTTGACGCGCGAACGATGACGCTCGGTTTTTAATGACGCGCAAAAACGAGTGTCATAAAAAAACTGTCAAGAATTGTAAAATTCTAAGGTTAGATGACGCGCATTTTAGCGCGTCATAAAATTCCTGTCACAAAAAAAACACGGAGTACACATTAAGGTGCGCGTCATCTACAAAGTGTCGTTTTATATTTTTCATTTTCCCGCTAAGTTTTTGCCCTAAAATTTCATTCCCGCTATTATACCTCAATTAGTCATCTTCTTTCTCCAAAATTTTCATTCTCGCTATTCGACCTCTTCTTCTTAAATTTGGTGAGATATCCTCCCTAATTTCCGGTCGCCGTTCTCAAGGTGCTATCCGCCCTAATTTGCCGGTCTCCATTCAACACCAACTCATCTCTGTTCACTTCTTCTTCTTAACTTCAGCCTCTAATTTGTGTTGAAGGTCACTAAATTCCTCTTCACTTCGCGACGTTAGTTATGCATAAGCGGGTACCCGACCCGTCCCTAATTCTGATTCTGTATAAATCTTTATATCGAGATTAACATTTATTTGGAACTACAAACAGGTAACAATTCGCTTCAAATCGGCTTTTTCAGTTCCGTCAGGGTTTGCTTAAAAACATGCCTCGTTTTTGCTTGGAATTACAAACGGGTAACGATTCTTATCACGCCTCATTTCTGCTTGGAATTACAAACAGGTAACAATTCATATGCTGCCATTTTAGGGTCGAGATTAACATTCAGTTGGTGATTTCCGTGTGGAATTGAGCAACAATTGATGTTTTCTGCTTTCAATTGATCTAACAGTTGTTAGATTATCCTTCCATTTGAGCTCCATATTCATTTTAAAGGTAAATCACTTTTACATTTTGGACCATATATAGGTGCTTATCTTTCAAATCAGTTGTAGAACTCGTCATAACTTGATTAATGTTGTGAGTTTGGGTATGAGATTGCATGAATGTGCTTATAGTTTTGCTTGATTAAATGTTGCACACCACGTGTTCGATGAAATGCCCAAGTACATACAACTGTTTGATAAAGCCTAAACCTGGAAGTCATTCTGGGTCAGATCATGCTTATGCTTGTAAGACCATATGTAATGGTCCCTTTTCTTCCTTGAGGCCCAATAAAGTTAGACACTTGTTTGTATGCTTGAAAACTTAGCGGTATATTGCTTGAGTGATTGCATTTTCATTCATTTGTATCAGTTTTTCTCATCAGGATAGGTTTATCAGAATTACTGCTTTAACTTTGGTTGTATATCCAGGAAAGTTCAGCCTATATCATTGATGTTATCTCATTCTTTTTTTTGTTCATTTTGGGTATATACTTTAACGGCGATACAATGTCTAAAGTGAAAGAGACTTTATGAACAACAAGTTGAACAACTTGGAAATGTTCACTTGCATATCCATGATCAGGTGATTAAACCGGCTTAAACTTTTCTGTTTTGCTTGATTCTCATTTACACCTATGTTAAATAATTTACATGAATTCTGCAGACAATGTTGTTTGTGCAGTTTATTTTATGGTATTGTTTGCATTAGGCTCTAAACTTCCTGCAGAGGCTTCAACATCAGGCAAGGGTCTATAATCTATTTGCTGCTACTTTTCAACCACACAATGATTTTCATGTTATCTTTGTACCTTTAACCTATGCAAAATGACAGATACAACTCATAATTTGGACTCTACTTCTGGAGACCGATTTGCAGTTTTTAACTGATTTGAAGTGGCTTTGGATGCCATAGGTATATAAAAAAGCACTATCATCTTTATTTTTATATTCAAGAATCTTTAATGTTAACAACTCAATGCTTGTAATTTGTCTAGATTTTTTTATCACCTGATGTCATGCATGGACTTGGTAATCTTGTTACACAACTCACAATTATGGGATACAAGGTTTATGATTGTTCCTCATCAGGTAGGTTAAGGTAATGTTGGTGTAATTATTATATGCTCTTTTGGCACATCCTAAGCTAGCTAGTAGAAGTATCTACACAACCTCAACAAATCTTTACTACACTTTGATCTGCCAAATCTTTAACCTCATTTCTTAGTCACCTAAATTCTTTTTACGATTGCTTTATAAGTTATGATGCAACGAAAGCCTGTGATGTCTTCAGCAATGTCTTCGGTACTATTTTTCTGGATTAATCATGTTATAGATATAGTAACCTCATTAGTTTCATACTTCTACGCTCATAATTTTTCAGATGCTTAACTTTATTGGGTCATTTTTTACTATACAGATTGACTGAGATTATATATATTTGCCCTTAAGAACTTCAGTATGTTGGTTAATTAGAAAAGGATTTGCCCTGAATGACCTTTATGAAATTTGAAAACTCTATTTCTACAGGCCTTAAAAAGTGTTCTGCAAATTATTATTATCCTTATGAAATATGAAAAATCTAAACAAATTTTTAATGAATTTGATGTTAGCCTGAACACGTACGTAAGAATCATAGTAACTTATGCAACTACAAAGGGTTCATAGCCCTTAAACCTATATAGATGTTTTGGTTAACCTGAATACCTAGGTAAGAACTACTGTAAAAAGTTTAATCACTTTTGTGTAGGTAAATTTTAATATTGTCCTGAGGATAAGAACACACTATTTTTTTTCTACTTTAAGAGATTCAAATCAAATAATTTGAATGAGGACAACAAAAATGTGTAGGATAGAAATAATTTGAATCAGGGCAACTAAATTTCTGCAGGTCATTTAGTTGCATAAACTACTATGATCCTTATGAAATTTAAAAACTCAGTTAAATTTCTGCAGGTCAATTAGGGAAAAATGAAAAACACAATGTCTATTCAAATACTTAAGTAGTAATAAAAATAGGTTCATCAATCGAAAAATCTTCTAAAATAAGTTGTAGAAAGATAGAATACTTTTTAAAACTATGTTTTTACCAATTATGATGATTAATAAATCAACCCAGCCCATAAATCAACCTAGCTCCTTCTTATGCCTATTAAAAGCTATGGTTTTAACAACCAAGATGAATCATCCTGACTGTTCAGACCCCTACTAGAGGCTATGGTTTTAGGAAGCATGATGTATCAATCGGGTCTTTTTAACCCCTACCAAAACCTATAGTTTTAGCAACCATGATGCTTTAACCCATTTAAATACCTACAAGAAGCTGCATTTTTTAAACATTTCTACATTATGTACAGATCTTGACAGCCCTGATTCACTATTGCAATTAGTTGTTTGAAATCTTACACTATGTACAGATCGTGTTTTATCTTCTTGAGGCGCTGAGAACATTTGTTTTTGAAGAAATAGAAAAGACAGCAGCAACAGCAACGAATGCACATCTTGATGGCGATAAAAGCGTTATGATTTACATCAAGAAAGAATAAATGGTTTGCTTAAAACTGGGTTTTTCAATTAGGTTTAGTTTTTCTTTTTCACATGCAATGGATACATTGATAAAACCAAACTGTTGGACCTGGCTTCGGTTAGTTTGGTTTTCGTTTGTTTCAGTTTCATACCCCTATCTTGAATTTAGATTGGTTATACTAGCATCACCTCTCATGGCTGAAAGAACGTGACATTTAATGTCATAGTTGCTACTAGCAGCACCCATCTTTCCATAGATTTTAATAGAGCAATGATACACATGCCTGATTATTAAGTTACATATTTCTTTGTATTTGTGTGTGGGTAGTGATCACCAATTAATCTAGTTAAATGCTTGGTGTTTAGTTTAAAATAAGATTGGTTAATTAGGCTACATGTATATGGCTGTAGAGCAGTTTTAATTACATAAATCTCTATTGTAATCGGTTGAAAGTTGTCATTAATGTAGAAGCACCACTTTTTCTTTGAGTGATCTATGTATCAGTATTCTTTTTTACTTTGAGTGATCTATGTATCAGCAGTATTCATTATGATCTGCAAGTTATGTTTTTTTTCTCAAAATATAATAAAACATAGCATATTTATATAATATTTATGTATGTTATAATGCTAGAAATGTATATAAGTTCGAAGACACTACTAGACAGGTGGTTCATGGAGCTGCTAAAAGGTGCAACACCTGCTGGATTGATTTTTGTCCATGGAGTTGCTGGTGTTAAAAGGTTAGATTTTAAAGATAGTACTATGGTTCCTACTGTTACTAAGGCTGGGTTTGTCCCTGATAGTTTAGCTTTACTGTAAAGTTCTCATGTCCGTAGTAAGACTGCAAAACATATTAAATATGAAGCTGTTATGGTGGCTAACAGGTTTAATCTCTCAGTTTTCTTTTGGACATTCTGATCGTTGGTAATGCTGATTGTAATTTCACACTGGTACGTTTTGGGGCACACTTGTCAAATTTTTTCTTTTTTGCAATGATCTAAATCTGAAAAACATGGGAATGATTGGATCTGGATGGATTTGTATGAGCAAGTGTTGTTTCTAGCCAAAATTATCCATGCTGATGATATCCTTTGGCCGATTCAGATGAATACAGATTTCTTTAGAGGGGCTGATGTTGTTGTGAAGTATGTATTAGAATCCTATGCTCACGCATTCGATCAAATTCTGCAAATTTTGCTGCTTTCAAGGTAAATACTAAATACACAGTGTGTTGGAGCTGTCCAGTTTTTTTTTCAATTCGGCTTCTTCCAGTTGGAAGTTTGATATGTATCAATCTAAATTTCGAAGAGAAAATATTGTGATTGATATTTAATCTTACTTCAAACATACAACTGAATGCTATTTTGAACTCCTGTAGCTAAATTATAGGATCTTAACTTGTTTCGCCTCACATGTGTAATCTTATTTTCTGTTCTCCTCCGCCGATTTCAGCTCATTTCCAGGGTTCCGGTTGCTTTCGATTATAAGTTCAGAATCAAAGCTCAGAAGTCAACCTTCACTCGTTTCAGCACCTAACAGGTAATGTGCAATTAGTTTTAGAATCAAAGCCTTATATTGTTTGATTACAAATCAGCCTTGGTGCCAATTAGTTTGATATATACTATTATGATGTTATTTTTTTTGCAGGTCTGTATTGTATTTCTGTACATTGTTCTTTTAGTTCAGTTGCAGCTCGATTGATATCATGCTCATCACCTAGAGTTGAGAGCTATTTGTAGATTGTGTTTTTGGTTTCTGCGGCATCAGTTTTGTTTCCAATATATTGTATAAAATGAATCTTGTTGTTGTATATAAAATGCATTATTTGTTTGCTACAAGTGTATTTTTATGTTTTATTATCAGGTTAATTGTCATCATTTGTAGAAATCAGTGAATCTATTAATGTATATTTTTTTTAATTTTTTTTTATAAAATCCATGACGCGCAAAAATGCGCGTCAAGAAGCTTCTTGACCCTGCCTTCCTTGACGCGTATTTTATGACACGCATTGCGCGTCATAAAACGCGCGTCATCGTTCGCGTGTCATCGTTCGCGCGTCAAGAATGGGATGACGCGCATTTTGTGCGTCAAGAAGATTCTTGACCCTGCCTTCCTTGACACTTTTTTGCGCGTCATCTGGGCCCCTTCTTGACGCGCAAAAAGCGTCAAGAAAGGCCTTTTTTGTAGTAGTGTTAGGAGATTTGGTTAAGCTAATTCAAGGTGGAAAGTGGGACGAGGTTCCGATTATCCACATGGTGAGTATCTGGATATGTTTTGGCAAAGGAATGTGCGTGGTAAATTAGCTGCTAAGAGTGATTGGATGAGTCAAGAGATTTTTTTTCCTCCAATAGCACAACAAATGACTAATGAGGATCCGGTTGTGATTACTGCTCATGTGGCTGGGTTTTTAGTTTGACGAGTTTACATTGATTGTGGAAGTGCTACAAAATTTATGTATGAGTAATGTTTTAAGAAAATAGATTTCCTTTAATTAGTTTTGCTGGAGAGGTCGTTCGTCCGTTGGGAGAGTTAACACTTCCTGTGTCTATTGGAAATGGGTTATGTATTTGCACTTTGGATATGACTTTCTTGGTGGTTAGTGTTGTCTCAATTCACAATATTATTTTAGGACGAACGGCTCTTCATGCTTTAGGTGATGTAATATCTGTTATGCATGGTATGTGTCACACCCCGCTTGGAACCACATCCCTGCCGGGAGCCCCTGGCGGGAAGAGCAGGGCTACGACCGATCTTGCTTCACCAAGCCCATATCAGAAACATCGTGAAAGCTAAACAAAACATAAACTTATGGGCTAATACTTTAATCTTCTAGATGAAATGTATAAGTTTCACAAGTGGTTCTACAATCTTGGTCCCAAGCTGACTCTATGGTAAAAAATTCATAACATGATTTTACATAAATCATATATATAAACTAAACTTCAAAGGGAATTATGGTTACTAGACCGCAATCCACAATCCACCCAAATCGCTAGCACATAGGCTCTCACCTGTCTAGTTGAACTTCAATGTCTAGGTTTCACCTGATACCGTCTTGCTTAGCCCGTCCCTGTTCTTCAATCTGTAATATGAGTCAAAAGTTGGGTCAACAACAAAAGTTGTTGGTGAGTCGTAACTCGGTAATTCACTTCAAAATCCTTCCTTCAGATAATACATTGTGCTCTTAGGAGTTGGTTCCCGCTTGCGTTCAGTTCTCACTTCTCATTCCATCGGACATGTACATGGGTTCTCACGTCCGACATCATGATTAACATGCATATACACCACATCAACCCTAGTGTCTTCTCACAGAGCCATCTTAAGATGCGAGAAACTATGTTTTACTTACACAACTGCTAAGTTGCAAATATATGCACATAAGGACCCCTAATGGACTCAACGACACTTCCCGAGGAAATGACGTATGGTTCTGAACACCTTTCCTTGTAACTAGTATACCATCCGATACTATGCACATGTAATATTAAAACTTCCTTCAAAAAGCTTATAGACAACCCCAAAAATAGAGAACTTTAAAATAGGGGAAAGGGACGAACTCACAATAATATTGCAACTAAAAGAGTAAGCACGGAAATCTAGACGATGCCCGACTGCACGTCAAGCCTTTAAACTTCCGATGACCTAAACAAGTTTATATACATATTAATCTTTGGTTAAGAATAGTAATACTAAAGTTAGTCCTAACCGTGCCCAAAACTTCCTTATCGACAGTTCTGACAAACAGGAGACTCTTCGGGTTTTCTTCCAGGATGATTTCTTAATCCGAGCCAATCAGTCTCGACCCAAAGCCAGTGAACCTGAAACTAAAATTCTCAAAACTTGAGTCACTTTTCTGCTTAAGTGTTGTTATGACCGGATGTACGAATATGACTATACGACTATAACGTGAATACGAACGTATCTTGTCTTTCTTCCTTGATTAAAACAGTTAATGCATGGTACGATTGTATGCCATCAAGTCTCGACAAGACCCTATGACCTATTTTTATAAATATCTTACTTTTAACTTAATCTTATGTCTTGATCGATTTTCACATAAAATGACAATCGATTTTCTTTCTTTCTTTATTTATAACTCTCTTTAACTTTTAACTATTATAACGTTCAGTTAATACTAAACATGGCTTATTTATCATGTTTATAGTTTCACGTGATAATAAACATAAAGTGATCTACCATCCGATCGGTTCGCGAACCCGAATTCGGTTAACCGTGAAAACCATAAGTTCTTCGTTTTTGACAAATGTGTAATCATTTCCACTTAAAATTTTCATCATGATCAATAATCCGAGGTCTGTTTTTAGTCCTAACTTCGTTCGACTATCTAAAATTGTTGACCAGCCTTGTAATGATTGACCGGGTTTGACCCGACATCTGACTTCGATCAAAACAGTCCCAAAGCACTTCGAACTTTCTTCTTTAGTCCAAACCCATTGATGTGTAAAAATTGGTCACTGAAACAACTAAATTAACCTAGGCATAGACACATTAAGTTAAAAAGCAATAATCCTAAAACTAAACCAAGCCACTAGGCAAGTGTACCTACCGACTATAGTATAGCTTACGAAAGACAGGATATCGAACCCTAAGGACACTATTTACTAGAGTAACTAAGGAAATGAAAATTATATTATTTGAAAGATGGGTTTTTGTGGTTTTTAAACTAGGAAATTCAATTAACTAACTTAACTAACTAAACTACCGAAAGTAGGAGACTTAGGATAAAACCAAATAAGAGAAACAGTACCACCTAGACCTAGACTCCTAATTCATGCTATTGACCTCCCTCGGCTATGACAACTATGATGGAACCAGAATCTTAACACACAACCTATAGAAACCCTATGAGCCCCGGAATCGCTCTCCGGAGGTTCATGATTAAATACACACAGATTGGAATACGCTCACCGGTTAGTTAGTTCACCTTTTGGGTCCCTCCTAACTGATAAGTCTAATGCTCAGACAAGTGGTTTACCTTTTGAGTACTTCCTACTTTCAACTACCTTAAAACACCCTCGAAACAATCTAAGGCATCCTAAAATAGCCGGAGCTACCTCTAATCACTACAAATGTCACAGACTAACAAGCTAACCATAAAACCTAGGTAATTTCCTTTTGGGACAAATTCTCCTAAGATATATTAGCCAAAACCCAATTACCAGAAAAATATATCACCTTTTAGGAATATCTAGATAAGGCAGAATATAAAACTCAAGGCAATAACTACCAATTAATTCTATGATGACTATCTAGCAAATCATAATCAATTAGCAAACACACAGTCACACTATCAAACTACCTAATTCAAACCGAAAGACATTCGCAAGCTCTGCATGAATTAACAAACAATCAAAACCCTGAATTTAACATGCATATGCATTCAATTGCAGAAACTAGAGGGATTTAAAGAGCTTCACTCCATCATACAAAATTTCTCATAAACCTGAAAGTCATCAATAACACAAATTAGTCATCATACAACCTAGGCGGCATTGAGTGCTTAGCTTAGCATGTTCAAGTCAAGAAAATACATAAAGTATGAATCTTGGACATAAATCATGGCTAGAAAAAACAATTAAACAAGAATCAAAAGTAAAGATATAAACCCGACACGCGATTGGAAGTCGAATGCTTGATCTCGAACTCTCCTTGCGATCCCAGCTCGATTCTCCTCTTTAAAATCATCCTAAGTTGCTCTCCAAAGTCGGCAATATTTAGAATCCTCGATTAGAACTCGCAACATTTGTTTATATAATCTAAATCAGGGTTTTGCGGAAAAAATAGCTCCAAGCGTATCGCTTGGAGCAAACATCATTCTTAGCGATACACCCATTCCAATTTAGTCGGGTCAACCGACTTTGAGTTCTCGGCGAATTAACTCCCAAAGCGTATCGCTTAGGGCTTCTGATGTTCTAGGCGATACGCATGGATCTTCAATTTCAGCACTTCTTCATTATTTCTTCTCTAAACATTCTCCAACTTCAGCCAAGCCTCGTTTAGCCTCAGAATTTGAACCATCAACTACACAAATGACTCACACGACAATGTAATACATAAATACTAAAAAGTGACTAAATACCAAATAAAACCGACTCAAGACTCTTTTCCAGCCAACTAAACCAGCTTCCGATCACCTGATTTTCTATGATGTTACATCATCCCCTCCTTAAAGGAATTTTATCCTTGAAATTAGCCTTAACTTACTTGTACGGGGGGTCACCAAACTTCCAAGGATCACATCATACTAATGGTTACTAAATGAATCTTTCTCTCAAACTTTTGAGAATCACATCACACCGGATGTTAACTTAAAGGAATCCGCTTTATTTAATCTCACCACGTGGCACTTGCTTCCTTCCCATGGTCTTAGTACCTAGTGGACTTATATGTCCTTAGTGTGGCCTTATTATCACTTGGTATTGGACAATTCATCTTTTTGTTTTGACCATCATATGGTCTTGATATTTCATCACGTGGTAAGGCATAACATAACTAGTGATCACACTAAGTCATGATGTAAAGCAAATCTAAATGTGTCATAACACACTCAATAAAATTTCTAAGTTACTACAACACTTCTTTATCTGGATGAGTTTCAAGAACTCATAGGAACCATCTATCACTATCTGATCAACATTCCTTCCCTGTCACCCTCCTCGAGTGAAAGTACATAATTGATTAGTCTCACCTCCACAGGTTTATTGATAACTCTGATCAAGTAATTGATTCCTCTCATTGTGACAAGTCACTCACTGGACAAATCTACTCCCATTTAACAGGAATGTCAAACACAAATAACTTTCCCACTGAAAAAATTGGACATATCCCAGGGATTGAAGTCATTATGTTACATTCTGTTATCTCGACTTACCAAATCTGGACGGACTCTTGAGGATAACATGTGGTGCAAAAAACTGTACATGCTTATCTCAAACTGTCGAGACTGGACGGTCTCTCGAGCATAACCCTAATGCACAGTAAAAAATGGCCCCCGACCACTACATAAAACCCTAAATGTGTCCTAACATTTAGGCCAACACATAGAGTCTATGTTATCTAACTTAGCTCCATCGTACAAGTTATGTATTGCAAATACACAACATGACCTATATAATTTTTATACACAAAAGTCTTGCAATTCATTTCATATTGTATCAACCAAAGCCACTCATAGCTATTCCCGCGTGTTTATCTCTAGAAACACCAACTCTTTAATGAAAAGTTGTTAATCACTGAACTCATAAGCTCTTTTTAATCTAGCTTAACTTCCAACTTCTGAGGGATACTCGAAGCAATTTATGGAAAACATTCACTTGCTCACACCTTCTATACTAGAACTCATAACCACTAAGGGTCTCAAAATTCCCTGAGCACAGAATTTAGTTCAGTAAGTCTTTATTTCTGCTTAGGGTTCTATCCATCTCCAGGATCTCTAGCCCATTTGTGTATCCAACTATGCGCTTAGTCGGATGATAACACTCATAACCATCACGATCATCTTTAGTCCATCATTCCTGATGGTGTTCTCCTACCGCATTTCAAGGCAACTTTCTCGCATTTTATTCAGCAGTTCGATTCTCTGAATATCTTCTAGGCTTGGCATAACTCTTTTCTTTTACAGAGTCTAACTCACGATTACTCTGCTTGCCTTTTCCTACCAATCTTGGTAAGGCTCAAAACTTCTTCATCCTTAGGTCTTGTTTTGTAGTAACCTTACTACTAAACCTTTCTATCTTGAATCGCGACTTATCTCGCATGAGAATCGACATGATAACTTTTCAAGAATCTTAAATCTTTCCATGACAGTGGTTTTCAAGCGCTTAAAAACCCTATTGGTTTAAGCAATAAATTCAAGGAGGAGAATCCCAATCCTGGGAACTTCACATCTCATTTAAGAAACTGGCTAAAGGATCTTCACTGATCATTAGCCCTAGATCTCTATCTCGGATTTGAATGAAAGCACGACTTATCGTTAGCCAAAAAACGCGCGAACTTAACGTCACATCTCAACGCTTGAGATCACGTGACAACTCTTATGTGATAATTCTCCACAAGAATCAAGACACTCACTTGTCTTATCTTTGAGTCTCTGCACTCTAACTGTCATCACACGAGTACGGAGATAATACAACTAAATACCTTACTTTAGGATAAATGCAGAAGCACACCAACCGGTAATGCCACAATCTACTTAATTGAGTTCGTAGGACCAATCAATCCGTTTATTAAATTTGGGTAGTTTAGTTTTTAGTATAATCGTTTTAAATAATTTTTTTATTGAAATAATTTGTAAAGCCTTTAACATATAACAAGTGTGGTTAAATGATTTTGATATATTATTTTTATATATTATATGTGTATATTATAATAATATTATTTTATAAAATATGAGTAGCATTAGTAGTATATTATATAACCAATACTTTTACGAATACATGTCATCGTACATCTATAAAAAGGGTATTTTATGAGGTTTAGCGGGGACTAAACATTGTGTTACAAGTGTGATTACTAGTTGTATGGATTAAAGTTTGAAATAAATTAAACAATAAACATGGGGGGGGGGGGGGGGGCTAACTTAAGCATTTTGGAACTAGTTGTTTTGTTATTTCATTAAACTCAATTTTTAATGAAAGCGTTTTTTTTGCAAATACCTCAACCGCCACCATTGAAACCCATTTATCATGATCATCATTGATGATCGGTTACTTCGGTTCGATCACCCATTTATCATTTGAACTCAATCAACCATCATCATTCCATTCGATTCATCAGAAGACTACTACCACTAGTGGGATCCATGGAATGGATGCATCGGTTGGATCGAGTAACTGGTCATGTTCATCGTCAGCGTTCTTGTGTTTCAGTGTTTCATCCACAACAGAGGAATTTACTTTTAAGGATTTTAAGGATTTAGTCGCTTAACTTTCCGTGCAATCCAAGGTTATTATGAACTAGACTTTCATGATTGATGCTACACGTAGGATGCAGTTGGACCTAGTTAATGTAATTAAGAATTATTTCTATTTGTTTAAGTTTATTTGTACTTAATGTATGACTTTGGAATTGGATGGTATTAAACTTTAAATAGTGTCATGTGCTTATGGACAATCATCACGCCCCAGCGTTTTCGCCATCGGTTGGGGTGTGACAGATTGGTATCAGAGCCATGGCTATAGGGAATTAGGTTATTAGACATGGTTACCTAGACTATATCTTTGGTGTCCAAACATGAGTATCTCATGTTTTACATTTGATGTCCATAAGCATTTCTACCTTATGGTATTTGAATCCCTGATCTCATTCACAATCACACATATACACAATCACTTTATGAGGAAATAAATCTTTGTACTTTTGAATCTTCAATATTCAACTTGTCTTTCTACTTTTCAATCCCATCGAAACTTAGTTTCTAAGTGACGAACTTGTATTAACTAGAAGGTTAGTATCGGTAGGTGACTAGTACACCTCTTGAATACCAAAGGTGTGATGGGTTAGTTGTGGTACACCTTATATATAAGCACTGATGGTATTTTGGGAAGTGGGACTAGGAGTCGGACATATGATTTGCCCTAATCAACCCATTACCCACCTGAACATTGAGTTTGTTTTTTTTGAAATAAAACATAAAACAAGACAATTCAAAGATTGGATTTTCTATAAATTCGATACTAATTTGCACACTTGATTATTCTATGATATAGTTTATGATTAATTCATGATCATGATTCCAATATTCATTTACATACTTGGTTATTCTACGATTTTGTTACCATATTCAGTTACAAGCAAGTTTGGTTGTTCCATGATTTCACATGGATTCGATATATCATTATATACAAACTTGGTTTTGTAGTGAGCATGATTACCTATAACATGATTACATGGGATTTGATCTTCATTACTTGGGAATTTGATGTTCTACTATTTGAGAACTTGGTATGCACTCATTTGTGAATATAAATATTTTCCTGCATGTGAAATTTACATCTCACCACATGTGAACTTGATTTATTTCATGAACATGATTGCATGCCAATCTTGCTTTTCCTTGAACATGTTTATGCAAGACTTATTATCTATGAGTATTGTCTATTTTGATTATTAATGTCCTATGGATATTATTTATGCGTTAAACAACAACTATAATTTAGGAGTTTTTGAGTTCTATTTTGTCCCCTACACAAGAAGGCGAGCTATACGGACCATGCAATGAATTAAGTGATTAAGGGTGCGCACGTAATTAAAAAAATTCAGTGCATGAGAATCATAGTAAGTCTTGATATGTGTTTTAGCATAGAACATAGGGCGATTTAGGATAACGAGACGAATGCGATATGATAAAAGTGTTCCTGTCATGGTGTTAATAGTAGCATTATTCGAGTCACTTGAAGTTCTGTGTTATTGACCTCGACCAATGTTAGAGGAACCTAATTTCTAGTTCTTTTGCGCATGCTTCACTGTTTTAATTCCATATCACACATTTCATCTTTGAGACCCTAAAACTGGGCATTGATAGATTCTTATAATCTCCTCACCAATTCCTTATTTTCATGCATCCTCAACTTTAGATAGTCACATAAATTCCATGTGTGGGTGATCATCACTTGAGAAGTCAAATTTACTATTCACATCCCTTGTACCCTTTAAATCTAACAAGGTAGACCCGAACTATCCTCACATTTTCCTGAAGACTTTTTGTAATCAATTTCAAGGACGAAATTCCCTAAAGTAGGGTATTCCGTGACACCAATCAAATACTCGTATCGGTAACCCGGCCGGTTTTTTAAATTTGGGTAGTTCAAATTTTAGGAAAATTGTTATAAATAACTTTTTTTATTGAAATAATTTGTAAAGCCTTTAACATGTAACAAGTGTGGTTAAATGATTTTGATATATTGTTTTTATATATTATATGTGCATGTTATAAATATATAATTTTATAAATTTTGAGTAGAATTAGTAGTATATTATATAAATATCACACCCTGTAATTTCTGTGTCGGGCGTGAACGAGATGGAATCACAGTCATGATGATGCTTGCTAGTGGCTTGGAACTCCTTCTCTTTGCTTGTTCTTGGCCGAAAACTTAGAGAGAGAGTAGAGAGGGAGAGATCCGTGAGGTTGGGGAGGGAGAAGAGAGGGTGGTGGGAGCTTTCCTTGTTTAGGGTTTGCAAGTGAGACTTGTGTGTTTTATGTTTTATATATATTATGGACAGAAAAAAAAAGAGTGGGTGTTTGGTTGTGTGTTTGAAACCGGCTCATAGGGGGAGGGGGTTACGGGTTGGGGTTAAGAGGGAAAAAAGAGTGAGAGTGTTTTGTTAGTTTCTTGAACAAGAAAACACAAGTGTGTGTGTGTGGGTTGTGTTGCGTGACTGAGAGAAGAGAAGGAGAGAGGGAAGTGGGCCGATCAAGGGAGAGGTGTGGGAAGTGGGATGATGAGGTGATGGTTGAGTGTTAGGTGGTTGATTGGGGGAAAAATGATGGTGGTGTAAGGGTGAGGGAGGTAAGATGGTGTAAGGAGGGTGGATGATGGTGATGATCATTGCATGGGGTGGTGGGGCCGACGTGTAGGGTGGCGGCGGTGGTGAGTGTCGCCGGAGGTGGTGGTGGCCGGCGGGATCGGGTGGACGGGGTTGGGTGGTGGTCGGTTTGGTTATATGCAAAACATGCAAAGGTGACGGGTTTGTTTTACTAGAAAATGGAACGGTTCGGTTCGGGTGTCGTCGCGAATAAATGCAATTAACGAGTGAAAACCTTTGGTGAGCTTTGGTCTCGAGATTTTGACACGGGTGATGATTTATGGTAAAGTCTAGATAAAAATATTTTATTTTTCTTAAAAACGTCATATGACATGTTAAATAAATATTTAACGAAAATGGTTAAGTTTTTAGACAAAATGGTTAATATTTTCTACACGTTGGGTTTTAACGTAAATATTAGACGTCCGGGTTTACCAGTTTGTACGTATATAAATATACTACAAAAGTGACGGAAATATTAGATAAAAATATCATTTTTATTTTTATTTTATTATTGAAGTTCCATCGATAACAACTATATTAATTCACAGTTTATAGTGGTTGGGTTATTGTTTTACCGTAGGGTCGCGTCAAGACTATATAGTGGTTGGCATAATACGTTATCCAAGTTAACAAATCTAGATTATATGCACAGTTAACAGATAAGCACGTAATTAAACGAGGTTTTAGACTTAGGAAAATTACGGGTTGTCACATTCTCCCCGGTTAAAAGAATTTCATCCCGAAATTCAGGCAGGGCCATTTACTGGAGCATCGTTATGTAAGAGGTGAGGATACTTAGACCGAAAAATGGTCTTCACGTTCCTAAGTGAATTCGGGTCCTCGACGGGAATTCCAACGAACTTTGACGATTGGGATCCGGCTTCGCTTCAGCTTCTTGACTTCTCGATCAATGATCTGAACAGTTTCTTCCATAAAATACAGTGTCTCATCAACTTGGATCTCGTCCAGGGGAATGATGAGCGATTCGTCGGCGAGACACTTCTTCAGGTTGCTGACGTGGAAGGTATTGTGAACAATGCTGAGTTCTGGTGGCAACTGAAGTTTGTAAGCGACAGGTCCGACTTCCTTAAGAATCTCGAACAGACCAATGTAACGGGGCTCAACGTTCCGTGTTTCCCAAAACGGACCATTCCTTTCCACGGGGATACTTTAAGCATGACTCTTTCTCTAACTTTGAATGACAAAGGTTTGCGTCTTGTAATGGCGTAACTCTTCTGACTATCTTGGGTGGCTTTCAAACGGCTTTGAATCAGAGAGACTTTCTCGGTATTCTTGATGACAATTTCGGGTCCGGATAACTGGTTGTCTCCGACTTCAAACCAACAGATGGGGGATTGGCACTTTCTACCACAAAGTGCCTCAAACGGGGCGGCTTGTATACTGGTATGGTAGCTATTGTTATAGGATAACTCGCTGAGGGGCAAGTGCTCATCCCAGTTCTTTCCGAAATCGATTACGTATGCATGTAACATATCTTTGAGAGTCTGAATGGTTCTTTCGCTTTGACCATTGGTCTAGGGATGGTAGGCTGTACTAATATCAAGTTGAGTACCCAGAGCGCCATTTAGAGATTTCCAGAACCTAGAGGTGAATCGGCTATCATGGTCAGAGATGATGGAAATAGGGGTTCCATGGCGGGAGAAAATTTCCTTCAGATAGCGCTTCGTAAGCAGTTCCATCGAGTCACTTTCCTTCATCGCTAGAAAGTGAGCGAACTTCGTGAGACGGTCGATGATAACCCAGATGGTATCGTTACCGCTACGACTCTTTGGCAACTTAGTGATGAAATCCAATGCGATGTGCTCCCATTTCCACTCGAGAATAACCGGTTATACTAATAGAGCTGACGGCTTCTGATATTTAGCTTTAACTTTGCACACGTCAGACGTTTCCCAACGTAGGTAGCAATTTCAGCCTTCATGTTAGGCCACCAGTACAGTTCACGCAAATCATGATACATTTTATCAGCTCTAGGGTGAATGGAATACCTAGACTTGTGGGCCTCGTCCATGACTAGTTTCTTCAATCCTCCATACACGAAATAAAATGCTCCATCCGGCTTTGTTTCCAACTGGCGGTCCATACCACATAGGTTTTTAGCTTTGAGGTTCTCATCTTTCAGGGCTTCCAGTTGGGCTTCACGAATCCGATCTGGGAGACAGTATGAATGGTCAAAGCAAGCGATCGGACTCGGAGAGGCTTCACACGTTCTTTCCTACTCAAGGCATCTGCTACAACATTAGCCTTTCCAAGGTGGTAACGGATCTCATAGTCATAATCACTGAGTAGTTTTACCCATCTTCGTTGTCTCATGTTCAGCTCCTTATAGTTTAGGATATGCTAGAGGCTCTTATGGTTCGTAAAGATAGTGCACTTCGCCCCATACAGGTAGTGTCTCCATATCTTGAGAGGGAACACGATGACACCGAGTTCTAAGTCATGGGTCGTGTAGTTCTTCTCATGGTTCTTCAAATGGTGAGAAACATAGGCTATAACTTTCTCAAGCTGCATTAGCACGCAACCTAGGCCTTGGTGAGATGCTCACAGTAGACGACGAAATTATCGGTTTCTTCGGGTAGGGCCAGAATGGGTGCATTGCACAGTTGTTATCTGTTTATATTTATATTAACGATTCAGGTAATCTTTACATAGTTGTTATCTGTTTATATTTATATTAACGATTCAGGATTCGATCAACATGTGGTATCAGAGCATATGTTGCTCAATCGAATCATAAATCTGAATTCGTTAAAATCCTAATCTCGAAATCAGATTTGATTTTCGAACCTAACCGAAAAGCTTCAAAACCCTAATTTTGTTTTAATCACTAATATTGATTTCAAAACAAATTCGAAAATCCTAACATTAATCGAATCAAATTTTCGGATTTGAAAACACATGATACAAACCCTAAACTGATTTCGATAGGTTTTATCTTTACGATCGAAATCCCTATTTTGATCGAAAAGCCTATTTTAATTAAAACTCTTATTTTCTTGATCGAAACTGTGGCTTTGTCCCGTTTTCTCGATCGGAAAAATATAGCCTTTTGATCTGAAAATAGGCTTTTCTACCGGCTTTTCTACCGGCTTTTCTACCGGCTTTACTACCGGCTTTTCTATAATTGATAGCAGCACAGTCCTTTTGGGTTGCCCTCAAGACTCGGCATATGGAGAATTAATAAAAGGGGAAAAAGAAATGGTTTATTAATTATTATGGTTTAATAATTAATTAGACAAAAACTATTTGGGAGGTTAATTAACAGTTTGGTTAATTGAAAGGGATAATTTACAATTAATCAATAGTTGGTTAAATTAGGAATGTTGTTATCCCACATGGAAGATTTCGAAATGCCTTATGCAAAGGGAATTTTCGAAAATTCCATGTATCCCATATTGGTGGGATTACTAAGTAAGGAGGTTGTCCAAGGCTATAAATAAAGGCCTTAAGGATTCATTCCAATTCGCTCATCAAGGCTTGAGTATTTGCCTCCTTCTTTCTCCCTCTTTGTGGAAGAACTCCTTATAGTTGATCCCACCCTTAGTTTATATTCTTCTTCGAGTCCTTGGGTGTGATCCCATTAGAGGCACGACGTTTGTGGTGCTAGCTTCCTTGAAGTCGAGAAAGATTATTATAGTTGTTTACTATAACAACTAAGAGGTATGTAACCCTATCTGTCTTAGTAATTTATTTATTTTGATTGTTTGCTAGGGTTTATTATATGTTCATAGTTATAGGTTCAATAGTGAAAACATAGATCATGTTTTAGGTTGCATGCACCCTTAATTGTTTAAGTTTGCTTGTAGTGCCTAAAACCCATCAGTGGTATCAGAGTATAAGGTTTGTTTTTAATTGAATTTGCTATAATTGTTGAACTATTAGGAGGCTCACATTCGATTTTAGGTATTAGGTTTTTTTTTGAAACCCTAATCTTGCCCCCTAAGTTTCGAATGCCCTTAGGATAAGGATTAATTTAATAGTTTAAATTTATTATCCTATTATTATTATTATTATTGATATATAATAATGGTATTTTTTTAAAAAGATACACCTTATACTATATGTATGATTAAAAGCTTAATTATTATTATATGTATAAGAACAACAGTCAGTCAAATCAAAAGTAGGCCTCATTCACGAAGCTAGTCTATAAGGGGGGTATAAGGAAACTGCCTATAAAATGGTAGTTGAATGGGTGTCCATTCGCACCCACCGCTTCCTTGATTAGTGGAGGGTCGTTAGCCGAACGGGTTTGATAGGACTAAATTTGAATTCCCATTAAAAGTATAATGACATTAAAAGTAACTAAACCTTTTATTATAAATTCCTAGTTACTTTAGGAAAAATGTGAATTTGTATGCTAACCCATGAAATTGCACATTACACTTTATAAGTAATTAGTGGAGCGTGTGTGGTTAACCGGCACACTAATAGGGACTAATAAAGAGTTGTAATGGGTATCTCAAAAATTATTATTGTTGATGGAGCGTGTGTGGTTAACCAGCACATCAATTGAGATGATAAATGACATTGAGGTTACCAAGCACATTCGCATGGTTATTCACATCTTGTTTGTGATCCTCGGTATCCCAGTCACAAATGGAAGAGAATAATCCGAGATTAAACATGCCATTGAATAGTTTCAATGAATCTCAAAAGGAAACCTACCATTGTGAAATTTGCAATTAGATTACGGCATCCCTTTTCTAAGTTGTAAATTTTATAGTTGTATCAAACTCGTTTTTCTTATCTAACTTTAACCTTTTCTTTTAAAAGAGAAAAATGTCTGCTCCTACCGATGCTTCTGGTTCCTCCTCCTCCACCCACAACAACTTCTCCCTGTTGGGCATCTGCTCAAAGGTGATATTGGACGGCTCCAACTACAACGACTGGATGCGTAATATCAAAATGGCCCTTCATTATGAAGACAAGGAGTATGTCCTTGAAAAGGAGCTAGTTGAAATTGACCAAGAGAAAGCCACTGCTGATGAATTAGCCGCCTACAAGCAACATGAAAAGGATGCAACAAAAGTTGCTTGCATCATGGTTGCCACTATGACCCCTGAATTATAAAGATTCTATGAGGATTACTGGCCGTACGAGATGAACAAGGACCTTATGGAAAAGAACCATAAGCGAGCTCGTCAAGAAAAGTACGACATAGTAAAGTCCCTCATATCAAGCAAGATGAAGGACGGGGAATCTGTTAGCGCCCACGTGCAAAGGATGCAACGTTACGTGGATCAACTTTTGAGGTTGGGTGTGCACTTTGATGAGGAATTGGCTATTGACATAGTCCTGAACTCCTTACCAAGTTGTTATGATCAGTTCATCTTGACCTATCATCTGAACAACACTGAGACCACATTGGCTCAGTTGCACAACCTCCTGAGAACAGCTGAGATAGGAATGAAGGGAAAGAGTGTTGCCACTGCTCCTGCTAATACTCCCGTTCTAGCCATTGGTCAAGGAAAGGGGAAGAAGAGGAAATGTCCTCCCAAACAAAACTGGAAGGGAAAGTCTTATGTAAAATCCAGTTCTGATATTACCCCTGACTCTGATCCTAAAGAGGCCGCTTGCTTTTATTGCAATGAAAAAGGGCATTGGAAACGAAGCTGCCCAAAGTATCTGCAAGATCTTAAGGATGGCAAAGTGAAGCCATCTTCTGCAGGTACATACACTATTTCATCTAACAACTCATTATCTTCTAATTCTTGGGTCCTTGATACAGGATGTGGATTCCACATTTGCTCTGTTTTGCAGGGACTAAGAAAAAGTGAGGATGTGGAGCATGGTAGAATGAACTTGATCATGGGGAATAGGCGATCTTCACCTGTCACCAAGATTGGAGTTTATAGTCTAGTGCTTAGTAATGGTTTTAGTTTGGATTTATTGAATTGTTGCTACTCGTTAGAAATGACACGAAACATTATCTCTTTTCATGCATTGTTCAAACAAGGTTTTAGATATTCTTTCAATGATGAGAATGGTTCTATTTCTGCTTATAAAAATGGTGTTTTTTTTATTTTGAAGCTTTACCTTGCAATGGTGTGTATGAAACTGTGATGTGTGTAGACAATTTAGGCAATAGTGTATTTCAAATTGATTCGTCTAATGGTATAGACAAAGCATGTTTGTGGCATTTCCGTCTTGGACACATTAACAAGAAACGCATGGAACAACTCTAAAAGGATGGGGTGTTGGAATCATTTGACCTAAGGCCAGATGATACATGCGAATCTTGTCTTTTGGGTAAGATGACAAAATCGCCTTTCACTGGATCTTGTGAAAGAGGTGAAGGTTTGTTGGATCTCATACACACAGACGTGTGTGGGCCCTTCAGATCATCCACAAGAGATGCTAATTGATTCTATGTAACTTTTACTGATGATTATAGCAGATATGGTTATATCTACTTAATCAAGCATAAGTCGGAAACCTTTGAAAAGTTCAAAGAGTTTAAGCAAGAAGTCGAGAATCAATTAGGCAGGAAGATAAAGATGCTTCGTTCAGATAGAGGCGGAGAGTATCTCAGTATCGAATTCCATGACTATCTCTAGGAATGTGGAATAGTTTCACAATTGACACCTCCTAGGACACCACAACTTAATGGTATAGCTGAGAGACGCAATCGAACCTTGTTGGACATGGTTCGTTCCATGATGAGTCGAGCTTCACTTCCAATCTCATTCTGGGGGTATGCCTTAGAGACTGCCGCCCACATTCTTAATCTTGTCCCAACAAAGAAGGTTGCCAAAACACCTCACAAAATGTGGACAGGAAGAGTTCCCTCGTTAGCACATATTAACGTTTGGGGTTGTGAAGCTTTCGTTAGACGAGAAACTCACGATAAGCTTGAACCTCGTAGTGAGCGATGTAATTTCATCTGCTATCCACAGAAGTCCTTTGGATATTTGTTCTACAGACCTAGTGAAAACATGGTCTTTGTAGCTCGAAGAGGAGTCTTTCGAGAGAGAGAGCTCATATGTAAAGAGGACAGTGGGAGCACCATTGACCTTGAAGAGATTCAAGAGTCAGGCGATGAAGGAACCTCTGAAACCACTAGGGTTCAACCAGAGGAAGAGATTCCAGTTGAACCGGTTGACACTTCATTACCTCTTAGGCGTTCTGGTAGAGTTAGCATGCGACCTGAGTTCTATGGTTTCCATATAACTACAGACGAGGACACGTTTATCAGTGATAATACACTGATAAATTTGGATGAGCCAGCTAACTACAAGGAAGCCATGGCAGGCCCTGAGGTAGCAAAATGGAAAGAGGCAATGGACAGCGAGATCAAGTCCATGTACGACAATCAAGTTTGGAATTTGATTGATCAACAACCTGGTCGGAAGACGGTTGGTTGTAAATGGATCTTCAAGAAGAAGACAGATATGCATGGTAATGTAAGCACATTCAAAGCCCGACTGGTGGCGAAGGGATTTACTCAAACCCCAGGGATTGACTATGATGAGACCTTCTCACCAGTGGCTAAGATAAAATCTATTAGGATAATGCTAGCCATAGCTGCGTTTCATGACTATGAAATTTGGCAGATGGATGTCAAAACCGCTTTCCTAAACGGGAAGTTGGCTGAAGATGTTTACATGAGTCAGCCAGAAGGTTTTGTAGATGCTAAGTTCCCAAATAGAGTGTGCAAGCTTGAAAAATCCATTTATGGATTAAAACAAGCGTCTCGCAGTTGGAATCTTTGCTTTGATGAGAAAATCAAAGAGTGTGGCTTCTCTAGAAGTGAAGATGAGTCCTGTGTATATGTCAAAGCTAGTGGGGAGTGTAGTCACCTTCCTGGTATTATATGTTGATGACATACTTCTTATAGGAAATGACATTCCAACCTTGCAAGATGTTAAGTCTTGGCTTGGAAAGTGTTTCGCTATGAAGGATCTAGGAGAGGCAGCATATATTCTGGGAATAAAGATTTCAAGAGATAGGAGTAAAAGGCTAATTGGACTGAATCAGAGTACGTACTTGGACAAAGTAATGAAACGATTCTGTATGGAGAACTCCAAGAAAGGAGATTTGCCCATCCAGAGTAATACCAAACTGAGTAAAAGTCAGAGCCCGAGTACAGATGAAGAGATAGCAGAAATGAGTAGAGTTCCATATGCTTCTGCCATTGGATATATCATGTATGCTATGACATGTACTCGTCCAGATGTGTCTTTTGCTTTGAGCATGGTTAGTCATTATCAGGGAAATCCAGGTAAAGCTCATTGGGTGGCGGTTAAGAATATTCTCAAGTATCTGCGAAGGACTAAGGACTGGGTCCTAGTATTTGGTGGCTGTGATACATTGAGAGTGACTGGGTATAGTGACGCCAGCTTTCAAACAGATAGGGATAATTTCCGTTCTCAAACTGGCTGGATCTTTACCTTAAATGGACGAGCAGTTACTTGGAAAAGTTCCAAGCAAGAGACAATGGCTGATTCTACTTGTGAATCAGAGTACATAGCGGCAAGCAAAGTATCAAAGGAGGCAATTTGGCTGAAGAATTTCATCGGAGATCTTGGAGTCGTGCTTGCCATCAAGGAGCCAGTGGAACTTTTCAGTGATAATGAAGGAGCGGTTGCCTCGACAAAGGATGTAAGGGACAATCGCCATTCAAGACATATTGACAGAAAGTACCATTTCATCAGACATAAGGTAGAAGAAGGGTACCTCGTTGTGAAGAGGATATCATCTGAAGAGAATCCTACAGATCCATTCACAAAGGGTCTGAGTAGGATCCGACACCATCAGCATGCTAGAGGCATTGGTCTGAAGGATGATGTTATTTTTAGTAGTTAGGTTGAAACTTATTACAAATTAAATGTAATTGACTTTTGGTGATTGAATAATGGAGAATTATTTATGAGTTTGTTTACTACCTTTTGTCAATTGTTTATTATGTGTTTTCATGTTTTACTTCCCGAAATAGAGATTAAAGTATTGGATTAACCCACGCTCAGAGAATTACTTCATGGAATTCATTACGGGTAATTCTGAGACGATAATATCTTATAATCTTTAAATGGAGATATATGAGTTGTGGTTTACAAGTCAGTTGTGCATTGATGACACGTAAACGCATTGGTAACTCGATGTTATAAAACGTGTTGTTGTGCATGATTTGATGAGTAGATGGTGCAAGCATATAAGTCAAAGTTTATTCGTTCCTTTTTCCCTAACGGGAAAAGCGATATATTTGGGCCCCTCGGTGATTTGATGTTGACTTATAGTGCCGGGCCCGGTCAGAACTGAATTGATGTGTTCAATTGGAAGTTCTAAGTCATTACAAATCGGAAATCGGGAAACAAAGTACTGAACAATGAGATTGATTATATTCCATGTCTCATGTTCGAATGATATCTTGTAGAACGGAGGATTATATGATCTCTTATCTTAGGACACATAATTGACTAGATCAGAGTTTGACAACGTTCATTGGAAGCTACAATTTGCTGATCAATTAGGAAGTTACAATGGCAATAATAGTTATTAGACTTATCCAAGTGGGAGACTGTTGGATTAGGTGTCTAAGCCTATAACTATAATTGATAGCAGCACAGTCCTTTTGGGTTGCCCTCAAGACTCGGCATATGGAGAACTAATAAAAGGGGAAAAAGAAATGGTTTATTAATTATTATGGTTTAATAATTAATTAGACAAAAACTATTTGGGAGGTTAATTAACAGTTTGGTTAATTGAAAGGGATAATTTACAATTAATCAATAGTTGGTTAAATTAGGAATGTTGTTATCCCACATGGAAGATTTCGAAATCCCTTATGCAAAGGGAATTTTCGAAAATTCCATGTATCCCATATTGGTGGGATTACAAAGTAAGGAGGTTGTCCAAGGCTATAAATAAAGGCCTTAAGGATTCATTCCAATTCGCTCATCAAGGCTTGAGTATTTGCCTCCTTCTTTCTCCCTCCTTGTGGAAGAACTCCTTATAGTTGATCCCACCCTTAGTTTATATTCTTCTTCGAGTCCTTGGGTGTGATCCCATTAGAGGCACGACGTTTGTGATGCTAGCTTCCTTGAAGTCGAGAAGGATTATTATAGTTGTTTACTATAACAACTAAGAGGTATGTAACCCTATCTGTTTTAGTAATTTATTTATTTTGATTGTTTGCTAGGGTTTATTATATGTTCATAGTTATAGGTTCAATAGTGAAAACATAGATCATGTTTTAGGTTGCATGCACCCTTAATTGTTTAAGTTTGCTTGTAGTGCCTAAAACCCATCAACTACAAGGCTGGTTGGACATGTAAGAGAATATATGCCGGTAGCCATGACCGGTCTCTTTTGCCATGACCAACGATGAGCTCCATACCGCCTTGTTCTATCTTCTTCCACTTCTCAGGTTCCCCCAAAACATTAACAATGTGGAAACCACATCCAGTATCAAATATCCATGTATTGGAGGAAACAGAGAAAAGTTCAATAACATATATTGACATACCTGATGAGGAACCCTTGCCGGATTTTCTAGTCATCTTGATCTTAGCAAGGTAGATGGGGCAGTTACGTTTCCAGTGACCCACCTGATTACATTCAAAGCATTGACGTTCCTGAGGAGGAGGCGCCATTGGTTTCTTACCCTTGGTCTCTTTATGTTGGAACATCCAAGATATTCCAGTCTAGTCCGTTGACTAAGTGAAGATGACAATATTCAATGATCGATTCTAAATGGGTCAAGTATCTAAAACATGAAGATTCCGTGGATCTAACATATTCTCTGAGGTTGAAGTTATGTACTTGAGTTACAAAATATTGGTAGTTATCTGAAGCAATCAATAGATTCGATGTGCATGAAGTTCAGTCTGTTATGGGAAAATTTAGTTTGTTAAGTGTTGGAGGTTAACGATCTGCCTAATTTGTTCTTAACGACTTGGGTAGTCATTGGCCTTAACGATCTGCTGCTGATGGTTTTAACGATTTGACTGTTGCTGAGATTAACGACCTGGCTGATTTGTTCCTAACGACCTGCATGAAGAACAAGGCTTAACGACTTGGTCTATTGTGGTTAACGACCTGACCAAGTGAATGTGAGCCTAACGACTTGACCTGGTCAGTTTAACGATCTGCTTCTGCCTACATTGATCTGTTTGATGAATTTCTCGATGTTCAAGCCAATCTATTCAAGTCAACTTCAACAACACTCAAGATGACACGCGAGTCGAGGTTTAGCCGAGCCGACTCAGCGGGTCATTTACCTCAAACGTAGCTTATTTTGTTTAACTTTGTTTCACTCTTTGTTGTTGCTATAAATAGAACACTTAGGTTATTTTGAGAGATGTTGGTGAGGTAGCCTAAGTGTGTGTTTTCTAAGGTGTAAATCTCCATTTCCTCTCAACACTTGTAATCCATTTGAGTTCTTCAATATAGCAATAAACATTGAGAATTTTATATTTGTTCTTCGTGTTCTTCATTGATTGTGTGATTGAGCTTCTTGATCAAACTAGGATTCCGCCGTGTTTGATCTCGTACTTGTGAGATTTTCGGATCTAAGAGGACCTAACAAATGGTATCAGAGCTTTCGGTATGAACAAAACCCTTTTTGTTCTTGAGGATTTTGCAAGATTTAGCTCGTTTTGGTGAAGTTTTTGAAGATCGAAGGTTGCTTCTCAAGTGGAAATATCATTTGGAAGCTGATTTCATCATCAAATTCATCATCAGAGATCAGTTGGATAGGTTTTTGGGCTGTTTTTGTTCAAAAACGGGAAGAACACTTCAAGAACATAAAGTCACTGTTCTTCATTTTTGGGATTGATTTGCTGAGATTTGGGTGTTGCTACAGTTTTGAGTATTGATCTACATCATCACACGAAGCTATTGGTGCATTCAAATCATCATTTGGGGAAAATTGGTTGTTCATCATCTTCTTGTTCGAAGGTCTGTACACGAACTCAAAATTTGAATCTTTTTTTAGGTTGTTTTGGTTGAAATTGATGATTTTCGAGTATTACTGACCTAAAACTAAGATCATTGATACAATCCAATCTCATTTTCATCAAGTATTGAATCCGTGTTAAGCAAATTAGTGGATTTTTTGAAACTTTTCTTAAACTCACTTTTTGATCGAATTGGATGTGCTAGGCTCAGATTTGGATGTTGGTGTAGTTTTAACTATTGATCTAGATCATATTCCTAATCTATTGGAGCTTTAATTTCATCATTTTGAACAACTTTGATTTTCACCAAAATCTCATGTTGAAGAACAAAACTGTGATTTTCTAAATTTTCATGTTTTGCTTATTTGAATGAATTTGTGCATTGTTTGAGTGTGTTAAGGTTTGTGAATTGATTCTAGATACATTCTAAAGCTTTTGAATACAATCAAAACCCATTTTCTTCAAATTTACCAATTTGCTAAATTTTCAAGTTTACTCAATTTTCATGAATTGTTCAAGTGTTGCTAAGCCTAAATCACTCCATTCTGATTCTAATGATCAGAATATTGGCCATGAGTTGATTAAGGTAGGGGAAATCATCGATTGGACCATGAATGATCCTCATGTAATTATTGCTAGATATGTTTTTGATCGAATATCTCAAGTTTCTGAATTGCCACCTCATGTGAAAACTGAAGCTTGTACTAATGAATGTCTTGAACTTGTTAAGAGTTATAGACAATATAATCAAGTTTTAGCTGATAAAGTTAATGCCAATGACCAAAAGGAAGATGGCTTTTTAACTCAAATCAAGTCACTAGAGGAGATAAATCAGAAATGTTTTGAAAATGAAAGATTTTTGAAAAATCGAGTTATTGCTCTAGAACAGGAATTGACTGATGCTGAACAAGCGTTGACCAATGCTAGAAATGATTACAACCAAGTCAAGACTGAGATTGATAGGTTGAGATGGGCCAAGAATTACTTTAGTAGCATGTTTAACAGCTCAAGTAATCTCGCATCTCCCTTAAATCACAATCATGACTCGGTCCCAGGTATCATTAAGAAAAACATACCAAGTGATGCCATACCTCATCTTGTTTCTGCTTGTGATAACCAGTTAAATGATACACCTGTTACTAATGCCTTGTGCAAGTCTACTAGTGTTTCTATTGACAGGAATTCTAAGCTGAACATGCATAATAAAGCCAACCTGCTAGCTACAATAGAATATGAGAAACCGGGAATCTCATTCAATGCCAATGCTAGCAAAGTCAAAAGGAATAAGAAAAAGAAGAATAAACACTCCTCTTCAAAGTTTGATGACAGAGAGATTGTGCCTGATCCACATGGTCTGCATAAACACTTTGTCAAACCCGGTCAAGATGAAGCAGATATGAAGGAAACTTCTAATTTGCAAGTTAAAGAGGGTGTAATGGGCAAAGTCAAAGTCACCACTAAAGTCAAATCTTCAAGAAGAAAGAAGAAAGTCTCAAAGAAATCTCAAGTGAACCAGAATGTAGAGTCTGACGGATCAAACAATCTAGAGACTCAGCAATCTGATGATCTTCACCTGATGGAAGATCTGAACAGACTTAGTGTTGAAGATGTTGACTTGCAAGTGAAGGAGCTGAATGTACAAAATGAGGAAGCCAGATCTGAAATGCATCGAGCTGCCTCCACTTCAGCAATATTTGAAAACCAAACTCATGATTAATTTTATGGTTTTTCAAATCATTTTAGACCTGTTGGTTGTAATTTGTGTGGGCAACTTGGACATACTGGTTGGGTTTGCGGCTACAATCCCTACTACCAGTACTATCACCAACCAACATTCGGTCAACACATGGGATGGAATTTCACTCATACTCCTTTGTATGGTTATGATCACTATGATAGTGGTTATGGATTTTATGATCCGTGGCCATCTAGAGTGAGGAAACCATATTGGAAGGAAACTGCCCCTGAACCGTCATCATTTGAGCAAGCACAAACCAATCTAATAAATGCTCAAAGGATGACTTGTTCTATGAGAAAGAAATGCAAACAAATTTGGGTTCCCAAAATATCATCGGTTGAGCCCAAAGTTGTTTCAAACGAATCGACCCTCAACGCCAAAGATCCAACTCTATGAGTTGTGTCTACATTTGAATAATTTCTCTTATTTTTTTTTTGGAGACACTAATATGTGAGACGTAAGTCGATCTGAGGAAGTTCTCCATTTTTATAAAAACCAAAAACAAAAAAAAATTGAAAAACCTCAAAATCCCCGAAACTGAAGTTTTATCAATTTAAGCATTGTTTGAGGGGGAATTCGTTGCATTCTGGTCACCCGATTTGATATATCCGGTGAAGTCTATTGTGTTTATCTTGATGTAGTGCAGGAATAGTTCCAGTGTCACTGATCCAGTTGTAAAGCATCAAACGAGGGGGAATAACAACTTTTTCTCCATGACTGTGTCGTTTGAAGCCTTACAAAATTATGTTGCTGATCAAATGAAGACCAAAGTGTTGAAGATTTCTCTTGCTGATCCTGAATTTTCCTAGTTGGTGTTTTGGTTGATCTTATGAAGTCTTATTACACTCCATTCTTCTACTGGTTGCATCATTACAGTGTCAACCTTGATGAACAGCTCCATATGCACAAGTTGTCAAGATTCTTAGAATTATACACAAAGAGCTTCACTGTGTCATTCTCAAATCATGAGTGAAGAAGGATACTCTGATAGGTAATTTGGACGATTAGTGTGGAAGATTTCAAAACAAAATACAAAATTTGAAAAACTGCAAAAATCTCAAAAAAAAAAAATTATGTGTTTTTCAGTCTTGTTTTAATTTCCTTAAAATCAGAAAAGTCTTGTGTCTACTATGGGAAATGATAGTACATCTACATGTATATACCTGACCATGAACTGGCTTGGATTAGGTCAGATAGTACTATTATATGATGTATCAGTAGGCTCAGCTATCAAAATAGTAAACTATGTCTTGTGATACACTTAAACTAAATTTGCAGAATTAATGATCCATTAAGTTCAAAAAAAAAAAAAAAACAAACAGCCTTGGATATGTTCTTGTAAAATTATCATGTTACTTGACTGCATTCTGTGAGGTCTTAAAACTTGTGCACACGTCATTTGTTTCTTCAGTGTTAAATGTCTGATTTCAAACCCGCGCACATCATAACTTGATGGCGCTCTATGAGACTCATCTGCTGAGGAAACTCTGACCTTGAGTCTCATCCGCATCCATAATAAAGCTGAGACACATCTGCTGTGAGAAATCACTGACCTTGTGTTCTTACGCTCCATCATTCCATCGAATAAAGTGAGACGTCATCTGCTGAGGAAACTCTGACCATGACGCTCTCACCCCGCCAAAATTCACCTTATAGTCATGAAAGAAGGGTTATCATGATTTCATGACTATATCCACGAAATCAGATCATTTAAAACTCAAGAAAAAGATGATTTTATTAAAGTTGTGTCACAGTACCTCTAGGTGTGTCTTGACAAATAGGTAAGAACGGATGTGAACTTAGTTGCATATGGCTCTCATTACATTCACTTAATATACTTAAAAGATAATCAAATTCACAGGCATAAGTTGAAGAAAAAGATGCATGAGCTTAGGTGGATAAACAATACTGATGATCATGTTAGGCTATTTTGTACCTGTTTGAAATATGAAGTGTGTCTCGTGTTGCGGGTAGATATGATCTCATATCAAGTACTTTTCACAAAAATCTATAAAAATCAAGAAAATCCCAAAATAGCAAAAATAGAGTCTCTCATTTGTTAAAGTTAGCTTAGTTTACTTTAGTAAAGTTTGTTTCGTTCAAAAATTACATCTTCCATACATATGTCGTTCGAATTCAAATCTTAAGGATCATGGAGCCGGTATTTCTTCTGATCTTTGCAAGTTTTTCAAGATGGTGATCATGTATGTGAAGACTCTCATTGAATATCATCATCTTAGGGGGAATTGTTGGAATATCCAAGATATTCCAGTCTAGTCCGTTGACTAAGTGAAGATGACAATATTCAATGATCGATTCTAAACGGGTCAAGTATCTGAAACATGAAGATTCCGTGGATCTAACATATTCTCTGAGGTTGAAGTTATGTACTTGAGTTACAAAATATTGGTAGTTATCTGAAGCAATCAATAGATTCGATGTGCATGAAGTTCAGTCTGTTATGGGAAAATTTAGTTTGTTAAGTGTTGGAGGTTAATGATCTGCCTAATTTGTTCTTAACGACTTGGGTAGTCATTGGCCTTAACGATCTGCTGCTGATGGTTTTAACGATTTGACTGTTGCTGAGATTAACGACCTGGCTGATTTGTTCCTAACGACCTGCATGAAGAACAAGGCTTAACAACTTGGTCTGTTGTGGTTAACGACCTGACCCAGTGAATGTGAGCCTAACTACTTGACCTGGTCAGTTTAACGATCTGCTTCTGCCTACATTGATCTGTTTGATGAATTTCTCGATGTTCAAGCCAATCTATTCAAGTCAACTTCAACAACACTCAAGATAACACGCGAGTCGAGGTTTAGCCGAACCGACTCAGCGGGTCATTTACCTCAAACGTAGCTTATTTTGTTTAACTTTGTTTCACTCCTTGTTGTTGCTATAAATAGAACATTTAGGTTATTTTGAGAGATGTTGGTGAGGTAGCCTAAGTGTGTGTTTTCTAAGGTGTAAATCTCCATTTCCTCTCAACACTTGTAATCCATTTGAGTTCTTCAATATAGCAATAAACATTGAGAATTTTATATTTGTTCTTCATGTTCTTCATTGATTGTGTGATTGAGCTTCTTGATTAAACTAGGATTCCGCCGTGTTTGATCTCGTACTTGTGAGATTCTCGGATCTAAGAGGACCTAACAAATGGTATCAGAGCTTTCGGTATGAACAAAACCCTTTTTGTTCTTGAGGATTTTGCAAGATTTAGCTCGTTTTGGTGAAGTTTTTGAAGATCGAAGGTTGCTTCTCAAGTGGAAATATCATTTGGAAGCTGATTTCATCATCAAATTCATCATCAGAGATCAGTTGGATAGATTTTTGGGCTGTTTTTCTTCAAAAACGGGAAGAACACTTCAAGAACATAAAGTCACTGTTCTTCATTTTTGGGATTGATTTGCTGAGATTTGGGTGTTGCTACAGTTTTGAGTATTGATCTACATCATCACACGAAGCTATTGGTTGTTGGAACATCCAAGATATTCCAGTCTAGTCCGTTGACTAAGTGAAGATGACAATATTCAATGATCGATTCTAAACGGGTCAAGTATCTGAAACATGAAGATTCCGTGGATCTAACATATTCTCTGAGGTTGAAGTTATGTACTTGAGTTACAAAATATTGGTAGTTATCTGAAGCAATCAATAGATTCGATGTGCATGAAGTTCAGTCTGTTATGGGAAAATTTAGTTTGTTAACTGTTGGAGGTTAACGATCTGCCTAATTCGTTCTTAACGACTTGGGTAGTCATTGGCCTTAACGATCTGCTGCTGATGGTTTTAACGATTTGACTGTTGCTGAGATTAACGACCTGGCTGATTTGTTCCTAACGACCTGCATGAAGAACAAGGCTTAACGACTTGGTCTGTTGTGGTTAACGACCTGACCCAGTGAATGTGAGCCTAACGACTTGACCTGGTCAGTTTAACGATCTGCTTCTGCCTACATTGATCTGTTTGATGAATTTCTCGATGTTCAAGCCAATCTATTCAAGTCAACTTCAACAACACTCAAGATGACACGCGAGTCGAGGTTTAGCCGAGCCGACTCAGCGGGTCACTTACCTCAAACGTAGCTTATTTTGTTTAACTTTGTTTCACTCTTTGTTGTTGCTATAAATAGAACACTTAGGTTATTTTGAGAGATGTTGGTGAGGTAGCCTAAGTGTGTGTTTTCTAAGGTGTAAATCTCCATTTCCTCTCAACACTTGTAATCCATTTGAGTTCTTCAATATAGCAATAAACATTGAGATTTTTTATTTGTTCTTCGTGTTCTTCATTGATTGTGTGGTTGAGCTTCTTGATCAAACTAGGATTCCGCCGTGTTTGATCTCGTACTTGTGAGATTCTCGGATCTAAGAGGACCTAACACTTTAACCTTGTTCTTGGACTTGGTTATACCTGTATCAGCAACCCTGAGCACAGCCGGTGTGGTCTTGATCTTGACATTTGGAAATAATTTCAGAACCTCATCTAATGTCTGAGCCGAGTAGTTAATCGCATGCATGCGATAATGCTCGGGTAAAGATCTGAGGAGTACATCCAAAGCCATCCCCTCAGGAATGGAGTAGCCGAGGTCGATAAGTCTGTCGTGATACCCCTTCATCATCATGACATGATCATATGCAGAGGAATTAGACGACATATGGCAGTTCACAAATGTTGAAGTGCCTTACATCGTTCACCCCTCTGGCTCAACTCAAATAAATCTTTGAGTTTTCTCATGATCTCATACGCTCCCATGTCGGTAAAGTTATACCGAAATCCGGTGTCATGCTAGATAACATAATCTCAGTGAGTTTCCGAGAGTCGTCACTGTGCTTCTGGATTTCCAATCGCAAGCGGTCGTTTAGCAAGTAAGACGACAAGCTTAGGATGGGTCGGTGAAGAACATATAGCTTTCCAAAAAGCCTCAAGATGTTCCTCAGGAGGGTTTGCAATGACAAGAAGTTCGTCTCAGTGAATGGGTCGAGAGATACCATTGAACTTAGAGGAACAGTGTTTTCAATAGCCTTCTGAAATAATGCAAAGTAATTTTAAATTAGTATTTTCGGTGTAAACCATTTTCTTATATAAATTGGTAAGATTTATTTAATAAGAAAATTGAGAATTCGATTAGACGATTTTACTTGAGTCCGCCAAATGAGCCTCAAGAGCAAACTCGTGTAACCAAACTGACAACGATTGTCAATCACGAAGTCTCAAACGCGACTCTCGTTTATGAGGCCGCATAATAGAATATATTTTACGATACGTTTAGCCTCTTTTTTTTTGGGTAAAGGGTTACCCCGGCGATTGTAGAGTGAAATCTCTACTAGTTCTCAAATGGGACATGCCCCAAAAGAGTTAAACACAAGAAACACACACAAACAAGAAAGACAAGCACCTAGAGACAATCTAGTAGAAGCATAGAGCTAAATCATATGAACCAATCAGCCTCCATCATCAATCCTTCCATCTCTATGAATCCCCCACTCCGCGAGAGTGTCTTGTACCCGATCCCATCGAACAATCTTAAGGCCCATGAGCTTGTACTGAACATCTTCAAATATAGCAGCAGCAACTTTATCCGGAGGCCTAGTATGATTTTCCCGGAATCTGATATTTCGTTCTCTCCAAAGATGGTAGACCGAAGCAGCAAGAGAAACCTTATACATAATCTCTTTCAGAACTTTAGAGCGGGCAAAGTGACTAATCCAGTTGACAATGGAACCCCAATCATTAGGAACGGTCATTTTCACCTTGTCACAAACCATGCGCCAAACCGACTTCGAGTAATTACATTCAAAGAAAAGGTGGTGATGTGATTCAATATCAGAATAGCATAAGTGACAACACATCATGTTCATGCAACCTTTCCGTCTATACCACCCCAGCAGTTTATCCTGAGTACGTAATTTACCTCTCAAAACTAACCACAAGAGGAAGGAATGCTTAGGGATGCAAGCAGAAAACCAAACCATGATAAAGAAAGCAATCGTAATCCCAAATGGTCAATGTGGCTGGCACGGTGTTGAAATACTCCAATATCCCCACCATGGAAGGTACCCTCGGCACCAAGTGCGTTGTTGAAATACTCCAACACTGATGCTCCGGTCAATACGTTCTAAGTTAGACTTGATTTTGGACGGCATGAACTATCAATTTTTATTTACTGGATAGGGATATTAAAACCAATTTCAATATTTAGTGATCGTTATAAACTCTATCATCACTCGGGATAATTATTTTAAATCACCTATTTAAAATATCTATGTGTCGCGAATGGTCAATGTGTTAACGGCATAATGGAATGGTCTTGCTAGAGCCATTTAGCAAGACCAGTAGGGACATGACAATTAAAAGTGAAAATCAAAAGGAAGGCAACTCTGTGCGTTCGTGGATCCGGTTTAGCTCTCACTAGCCTTCAGACTCCTTTTTGACGAGTGTATGATCTTCGGTCTTCGTTTTATAAAATTTGTTAACAACTTAGTAAACCTAGCTCTACCATTACAATTTTGAAACCCGAAAACAGCGGGTCCATTAAAACCAAATAAAAAAATACAATTGGGCCAATCAGAGAGAAATAAAACGCGCCAAAACATACAATCATGTATTAAAATTAAAAGGTGTCGGCCGTAACATACAATTAATTAAATATTGAATTAAACAAGTAATTCCTTTCACAATTTGGAAACGAATCGAAATTGCGAACCACCGGTTACTAAAAGACCGGTTCTGATTTACGCTTGGTGATCGTGGCTCCGATACCATTGTTGGGTTTTGTAGTGTATATTCGGGTTGCCCGTTTTTTATTATTTACCGACTAAATATACGGGTTAATTAATCAGAATTAATTACGCAGCGGAAATGAGGTTTTACAACGCGAATTTTAGTAAAGTCGTAGACAGGATTTAATCACCGTGTACGCGTAAATACAGAAATAAATTAAATAAATTAATTTAATTATCTAAACAATTTAGATATACCTTAGCGGAGTCTGAACAACCATTCGAGACACCAGGGTTCGACGAACTGGCGCTAGGATCAAGGGTAACGCCCGACTCGAACCGGCGAGTCAAGTCTTCAACCGACTTTGAAGACGGCACCTCAGACACCACGGGCGGGTTCATCTCATGAACCGGCGGTGGTGGCGGTAACGAAACCATGCTATGCAACATAACATTCCAATCGAATGGCTCCGCCGTACTTTATGACGAAACCGTTGTAGAAACGATTTAATCCGTCGCGCGTAGAGGCGGCGGAGGAAGTAGAGTAACGGCTGCAGCATACAATGGCGCCGACGACTTAGGGTTTTCACCCGATTCAACCGGGGAGGCACGCGAGGGCTCAAACATGGGCCTCGGTGGAGCGGGTAAAGCGAGAACCACCTGGTCCTCGCCAAAGATATCGACGGCAACGGCGGCGATCCGTTCTTGGGCGGCGACAGCCCGTTCTTGGGCGGCGACAGCCCATATGGCGGCGGCGGCGATGAGACGGGGATCTCTCTTCACCATAGCAGCGGCGGCAAGCGGCGGTGGTGGTGGCGGTTTATGGTGGCGCCGAAAAGAGAACGATAGGGGAGGGGGGCGCCGATCGAAAAAGAGAGGGAGGGGAAGGATAATTTTTAAGAGCCTTAGGGTTCTCCTACTTAATCCCTGCTTTTAATTCCTTGCGATGGGCTTTAGGTAGGCTAAGCCTATCTCGCGGTCCATTGCTCCCAAACCACTAAAACTTGCGATATTAATAATCCGTTAACCCGGTAACGACTTAGACAATATCCCGTCGAATATTCTCGTAAACTATTTTATGATAGATTCGTTTCGTTACATTTATTAAATAAATAACTATTATTTTTTTATTTAAACCGTTTGATTAATTAATTAACATGTAATTAATTATTTAGTTCGTTGACTCTGGTGTAACTCTTCCGGGTCAAAACTGGGTCGGTTACGTTAAATGTCGGTTCAGGACATCTAATATCCAGCAGGAAGAGCATAGGTGAGCAAGCTCGTGAAAGCGCTTAGTATAACTGGCAATGTCAGCACCGATCATAGTCGAGTTCCAAAACTCTACTTCCAATCTCTGAAGTTCCTCTCTGGGGCAATACTCGCCTCCCATGAGTGCCTTCATGTCATCCCTTGACATGGCATAAGTAAGATCAGGGCCGAGAGATTCAGCATACGAATTCCACCAAGAAAGAATTCCTACACTGAAAGTGCAGGTGGCGTACTTCACATTGTACCCATAAGGAAAGTTGCACATACGGAACACAGACTCGGTCTTTTCAAATCATCGGATTAGTCCCATAGTACCTTCCGTACCCTTGAAATTAGTGGGCTTGCAACTCATGAAATCTTAGTAAGTGCAGTCGCAACCACCTGAAACGTTATTCCAACATTTAAGGACAATTCTTCACAATTGTAACGAGCGGTCCGTTAACACTAAAGAAATCTCCAGCTTACCACGGTTTCGACCGTTAGAGGCGGTGTAACGGTCTGCTTCCGCGGTAGCTAGGGCATCTGCAACACGCTGAGTAACAAGGACTTCAATAGCAGCAGCATCTATGATAGGGGGAGGGGTGTCCCGGTTGACGGGAACACGTGGCTATTTTCTAGGCGGCATGTTTCTTAATTTCACAATGGCAAAAGAAAGAATAAGACATGATAAAAGTAACTCAACACATAGACATGACATACATAAATCTAACTACAACATACATAATAATCAATACATCACAACGTAATAAGTAGTGGAACATAACCATCATCAACATAGATTACTTATTTACAAGATTCATATCGGATACTAATATAGTCTTATGGAAACGCAGTTTCCCATCAAAATACAAGTCATTCATACATTAATAAGTGGGGGTTAACATATACCCCTAAGTTACAAACATCTCAAACTATGGTGAAGCATAATCAAGAAGAGCCAGAACGTCTGCAATCTGTGTGATGATCGTCAACAACAACTAAAGTGTCTGGGCAAACTCCTTAGCAGTGGGAACACGGGCAGCAAACTCCTCAACCGAATTACGAGTATCAGCAGCAATGCCACACACACCAGACATGTGTGCATGAAGAGAGTCAAGAGAACGGCTGAAAGAGGTAAGGTGCTCCTCAAGGGCAGAAACATAGGTCTCAAGAGGTGCAATCAGAGAGGAGGGTGCAAGAGTCTGAAGAATCGACTGCATGCGCTAGATGTCGTCATCACGACGAGCCACGGCAGTAAGAAGTGAAGACAAGATAGTCTCCAGGGGAGTCTCAGATGGAACAGGAGGATGGATGTTAGTGCCAGGAAGAGTCGGAGGGGGTGCAGAGGGTTCAACAGAGGCTGCAGCAGTAGATGACTCACCCACCTCGAAAGTGCTACCAGGGACCCTCATACGCTTCTTTGGAGGAAGCAGATCAGACACAGGAGGAATATGACAGATGGAACACCAAGAGTGCTACGATAAGGTCGGAAAGATGGAAAATGATTAGGAGAATAAGGGAGTCCAGGTCTCAGAGTAACCACAAGAGTATCTCCATCCACAGGCGGATTAGCAGGAGTGATGGCTACGTCGAACGAGGCAGTCTCGTCAGGATCCTCGTCAGGCTCCTCTTCGGAGTCTGAATCATCTGAAACAGCGAAGTCTAGGACACTCGTTGGGGAATGAGGATGGTGAACTACTGGAGCAGGAACATGAGAGGATGGCTTGTATATAGGCGACTTAGGTACATAATCCGGAGACGGCGGCATGGGCTCCAACGGGTCGGGAATGATCGCCAACTCGTCATCATAATCCGATGATATCTCCATGGGCTCAGAGGAAGACATGTTGTGAAAAAAAATTCCAAGTCATAATAATAGTTATAGGTTAGTTATAGCAGAGCTTAGGCTATAGTCTAGGTCATACTAATGCAACCTAGTTCCCTATAACATTGGCTCTGATACCAATCTGTCACATCCTGTAATTTCTGTGTCGGGCATGAACGAGATGGAATCATAGTCAAGGTTACATGAAACGATCTCTGGTTGGTTAAACAACTAAAGACGTTTTAAGGAGTCGAAAATATTTCATTTCAGATTTAGCAGTGGAATATAATAATAATAAGTTTCATTTGTTTCATAGTTTACAAAACAAGTATTAAAAGATTTAAAGACATGACACGTTAGGTGTTATATAGTGAAATCTCCAAAAGGCTAGTGTGACCATGACTCTAGATATATATGATAGATCCTAACGATAATGCACAAAAGAGATATCCCATACAAGAAAGCAGTCGATCAAGTACCTGAGAATTCATATACTAAAAAGGTCAACATAAAGTTGGTGAGTTCATAGGTTTAAGTAAAATAGAAATGTGATTGACAACAAAGTTTGATATCAGTTTTATCACCCATTTGATAATTTGTTAAGATGCTGTAAATTATTATAATTACCACGAACCTTGAATTCTGAAACTAACTGATTACCCACTTATGGTATTCTGTCTAGGATTACTGAACAGTGATTATAACAATATGTACCTTATTGACTGAAAACGAGAGTCAGGATTGGGGCTACCAATCAGGACAGGGGCGTTAACCCAATAGATCTATTCATGGGTCATCGTTTCATTTGAAATTAATCGGATTCAATTAATAGTGGGGCTTTGATCATAACATGAATCAACATGAAGATGGCAGGATGGACGAATAGTTCATGTAATCAATAACGGTAATAGACTATCTAATTATCAGGCATGATATGACTTATAAGAATTCTCCCCCAAAAGCATTTAAAACAATTTAAAATACGGGCCGTGAAGACTCATAGAAATGAGGCAGTGTCTGAATGATGTAACGGCAGATAACAGGCAACGTAGCAGTCCTAAATCAATATAAGATAGCTTAAGGTCTAGGGTTTGGATTGACAGTTAAGTCACTCCCAAATAATGGTCAAGTCTTGACATCATGATGACCCGGGTGGTTGTTGATAACAGACAAGCTTTAATAATTATTTATTCTTAATAAATAATTTAATTTTGATAACATTCCGGAAAAATAAAGTTATGTATATTCTCAAAATATATAAAGACTTTCCTATGTTATAAAATGATTTAGGCCAATATTTAATTTAATAAACATTAGTTTGAAACATGGGCTCAATTTCGTTTACAAAAGCTATTTGTGGTAAAAAGCCCGAAATGCCCGGTTTCCACCGGTATTTACCAATTCGTGTTACTTTCCAATATTATTAGAAAATAAGGTTATAATAATAAAAATATACTTATTTTTATTTATGAATTTCCAGAAAAATATACTTTTAGGATTTAAAACCTTAAGTGTCTGTTTTGCCGGTACGCGCCCGGTTTTGACAGTTTTGTCCCTACGACTAGTTTTAAGGCCCGATAAATTATCCAAACACTTTGTAAATATAACATAAGCTATTTTAGGTCCTAATAAGTGTTCCAAATCGGTTCAAACAATATTTTGCATAACCTTACAAAAACGGGGTTTCCGGGTCCGTTAAAAGTCCGTTTTAAAGCCGGTTTTGACCTAGTTTTAGCTCTAATCGAAAGGGATCTTTTTAGCCAAATTTTACCACTCATTAATATGTCTAAGTCTACTGTTAGGAAGTCCAAATATCCTGAAAATTTCGGAGTTGGTCCGAGGGGTCGTTTTTAGGGTTTTCGGGCTTATGTTTTGCAATTATGAGGTATTAGGATCATTTCCAAGCAAAGTGTCTTTACAAAATTTGTTCCAAAAGTGTCAAAAATAGTCCCTGATTTATGTACTTTAAACATGGTTTAAGGGGTGTTTAGCATTTCTAAGGCCATGGATCTTAAATTTTTAGGCATGTTAACATCTATAAACATAATCTAAGGCATAGAACATCATCAAATCGTTGAAACAAGTTCTAATTTCAAAATTAGTTAGTAAACTAAACATCATTAATTAAGATTAACAAAGATTATTTGATTTCTAGACTTTTATCAACCAAGGGTCATCAAAATCATCAAGACTTGTCAAAGAAATTAATGGATCATGGAAATGGACATAGAAACATGATCTAGCAAGATAAACATGAAAGGAAACCATAGAACTTACTTGTTCTTGAAAAGTTTTCAAGAAAAAGATGAGAAAAGATGATGATGATGCTTGCTAGTGGCTTGGAACTCCTTCTCTTTGCTTGTTCTTAGCCGAAAACTTAGAGAGAGAGTAGAGAGAGAGAGAGCCGTGAGGTTGGGGAGGGAGAAGAGAGGGTGGTAGGAGCTTTCTTTGTTTAGGTTTTGCAAGTGAGACTTGTGTGTGTTAAGTTTTATATATATGATGGAAAGAAAAAAAAGAGTAGGTGTTTGGTTGTGTGTTTGAAACCGGCTTAAAGGGGGGAGGGGGTTATGGGTTGGGGTTAAGAGGGAAAAAAGAGTGAGAGTGTTATTGTGAGTTGCTTGAAAAAGAAAACAAAAGTGTGTGTGTGTGGGTTGTGTTTCGTGACCGAGAGAAGAGAGAGGGAGAGGGGAGGGGGTCGGTCAAGGGAGAGGTGAGGGAAGAGGGATGATGAGGTGATGGTTGAGTGTTGGGTGGTTGATTGGGGGAATAATGATGGTGGTGTAAGGGTGAGGGAGGTAAGGTGGTGTAAGGAGGGTGGTTGATGGTGATGATCATTGCATGGGGTGGTCGGGCTGACGTGTAGGGTGGCGGCGGTGGTGAGTGTGGCCGGAGGTGGTGGTGGCCGGTGGTGTCGGGCGGACGGGGTTGGGTGGTGGTCGGTTTGGTTACATGCAAAACATGCAAAGGTGACGGGTTTGTTTTACTAGAAAATGAAACGGTTCGGTTCGGTTGTCGTTGCGAATGAATGCGATTAACGAGGTGAAAACTTTCAGTGAGCTTTGGTCTCGAGATTTTGACACGGGTGATGATTTATGGTGAATTCCAGATAAAAATATTTTATTTTTATTAAAAACGTCATACGACATGTTAAATAAATATTTAACGAAAACGGTTAAGTTTTTAGACAAAATGGTTAATATTTTCTACGCGTTGGGTTTTCACGTAAGTATTAGACGTCCGGGTTTACCAGTTTGTACGTATATATATATATACTACAAAATTGACGGAAATATTAGATAAAAATATCATTTTTATTTTTATTTTATTATTGAATTTCCATCGATAACAACTATGTTAATTCACAGTTTATGGTGGTTAGGTTATCGTTTTACCGCAGGGTCGCATCAAGACTATATAGTAGTTGGCATAATACATTATGCAAGTTAACAAACCTAGATTATGAGCACAATTAACAGATAAGCACGTAATTAAAAGGGGTTTTAGACTTAGGAAACTTACGGGTTGTCACAATAAATAATATTTTTACGAATACATGTCATCGTATATCTATAAAAAAAGGTATTCTATGAGGTTTAGCCGAGACTAAACATTGTGTTACAAGTCTGATTACTAGTTATATGGATTAGGGTTTGAAATAAATTAAACTATAAACATAAGGGGGACTAACTTAAACATTTTGGAACTAGGGGGTTTGTTTTGTTATTTAATTAAACTCCATTTTTAATGGAAGTATTATTCTGCAAATCTCTCAACCACCACCATTGAAACCCATTTATTATGATCATTAATGATGATTGGTTACTTCGGTTCAAAAACCCTTTTTCATTTAATATCGATCAACCATCCTCATTGTATTCGATTCATCAAAAGACTACCATCACCCTCTTATCCTTCGAGGGTTACTAACAAGGAAAACTGTCACACCCCGCCCCCGTTTAACCTGGGGATCGGGAAGAGCCAAGATCGATATGTTTAACTATCAAACATGAATACTATATAGATTTTAAATTTGTTCATTACATTGCAGGGAAAACATAAATTAATACAAAATAAAATAAACCAAGGCGTAAGCTAAAGGTCTTCTAATTCTCCATGCGCGCAAGCGTGACTAAGATAGATTCGTCTATCCAGGTCTTCAAAGCTAGGTACCTGATACATGCTCAAAAAGGATTTGCGTCAACTTTAAAGTTGAGTGAGTTCACGAGTTTAGTTGGAAGCAATAGTTGTAAAAATGTATCTTTCGTGTAGGTTTTAAGGAAATAGTTTTATTGGGGTATTTGCCCAAAAATGGAGTTTGTCAAAGTGTTCCCCAAAAAGTATGGTTAATAGATCATTTAGCAAAACTAGGCTTATCGTACGTTGTTAAAGATATGTTCATCGTTTTGATGGCTCGTCGACCATGGGATGCAATGGAATCGATGTAATATAATTTAACAATCAACCATCCTCTAACCGTCATGGTCCTCACCCAATTATTACGTGCGCGCGACCGCTCACCAATAGAGTCTTCCCGATGATAAAAAAATGTGGACCCTTCCATGGGGTATCGATGTGCCAAAAGTAGTATGCCGCCGTCATGAGAGGGTCCCAATATGTGCACGAGGACGTGGGTGCATTATCCTCAAATAGCAATATTCATATTACCCGCGGTTCCTTAACCCAAGAAATTAAGATTGTGTACATGCGCATCTAGAGGTGCAAATTAACTAGACCGAATGATGTATACGTGATCAAATAATAGAGCATCCAAACGAAATACATAGTTTATGACAAATGGGTTGCGTTCCCAATGTTCGGTAGAGCTTATAGGTTAGTTTTAAGATTAGTATTTGTGGGTTATACTTAGCTTAGTATTTGAGGAATTCATCCTTAGATCACACGTTAAATTGGTTGAATGGTTGTTATTGGGCCGATGGCCCAGTCACATAGGTGAATTAGTTTGGGCTTTGGGGCTTTCAGGTTATGGCAATGATGTTTAGACTGTAGGCCAAAATGGGTTAGGACTAATTTGCATGGTTTGGGTTTATTCCCAAAAGGTGTTTTGAAACTATTTTTGTTTTTTACAAAAATTATACCCGTTTATGGGAGTTTGACCCGCAGGGATTTACTAACCCGATCTTAGTAGGCCATTGGGCTAATGCATTCGGTTAGTGTATTGGGTTCTCCTGGTGGTTCGGGTTCTTGGTTTTAGTTTTAAAAAGTTATGTGATTTGTTTGGAATGGATCCGACACGGCGAAGGGGTCTGACCCGAATGTTTTGGATAGTGACAGTGGGCCTTGAAGCCCAAAATAGTTTGGGTTAATTGTAGAAAATAGTGGGCCGTAGCATGTTTATATTCCAAGAATATTACTGGGCCAGAGCCCATTTATATTTTACAAAACAGTGGACCATTAAGGCCCGGCTAGTATATTCGGTTCTTTTAGAAATTGGGCTAACCCGATTGTGTTGGTAAGCCCATGTATGTTCGGACCCGACCCGATTGCATGTATTATCCTAGTGGTTGTATTATAGTAAAAATTTGTTTAACACATAGATGTAACCTGATCTGAAGGCTTACCCGATTATGTAATGATTGTAAATCTATGCTTATGGTTTGAATTTTATAAGAACTAAGTTTGGGGGTTTGGATTAAGTGTTGGGTTTACTTAGAAAAACATAGGTTTTGCGTTATGCATGTAAAAAAGTATTAATAAAACATAATATGGGAGTGGATAGGAAACCAGGATCGAACCCGCGACCTCCCACTCACCAAGGTAGGGCTTGTACCAATCGCACTAAGGTTCTCATGCAATTAACCATTCAAAATTATTTTAGAGGCGTAAAAAAATGCAAAAATAAGGAATTCAGTGACTGTGGGGATCGAACCCACGTCCTTGGGGTTGCAGGTGTGTGATCTAACCACTGGGATAGGGATTGCTTAGTGTTAGTTCCTAATCTAAATTAGTTTTATCATTTTAGTATATAAGTATACTCGACCGATTAGTAACGCAATCCATGGATTTCCAAAATGTAAAATATAAATAGCAAGAAGACTAGTTAGGGGTTTATACCTTAAAAAACTCCACTGACTTATGGAGGTGGTTGAAGGTGACAGCTTGGGTTGGTGCTACGCCGGGTCCATTGGGATTGCACGGGTGCACTCCTTGTTATCCCTATGTATGTGTGGCTAGGTGGTGGCATCCAAGATAACACTGGTAGGTCGATGACAACTTCTTGGTGTGCTACGGGTTACATGTTAAGTAGAGGTGGTGGTTGGTGATGGTAAATGATGGTTGTGGTTGGTGGCAAGATTTGGGTCTTTTGGTACGGTGAAGTGGTTGTGGTCTAGAAGCAGGATATGGTGGTTGTTCGTAGGGGTACGGTGGTTGATGAAGGTGTTGGTGTGGATGCATGGTGGTGATCGATTGTGGGTTGTAGCTCGATTGTAAGGTCGTAAAGGATTTGTGAAGTGAAGAGGTGAAAGTCTGTTGCTCGGATGGTGGAGGTGGTAATATAGCCGAAGGGGGGCGGGGGATTACAGACCATTAGGTAGGGAGCCAATGAGGAGGCCGGCCCTTGCATGGATCCTCATTAGGTAATGGTTGAGTGTGAGATGGAAGAAGCTACCTCCACCTATTTGTGGTAGCCATGCATGCAAGCTTATTGGTTGTCTTACATGAAAATCTTCATTTCAAGTCCCTCATGTTTGCCATCCTTGCGAGTTGGTCCCTTAAGAGGTGGATCCGGGTTATAGTCCACGTGTAAGGCTATCTGGGTCAGGGATGGTCCTATTATGGATTCCTAGTTGGGCTAGAAGGTGTGTTGGGCTTGTTGGGCTGATTTTGTGGTTCTTGGGGTTATCGGGTTAGTGCTATCGGCTTAAGTTCGGTATTGGGCTGAAGGGTTTTGGGTTAGGTAGAACCGGTTAGGGTTAGGCTCATCGGGTTATGGTACAGTTTGGGCCTAAAGTCTCGGGTTTGGTTTAGGTTTAGGGCGATGGTTTTTAGGCTTGCTTTGTGAGCTTGTCCCAATTAGCTAAGCACAAGTGGTTTGAGCTAATGGTTTGTCCTAGTGGGCTTTCTAAGCTACTGGGCTTGGTCTCATTGGATGATCTGTATTGTATTGATTGTTAGGGTTGGATTTAATTGAGATACTAGACCTTACATATGATTGTAAATAGGTAGTGATTACACATATGCTTTTATGAACATGTTACGTAAAAGTTACCAGTATTTTCATATAGTGAAAGTGGTACCGTGTAGTGTGTGGGTGTTACATTCTCTCCGTGTTAAGGTAGTTTTGTCCCAAAACTCAAATTGAGTTGCATGTTAGGAGAATTTCGACACATGTGTCAAAACGTATTTCATGATATAGTAGAAGAGTGTGTGAAAACAAGTGTAGGAAGAGTCTATTAGTATAACCAAAGCAAATAAAAATAGTGAATTGGGATCAAAACATGTCGTTCTAGGGCACACATATATGTACACATATATATGAGTACGTGTGAATCATGAAAGTTTTAAAAATAAAATTTGTATGTTGGCGTCGTATAAAAGAGTGGTTGGAAATGTGAACAATATATGTTGTAGGTGTTACAGTGTAGAAGGAGGCGACGATGAAGAGAAGGCATCCTAAACATGTTGGAGAAGTCAAACGTATTAATCTACCAAGCTTGGCATTGTTCTTGGGGTTGTCCTTCTAGGTTGTTGTTCATCGTGAGTCTTATGAATTTTCGTGTAGCCACTTTTGTCACTCACTCGAACGGATTTCGTAAAGGTGATTGGTTTTGGAGTGTTTCTTGTCGTCATCCATGCTTGCGAATTATCTTCCCATGTATTTTTCTAATACATTTCTCTCAGTTCCATCTTAACTTATCTCACTGTTAGCTTCATTGCATTTTGATACCGTTGTCGCACGAGCCCCTTGGGACTTGTGGGTTTTGGGCCCACTTATTTTTGTTGATGATGAGGTTGTCCTAAAAGGCAAGTATGTGATTTCAGAAGTAGGCTTCCCATGTTAATGTTGGATATTATATGTCCTGACCCGACAAATCTTGAACCCGACCCGGTTACGACCCGTAAGAGTTACGCAGGGTGCAACGAACTCTAAACCCGCTTAAATAGTTACCGGTAAAAGAAACGGAAACTTTTGATTATATATATAAATTATTTATACTAGTTATAAATAATTAATGATCAATAATATTATTATTAACCGGCTTAATAATAATGGGTGAACGATGTTTAAATAAAAGTAGTTTTATTTAAATTCACGATCGAGCTATTCGTTTGTGAAATTTTTTACTAACGTTTGACTCGTGGGCTCGCGTACGAAATGGGCTTCATATTCGAGAGGGGGCCGTCAAGAATTGGTGATCATCTAATATTTATTAGATGATTAGGGATGAAACCTTAATCTCCTCCCCAATTAGTCGACGGCAATAAAAAACAAAAAGGAGAAGATTTCTCCTTCTATTTTTCCTCTCGACGCAAAAACCCCACAGACGGCTTCCACCGCTTTTTCGCCAATTGCCCCCACCGCTATTCTCCGGTGGCCATCTTCGAGCCACCATATCAAGGGTTGTTGCTAGTCGGGGTGTTCCGTCAGTCAACGCCCGTAGACCACTTTACAGTCTAGAGATCGTCGCCTCGTACACCTTGTAAGGAATATTGCGCTTGGAAGATTTCCGGTTGAATGTCAATTTTACTATGTTCCGGCTGAAGTTGAAGCGGAATTCT
>JBCNJP010000007.1:43075838-43135838 GCA_039602395.1 Deinandra increscens subsp. villosa | reverse complement strand
AGGGAAAGGTGAAAAAAGAAAAGAAGGTTGTCGGGCGAAAATCCTAATTATCTTTATCTAAATTTAGGTTCCATGCCAACACCTAATGCGTTGGTGTCTCTTGTCAAATTGGCATGAGCACAAATATAAAAGCCATTGTTCCTCTGTGGTCGTCCTTCGAGTGTGGAGTAGATCGTCTTCATGATGTAGCATGTTACGGGAAGAATAGAGAGGAAGAGAAAAAAAGGTTAGAATAGGAGGATTGCTCATATAAAAAAGAGTGCACAAGCTCCTAACTAAGTCGAGAGGTTTAGACGCAAAAAGATCAAAGAAAACGTCATGTGTTTCTTGTAAGAAGTGAGAGACTATTTTCTGAAGGTAAGTCTAGCCCACAAAAAGCAAAAACTCAAAACAAAAGTTGAGGAGAAAACGGTTTAGGTGGTGTGATTCCTAAGGTAATATCTATAAAAAAAGAAATATCAAAAGGAAAAATTCATAGCAACGTCGTCGTCATCTAAAAGTTGAAAAGCTACTGTAGTCGTCCGTCAGAAAATAGAAGAGAGGTGATAGAAAAATTATGATGTGTGTGTAAAAATCAAAGATTAATCGTGTTTCTAAATAAAACTAAATTGTAAACGTTTTCTTTCTTGCACATTATTGTGACTTCTACGTGCATATAGTGTCTAGGGAGACGCTAAATTCGTACTTTGTATAGGTATTGTTGCTTATTTGGTAGGATTTTGTTGTTTTGGATGCATATCCGTAGGATAAACATCTATATTTGTATGTGTATTTTTTAGGATTTCTAGTATGTGAATAGTGAATTTGTGTATAATTATGTGAAAGAAGTATTAAACTTAGTGTTCATAGGGCAATGTGTGAGGTATGAGAGGTAGGAACCATACTCACGAGTGTATGTATATGTGATTTGTTCAGTATTTTGTGTGTTCATTGATTGAGATACAACTCAATCGCGCGAAATAAGTAGTGTGCTATACAAGCATCGTTGCCATTCGAGTGTTGCATTCAGGACTTTATCCTCGGAAGAATTTTTAGAATCCGCGTGTAGCGGCAAATTTACGGTTGTATGGGCCTTTATACAAGCGTCGACTTTCCGTACAAACGTACTCTATTGGTTTTCCTCAATAAATGCGTGTTGTGTTGTATCTTAGTTGGTCATTTGTGTTGTTGGTTAGGTGTCCAACATTTAGCTCCTCAATAAATGCGTGTTGTGTTGTATCTTAGTTGGTCATTTGTGTTGTTGGTTAGGTGTCCAACATTTAGCTGCTTAGGACTAAAAGCAAAGCTGGCTAGACTAAGGCATAAGCAATTATAACTAGAGGCAAAAGTAGTTATACTAGGGTACATGTTCTAATTTAAGTATGCTAACAGAAGTTTGTGGTTTCCAAATAGCCGACGAGTTTCATGACACGATAAAACTCTGAGAAAAATAGTTGGTTTGTATTGTAAAAAGGCATGAGCATGTATAGGCCTAGGGGTACTTGGATACTAGAGGTATCATCTTACCTAAGGTGTATGAGTTCATTTACCTTGTGTTCCTAAAAATAGTAGTAATCAAACATGATTGACCACCTTAAAGTTCCCAAAAGTTTGAAATAATTGAGAGAATGTAAACAACTTTGGTTGTAAAATTATTGGTATGTTTCAAGTAGTAAAGAGGGTTTTCGCAAAAGTTTTGTTCTCAAAACGTTTAGTTTTTAAGAGTGTTGAAACTTGTAGCACCCCAAACCGAATAGGGCTAACGTGTCACTCACAGAGTAAATAGAGATAGCAACAATCCAAAAATACTTAAGTCAGTGCTCAAAATCCAAGAATCCAGGGTTCAAATAAAAACATAACAAGTCCAAAGAAAATAATAATTTAAATAAATAGAGTTTAAAAAATCAGCATAGTCTCTTTCCCTAATCCATTTTACTCTCTCTTGATCTCTTTCCCCTTTTCCCCAGAAGTACCTGTCATAATAATAAAGAATACACAAGAGAAAGAAAAAAACGGCTGAGCCAAAAATTGCTCAGTAACGGTGGAACAATAGCATAGCAATACAACGTAACAACGAGGATAAAACAAATATACGACTCAGAATAAATAAATGAGACATATCAATAAGGAAATACCCATTTGAGCCAGTAACAATAACAATATGTACATTGGCTGCAGCCCCAATGTACCAGTAATGTGATATGGGAGTGTGGGCACACACACCTACCCTATTCACCAATAACAGTAATTTTCCTAGGATCGATCCATACGCCTCTAATTAACTAACTAGTGCAACAACTTAGCACATCATTAACTAGTTCGAGACGCCGTAGCTAATCGCTCCGCCACAGATAGAGCACGTCAAAAGGTGCCACAATTGACGCCCTATGGTCCCCATAGGTGGATGTGCTCGGGTATTGAGGCCAAATAAACGGTAACATATACAAGTCAACACAAAAGTATCGATAACCTTAACTCTAAGGTATAACAATGTTTATATCCAATGGGAACATGCGATAATGAGTACAACGGAACTATCCTATCGCATGTAAACAATTCAATAAAATAATACAATGCCTATTAACATTAATCAATGAAACGGTATGACACTAATCAATGAAACGGTTCAATAAGGCAGTTACGATGAAAACACTCGAAGCAATAAGATACGAACTCAGCGAAAATAATTAAGCTACGAGGGAAAGGTCGAAAAACCGCACCTTAGCTTATAAGCAAGAAAAGTCAACGGTAATGCTATGCCGGTGTCAAAAATCTCGAGGACCTACATTTAGTTTATATACGATAATCTTGATTTTTTGCTCGGATGATATCCAACACAAATTTATTTACAAGTGTGTAATTGTATGTAACTACTTAAAATTGTTTTTATTCATTCCGTACATTAAGAAACCACAGAGGCATCCTCATGGTTGGCTTTATTGGTTTTCATTTTGATTCATATTCATATTCATATTAACAAAGAAGGTAGCTTCGATGTCAATCTAAACCAAAGTTTAGTTTAGTTCAATACAAAGTTCCATGATTATTCATAGAGTACATGTGTATATATGCATTAGAAATAAAGTCTTAGAGCCAAGTTTTTGTTGCCAAAACAGATGGGTACAGTGATTGAATCCAACTACTAACACTGACGTAAGAGATTAACTAAGAACATAATGCTTACCTTTAGTAGGAAGCGGAACGGGTTAAAACACGGGACTTGAATAGCTATAACAGCCGTTCTAGGTGCAGGTAGAGGCTGTATTCCAACATAAACGATCATACTTCATACATAGTTTATGGCGATTACAACCAAATAACGAAATGGTGGTAAGGATGGATACCTCAATCGTCGAACGGGGTCGGTTTATGTAACTTGCGACGGAACCACCGTACGGATCGGAATGAGATGTTAAGGCATGAAATGGGACTATAATCCAAACAGAACTAGTCAATTTAATAACCAAATTTGTAAAGTTTCTCAATGCGCGGCTGGGTTGAACGCTACCTGAATAGTCGGACATGTATCGAGTGAAGAGCAACACGCTAGTTGTGGCGTAATGCGGAGCTTACAACTGCGCCGGTTACCACAAAGTGAACAATTTTAAGAGATTAATCTCGTGGAAGCAAAGCTTGACATTAAGGAGGGAGAATACCGATTAAGGTGCCTAAATTCGCGAATCGACGCGACAATCAACTGAAGCCCATTGATAACTAGGCGGTTCGGGAAGTGGCTGACTTGGCGGTTCGTGGGGTTGGATCGGTAGGGCTCGGAGGAGCAAGGCTCGTAACAGGGGGTGTTCTTGTGAGTCAATTTCTTTAATTATGGAAGAGTTTAGGGAGTTCGTTTCAGGGTATATAACCGTGATAAACATCGTCTTCATCCCTATTTCTTAGCCGATTGTTATACCTATACGCGACATAGACTTCAAATTTTGAATTTTGCGATGTTGAAGCAGGGGAAGATTAGGATTGCTGCTGTACTTGGGTCAAAACGAGTCACGGGTCGGAGCTTTACAATTAGGCCAAAAAGGTTTGCGTGATCTTTTAATAAATTGCAGATTGCGTTCCTTGATTTCTTTAATTTGTAGTTACATGGTTTTATTATATGACTTATTATTTATATAATTAACAAAACAAATTGGGAGTGCCTACTCATAAAATCCTGTGCATCGTCTACACTAATTAATTTCTGCCACATGTCATGTTCCTCCAGTTAAATGCTAAGCTGTAATCTAGAAGTGGATGTCATATGTTTTGTTCATTTTTTCTTCTATTCTCTCTTCTCTCTGCTTTCTATGTTTTTAGTTGTCCTATCTTCACAACACATATTTGTCTTCTTTCTCTATCTCTACAAACTCCACCAATCCATCGGCGTAGCTTCTTCATTAGTCACTGTAGCTTCTTTTTATGTTCTGTTGAGATAAGCGAGGGAGTATGTTTTGGTGGAGTCGCAAGTGGTATTTTTTTTTGTTACTACTTGAATCTGCATCGCTGTGTAATTTAATGGGCAGAGGAAATCGAAATCATCAGCGGTGATCTCATTAACCAGCCAGGGGGGTTCACCGTTTTCTTCACAGTGATCAAACAAAATCTGATGCAACATGAGGCACATGTTAAACGCCTGTCTACACCGACACCTGCTTCGGGTTTTGTGTCGGAACAGATTTACAGCGACATGTAAGGTTGTGTATCTCCTCAAAACACTATTGGGTTTGAATTGAAAGTATTAGACATTGGAAATCAGAGAAAAAAGGTTGGAAGTTGTATTATACCTTTTTGTTGTATTTTGTACAAAGCATCAAGCCACAATTTATAGGAAGCCTACAACTGGTAAACAAGGAAATACATTGAGAAATGAGCTGGAAAGTAGGGCTGGAAATGAGCTGTAAGTTGACCCCTTAAGCAATCCCGTAAAACATCCTCAATCAAAGTCTTTCCCTTTTAACACTCCCCCTCAAGTTGAATTGTGGGATCTCCAAAATTCAACTTGGCCAAACAATCATTGAAGATTCTTCCATTTACCGCCTTGGTTAGAATATCGGCCAGTTGGTCCTTTGATCGCACAAATGGTAGTTCAATAATTCTGGCTTCCAACTTTTCTTTGATGAAGTGCCTGTCTACCTCCACATGTTTTGTTCGATCATGTTGGACAGGATTTTCTGAGATTTGAATTGCTGCTTTATTGTCACATATAATTTGGTTGGCCCTTTGGGCGGAAACCAATTTCAGTTAAAAGTTTTCTGATCCACAAGACTTCAGTCAAACCCCTTGCTATTCCCCAGAATTCAGCTTCTGCACTCGATAGAGGTACCACCTTTTGCTTTTTGCTCCTCCAAGTAACTAGATTCCCGCCAACTAGGGTAAAGTAGCCTGATGTTGATCTTCTATTTCCTTTATCCCCCGCCCAGTCTGCGTCAGTGTATGCTTGGATTTTCAGATGCCCGTTTGCTTTGAAGAGGACTCCATGACCAACTGTTCCTTTAAGATACCTGATGATTCTCCACACCGCTTCCATGTGATGAACCTGAGGCCGATGCATGAATTGGCTTACAACTCCTACTGCATAGGCAATATCAGGACGTGTATGTGAAAGATATATGAGTTTCCCAACCAAACGTTGATATCTTTCTTTATCTGCTAACTTGGCTTCTTCTTCCATATGAAGTTTGTGATTTATAATTATTGGAGTGTCAGTAGGCTTGCAGTCCACCATACCTGTCTCTGCAAGAAGATCTAGAATGTACTTTTTCTGACATATGAAGATTCCCTGTTTGGACCTAAGTACTTCTATTCCAAGAAAGTACTTTAGTCTGCCCAAGTCTTTCATCTCGAAGTCCATGAACAGATTTTCCTTTAACTTGATCATCTCTCATTTATCATTTCCTGTAATGATCATATCATCAACATAAATAATTAAGCACGTTATGAGTTTCCCTCTTCGTTTAAGGAAGAGGGTGTGATCAGAGTTACTCTGGCGGAATCCATATTGCTTCATAGCTAGGGTGAATCTGCCAAACCAAGCACGAGGAGACTGTTTTAACCCATAGAGGGATTTTTTTAAGCGACATACTTCCCCACTTTTGAAGTTGTCGGAAAATCCAGGGGGGGGGGGGTTCCATATAAACCTCCTCCTCAAGATCCCCATGAAGAAAAGCGTTTTTGACATCGAATTGGTGAAGTGGCCATCCTTCGTTTGCAGCAACCGAGAATAGGACTCTGATTGTGTCGAACTTGGCAACTGGAGAGAAGGTTTCGGAGTAGTCGATTCCGTATGTCTGAGTATACCCTTTAGCAACCAACTGGGCTTTGTATCTCTCGACTGTTCCATCTGGCTTGTGTTTTATTGAAAAAACCCAACGACATCCAACCGTTTTTTTTCCAGCTGGTAAGGTACATTTTTCCCATGTGGTATTCTTTTCTAGCGCATTCATCTCTATTTTCATTGCTTCTTCCCAGTTCTTTGATTTTAAGGCTTGTGCGGCAGTGTTGGGAATTTCTTCCGAGTAGAGAGCGGAGATGAAGGCTTTAGCTTCCTCTGAAAAATTTCCTGTAGCCACATTTGCCACAGGATATTTGGAATGTCGAGGTTCTTTTTCCGGGGTGAATCTTTTTGGGGGAACACCTCTGTTAGTTCTCGGAGGAAGAACATATCTTTCATGTATTGTCTCCGTCTCGTTTTGTTGGTCTTGTGGCGGAGTATGTTGTTCTTCCTGCAAAGATACGTCCTGTACACTCTCATGATTATAAGGGTTAGATAAATTTCCAGAATTATCATCTTCATTCGTTGAGAAATGACTTACCTCAGACGTCAGGTCGGGGCGATCATGATCGTTGACACTGTCTGTCGGTGTCTCAGACTGGACGGGCAGTGACTCAGTTTGGGTACTATGATTAGCCTCTTCTGGCGATGCCACCCAACTCAACCAATTCAACGTGTCATTCCATTCTCTCTCCTCCTGACCGTTGGATTGGGTATGGTAAAAGAATTCAGTTTCAAGGAAGTCACAGTTCATAGTAGTGAACACGTGACGCCTTTTGGGGCTAAAGCACCGATATCCCTTTTGGTTGACTCCATAACCCACAAAGACACATTTTTCAGCACACGGATCGAGTTTAGTGCGTTCTATTTTAGGTATGTGAACAAAGACGGAGCAACCAAAGACTCGTGGTGGAAGAGTGAGTATGGAGGGAAGCTATGTGAACTTTGACAAGGTTTCGAGAGGAGTTTTGAGTTGAAGGGCTTTGGTTGGGAGGCGATTAATTAGATAGGTAGCTGTAGCAAGGGCTTCAGGCCAAAACGATTTAGGGACTTGAGATTCGATCATGAGGGCACGAGTTATTTCAAGGAGGATCCGATTTTTTCGTTCAGCTACACCATTTTGCTCAGGTGTATGAGGACATGTGGTTTGATGAATTATTCCTTTTTCTAGACAAAACTGTTTCATGGTGGAGTTCACAAATTCTCCTCCATTATCGGAACGAAGGATTTGGACTTCTTTTTGGAATTGGGTTTTAACCATTGTACAAAACGCAATGAATTTATCAGAAACTTCAGATTTTTGTTTTAAGAAATAAATCCAAGACATGCGGGTGCAGTCATCCACAAATCTAAAATGTTGCCCCCCAGTGACTTCAGCGGGACCCCAAACATCAGTGTGAACTAATAAGAAAGGAGATTCAGCTTTCGTGTTATTCGGTTTGAAAGAATGCCTATGGCTCTTGGCCAAAACACATGTTTAACAACTTAATAATTCATTTGAAGTAAACATTTTTGGGAATAAAAGTCGTAAATAACCCGTGGATGGATGCCCCAACCTTCTGTGCCACAACCAAGCTTCTCTATTGGTAGTTCCATGAGCGAGCATCACAGTACCTTGTTGAGTCACTTCATCCACGTAATACAGTCCTTGACGTTCAGTGCCACGTCCAATGATCATTCCCGTCCTGATATCCTGTAAAATACAAAAGGTAGGATGCATTATTACAGTGCAATTCAACTCTTTTGTCAAGTGACTAATTGACAATAGTTTATGTGACAAGGATGGAACATAAAGACAGTTTGATAACTTTAGGGTTGGTGAGATATTAATCGTCCCACCACCTTTTACTTGGACGATTCCACCGTTGGCGGTTTGGATATGTGTTCGTTGTGGTTTTGTCATTGAACACATGTCTTCAAGTTCAAATGTCATGGTATCCGTCGCGCCACAATCGAATATCCAAGCTTTATTTGGTTTTTCACAACTTGTTGCCATATTAGCTTTACCAATGGAAATATTTTCTGTTTTGTTTTTTTCCCTCGTGAGTTTCTGAACCATATTTCTATTAAAGCACTTTTGGGGGTTGGTTTTTTTTATTTCTAAAAATTGTGTGTCATGTGGGAAGTTTTCTAGAATTTCACGGAAAAAATACTTGGGGTTTAAATTAGAAGAAAAAGAAGTGTGAGGGCTTGAGTGGTAATACTCAAATCCTATACCTGGTCCTTCTCCCTTTCCTTGTTCATTGCGTACAGCCACTCCCCCAAACCCAAAATCATCGCCGCTGTTCTTCTTTGGCTGGTCACCGCCGTTTCCGGCGACTTCAGGGCCGCCCACGACAAGATCCGCCTTCCCGTCAACGCCCTTCTTGTGACCGTCGTTCCACCAATCTGGATACCCCACAATTTTAAAACACTGATCTTTAGTATGTTTGGACATTCCGCAGTGGGTGCACTTGAGTCGGGACTTGTCAATCCGAGACACCGAACCTCCTTTTCCAATTGGCTCCAATCGACGATGTCCCCGCGAGACCAGCCCTAAACCTTCTGTTCCAATTGCTCCGATGGTGACTAGCCCCGCCGCCACGCCTGTCTGTGGCTGACTCGAAGTACTTCCGAGAATGCCCTGATGCGCCATCTCCTTCCGAACAGCAGCGTACGCACCAAGAACGTCTAACGAAGAATTCCTCTTGGGTCATATTGTCGATCCAAAGAATTAAGAAATTGGAATAGCTTCTGTTCAGATCTGATCGTGTTGTACGCGGCTATATCAGTTGCACATGTCATGGGATTTGGGTCCCTCCGATCAATTTCACTCCAGATACCTTGTAAGGTTATCCAGAAGTCCTCCAAGGTTGAACCGTTCTGTTTAATTCCGTTGGCCTTGACATGGAGGTCAAATGTTTGAAGTTTATCTTTTCCACTACTGTAAGTGGTCACCAAGGCATCCCATAATGTTTTTGCAGTGGGAAACTCGGTAAGATTACTTGCTAAAGCGGGCTCGATGTTTTGTATAAGCCATGAGAACACGATAAGATCATCTTGTTCCCATTGTTCATACCCTTCGTCTGTCTTGTTTGGTGGATCTGGTTTGCCGGATAAGTGGCTGAGCAAAGCTTTGGATTTGCCCCCAATGGCAACTCGCATCATACGAGCCCAAAGGGCGTAGTTCTGGCTATTTAGCTTAAGACTAATCTTCAAGCTGTCTGAAAGGCTTTGTTTCTGGGGCTGGTTAAGGTTTGACTTGAATAGGTTTGCAAGTTGAATGGCAAGATCATCATTTTTTACACCATCGGCCATGGTAGAATTTCGGTTATTTGGGAGGTAGGTGATGAGCAGGTTGTGTTGTTTGGCCCTAGGACCTCTCAACACTGCTCTGATACCATATTAGACATTGGAAATCAGAGAAAAAAGGTTGGAAGTTGTATTATACTTTTTTGTTGTATTTTGTACAAAGCATCAAGCCACAATTTATAGGAAACCTACAACTGGTAAACAAGGAAATACATTGAGAAATGAGCTGGAAAGTAGGGCTGGAAATGAGCTGTAAGTTGACCCCTTAAGCAATCCCGTAAAACATCCTCAATCAAAGTCTTTCCCTTTTAACAGAAAGAACAACGGCAACCGAAGATTTGGTAGAAGCAACGACGAAGTTGAAACAGCGAAAAGAGCAATGGTGCATTCTGAAGAAATGAAAGAGAACTGATTGGTGGTGAGGTGATGGGTGTTCTCAACTTGGGGTTAATTTTTTGGTGAGGAGAGCCAATATGTTTTCTTGATAAAATGTTGAGGTATTAGTGTATCAAAAAAAAAGAAAAAAAAAAAGTTAGTGTATTCCAAAAAAATAATTAGAATAAACGGTCAAATACCACAACCAGTTGGCTTTAACTTTTAATCTTAGAGTTTGTTTTAAGAATTAACGTACATGCTGAAAAAAAATTCAATTTTTAAATATGAAATATGTATACTCACGTTCAATTCGATAAGTATTTAAACAAACATGACGCGACTATAAATATCCTATATTACTATTGTCCTATAAGTTTTTCTAAATTTGTATTTGATGTATTTGTATAATTTTTGGACTATACATTGCACCTGGTACGTCATCTATTCAGCAATCTAAATATTTGTATGTTATGTCAATACGATATAAAAGTACCCGGTCATCGGATAAGTATAAAAGTAGTTTGCCATGAGAACAACACTATAAAAAAGATGATCCGTCGTAACGCGCGGACGGATTACCATCTATATATATTAACAAAACAAATTTCTAGACTGTGAGTATATTTACTATACTTCGTTTGAACAAGTAAGATGAGGTCACGTGTACATATTTTACACGTGTCGCAATCTGATTTAATTTCTTTTTAAGTTGCGCTACTGTTTTAGTTTATATTTCTTTCATTCCGGTTTACTTCACATATGTGTTCCTAGGCGAGTGGTTCAGCGTTTACTATCTAACTGAGAGGTTCCGGTTTCGAACCTCTGCTCCTTTTTTTAAAAAATTTTCTCACTACTACTAACGGAATATATATTGTTTTTGTCTTTTCACTATTAATGGTTTATTTGTGGGAGTGATAGTTACTTTTATTTTGAACCAAGAGGTCTCAATTTCAAGACATTTTGGCTACTTTTTTTTTGTTTATTTTTTAGTGGGTTTTGTCAACAATAATTTGAAGAAAAAAAAAACAACATAAAAATCTCAATGACAAATGCATGACCTGTCGTGTATGGTATGTATTTTGTTGAACGTGTATATTTTGTTTGAGGTGAATACGACTTATTTGCTTTTTTCACATTTACGGTATTTTTAACACCCGTTTTCGTATTTACACTATTATTTCTAACACCCGCCGCAACGCGCGGGGTAGGTAAATTTCTTGTTATAACTATTATAGTTTTATTAATTTGTTTAAAACAAGGCTACGAAAGATAGCTAATTTAAATCAACTTCATTTCAGTAACAATCTTAATTTTAACTTATGTTTTTTTTTTTTTTTTGTTATTATCAGTTGTTTCCATTAATAATATCAATTTACGGTTATTTCAACTCTTCCCTTCTAAAAATAAATTCCGTCCTCGAAATTCTAAACCGTGCATAGCAAGAACCTTATATGACACATTGGATAAATGCAATTTGTTAAGCACATAAGATTTTCAAACGATGATAACGCTAGCAATCAAATTTAGACGACATTCTTTTAGTTTTCAAATAGAATAGTATACTTTAAACAGATGATTTCTTTTGTCTCCCACATCGCTTCACGTTCAGAAAGATTTTTCCATAGAATTTTAACATATGGTATAGATTTTCGTCTCATGACTCGTTCTTGACGATCAACAATAGCTTCAGGTTTTTCTTCGTACGAAAGATCTTTTTGAATCACATGCCCTCAACAGAGATAGATGGAAGACAATATGAACGTGAGAAAGTTGAGATGGTAACGCCAAATGATATGAAACTTCTCCATCTCTTTCAAGAATTTCAAACGGACCGATAAAACGAGGACTAAGCTTTCCTTTTATACCAAAACAACGCACACCACGACATGGTGAGACTTTAAGAAAAACATGATCTCCCTCCTTAAATTCCAAGATGCGACGGTGCTGATCGGCGTAACTCTTTTGTCTAGTCTGAGCCTCTTTCAACTTTTCTGGAGCAACGCCGACTTTATCATTGGTGACCGCAACAAGTTCTGGGCCTTCAGTTATCTTCTCTCCTAGCTCATACCAACATATAGGAGATCTACACTTTCGACCATAGAACAATTCGAACGGAGCCATATCGATGCTGGCCTGCTAGCTATTATTATAAGAGAATTCGACTAGGCATAAATACTCATCCCAGTTTCCAGTCCACTCAAGTGCACACGCTCTGAGCATATCTTGTAAATGAAAGGCCATGCTAAACCTTATTTTCGTACCCCAGGATTTTTGCATTCCTTTCCAGAAATGTGACGTAAAACGAGGATCTCTGTCACAAACAATAGAAGGTGGAGTGCCATGAAGCCGAACTATATTTTCAAGAAATATTTGTGATAATCTGCTAACAGAGTAACCCTGCTGAAAAGGTATGAAATGAGCAGACTTCGTGAGTCTGTCCACTGCAACCCAAATGGCGTCATTCTTCTTGAAAGTCTTTGGAGAACCCGTGGCGAAATCCATAGAGATATCATCCCATTTCACACTGGGATGTCTAACGGTTTCAACATTCCATTGACCCTCTTATGCTCGATCTTTACTTGTTGACATGTTAAACAGTGAGCCACATATTTAGCTACATCTTCCTTCATGCCGCTCCCCCAAAAATTATGCTTCAAATCTCTATACATCTTGGTGGATCCTGGGTGGATAGAAAATGGAGAACTGTGTGCTTCAGCTAATAAAGATTCCCGAAGTGTAGGATTTTCTGGAACACACAATCTCTTTCCACACCAGATGACTCCTTGCTCGTCTACCCAAAATTCAGATTGCTTTCCTACTTAAGTTTTGCAATATCGCCCAAAGTTCACCATCATGCTGTTGGGCTTCCTTTATGCGTCTAATAAGGTCTGATTCAATCTTTAATTTAGCTAGATAACCATCAGACTTATTAAACTGTAACCCAATTCCCATTCTATCTAAGAATGATAATATCCGAGGTTGGATATTAAGGCATGCCAACCCACCTGAATTTTTCCTGCCTAACGCATCTGCCACCACGTTCGCCTTACCAGGGTGGTACTGAATGTTGGCGTCATAATCCTTAAAGAGTTCTAACCATATTCTCTTCCTCATATTCAATTCCTTCTGTGTGAAAATGTGCTTGAGGCTCTTATGGTCGGTGAACGTGTCGCATGTGTCGCCATACAAATAATGTCTTTATATCTTGAGTGCGAAGACGACGGCAGCAAGCTCTAGATCATGCGTCAGATAGTTTACCTCATAAGGTTTAATTTGTCGCGAAGCGTAGGCAATGACTTTTCCATGTTGTATGAGGACACAACCTAACCCTTTCTTTGAGGCGTCACTATAAATCTGAAATCCGCCTGAACTTGAAGGGAGAGTAAGAATATGGGCAGAAACCAATCTCTTTTTCAGCTCTTTGAAACTCTTTTCTCTTTTGTCATTACAAACAAACTTTACCCCTTTCTTATAATCTGAGTGAGAGGTAATGCCAAGATAGAGAATCCTTCAACAAATGTCGGTAATAACCTGCGAGGCTGAGAAAGCTTCTAACTTCAGTAACTGTGGTCGGTCGAGGTCATTTCGTGATAGCTTCCACCTTTGACGGATCCATAGTGATACCATTAGCAAACACAATGTGGCCTAGAAATGCTACTTCTTCTAGACAAAAGTCGCATTTAGAAAACTTTGCATATAACTTTTTCTCGCGTAAGATCTGCAAAACGGTGCGAAAGTGGTCTTCGTGCTTTTCTCTGCTTTTCAAAAATACTAGTATAACACCGATAAAAACGATAACAAAATGGTCCAGATACTTGTGAAATACTCTGTTCATAAGGTCCATAAAGACAACTGGAGCATTTGTCAAACCAAACGGCATGACTAGAAACTCGTAGTGGCCATAACGCGTTCGAAATGCTGTCTTAGGAATATCTTCATCTCTGACCCTCAGCTGATGGTAACCTGATCAGAGATCTATCTTTGAAAAGAATTTTGCTCTCTGAAGTTGGTCGAAGAGGTTGTCTATACGCGGTAACAGATATCGGTTTCGGATGGTGATTTTGTTAAGCTCCTGATAGTCAATGCATAGCCGCATGTTGCAATCCTTCTTCTTCACGAATAACAGAAGTGCTTCCCATGGTTGAACACTCAATCTAATACATCCGAGTTCTAATAGTCCATGCAATTTCTCTTTTAACTCCAATGGGGCCATACGGTAGGAAGCCTTAGAGATAGGTTCAGATCCAGGAAACAAGTCAATAGTAAACTCCACTTCACGTTCGGGTGGTATCCCTGGTAATTCTTCTGGAAAGACATGTGAATAATTCAATACTATAGGGAAGTCTTCAATACGAGGTTTATCCATCGTTGTATCATTGATAGAGGAACTGTGTGATATAAGCTTTTGAGCCTTAAGCGCATAAATAATCTTGATGGACTTTCGAGGCTGGGTCCCTTGATAAACAAGCGCAGGTTGCTGAATATTATCGAAAATAACTTGTCTAGTGCGACAGTCGATGGTCGCCCGATGCACTGCTAACCAAACCATATCTAGAATGACGTCGAAGTCTCCCACTTGCATGGGAAGAAGATTCGCTTTACGAACAATGTTTCCGATCACTAGCAGATAATCTCTATATACATGAGTAATAACAGAAGAATTTCCCATGGGCGAGGAAATAACAATGGCATGGTCCAATTGAGAAGGCTCAATTTTGAGACATTTAACGAATGCTTGTGAAACTACAGAATGGGTTGCACCGGTATCAAATAACACAGGCACGACACGTTCAACAAGACAAACAATACCCGAAACAGTACCTAGTCATGGAAAACTAACAATATACAAAGGATAATAGGGAACAGGATAACGAACATGCAATCATAACCGGATGGAAAGTTGTCAATAATATGGTGAGAACAAAAAGAAACCATCATTACAGAAAGACACTAAGAACCTAGTAACACTTCAGAAAACTATACATGATAGGTTCCAGTAGCACACGTATGTACCTGTAAATTGATCATTACGTTCTAGAACCGTAATCATCAATTTACCTTACAACGGTGTCCTAACCGTACTTCCATCATGTACCTTAATGGAGGCAAATAGAAAACAAAATAATAAACGTGTCAGAAGTAGATGACCAAAACTTTAAAAGATAATAAAGGCTCTAACCAATACAGATACATCACAATTACGTAGATCGATACTCTTGTGCGACGCAACACAAGTAGCAAGGTCCTCATCGAGAGTGTAGTAGCCGTGTTAACAATGTTGTTCGACATTCGTTCTTAAAAGCTAGAGTAGCGAAAGCAATGATGGTAGCACCAACATAGTTTGTTAGATTCACATTAGATCATGAACTCGAGTAAGTGAATAAGATGAAGAAATCAATGCATCTGAGAAATATGCTCAATGAATCACTGTACCATATATGTCAAACTGATGATATCCTAACACAAGAGCCAAAAACTTTTCAAGCACCTCCAAAACCTTTCCAGTTCATCAAAGCCTAATCGTTGTTGAAACTATTTAAATACAACGTTTTTAAAAAAAAAGTAGTGCTCAGAATCACCACAAGATCTGATTCAGGCGTCATCTCCTAATACATCATTAGTGTTTATATATAGGAAGTGCCGCAACGTATCCACCACTCTTTTAATATATTGGAAATCATACCATTCACCATATCGTATGTAACCCGTCAGAAAAAAATTCCCACTGATAATCACATCACAATTTAGCTATTGACTACACTATAGACATTACTGACATGACTAAGGAGTCAGTCGGTGAGTAGAATTAAAGTTCTTAATAGGGCAGTAACAACGTTGCAAGTTTCTCCTAACAGGGATTTCATGGGTTGATGTCTAATACTTCTAATCCATATGCGCTTAACGATAGTCAGTGGCATGGCACTGAGAGCCTGAGTGATCGCATTCATGAGGTTATGATCAAATTCACATAACCCATTATACTTATTTGAACTTGATTTCGTGTAGAGCGACGGGGAGGGATCTCAGAATAAAACTTATCAGAATTAATCAAAGCAAAACGGATAAAACTTATCAGAGTAAATCAAAGCAAATAAGACCATAAAAGCAAGTCATCAAATATAGAGAAGAAAACCTAACCCAACATCTACCCAATCCTCACATGACATATTTATTAGTCTAAGTTTTCTAGAGAAAAAACTGTCTTTTCTTTTTGTTTCGAACATGAGTAATATTTGTAAAAAAAAATATTTTTAGTTGTTTTTAGAAAAAAGTTTCCTACAGGAAAGAGCCAAAGCTCTGGTACCATAATTGTAACACCCCAACCCGAATAGGGCTAACGTGTCACTCATACAGTAAACAGAGATAGCAACAATCCAAAAATACTTAAGTCAATGCTCAAAATCCAAGAATCCAGGTTTCAAACAAAAACATGACAAGTCCAAAGAAAATAATAATTTAAATAAATAGAGTTTTAAAAATCAGCATAGTCTCTTTCCCTAATTCATTTTACTCTCTCTTGATCTCTTTCCCCTTTTCCCTAGAAGTACCTGTCATTTTCCCTAGAAGACACAAGAAAAAGAAAAAACGGCTGAGCCAAAAATTGCTCAGTAACGGTGGAACAATAGCAGTACAACGTAACAATGAGGATAAAACAAATATACGACTCAGAAGAAATAAATGAGACGTATCAATAAGGAAATACCCATTTTAGCCAGTAACAGTAACAGTAACAATATGTACATTGGCTGCAGCCCCAATGTACCAGTAATGTGATATGGGAGTGAGGGCACACACACCTACTTAATTTACCAATAACAGTAATTTTCCTAGGATCGATCCATACGCCTCTAATTAACTAACTAGTGCAGCAACTTAGCACATCATTAACTACTTCGAGACGCCGTAGCTAATCGCTCCGCCACAGATAGAGCACGTCAAAAGGTGCCACAATTGACGCCTTATGGTCCCCATAGGTGGATGTGCTCAGGTATTGAGGCCAAATAAACGGTAAAATATACAAGTCAACACAAAAGTATCGGTAACCTTAACTCTAAGGTATAACAATGTTTATATCCAATGGGAACATGCGATAATGAGTACAACGGAACTATCCTATCACATGTAAACAATTCAATAAAACAATACAATGCCTATTTACATTAATCAATGAAACGGTATGACACTAATCAATGAAACGGTTCAATAAGGCAGTTATGATGAAAACACTCGAAGCAATAAGATACGAACTCAGCGAAAATAATTAAGCTACGAGGGAAAGGTCGAAAAACTGCACCTTAGCTTATAAGCAAGAAAAGTCAACGGTAATGCTATGCCAGTGTCAAAAATCTCGAGGACCTACATTTAGTTTATATACGATAATCTTGATCTAAAGCTCGGTTGATACCCAACACAAATTTATTTACATGTGTTTAATTGTATGTAATTACTTAATATTGTTTTTATTCATTCCGTACATTAAGAAACCACAGAGGCATCCTCATGGTTGGCTTTATTGGTTTTCGTTTTGATTCATATTCATATTAACAAAGAAGGTAGCTTCGATGTCAATCTAAACCAAAGTTTAGTTTAGTTCATTACAAAGTTCCATGATTTTTCATAGAGTACATGTTATATATGCATTAGAAATAAAGTCTTAGAGCCAAGTTTTAGTTGCCGAAATAGATGAGTACAGTGATTGAATCCAACTACTAAGGGTGGGAGGTATGGTTGTAGAAGAAAAGTATTAGGCATCAAATTGGACCAATAAATGATGCCAAGCAGGAGAGAGAAATATGATGTAGAATTGATGTAGAATGATGATTTTGTGGGGGGTATGGTTGTAGAATTGATGTAGAATGATGATTAAATATTTTTTTTTTCATATTCTTTTTAATCTAAAAACAAATAAAATTAATCTTGCACATATAATATAAAATAAAAACATAACAATTCATTAAAAAAAATTACAAAGTCCTAAAAAAAATATTACCAAGTTCCTAAAAAAAACCAACATTTATTCTTCAATTTAAAAAAAAAAACATACAAATCTACGGTGCTGGAGGATTTGCATTCAACTCTTCTTCAGTTAGCACAACTTCCAAATTGTTGGCGATATGCTCAGTGATGTCAAATCGTAGCTGGAAGTGTGTCTCGCTATCGCGTATCTCCATATAAACATCATTAGCCTCGGTCGGCTGGACTGGAGGATCACGAATGTGTACCGGTGAAATAGCCGCACCCTCGTCTTTCAGTGTCATGTTGTGAAGTATCATACAAGCGTACATGATATTCTCCAACATATCTGTGTCAGTTGGCCGTGCTTTTCGATCTACTATTCTCCACTTAGCTTTCAACCTCCGAAACGCTCGTTCAACGTCTTTTCTTGAACCCTCTTGCACCTTCTTCATTTTCTTCTCCTTGATTGCGTATGGATGTGTATACGCTTTTACAAAAGTAAACCAAGTGGGATATATACCATCGGCTAGGTAGTAGCCCCGTTTGTATTCCCGACCGTTAACAACAAAAGGAGCTTTCGGAGCAATACCTTTTTGTTTAGGAGAATATGTATAAAATTTATGGGGTAAATGTGTGTTTATATAGGACAGGAATTCATTTTTAAAAAAAAAAGTAAACTCAACGGTCAAAAATTAGACCGTTCAACGGTCCTTTTCTCCTCGGCATGAGTCGGCAAACAACTCGCCGAAATCTTTACATTTGATGCCGATGCCGAGATTTTGTAGGCACACGGTATGGTTGCCGTGATGATGCCGTGCGGCATCAAGGTGATGCCGAACCCCCTAAACAACCACACCGCCCATCCTAAAACTAACGTAAGAGATTAACTAAGAACATAATGCTTACCTTTAGTAGGAAGCGGAACGGGTTAACACACGGGACTTGAATAGCTATAACACCCGTTCTAGGTGCAAGTATAGGCTGTATTCCAACATAAACGATCATACTTCATACATAGTTTATGGCGATTAGAACCAAATAACGAAACGGTGGTAAGGATGGATACCTCAATCGTCGAACGGGGTCGGAATGAGATGTTAAGGCATGAGATGGGACTATAATCCAAACAGAACTAGTCAATTTAATAACCAAATTTGTAAAGTTTCTCAATGCGCAGCTGGGTTGAACGCTACCTGAATAGTCGGACATGTACCGAGTGAAGAGCGACACGCTAGTTGTGGCGTAATGCGGAGCTTACAACTGCGCAGGTTACCACAACATGAACAATTTTAAGAGATTAATCTTGTGGAAGCAAAGCTTGACATCGAAGAGGGAGAATACCGATTTAGGTGCCTGAATTCGCGAATCGACACATCAATCAACTAAATCCCATTGATAACTAGGCGGTTCGGAAAGTGGCTGACTTGGCGGCTGAGACACCGACGAACTATGGTGCAGTGGTGGGGTTGGATCGGTGGGGCTTGGAGGAGCAAGGCTCGTAACAGGGGGTGTTCTTGTAAGTCAATTTCTTTAATTATGGAAGAGTTTAGGGAGTTCGTTTCGGGGTATATAACCGTGATAAACATCGTCTTCATCCCTATTTCTTAGCCGATTGTTATACGCGATATAGACTTCAAATTTTGAATTTTGCGATTTTGAATCAGGGGAAGATTAGGATTGCAGCTGTACTTGGGTCAAAACGAGTCACGGGTCGGAGCTTTACAATTTGGCCAAAAAGGTTTGCGTGATCTTTTAAAAAATTGCAGATTGCGTTCCCTGATTTCTTTAATTTGTAGTTACATGGTTTTATTATATGACTTATTATTATAACTATTTTAGTTTTATTAATTTGTTTAAAATAAGGCTACGAAAGATATCAAATTTAAATCAACTTCATTTCAGTAACAATCTTAATTTTAACTTATGTTTCTTTTTTTGTTATTATCAGTTGTTTCCATTAATAATATCAATTTACGGTTATTTCAAAACTTTTAGAGATTTCCAAACTTTTGTTCAAGACGCCATTCGATGAAGCTTCGTCAATGTATCATGGTCTTTGCAAACCGTTGGTATGTTTGAAAAGAACGGTAATTGGGTGGTCAACTCATAGGTTCATTTTAAGTAATTGTCAAAGTATGTACTTTTTAAGGAAATTACAAACATTTTAAACGTGAATTGTTTATTGTTTGTAAACGCATCTTAAAAGAGGCATTCAACGGTTTGAAAAATGTGTTTTTGAAAGTTATGGCAAGGACTTTGAAAGTTGCTCAAAATATCGTTTTAGTTTGGAGTTGCCAAAAATATTTCAAGTTTCGCGTTTTCAAAATGTTGCTTTACAAGAGTTTGCAACTACCTTGTTTCAATACGTTGATCATTTGGTAATTTAGATGTGTTCAATCTTTTGGCCTCTTGAGGCATTGTTTATGGAATATGCGTGAAACATTTTCCAAGATTTCATTTGGAATACCACTCTAGTTATAACTTGTCAAAATATGTTGTCTTAAGTTTGTACTTTCATAAGTGTTGTTCAAAAATTGGCATTTTTAGAGTAATCTCGTAATCTAAGAGAGTTGATTGTTAAACAATCATTTGAGGGATTTCCTATGCTCGGCGCGACGCGTATCTTGGAGAAGGCTTTGGGGTTCCTAAGTCATTTTGGGGGTTCCTATGTATTCACTTTGCTTCGTTAAACGTTGGCTCTGATACCAATCTGTCACACCACGCCCCCGTTTGACCCGGGGACCGGAACGAGCCAAGATCGATATGTTTAACAATTAAACTTGCATACACTATATATTTCAAATTTATTCATTACATTGTAGGGACAAACATAAATAAATATGAAAATAAAATAAACTAAGGCGGAAGCTAAAGGTCTTATTATTCTCCATGCACGAAAGCTGACTAAGGTTGATTTGTCTATCCAGGTCTTCAAATCTAGGTACCTGATACATGCTCAAAAAGGATTTGTGTCAACTATAAAGTTAAGTGAGTTCATGAGTTTAGTTGGAAAAAATAGTTGTAAAAATGTAGTTGTCGTATAGGTTTTAAGAAAATAGTTTTATTGGGGTATTTACCCAAAAAGGGAGTTTGTCAAAGTGTTTGCCAAAAAGTATGGTTAATAGATCATTTAGCGAAACTGGACTTATCGTACGTTGGTAAAGATATGTTCATCGTTGTGATGGCCCGTCGACCTTGGGATGTTATGGAATCGATGTAATATAAGTTCTACAATCAATCATCCTCTATCCGTCGTGGTCTTTACCCGATTGTTTCGTGCGGGTGACCACTCGCCAAAAGAGACTTCCCGATCATAAATATGAATGTGGACCCACCAATGGGGTCTCGATGTGCGAAAAGTAGTATGTGGCCCTTGTGAGGGAGTCCCAATATTGGCACGAGGACGTGGGAGGCATTATCCCCAAATAGCACTATCCATATTACCCGCGGTTCCTTAACCCAAAGAATTAAGATTGTGTACATATGCGTCTAGTGGGGCACATCAACTAGACCGAATGATGTATGTGTGATCAAGTAATAGAGAATCAAAACGAAATACACAATGCAGTGTCCGATGTCCAAAGCACGATACAAGATATTTAATGAATACAATTTAAAATAAAGGGAACATGTATCAACCCAAAAACATATAAAACTGGGATGTGGAGCTTCAGAACTCACCTAATCCTCTTCATTCTTAGCTTAGCCTTTCTAGTGTGGAAGTACCATACACCTAGTTTAAAGATTATAGACCGAATTAAGTATCATAGAGTTGTTAGATTTATGACCAATGGGTTGCGTTCCCGATGTTCGGTAGAGCTTATAGGTTGGTTTCAAGATTTGTATTTGTGGGTTTTACTTAACTTAGTATTTTAGGAATTCATCCTTGGATCACACGTTAAATTGGTGAATGGTTGTTATTGGGCTGATGGCCCAGTCACATAGGTGAATGGTTTAGGCTTTTTGGCTTTTGGGTTATGGCAATGAAGTTTGGTCCGTAGGCCAAAATGGGTTAAGACTAATTTGCATGGTTTGGGTTTATTCGCAAAAGGTGTTTTGAAACTAGTTTTGTTTGATTTACAAAAATTACACCCGGTTATGGGAGTTTGACCCGAACGGATTTACTAACCCGATCTCAGTGGGTCACTGGGCCCAGTGCATTCCGTTAGTGGATTGGGTTCTCCCGGTGGTTCGGGTTCTTGGTTTTAGTTTGAAAAAGTTATTTGGGTTGTTTGAAATGGATCCCTCGGAACCAAGGGGTCTGACCCTAATGTTTTGGATAGTGACAGTGGGCCTTGAGGCCCAAAATAGTTTGGGTTAATTGTAGAAAATAGTGGGCCGTAGCCTATTTTTATTCCAAGAATAATACTGGGCCGGAGCATGTTTATATTTTACAAAACAGTGGACCATTAAGGCCCGGCTAGTATATTCGGTTCTTTCAGAAATTGGGCTAACCCGATTGTGTTGGTAAGCCCATGTATGTTCGGACCCGACCCGATTGCATGTATTATCCTAGTGGTTGTTTTATAGTAAAAACTTGTTTAACACATAGATGTAACCCGATCCGAAGGCTTACCCGGTTATGTAATGATTATAAATCTATGCTTATGGTTTGAGTTTTAAAAGAATAAGTTTGGGGGTTTAAATTAAGTGTTGGGTTTACTTAGAAAAACATGAGTTTTGGGTTATGTATGTATAAATGGATTAATAAAAAGTAATATGGGAGTGGGGAGGTAACCGGGATCAAACCGACGACCTTCCACTCACTAAGGTAGGGCTTGTACCAATCAAACTAAGGTCCTCAAGCGATTAACCATTCAAAATTATGTGTTTTAAGGGTGGATTAGCCCATGTGTGTGGCTTTAAACTAAATATATGCAAAAAAAGGAATTCGATGACTATGGGGATCGAACCCGCGTCCTTAGGGTTGCATGTGTGTGATCTAACCACTGGGACAGTGAGTGCTTAGTGTTAGTTCCTAATCTAAAGTAGTTCTAATCATTGTAGTATCTAAGTAAACTCGACCGACTAGTAACGAAATCCGTGGATTTCCAAAATTTAAAATATGAATATCAAGGAGACTAGTTAGGGGTTTATACCTTAAGGAGAACTCCACGGACTTGTGGAGGTAGTCGAAGGTAACGGCTTAGGTTGGTCCTACGCCGGGTCCTTGAGGGAGAATGGGTCCCTTGGGATTGGACGGGTACACTCCTTGGTATCCCTACGTATGTGTGGCTAGGTGGTGACCTCCAAGATATCATTAGTGGGTCAATGACAACTTCTTGGTGTGCTACGGGTTGATGATGAGTAGAGGTGGTGGTTGGTGAAGGTAAATGATGGTTGTGGTTGGTGGCAAGATGTGGGTCTCTTGGTACGATGAGGTGGTTGTGGTGTAAGTGGTTGGAGTAGAAGGAGGAGATGGTGGTTGTTGGTAGGGGTACGGTGGTTGATGTAGGTGTTGGTGTGGATGCATGGTGGTGATCGATTGTGGGTGGTAGCTTGATTGTAAGACCGTAGAGGGTTTATGAAGGGAGAGGTGAAAGTGTGGTGCTCGATTAGTGGAGGTGGTATTATAGCCGAAGGGAGGGGGGGGTCAGTGACCCTTAGGTAGCGAGCCAATGAGGAGGTCAGCCTTTGCATGGATCTTCATTAGGTGATGGTTGAGTGTGAGGTGGAAGAAGCTACCTCCACCTATTGGTGGTAGCCATGCATGCATGCCTATTGGTTGGCTCCCATGCAAATCTTCATTTCAAGTCCCTCATGTTTTCCATCCTTGCGAGTTGGTTCCTTGAGAGGTGGATCCGGGTTATGATCCGCGTGCAAGGCTATATAGATCATGGGTGGTCCGATTATGGAATCCTAGTTGGGCTAGAAGGTGTGTTGGGCCTGTTAGGCTGAGTTTGTGGTCATTGGGTTTATCGGGTTAGTTCTAACGGGCTTTACTTAGGTATTAGGCCGAAGGGTTTTGGGTTAGGTTTAAAAGGTTAAGGTTAGGCTCATCGGGTCATGGTACAGTTTGGGCCTAAAGTTTTGGATTTGGTTTAGGTTTAGGCCAATGGGTTTTAGGCTTGCTTTATGGGCTTGTCCGAATTAGCTAAGCACGAGTGGTTTGGTCCAATGGTTTGTCTTAGTGGGCTTGCTAAGCTATTGGGTTTGGTCTCATTGGATGATCCGGATTTCATTGATTGTCGGGTTTGGAGTTGATCGAGATACTAGACGTTACATATGATTGTAAATAGGTAATGATTTCACATGTGCTTTTATGAACCTGTTATGTAATGTATTGTATACTTAATTATGAAAAGTTTCACGAAAAGTTACTGGTATTTTCATACAGTGAAAGTGGTGTCGTGTAGTATGTGGGTGTTATAAAAACCGGCTAGAAAACCTCTCTTTCAACCACCCATTCTCCGACACCTCCTAGACTTCCAAGCTAACGATGCGGGTTCGATTCCCGCTACCCGCCTACACCATTCCAACCACCATCTCATTACTGTTCCGACCAACATATACCACAACTCAGTCATCGTACGAGAGTTCATAGTCATCCAGGAACACCACTGGTGGGATCCGTGGAATCGTCGCATCGGATGGGATCGAGTCGCTGTTCGTGTTCATCTTCGTTAGTGTTTTTGTGTTTCGGTGTTTCATCCACAACAGAGGTATTTACTTTCAAGGATTTACCGGATTTAAACGCTTAAATTTCTATGCAATCCAAGTTTATTGAGAAACAGGCTTTCATGATTGATGCTACACATAGGACACTGTTTGACCTAGTTAATGTAATTAAGAATTATTTATGTTTGTATGACTTTGGAATTGGATGTTATTAAATAATAAAACTTTAAATAGTGTCATGTGCTTATGGAAAATCATCATGCCCCAACATTTCCCACGTCGGTTGGGGTGTGACATATATTGTGATATCCCACATCGGTGGAGGGGGGGGGGGACAAAACACTCCTTTAAAAGGATGTGGATACCTCTCCCTCTAAGACACATTTCAAAACCAGGAGTTCCTAAGCCCAACAATAGGTAGTAGGGGATCTAAGCCCTAAGCCCTGCAACTAGTAGGGAACAAAGTGGACAATATCTTGGTGCGGTTTTCCTGGGATGTTACAGATATGCTTCAGATTTGAGATGATCAATTATCTAAAAGATCGAACGAACCGAAAGGTGAATAAGCAGAGGAAGAATTCATCGTATTTAGCTTCAATTCCAATTTTTTCCGCAATTTGAATGATTTATTGACTTCAATGATTCACCCTGATGAGTAGAAATGAGTAGCACCGCCACATTATCGCTGATAGTTTATCTATCGTTGAACTCCGTTATATATTTAGAAATCTTCATTTTCTCGATCTTTATTAGCTTGATCTTCATTGTCTTGATCTGTATTAGCTTAAAATATACTATCTTGATCTTTATTGTCTTGATCTTCATCACTATCTACTTTGTCCAACCACTCTTAGCCAACCCGCCAAGAGTTTCTAGTTAGACAATCGCGCCTACCGTTGGATTAGAGTACTTATAAAGGACATGCCATGGATTCCTTCGACTTAGAACGAGCAAAGAGAAAACATCTCCTTTTGCGCCATCGGTTTCATCTCTGTCAAGTACATTAATCCATCTTTATCACTAGCCATCTTCATGACAACCGTTCCAGTCAGTAGGTAACCACGATACCTCTTCGAAGTGATTTGTCACACCCCCAATTTCCACTAACGGAGTTTTACCGTGTGGGGTGTGAACCAGACCAGGACCCGAGTCATTAGTTACATCAAACATAAGTTTAGGGTTCAAATTGTAAATATATATTTCCAAACGGAAAATATTAAAACCATAGTTTAAAATCCAGCGGAAGCATAAATAAGTAATGTCGCGCAAAAACAAGCGCCCATTAAGTAAACAACCAGTTTAAGACTAAGTTTTGAAAATGTTAAAAACGGATTCCCAAAATGAAAGGTTTAACCAGCGTACGTGCCCAAAAATCCGATTCTCCTAGCGTCCTGCAAAGCATGCATAAGAGCAAGTGTCAACTAATGTTGGTGAGTTCACATACGCACATAAGTATACCTAGTATAGTTATGCAGTACGAATACAACAGTTTTTATTCGTATATAAGCATGTATATTAACAGTACAATCCATATCGTAGGTAGCGAGCCTAAGTTCATGTCACTAAAACGTTCGCAACCGAAGCTGACCAATTAGTTGTAGGAATAATTCCTTACGTGGTTTGCCTTCCCCGTGTCTACTCGATCACGGTAAGTTTAGGCTGACATTGTCCTCAGTCCGACCGCCAGTCGGGTGGTGCATCTCGTGCCCGCTGAGTGGGGTTTGTCAGACCCCAGTAGTACTACCCAATATCCCCTCGCTATAAACTATTAACGGTTCGATAAGTAAGGACTTTCAAAGATAAGCATTTTACGTGAACATGTGATATATGTTGGATTTCTACTTTAATCATACATAAACGTTGTTGTGTTATCACCCTAACCTGGGTGTAACGTGTTTGCGTGTGTTATCGTCCAAAACCGGACGTAACGTAAAGGTTGTGAAACTCACCTTAGGGTGCGCTGCTACAATTTAGTAAGACTTCGAGTCTTGCGTAGTTTACCGAACACCTAACGAATTTACATACGTAAGTGTGTGTTTGAACATGTGTAACATAGCCTAGACGACGGTTTTTGTTTATCAAGAAATTCCAATTATGACGCAGGTGACAAATTCAATTTGTGACTAATAAATCGTTCGTTCGAACGTAGTAAAAAAAAATAACGTAAATCATGGACACAAGAATTTATGAAAATCAATGCGCGTATATTATTCCCAATAATAAAATGTAGAGATGATCGGATAGATAAACATATATATATATATATATATATATATATATATATATATATATATGTATATTTATTCATAAATATAAATATCGAGGCGTAGCCACAAGGGTGAAAAATAACGCGTCCTAAATATATATTTATATGCCATGTAAAAATTCCGAGAGTTTAAAGAGACTATTTAAAACGTTTGCATGACCATAAATCAAATATATATATATATGTACTCGTATATATAAAACTATTTTTTTTATAATTAATAACGAGACTATACAATTTTAATTATTTTAAGTAATACTGTTTTCATAATATAAAAGTTCAACGAATACCCCAACAGGTCTTTGAAAACTTCATGGGTCGAGATTTGATAATCGGTTACTAGTACGTTTAAGTTTTTGGACCAAAAATGCTTGAAAATCATTAAACAAAAATAAAACAGTGAAAATGAGGGTCACGGGACTCGAACCCGTGACCTAGTGGTTACAACACAGCGCCCTAGCCACTGGGCTAGGGGCTCGTTTTGTTAACAATCTTCGCAGCCATTGTTTATATGCAGGCAGCGCGAGCAGATCGGATCAAGGAGAGAAGAAAAAAAAACATAATAACAGACTTTGGGGGTGAGGGGGTTTCGAACCCGAGACCTCACAGTCTCAAACGAATGCTCTAACCAGCTGGGCTACATGCGAGTTTTTGTTTATATCCAGAAGCTTAAGTATTTAACCCGACCCGACCAGACTTCATCTTCTTCATATAACCCTAATGTCGCCGGAGATATTTTCCGGCGACCGGAAAAACGTAAAACATGAAATCGAGGCTCAGGAAAGGTGCGATTAACAATGTAAAGTGGTTACCTCAAATAAAAGATGAGTTTTGACACGTTTTTGAAGCCGAAACGAAATCGAAAGTCTCGACACGGATCTCCCGATGGTGCCCTGTTTCCAAATCAGTTGCTACTGGGTTGATCAACGAAGAACCGCGATCACCGTGATGCGCAAATGAGGGTGAGGCAGTGCTTGGTTGGTCGGAAATCTTGAGTTCACCGGAAACTTAAAAAAAAAGAAAGAGAAGGGAGAGAGCTCGTGAGGCGTCGTGTGTTGAGCAATTGAATGGCTCTTGAGTAATAAAATGATTCTAGTAATCAAAATACACTTGAATGAGGGATTGATTAGCTCCAATTGAAACCGACGACGAGTATGTCGATCGGTCGAAACCGATTCACCATTTACAGTACGTAAATGTCATTTAATTGACTATTGGCAAGTGACATGATTAGTCCCTCTGAATTTTACAAGGTGACACAAGGTTTAGGGTAATTACATTAATGGCCATTCAAGTTTTCTCAAAAGAAAAGGGTTTAGAAATTGGCGAGGATAGTCCCTCGGGTTTATAAAAGGCTAACGGGACTAACGAAAAAACGTAACGGTGGCCAAACGAGAGTATGCATTTTGACACCGTAAAACGTGTAGCGTTTATGAGAAATATAAACTTAAACGACCAAATAAAATCATGGATAGCAATCTCTAATTATCCGCTAAGATTCACATAAAATCATAGCTATAACTCCATAACTATACGTTTTTAAATTCTTATAATATTATAGAAATACTTCGTCTGAATACGTGATACACCGTCACGTAGAATCATAAAATGACATGCGTACATATACACATATATACCGCATAAAAAGGAAGTAAATATAATTGCCACATAAATTGACAAAACGTTTTCGTGAACTCATAAAATATAATCTATATAAAATCATAAATTATAATTATTCCAGTTAGTTAACCGACGTCTAGACTCATGTGCGATGTTCATATAACTATTCTAGTTAACAGAAGTAACGGACGTTATACAATATAACACAAGTTATTAACGGGGTTAACCTGGGAAATTGCCGGTTGTCACATCATCCCCTTGTTAAGGAATTTTCGTCCCGAAAATTGCCTTAAGTCGTTACGGTTTCTGTGGAAGGAAAAGAAAAATTTTAGGGTTGCTACATCATCCCCTTGTTAAGGAAATTTTGTCCCAAAATTTAACTCAGACCTTAATTAGATGTTGAGGCCTGATCAAATAAGTGAGGATATTTCTTTCTCATCTGATCTTCACGTTCCCACGTGAACTCTGGTCCACGTTTAGATTGCCATCTCACTTTGACGATGGGAATTTTACTTCGTTTCAAGGTTTTCTCCTCACGGCCCATGATTTCCATGGGTTGTTCGATAAATCGCAGTTGTTCATCGATTTGCAGTTCTTCTACTGGAACTATAAGAGTGTCGTCTGCTAAACACTTTCTCAGGTTCGAAACGTGAAACACGTTGTGCACTCCATCTAACTCAGGAGGTAAGTTTAAACGGTAAGCCACCGGACCAATAGTTTCGGTGATCTCGAATGGTCCTACATAGCGGGGATTCAACTTCCCGCGCTTGCCAAAGCGTACGACGCCTTTCCAAGGCGAAACTTTCAATAATACTTTGTCGCCGACTTTAAATTCCAAAGGCCTTCGGCGTTTATCCGCATAACTCTTTTGTCTATCTCTTGCCGCTTTCATGCGGTTTCTGATCTGCACGATTCTTTTAGTGGTCTCGTGTACTAATTCAGGTCCAGTGAGTTGGCTCTCACCGACCTCAGCCCAACAGACCGGCGATCTGCATTTCCGTCCGTAAAGAGCCTCAAATGGAGCGGCTCCAATACTGGTATGGTAGCTGTTGTTGTAGGAGAATTCTACCAGTGGTAAATGAGTTTCCCAATTTTTCCTGAAGTCGAGCACACATGCTCTAAGCATATCCTCAAGAGTCTGAATGGTACGTTCAGTTTGTCCATCTGTTTGAGGATGATACGCGGTACTCATATCTAAGCGAGTGCCCATCGCCTCTTGTAAGGATCTCCAAAAATTTGAAGCAAACCTAGGGTCTCGGTCGGAGATAATAGATAGAGGCACTCCGTGAAGCTTGACAATCTCCTTGAGATATATCTTTGCAAGCTTCTCTGTCTTGTCATTTTCCTTGATAGCTAGGAAATGAGCGGATTTTGTTAATCGGTCAACGATAACCCAAATCATATCGTTACCGCCAGAAGAACGGGGCAATCCCGTGATGAAATCCATCGAGATTTCTTCCCATTTCCATTCAGGAATTTTAGGTTGTTGCAGTAACCCTGCTGGCTTTCGATGTTCCGTTTTGACCTTCGCGCACGTCAAGCACTTGCTGACATATCTAGCGATATCAACTTTCATATTAGGCCACCAATATAGCCCCTTTAAGTCTTGATAAATTTTGTCAGAACCTGGATGGATCGAATAACGGGACTTGTGAACTTCGTCCATCACCAGTTCTCTAAGATTTCCATGCAAAGGTACCCATATACGGTCATTATAATAACGAAGTCCATCAGACTTAACTTCCGAAGTTCCATATATGTCACGTAATGATTCAGACCCAAAATTCTCCTCCTTCAGGGCCTCTTTCTGAGCATCCCGGAGTCTATCCGGTAGCCCCGTATGGATCGTTAATTGAAGAGCTCGAACCCTTCTAGGTTTAACATGCTCCTTTCTACTCAAGGCATCAGCCACTACGTTGGCCTTGCCTGGATGATACTTTATCGCAAGGTCATAGTCGTTCAGCAATTCGACCCACCTACGTTGCCTCATGTTGAGTTCCTTCTGTTCAAATATGTGCTGGAGGCTCTTGTGATCAGTGAATATCGTACACTTGGTACCGTATAAGTAGTGTCTCCAAAATTTCAAGGCAAATACAACAGCGCCCAACTCTAAGTCGTGAGTTGTGTAATTCTTCTCATGGGACTTTAGTTGCCTTGACCCATATGCGATAACCTTACCTCTTTGCATCAAAACACATCCGAGTCCCTGGATTGACGCGTCACAATAGACCTCGAAGTCGTCAATCCCATCAGGTAAAGATAATATAGGTGCAGTACAAAGTTTCTGTTTCAAAGCTTGGAAGGCTGCCTCTTCCTTGTCACCCCATCTGTATTGAACCCCTTTGTGCGTAAGAGCAGTCAATGGGTGAGCTAACTGAGAAAATCCCTTTATAAAACGACGGTAGTAACCCGCTAAACCAAGGAATTGGCGAATTTCCGTAGGAGCTCTAGGAGTAGGCCAACTTTTAATGGCCTCGACCTTGGCTGGGTCAACGTGAATACCTTGCTCGTTGACGATGTGACCCAGAAATTGAACCTCTCGGATCCAAAAATCGCACTTAGAGAATTTCGCATAGAGTTGTTCTTTCCTTAACAATTCTAAGATTAACCGCAGGTGTTCCTCGTGTTCTTCTTTTGTTTTGGAGTAAATGAGGATGTCGTCGATGAACACAATGACGAATTTGTCCAGGTAGGGCTTGCACACACGGTTCATGAGATCCATGAACACAGCTGGTGCATTTGTCAGCCCGAAAGGCATGACCAAGAATTCATAATGGCCGTAGCGTGTTCTGAAGGCTGTCTTTTCTATGTCCTCCTCACGGACTCGAAGCTGGTGGTAACCAGACCTTAAATCAATCTTGGAATAATAACTGGATCCTTGAAGCTGATCAAAAAGATCATCTATTCGAGGAAGAGGGTATCGATTTTTAATAGTGACTTTGTTGAGTTCGCGGTAATCAATACACATCCTGAATGTGCCATCCTTCTTTTTGACGAATAACACAGGTGCTCCCCATGGTGACGAGCTGGGTCTAATGAAACCCTTATCTAGCAGTTCCTGCAGTTGTGCGGACAGCTCATTCAATTCGTTCACTGCTAGCCGATACGGTGCACGCGCGATCGGAGCTGCTCCCGGAGCGAGGTCAATTCCAAATTCTACTTGCCGAAATGGAGGAAGGCCAGGTAATTCCTCAGGAAATACCTCTGGGTAATCACGTACAATCGGGAAATCTTCAATGTTTCTCTCTACCCTAGTTTGGTCCGTAACTGTAGCCAGGATTGCCACGTGTCCTTTCCGAAGACACTTCTGCGCCTTAAGGTATGATATGATTCCGGAGACAACACCTCCCTTTTCTCCCTGAATCGAGAGTACTTCTCCATCGGCGACAGGTATTCGTATGACTTTTTCTTGACAGACAATTTCCGCCTGATGTTTGGATAGCCAATCCATGCCCACTATCACGTCGAAACTACCGATGGTAAAAGGCATAAGGTCTATACTTAGTTTATGGCCAGCTAGTTCTAATGTGCAGTTTTCAACCAAGTGAGTGGTGTCAAGAAGCTTACCATTTGCTAATTCAACTGTGTACCTAGCTCTTAGTGGAGTTTGGGTAGCCTTAATCAACTTACAGAACTTAGTCGAGATAAAACTTTTCTCGGCACCAGTATCAAATAAGACATTTGCGAAGTAGTTGTTTAGGAGAAACTTACCGGTAATGACGTTGGCATCGTTTCTCGCTTCACCTGAACCCATAACGAAAGCTCGCCCTTTGGCGCCATCTCCACCGTTTCTACCCCCATCACCACCGTTGTTATTATTGTTACGGTGGTTATTGTTGTTGCCAGCATTGTTGTTATTCTTTCGAAACTGTGGGCAGTCCCTCTTCAAGTGCCCTGGCTTTCCACATTCATAACACCCCCTCGGGCCTTCATTATTCTGCCTCTGGTTCTGATTCTGATTCTGATTCTAGATTGGGACGGTTTTGTAGTTCACCCCAACAGTTCTTAGCCTCATGGCCCCCTTTACCACAACGCTCACAGGTGAGTCTCTTGCATGCTCCATTGTGGTGTTGGTTGCATCGATTGCAGAAAGGAGCTCGTCCTTTGTACCCATTGTTATTCTGATTGCTACCACCATTGCGGTTCTGGTTACCGCCCCCACTGTTGGTGTTACTGTTGTTATTGTCACCCCTGGAGTTGTTGTACCTTTTGTTTTGATTGTGAGAGTTGGAGGACCTTCCATTGTTGTTCCCACCATTGTTATTCCCACCATTGTTGTTGTTACTAGAGTCGTCATCTCTCTTTCTTTTCCCATCTAGGGCCGTCTTGGGGACATTCCTGGGTGGCAAAGTTCCCTGATCTATGGCCTGGTCAGTCAGCTTATGGGCCAACCTGATAGCATTCTGCACATTTGCAGGGTTTGAGGCAGTAACCATCCCCTTGATCTGTGGAGCTAACCCATCCACGTACCTTTCGATTCTTTTGAAGTCAGCATCAACCATCGTAGGGCACAACACCGCGTACTCATGGTAGCGAGCGGTGTACTCTTCAACCTCAGAACTTACCATTTTCAAGTTCTGGAACTCACCTTCCAACCTTTTAACCTGATCGCGAGGACAGTACTCCTCCATGATGGCATCCTTGAATTCCTGCCAAGTCATAGCATTCGCTGCATCGAGCCCTAACATTTGGATTTGTGCGTTCCACCAAGTGAGGGCAGCTCCCTCGAGTGTAGCGGTTGCGAAATTGACCCGATTCGCAACTGGGCAGTTGCACATTGAAAATACCTTCTCAGATTTCTCGAGCCAACGCAGCAGACCCACGGCTCCTTCATCACCCTTGAATATAAGCGGCTTACAGTCCATGTAAGTTTTGAAGGTGCATTGAGCTGGGCCTGGATTTGTTTCATAAAATTATTTTAGAGAATAATTTTTGAGAGTGAGAAAAAAAAAATGTTGTCAATTTTTCGTCTCTTTTACTTACCACCGTTGTTGTTTGGCTGATTTTGAGCCGCTGCTAGAGCTGCTGCAACTCCTTGGTCAATCAGATTTTGGATCTGTGCTGCGGTGAGATTTTCAGCCATGGTTCTGTTTTCCATACAAGACATCTTAATGATTAATATACCCAATATTAATTTCGTTATATACGTTAGCACACATACAATCAACTAATTAATATATCCAATATTAATTTCGTTAAGCACTAAACAATTATTCATGCATCCATCCATCACACGACATAATTTTTAGAAACACATTGGAAAAATAAAGATGTAATATCCATTACAAAATTTAAAATCCAACCACAAGGTATCTCAGTATTTGAAAACATTCAAAATAAAATGAACACCCAGTCAAATTTATTTCAAAGTAACAAAATGGAAGAAAAATGAGACATATTAGATCATGGATCAATGACTTCGGGTTCCTCGACCTCCTCTTCTTCAGCGTTGTCTCCATTCACTTCGAGGGGTTCTTCCTCCACTGGGTCAGCTGCAGGGACTACCTGTCCCTGAAGAGTAGCCACTTGCCCGGTCAGGTCCCCGACCAGGTCTTCTAACACAGCAATCCTTGCTAAGGCAGTCTGTAGCATGTTGGCTAAATTGGCCGAGTTGGGTCTTGCCTCCAAGGTATCCACTCTATCCTCGAGGTCAATCACCCCATGGGCTAAGTTGTTGTGTGCTGTGGTTGTTACCTCGAGATCATCCCTTGTTCCTTGAGTTTCAGTTTGTGTTCTTCGTCCTTCGGTTCGCAGTGATCTAACTTCACTACGCAACTCGTCTATCACTGCCATCATTGCAGCAGTGATCTGTGGGTGGCAGAAGGGAAGATCGGGTAGTCTACCCTCGTCCGTGGGGACTCCAAATTCGCCTATAAGACTGGCCACCATGGGCCTAAACCACCGCCAATCGGACGCGTTGTCCGGGTCTCAAAAATAATGTGACTCTGCCTCATAATCCGATTGAGTATAGTCAAGACGTTGCCTCCTGCGGGGCGGTTGACGTGACGAGGATCCTTGTTCGTTCATGGGAGCCTTTCCACGTGTATGATCGGATGGTGACATATTGCCTGAACCCAGACAGACACAAACAAAGAAAAGATAACCTAATGTGAGTAATCGATTTTTGGCACGCGAAAAGAAAACGTTTTTGGGAATTGTTGTAACTAATGTTCAAAACAGTTACAGTTTAGAATTTCTGAAAATTCTAGTTCTCTGCAACCAAGGGCTCTGATACCAATCTGTCACACCCCCAATTTCCACTAACGGAGTTTTACCGTGTGGGGTGTGAACCAGACCAGGACCCGAGTCATTAGTTACATCAAACATAAGTTTAGGGTTCAAACTGTAAATATATATTTCCAAACGGAAAATATTAAAACCATAGTTTAAAATCCAGCGGAAGCATAAATAAGTAATGTCGCGCAAAAACAAGCGCCCATTAAGTAAACAACCAGTTTAAGACTAAGTTTTGAAAATGTTAAAAACGGATTCCCAAAATGAAAGGTTTAACCAGCGTACGTGCCCAAAAATCCGATTCTCCTAGCGTCCTGCAAAGCATGCATAAGAGCAAGTGTCAACTAATGTTGGTGAGTTCACATAAGCACATAAGTATACCTAGTATAGTTATGCAGTACGAATACAACAGTTTTTATTCGTATATAAGCATGTATATTAACAGTACAATCCATATCGTAGGTAGCGAGCCTAAGTTCATGTCACTAAAACGTTCGCAACCGAAGCTGACCAATTAGTTGTAGGAATAATTCCTTACGTGGTTTGCCTTCCCCGTGTCTACTCGATCACGGTAAGTTTAGGCTGAGATTGTCCTCAGTCCGACCGCCAGTCGGGTGGTGCATCTCGTGCCCGCTGAGTGGGGTTTGTCAGACCCCAGTAGTACTACCCAATATCCCCTCGCTATAAACTATTAACGGTTCGATAAGTAAGGACTTTCAAAGATAAGCATTTTACGTGAACATGTGATATATGTTGGATTTCTACTTTAATCATACATAAACGTTGTTGTGTTATCACCCTAACCTGGGTGTAACGTGTTTGCGTGTGTTATCGTCCAAAACCGGACGTAACGTAAAGGTTGTGAAACTCACCTTAGGGTGCGCTGCTACAATTTAGTAAGACTTCGAGTCTTGCGTAGTTTGCCGAACACCTAACGAATTTACATACGTAAGTGTGTGTTTGAACATGTGTAACATAGCCTAGACGACGGTTTTTGTTTATCAAGAAATTCCAATTATGACGCAGGTGACAAATTCAATTTGTGACTAAAAATCGTTCGTTCGAACGTAGTAAAAAAAAATAACGTAAATCATGGACACAAGAATTTATGAAAATCAATGCGCGTATATTATTCCCAATAATAAAATGTAGAGATGATCGGATAGATAAACATATATATATATATATATATATATATATATATATATATATGTATATTTATTCATAAATATAAATATCGAGGCGTAGCCACAAGGGTGAAAAATAACGCGTCCTAAATATATATTTATATGCCATGTAAAAATTCCGAGAGTTTAAAGAGACTATTTAAAACGTTTGCATGACCATAAATCAAATATATATATATATATGTACTCGTATATATAAAACTATTTTTTTTATAATTAATAACGAGACTATACAATTTTAATTATTTTAAGTAATAATGTTTTCATAATATAAAAGTTCAACGAATACCCCAACAGGTCTTTGAAAACTTCATGGGTCGAGATTTGATAATCGGTTACTAGTACGTTTAAGTTTTTGGACCAAAAATGCTTGAAAATCATTAAACAAAAATAAAACAGTGAAAATGAGGGTCACGGGACTCGAACCCGTGACCTAGTGGTTACAACACAGCGCCCTAGCCACTGGGCTAGGGGCTCGTTTTGTTAACAATCTTCGCAGCCATTGTTTATATGCAGGCAGCGCGAGCAGATCGGATCAAGGAGAGAAGAAAAAAAAACATAATAACAGACTTTGGGGGTGAGGGGGTTTCGAACCCGAGACCTCACAGTCTCAAACGAATGCTCTAACCAGCTGGGCTACATGCGAGTTTTTGTTTATATCCAGAAGCTTAAGTATTTAACCCGACCCGACCAGACTTCATCTTCTTCATATAACCCTAATGTCGCCGGAGATATTTTCCGGCGACCGGAAAAACGTAAAACATGAAATCGAGGCTCAGGAAAGGTGCGATTAACAATGTAAAGTGGTTACCTCAAATAAAAGATGAGTTTTGACACGTTTTTGAAGCCGAAACGAAATCGAAAGTCTCGACACGGATCTCCCGATGGTGCCCTGTTTCCAAATCAGTTGCTACTGGGTTGATCAACGAAGAACCGTGATCACCGTGATGCGCAAATGAGGGTGAGGCAGTGCTTGGTTGGTCGGAAATCTTGAGTTCACCGGAAACTTAAAAAAAAAGAAAGAGAAGGGAGAGAGCTCGTGAGGCGTCGTGTGTTGAGCAATTGAATGGCTCTTGAGTAATAAAATGATTCTAGTAATCAAAATACACTTGAATGAGGGATTGATTAGCTCCAATTGAAACCGACGACGAGTATGTCGATCGGTCGAAACCGATTCACCATTTACAGTACGTAAATGTCATTTAATTGACTATTGGCAAGTGACATGATTAGTCCCTCTGAATTTTACAAGGTGACACAAGGTTTAGGGTAATTACATTAATGGCCATTCAAGTTTTCTCAAAAGAAAAGGGTTTAGAAATCGGCGAGAATAGTCCCTCGGGTTTATAAAAGGCTAACGGGACTAACGAAAAAACGTAACGGTGGCCAAACGAGAGTATGCATTTTGACACCGTAAAATGTGTAGCGTTTATGAGAAATATAAACTTAAACGACCAAATAAAATCATGGACAGCAATCTCTAATTATCCGCTAAGATTCACATAAAATCATAGCTATAACTCCATAACTATACGTTTTTAAATTCTTATAATATTATAGAAATACTTCGTCTGAATACGTGATACACCGTCACGTAGAATCATAAAATGACATGCGTACATATACACATATATACCGCATAAAAAGGAAGTAAATATAATTGCCACATAAATTGACAAAACGTTTTCGTGAACTCATAAAATATAATCTATATAAAATCATAAATTATAATTATTCCAGTTAGTTAACCGACGTCTAGACTCATGTGCGATGTTCATATAACTATTCTAGTTAACCGAAGTAACGGACGTTATACAATATAACACAAGTTATTAACGGGGTTAACCTGGGAAATTGCCGGTTGTCACATCATCCCCTTGTTAAGGAATTTTCGTCCCGAAAATTGCCTTAAGTCGTTACGGTTTCTGTGGAAGGAAAAGAAGAATTTTAGGGTTGCTACATGATTGACGTCAACACTTCAGTCTTGAATCTGACTTATCATAAATAAACTCGTCTCTTAATCTGTTTTAATGTATTTGTGCCTTCCTTCAATTATTCTACTTTACTGCATAAGAATCTGACCGCTGACAACTCTACTCGGAAAAACTTAGCTCATGGACGATACTAACACTCTTTTATCAGCCTTTCTTGAGGTAATATCTCGACTACCCACTTTGTACTCTAAGTATCTCTTACTTCCCAATTGGTCAACGAGACTTAGATTTAATAACCACCAAAGTCATGTAATCTAAACACAGGTCATGTCTCACCGCTCTGCGTTTACACAGCAGTTCTTACAATTTGACTATCTAGGTGTTCTCTTTAAATCTTAAGGGCTCTGCCTTAGTTTCACACCCCAACCGACGACGGAAACGTTGGGGCATGATTAGATTGCCCAAAAACGCATGAAAAATAATTAAGTCACAATAATTAACATAATCCACATTTCATTGATAATAAATGTCAAATACAATAGTTGAAATCCAAATAACAAATAAACTCAAAGAAAAGTCTTATTAAATAGATAACTAGGTCCATGCCCTAAGTGGAAGAAAACTTGTATCATTAATTCTCATTTCCTGCAACATGCATTTAATAAAGTTAACTAAAAACTTGGTGAGTAATCACAAGTTTCAAACAATATAATATGAAAACATGCGATACGTGTCATATGCTAGCATGAGTGAAAAATAACATGCTAGTATAATTGACAAATTGAAAACTAAACATAAACAAGCCTCTTGACATTTGATTTGTAACCCGAATGTAATACTAAATTGAAATAGGTTACAAACACTCAATGCAAAACGTGGTCAAATTGAGTGGGTGTCAACCAATAGATCTATCTTTGTACCATATGTGATATTGTTAATGTTTGTGCAATTGGAAACTCTTGATAACCTTGAAATACACCTATTAACAAATCATGCTAGACATCACATAACACATAGATCACATACGCATTTGAATTTCATAAATATAGAAAGTCAAATTTGATATAGGATATGTTAGAGCATAGATGTGTGTCTCGTGTGTTGTATCTAGATGGAGCTAATTTTTTAGTAATGCTGTCAACTAACCAAGCCATGAACCAACATTTTGTTGATATGCTGGTTCTTTGGACAGTATCTAGTATATAAACTACAAGAGTGTTCATTTTTTCATAGAACAGAGAGATGATAGGAGTTTTAAGTGTGTGTTCTTAAGGTGTAAACAGAGAGAGCTTCTATAATTGTCTACTTGGTGATTTCAATAAACAAAAGCTTTATCTACCTCTTTGTCTCTTTGATTTGATCACAAAACAAGTAGTAAGATCCCTTCCAGGATCTTACAAGTGGTATCAGAGCAAATCCAGGTTGCTCTAATGGTTATTTTGTGGTTATTTTAAGTTTCTGAGTAAAAAAATAGTCGATTTGTGTCCGGTTCGTTCAAAGAACGTCATGGTTCTTTGGATGAGTACTCCGGTTCGTATAATGAATCTTCATAGCTTTGGTTCGTAGGTCGTTGGTTTGCTCCATTAATCTTCAAAAAATTTTGGTTCGTTATTTTGGTTTGTATAGACAATGTTCAAGTCTGGTTCGTGATGGTTATTAACAGGTTCGTGACGGTTGTTCCACCGAAGCAACCGGTTTGTTGACTTTTAGTTGGTTCGTCGGTTAGTGTTTGACTTTTTCTGGTTCGCCAACTTTGGTGGTTCGTTAGAATAGAGATTTCTTTAGTTCATTGGATCTTGGTTTGTTCACTAAGATTTTGACTTTTCTAGTTCGTCTGACTTTGTTGGTTCGTTGACAAGGATTATTGGTTCATTAGAGTGGAATCTTTCAAATTTCAAGATGAGTGATTTCCAAGCGTTTCCAGCTATGCAAAGTTCAATGCTTACAATGATGAATTATAATAACGAAATAGGAACAAGTTAGAAAGTTCCCAAGCTGTTAAGGTTGGAGAATTATCCTAATTGGATGAAAAGATTCGAATCGTATATTTGTGCTCTTGATACCCATTGAAGAAGAATATAAACATCTAATGGTAAATGGGGAACCAAAAATGAGAAGTGATCTTAATGCTGAAGAAAGAAAGGTTTATGCAAGTGAGAAGAAAGCTTATGGTAATCTTACGATGGCATTACCAAGGGAATTGTTGCATCAGTTTAAAACTTGTACATAAAATAAAAATTTATGGGAAGCTTTAAAATATAGATGTGAAGGAAATGAACAATATTAAAATAGTAGAAAAAGGATTTGAAGAAAGAATTTGATAATTTTAACCATTGTCCGAATGAAAGTGTTTCAGACTTGGTTTCAAGGTTTTCTCATCTCATTAGTAAACTTGAAGTTGTAAGGATTACAAAAGATGATGATGAGTTGAAGGAGAACTTTTTAGAAGCCTTACCAAACAAGTGGGAAAATTAGGTGTTGTTTTTGACTCATGATAAAGATTATTCAGCATGGTCTTTTCATAATTTGACAAGTAAATTACACACACGTGAATTGGAAATGTCTGTGACAAATTCAACGCCTGCTCAGATTCAAAATCCTGAATTGTATTAAGGACAAAATTCATCCCCAATTAATGCTAAGTCTAAGTCAAATTTTAGTTCCAGTTCTACAACTGCTTTTCTTGCTGGAAAGAATTCTGGTGGTTCCGAATATTCTGGTGATTATGAATCTAGTTCAAAGGGTTACAGTGTACACAATCCAGTTCAATCCAGTTTGAATGATATTCCTGCTAAAACAACTAAAGAATAAGTTGCCTAGATATCTGCTTTGATATCATCTTTTTTCGGGATGATAATAAATAATGTTAGTAATGCTTAGTTGGTTAAAGAGGATTTTAATCATATTAATGATGATAATCTGGAAGAAATGGATATAAGTTGGCAATTGGCAATGCTAACTCAAAGAGCTAAGAGATTTTCAAGAAAACTGGCAAATGAGAAATTAATCCGGGTGGGAAGATTGGCTTGGAAAAATCAAAAGTAAAGTGTTACAAATGTTCAAGCTATGGTCATTTTGCTCGTGAATGTAATAAGCAACAAGGTGGCAATACTTCAACTTCTAAGACTGCTGATAATAATTATGATCCCAAAGCAATGGTTTCTCAAGTTGATGGAAGTTATGACTGGGGAAAACATTTTGATGATCAATCTGATTTAACTGCAAACATAAAGATTGATGAATGTTTAACAGAATATGGTTCCGAGTCAGATGAGACGTTGCTCTTTTTTCAAAATCAAGTCATGATTTGAAGATTGCTTCAGCTTGTTGTGGTTTGATGGCTGAAATTGATGGAAGTATGATTGATACTGATTCTGATACTAGTGGATATGAGTCCATATGTGAGTTTTGTTCTAAAAAGGACAAAAAGATTCAAGAGTTGTTGAAAGAGAATGGATTGTTGATTGAAGATTGCAACAGTTTGAAAGAAGAATTGTAAAAGTCTAAGAAGAAGTTTGAAGATTTGGTTGTGAAAGAAGTTGAAGTGCAAAATGATAACAAAGAATTAGTCATAATTATTTCAACATTGAATGCTGAGAATGAAAGTTTAATCAAGGATGTTGCAAAATGGAAACAGGAAGCTAAATAGTTTGAAAGTGATTTTAATGATTTGTTTGAAAACTCAAAGAATAAGGTTGATGTTCTTAAGAAGACTGCTGATGAACTTGCTGCTAAAGCTGTTGGGTTTCAAAATGATAACACATTTTTAGTTGAAGCTAAAGCTGAATTGGTTCGAGAGAATAAGTTATTGACAAGAAATGTTAACATTTACAAAAAAAAAAGTGGGAGAAAGTTACTCAAGAAGTGTATAGTGCTCATGATGATATGCGTAGAGAAAAATCATTGTCAAAATGAGTGTATGAAAAACTTATTACCACACAAAAAGAGTTGGCTAAAGCACAAAAGAAAATCTCAGACTTGAATATTGAGGTTATTGATGTAAGAAGGCAATTGAACCATCTAAAGAATTCACATTCTTTCACAAGTTACTTGTGCAAAGATGAGAACTTCAAGAAGGTTTTTGAAGGAAGAGAGCATAATTAAGTTCCGCATCTGGTTATTCAAACTGATGCTCTTGCTGAGGTCAAACCCTTTAATAAAAAGAATAAATATTCTGAATTTGCTACTAAAAAGCCTGCAAAGAAGAAAACTCAAAATTCAAAGCAACTCAATAAGAAAGTGGAGAAGGAGAAAAATGTTGCTGGTAAATCATCCATATTTGTGTCTAGTAGCATTTTGTTGGATGATGAAGAGATTTTTACTTCTAAAGTAGTAGAGAAAGAAGAGAAGAAGTTGGTTGAAGAAAAGGTTGTTGTAGAATCGGTTGAATTTAACAATTTAAAAGGTATTAAAGCTTCATTTAACCAAGTTGCTACCACTGGAAATTCTGTTTCTCAAGTGGAATTTTTAAAGCTATTAGGTTACAAAAGAACGTGTTTAGGATGTAAGAATCAAAAGGCTAAGGAACACGAATGAAGAATATTTCCAAGAAGTCTCATAAAAAGAAGTGTGTTGCTAAAGAATATGCAGAAAATGTTTCTGAAGAAGCTAAAGATACAAACATTGATCGTCTGTATCAACTTGCACAGAGTTTTGTTGTTGAATATGATCAAAAGTTTGTATCAAAGCATAGTAAAGGATTCAGGGGTACAAAGAAAATCAATAAAATTTCATCCAGCTCATCTCGAGTCGGTCACAAGTCTTCAGGATTTTCTTTATGTGCTCGAACTCTACTCGTAGAAGTCTGAAATCAAAATGGGTGCACAATAATCGGTTCCAAGTTTTAGCTAATTTTTATGATCATTTTGATTCTGATATATGTGTGATGCATTTCAAGGTTCACAGAAGCCGTCAAAGACAAATCGATTGTGTTACCAATGTCGTAGACGTGATCACATTCAATTGAATTGTCCTAAAAATGCTAAAAGATCTGTTGTTGGTAAAACTACCACCGTTATTGATCAATCTGGTAAATTTTTTACTGAATCAACACCCACATCTTTAAAATTACAAAGAAATTATTTTTTTTAATTTGATAGAAGTGTGGGTGGTTCATCAACTAATGATGATTCTTTAAAATCTGATAAATCATAGTTATAGGGGCGACCAAAACTCGTTTGCAAATCTGCAAAAGATTTTTCTGAAGACACTGGACGACCTGAAGCTATGTGCTTTGGTTTTTTTTAAACTGATTTGTTTGTCCAATGTGCAGGTTTTTCAAGAAAACCTGTCGATGATTGTGTAGTTCATTCTTCAAGAAGTTGCTAATGGTGGAAATTTTGTTTTACCTTTAAATTCAAAATTCGAAATTTCTAATTAAAATTTTTCATAAAGTTAAAATTGAAACGTATTCGTGCTAGTTGGTCAATTTTATTTCTTTAATATTTCATTCATAGTTTCGGGAGAGAAAATTAAAACTACAAAAAAAAATAGTGATTTTTTAGTTAAAAATGAAAAATCGATAAACGGAGTTTTCATCTTAAAGGGGGGGGGGGGGGGATATGTGTAAATAGAGAAAATGTCATGCAAAATAATATAAAATGGAAAAATGAGAAATTGATCCTACAAAATTCTAGGAAATGATGGTACATTGGCTAGCGTGTCTGACTCATGGGTATAGTAGATGTAAAGCCATAGGTTCATTATTTGATATGCTAGGTAGGCTCGGCAAATCAGAAAGTGTACATATGTGATATACATTAAATGCTTATGCTTGAACTAGTGGACAACATCTTGACACGTATTTCATGACATATAAAAGATTTATGAAAAGAAAAATAAGAAGTCACTATGTATACATGTGTTGATTTTCTTTATTTTCTTAAATGATCGGATTATTTATGCCTGTCCACAAGACCGACCTGATAGTTATTCATTTGAGGTTCTACTTTACTTTTATTGGTGTTTCGTGTAATTCATCGACTTTCTCCGTGCGTCCAGAAGACCGACCTAATTGTTGTTGAATTATACAATTTTAACTTGTTTTATTTTTCTTATTTTGTTAAATCTGATGCCTTATTTACGTATCGAAAGCTCGATCTTATGGTAGACGATTTAACGTTCTTATTTCTTTTTGAGTAAATTACGGATTTCGTCCCTGTGGTTTGCACGTTTTCACCTTTCATCCTTACTTTTTAAAAATTACGAATTTCGTCCCTAACTTTTACCAAAAGGTTGCGGATATAGTCCCTACCGCTAACTTCTGTTAAAAAATTCTGTTAAATGAATGTCAAATGACCATTATACCCCTCTTATAAAAACAAATATAAATTTAAAATATATAAAAATAAAAGTGGGACAATAGTGTTCATCATTGTGATATTTTAAGCAACCATAAAATGTTACCGTCACCGTCTTAATTTAGTGATTCCCATCTCAACTGTCGTCGGCTCGTCGCCACTGTCTCAAATGTCACCATCTCAATTAATCATCAATCTGTTTCTCCTAATTTCGTCATCTTAATCAAGACCGTCGCCGCCCTACGAAATCCCATTAAAGGATTATAAATGGGAGATTTCAATGTCGGCGTCCAGCAATCCGGCAGTGGTGGCAGCAATGGCCATGTTGGTGGTTTTAACCAGCCGGAGAAGATGACCGCATGTTCAGCGGTGGCGGTTGTTTACTACTCCAGTGGTGACCAACGAGCTCTCCAGCGACCTCCAACCCCGTTTGTTTCCATCTCTCTCCACCATGATTCTTTACGATCGGCGATAACCCTAAACACCTCCCCCTAAGAACCGTCGGAGGCGAGATAGATTCCATCTAATACACCAGTGGATTCGAACCGCCGGAGGCGAGATAGATTGGTTGCAAATCTCTCTCTCTCTCTCTTTGTTAGAAGAAGCTGAAAATGAAAGAATGCACCCATGGTAGTGGTGATGGTGGCTGCAGACATGGTGCTGGTGATGGTGGCTGGGGCATGGTGGTTGTGGTGGCTATGGCATGTGGTGTGGTGGTGGAATCACAATTAAACTTTTTTTTTCTTATTGAATAAAAGGATGAGGGTATAATGGGTATTTTAAAAAAATTAACAACAAAAATTAACAGAAATTAGACGGAAGGACGAAATCCGTAACGTTTTGGCAAAAGTTAGGGACGAAATCTGTAATTTTTGAAAAGTAGGGACAAAAAGTAAAAAACGTGCAAACCACAGGGACGAAATCCGTAATTTACTCTTTCTTATTTCATGGAACGCTGTGCACATTATCAAAATTTACATCACTATGTGTTAAATCATAAGTGAAATCACAAGTGAAAACATAAAGTGTGATAATAGAAATGTCGGAATATGTCTAATAGTGTGGGGTACACTAGTCAAAACAACTTACTCAATACCTTAACATATCTAGATGTTAATAGTATGATTCTGCCTGAGTTTAAGATGGACAAACTATACTTGCAATCAACATGGCTTGTGCGCTATAATTAGTTGAAATTGAAGTGTAGTTTGGTGCATTATGACCAATATGATTCAAGTTGTGATCTTTCTCGTATAATAAGAAATAGTGTTTGATTTTGTATTGCATTTACATATTATTTTATTCTTAGAAAAAATCAAAAAGATTTTCGATGTGTTTTAGCATAAACATAGAAAAATTCAAACAGATTTTTGGTGTAATTTGATATAAAGTTTGTAAAAGCCAAAATGATTTTGTTTGTTATTTGTTTTCGACCGATAGACATGTGATACAAAACAAATTCAAAATCAATATTTTGGTTCTCCGAAGGAGATTTTTGCCCAAGATTAAATTAAAAAATTTGGTAAATCATAAAAGAAAGAAAAACCGCATTTCTGTCTTCTGAAATTGCAGGTTATATTGTCAAGACTCAAGCATGGTGAAATGGGGAGTTATAGAAATATCTTTAACAAGTGGATCTTGAAGATTGAGAGATAATTCAAGATTGATCCAACCATGCAAGCTCTACATCTTTCAATGGATTTCATGTTGAAGATCAAATACAACAATGTTGAAGATTGGAGACTTGAAGATTGAAGATTTAGATACATCACACGTTAAGGGGGAGTCTGTTAGAGCATAAATGTGTGTCTCATGTGTTGTATCTAGAAGGAGCTAATTCTTGAGTAATGCTATCAACTAACCGAGCCATGAACCAACGGTTCGTTGCTATGTTGGTTCGTTGGACAGTAGCTAGTATATATAAAGTATAAGTGTGTTCATTTGTTCATAGAACAGAGAGTTGAGAGGAGTCTTCAGTGTGTGTTCTTAAGGTGTAAACATAGAGAGCTTCTGTAATTGTCTTCTTGGTGATTTCAATAAACAAAAGCTTTGTTTATCTACCTATTTGTCTCTTTGATTTGATCACAAAACAGTAGTAAGATCCCTTCCAGGCTCTTACAAGTCGTATCAGAGCAAATCCAGGTTGCTATAATGGTTGATTTGTGGTTACTTTAAGTTTTTGAGTAAAAAAGTTTGTTTTTCTTAGATTTCTCTCAAATTTATTTAATCACGTCGTTCCATAGAATGATTTGTTTCCCTAGATACATCATCTACTGTCCTTAGTTTCTTCAAAATCTTCAAAATAAAAAAAAACAGTCGATTTGTGTCCGGTTCGTTCAAACAATGTCGTGGTTTGTTGGATGAGTACTTTGGTTCGTATAGTGTATCTTGTTAGAGCATGATTTTGTTCGTCATGTGAAGTATAAAGTACAAGAACAAAGCTACAAAAGAAGCTGTGTTCGAATTGACCTGAACTGCCAGTTTGGGTGCACACGAACTGACCCGAAGTGGTAGTTTGTGTGAGGTCGTGTTCGGTCATATGTGAGCAACTATAAATAGGTCGTTCTTGTATAGAATAGGGACTTATGGTCTATTCTTCTATGTGTGTCTCTGTGTATGTACTCTGATTGTTAAGCAACACAATTCCACATTGTATTTCTCTTTGTGTCTCATTTTCATACTCAAATTACACTTTTGATCATTGATCGAGTATACGATCCATAGCTCAGGAACTTAAAAATGGTATCAAAGCTTTTGGTTCAATCTACTAATCAAACCTCAACTGTTTTTTCGAGTTTTTAGTCCAAAAAGTGGGGGTTTTGAAAAGTTATTGCGTTTTTGCCATCTCTGGTGTGTTTTTAGTGAAAAATCCAATCCTAAATCATTCCTTTTGAGTAAATCTGATTCACTGCTACAAATCTCGTTCAAAAACACTCGAAATCGTGAAAATTGATTCAAAAAATGGTCCAGTTCGGTTGAGTTAGGGTGAAGAATTGTGTGTCTGAAAAATATCCGCTCCGAAGTGTGAGTTCGGTTAGGTTCGGATAAGTTCGGTCAAGAAAAATAAGAGTTCAGGTGATTTAGGGTGAGTTTGGTCTAGCGAAGTTTTGGTTCGGATTCAGTTTGGTTGATCTCAGTTCGGTTGAGTTCGTGTACTCGAACTCACAGTTCGATTCAATTGTTTCAGTTCGGAACCAGTTCGGATCACCTTAGATCATCTCAGTTCGGACTCGGTTCGGATAACTTCGGAACGTCAATTTTCAATTCAGTTAAGTTCAGGTAAACAGTAATCAAGACTATTCAAGATATCGGATTTTAAAGCTTTTGCCGCAATGCAAACATCGATTCAAGCTTTCTCCGCAATACAAATGATGTTGATATGTGGTTATCTTTTACTGATCAATACAAGTATCCTAAGGATATGTATGGAGAGCCAGCTCTTCAAAGGAAATTTGATGCTAACAAAAGAAAGCATATCAAGTTGAAAAGAAGGCTTATAGTACTTTGACAATGGCATTACCTAAAGAGTTGTTACATCAGTTTTCTACTTATGGTACATCGAAAGGTTTATGAGACGCTTTGCAGAAGAGATGTGAAGGCAATGATCATTATAAGAAAAGCCGACAGAAATTTTTGAAGAATGAATTTGATAGTTTCAAACATTGTCTGAATGAATCAATTCCGAATTTGATTGCAAGCTTTTCACACTTGATGAGTGAAATGGTTTTGGTGAGTATTACAAAAGAAGATGCTGATTTGAAAGAGAAATTTCCTAAGTCTAAAATCTCGTTTAATTACGTGCTTATCTGTTAATTATGCATATAATCTAGGTTTGTTAACTTGGATAACATATTATGCCAACCACTATATAGTCTTGACGCGACCCTACGGTAAAATGATAACCCAACCACCATAAACTGTGAATTAACATAGTTGTTATCGATGGAACTTCAATAATAAAATAAAAATAAAAATGATATTTTTATCTAATATTTCCGTCACTTTTGTAGTATATTTATATACGTACAAACTTGTAAACCTAGACGTCTAATATTTACGTGAAAACCAACGCGTAGAAAATATTAATCATTTCGTCTAAAACTTTAATCGTTTTCGTTAAATATTTATTTAATGTGTCGTATGATGTTTTTAATAAAAATAAAATATTTTTATCTGGACTTTACCATAAATCATCACCCGTGTCAAAATCTCGAGACCAAAGTTCACCGAAAGTTTTCGCTCGTTAATGGCATTCATTCGCGATGACAACCGAACCGAACCGTTTCATTTTCTAGTAAAACAAACCCGTCACCTTTGCATGTTTTGCATGCAACCAAATCGATCACCACCCGACCCCGTCCACCCAACACTAGCGGCCACCACCACCTCCGGCCACCCTCACCACCACTGCCACCCTACACGTCGGCCCCACCACCCCATGCAATGATCATCACCATCAACCACCCTCCTTACACCACCTTACCTACCTCACCCTTACACCACCATCATTATTCCCCCAATCAACCACCCAACACTCAACCATCACCTCACCATCCCTCTTCCCTCACATCTCTCATGACCGGCCCCTCCCCTCTCCCTCTCTCTTCTCTCGGTAATGCAACACAACACACACACACACACTTGTGTTTTCTTGTTAAAGCAACTCACAAAACACTCTCACTCTTTTTCCCCCTTAAACCCAACCATTTTGTAAACGAAATTGAGCCCATGTTTCAAACTAATGTTTATTAAATTAAATATTGGCCTAAATCATTTTATAACATAGGAAAGTCTTTATATATTTTGAGAATATACATAACTTTATTTTTCCGGAATGTTATCAAAATTAAATTATTTATTAAGAATAAATAATTATTAAAGCTTGTCTGTTATCAACAACCACCCGGGTCATCATGATGTCAAGACGTGACCATTATTTGGGAGTGACTTAACTGTCAATCCAAACCCTAGACCTTTAGCTGTCTTATATTGATTTAGGACTGCTAGGTTACTTGTTATCTGCCGTTACATCATTTAGACACGGCCTGATATCTGTGAGTCTTCACGGCCCCTCTTTTAAATTGTTTTAAATGCTTTTTGGGGGGAATTCTTATAACTCATATTATGCCTGATAACTCGATAGTTTGTTACCGTTATTGATTACATGAACATTTCGTCTATCCTGCCATATTCATGTTGATTCATGTTATGATCAAAGCCCCACTATTAATTGAATCCGATTAATTTCAAACGAAACAATAACACGTGAATAGATCTATTGGGTTAACGCCCCGGCCCTGATTGGTAGCTCCAATCCTGACTCCCGTTTCTAGTCAATAGGGTACATAATGTTATAATTACTCTTCGGTAATCCTGGACAGAATACCATGAGTGGGTAATCAGTTAGTTTCGGAATTCAAGGTTCGTGGTAATAATAATTTATAGCATCTTAAAAAATTATCAAAGGGGTGATAAAACTGATATCAAACTTTGTTGTCAATCACAGTTCTATTTTACTTAAACCTGTGAACTCACCAACTTTATGTTGACCTTTTTAGTATATGAATTCTCATGTACTTGATCGGTTGTTTGCTTGTATGGGATATCTCTTTTGTGCATTATCGTTAGGAATCATATTTATCTGGAGTCATGGTCACACTAGCCTTTTGGATATTTCACTACATAACACCTAACGGTGTCATGTCTTTAAATCTTTTAATACTTGTTTTGTAAACTAAGAAACAAATGAAACTTATTATCATTATATTCCGCTACTAAATCTGAAATGAAATGTTTTCGACTCCTTAAAACGGCTCTAGTTGTTTAATCATCTAGAGATCATTTCGTGTAACCTTGATTGTGATTTCATCTCGTTTACGGGCGATAAAAAAATTACAGGATGTGACAGATTGGTATCAGAGCCAAGGTTATAGGGAAGTAGGTTGCATTAGTAGGACCTAGACTATAGCCTAAGCTCTGCTAGTATCATATTGCATGTGCCATACGTGATTCATCTGCCTGACTGTTATACTTGTTTAAAACTAACCTATAACTATTATTATGACTTGGAAACTTTTGTCACAGCATGTCTTCCTCTGAGCCCATGGAGATATCATCTGATTCCGATGACCAGTTGGCGATCATTCCTGACCTGCTGGAGCCCATGCCGCCATCTCCGGAGTATGTGCCAGAGTCGCCTACATACGAGCCATCCTCTCATGTTCCTGCACCAGCAGTTGACCAACCTCGTTCCCCCACGAGTGTCCTAGACTTCGCTATTTCAGATGATTCAGACTCCGAAGAGGATCCTGACGAGACTGCCTCGTTCGACGTAGCGATCACTCCTGCTGATCCGCCTGCGGATGGAGATACTCTTGTGGTTACTCTGAGACCTGGACTCCCTTCTTTTCCTGATCGTGTTCTATCTTTCCGACCCTATCGTAGCACTCCTGGTGGACCCTTGCGGATGTACACTCCCCGTAAATCTATTATTCTTCGTCGTGTTCGCATTTCTGAGCCTGCTGTCCTTGAGGGGTCTACCCTTAAGCATTCTAGATCATCCGATTTCTGTCCTATTCCTCCTGTGTTAGATCCGCTTCCTCCAAAGAAGCGTGTGAGGGTCCCTGGTAGCACATCCGAGGTGGGTGAGTCATCTACTCCAGGAACTGCAAGGCTAAAGGCCATATACTCAAGGATTGCTCGAACCAATCCAACAAGCCCCAGGCTACAGGAAATTGCTATGAATGTGGCGCTGCTGGCCATTTTAATAGTGAATGTCCTAGGTTGAAGAAGATGACACCGGAAGTTTCTCTTGGATGAGCCTTTGTGCTGAACGCCTCTGAGGCCCGTCAAGACCCCCATTCAGTGACGGGTACGTTTCTCTTGAATAACCGCTATGCATCTGATTTATTTGATACCGGTGTAGATAAAAGCTTTGTGTCTGATGATTTTAGTTAAACACTTGAAATCACCCCTACACCCTTAGACATTAAGTACGCTATCGAGTTAGCCGACGGTAAATTAATTGAAGCAACTGAGACCCTTAGAGACTGTTCACTAGAGTTATCAGGACATTCATTTCGCATAAACCTTCTGCCTGTCCAGCTTGGAAGCTTCGACGTTGTTGATGGAATGGATTGGTTTTCCGCTAATCGTGCAGAGATAGTCTGTCATGAGAAGCAAGTCAAGATCCCATTTGAGAATGGTGAGGCTTTGACCATTCAAGGAGACCGCTATGGGACCAAACTCAATATTGTGTCATGTATGAAAGCACGGAAGTACCTACGTAAAGGATACCACGCTATTCTAGCACACGTAGCTGTGAAGAAGCCGAAGGAGAAAAAGATCAAAGATGTGCCGATTGTGAAGGATTTCACTGATGTTTTCCCCGAAGACTTACCTGGTCTACCCCCAGCTAGACAAGTGGAGTTTCATATCGAACTTACCCCTAGAGCTGCACCTATAGCTCGAGCCCCTTACCACTTACCCTGTCTGAGATGAAAGAGTTGTCCAGTCAGTTGCAAGAACTTCTTGACAAAGGGTTTATAAGACCAAGATTTTCCCCGTGGGGAGCCCCCGTTCTGTTTGTCAAGAAGAAAGATGGATCTTTTCGGATGTGTATAGATTATCGGGAACTGAACCAGTTAACGGTAAAGAACCGCTACCCGCTCCCGAGAATCGACAATCTGTTTGACAAACTTCAAGGGTCAAGCTTCTACTCAAAGATCGACCTGCGCTCAGGATACCATCAGTTAAGAGTACGCAAAGAAGATGTTGCCAAGACCGCATTTCGAACTCGTTATGGACACTACGAGTTTCTCGCCATGCCATTTGAGTTGACTAACGCACCTGCTGTATTCATGGACCTCATGAATCGTGTGTGCAAACCCTACCTAGATAAGTTTGTTATCATATTCATCGACAATATTCTGATCTACTCCCGTAGTAAAGAAGAGCACGAACAACACATTAAGCTGATTTTGGAGTTGCTGAGAAAAGAAAGTTTGTATGCGAAGTTTCCCACATGCAAATTTTGGATCCGCGAGGTACATTTTCTTCGTCACGTGATTAACGACCGTGGTATTCACGTCGATCCCTCGAAGATTGAAGCAATCAAGGATTGGAACCCTCCCACGACCCCTTCTGAAATCCGTCAATTCCTTGGTCAAGCCGGCTATTACCGCAGATTTATTGAAAACTTCTCCAAGATTGCCCAGCCTCTGACTGCATTAACTCAGAAAGACAAGAAATTCGTTTGGGATGACAAAGTTGAAGCCGCCTTCCAGAAGCTGAAACTGATGTTGTGCAATGCACTCATTCTGGCCCTACCCGAAGGAACCGATAATTTCATCGTCTACTGTGACGCATCTCACCAAGTCCTAGGATGCGTGCTAATGCAGCTTGAGAAAATTATAGCCTATGCTTCTCGCCAATTGAAGACCCATGAGAAGGACTACACGACCCATGACTTAGAGCTCGGTGCCGTTGTGTTCGCTCTCAATATATGGAGACACTACCTGTATGGGACGAAGTGCACTATCTTTATGGACCATAAGAGCCTCCAGTATATTCTGAACAAGAAGGAGCTGAACATGAGACAACAAAGATGGGTAGAACTACTTAGTGATTACGACTGTGAGATCCGTTACCACCCCGGAAAGGCTAATGTTGTAGCAGATGCCTTGAGTAGGAAAGAACATATGAAGCCTCTCCAAGTCCGATTGCTTGCTTTGACCATTTATACTGGTCTCCTGGATCATATTCGTGAAGCCCAACTGGAAGCCCTGAAAGATGAGAACCTCAAAGTCGAAAACCTGCGTGGTATGGACCGCTAGTTGGAAACAAAGTCGGATGGAGCCTTTTATTTCGTGAATAAACTTTGGGTATCCGTGTACGGAGGATTGAAGAAACTAGTCATGGACGAGGCCCACAAATCTAGGTATTCCAATCACCTTGGAGCTGATAAATGTATCATGATTTGTGAGAACTGTACTCGTGGCCTAACATGAAGGCTGAAATTGCTACATACATTGGGAAATGTCTGATGTGTGCAAAGGTAAAGCTGAATATTAGAAGTCGTCATGTCTATTAGTAAAACCGGTTATTCCCAAGTGGAAATGGGAGCGCATCGCAATGGATTTCATCACTAAGCTGCCAAAGAGTCGTAGTGGTAATGATACCATCTGGGTTATCATTGACCGTCTCACGAAGTCTGCTCACTTTCTAGCGATGAACGAAAGTGACTCGATGGAACTGCTTACGAAGCGCTATCTAAAAGAAATCTTCTCCCGCCATGGAACCCCTATTTCTATCATCTCCGACCATGATAGCCGATTCACCTCTAGGTTCTGGAAATATTTAAATGACGCTCTGGGTACTCAACTTGACATGAGTACAGCCTACCTTCTACAGACTGATAGACAGAGCGAAAGAACCATTCAGACCCTCGAAGATATGTTACGTGCCTACGTAATCGATTTCGGCAAGAACTTGGATGAGCACTTGCCCCTCTATGAGTTCTCCTATAACAATGGCTACCATATCAGTATTCAAGCTGCCCCGTTTGAGGCACTTTACGGTAGAAAGTGCCGATCCCCCATCTGTTGGTTTGAAGTCGGAGACAGCCAGTTAACCGGACCTAAAATTATCATCGAGACTACCGAGAAAGTCTATCTGATTCAAAACTGTCTGAAAGCCGCCCGAGATCGTCAGAAGAGTTACGTCGATACAAGATGCAAACCTTTGTCGTGCAAAGTTGGAGACAGAGTCATGCTTAAAGTATCCCCATGGAAAGGCGTGATTCGTTTTGGAAAATGCGGAAAGCTGAGCCCCCGTTACATTGGTCCGTTCGAGATTCTTGAGGAAATTGGACTTGTGGCTTAGAAACTTCAGTTGCCACCAGAACTCAGCAGTGTTTATAGTACCTTCCACGTCAGCAACCTGAAGAAGTGTCTCGTCGACAAATCGCTCATCATTCCCTGGATGAGATCCAAGTTGATGAGACACTGCATTTTTGGAAGAACCTGTTGAAATCGTTGATCGAGAAGTCAAAAAGCTGAAGCGAAGCCGGATCCCAATCATCAAAGTTCGTTGGAATTCCCATCGAGGACTCGAGTTCACTTGGGAACGTGAAGACCAGTTTCGGTCTAAGTATCCTCACCTCTTTCCTAATGAAGCTCTAGTAAATGGCCCTGCCTGAATTTTTAGATGAAATTATCTTAACCAAGGGAGAATGTGACAACCCGTAAGTTTCCTAAGTCTCAAACCTCTTTTAATTACGTGCTTATCTGTTAATTGTGCATATAATCTAGGTTTGTTAACTTGGATAACGTATTATGCCAACCACCATATAGTCTTGAAGCGACCCTACGGTAAAACGATAACCCAACCACCATAAACTGTGAATTAACATAGTTGTTATCGATGGAACTTCAATAATAAAATAAAATTAATATTTTTATCTAATATTTCCGACATTTTTGTAGTATATTTATATACGTACAAACTTTTAAACCCGGACGTCTAATATTTACGTGAAAACCAACGCGTAGAAAATATCAACCATTTTGTCTAAAACCTTAAATGGTTCCGTTAAATATTTATTTAACGTGTCGTATGACGTTTTTAAAAAAAATAAAATATTTTTATCTGGACTTTACCATAAATCATCACCCGTGTCACAATCTCGAGACCAAAGCTCACCGAAAGTTTTCACTCGTTAATCGCATTCATTCGCGGCGATAACCGAATCGAACCGTTTCATTTTCTAGTAAAACAAACCCGTCACCTTTGCATGTTTTCCATGTAATCAAACCGACCACCACCCAACCCTATCCACCCGACACCGCTGGCCACCACCACCTCTGGCCACACTCACCTTACCTCCCTCACCCTTACACCACCATCATTATTCCCCCAATCAACCACCCAACACTCAACCATCACCTCACCATCCCTCTTCCCTCACCTCTCCCTTGACCGGCCCCCTCCCCTCTCCCTCTCTCTTCTCTCAGTCACGCAACACAACCCACACACATATTTGTGTTTTCTTGTTCAAGCAACTCACAAAACACTCTCACTCTTTTTCCCCCTTAAACCCAACCCGTAACCCCCTCCCCCCTTTGAGCGGGTTTCGAACACACAAACAAACACCCCCCCCCCTCTTTTCTTTTCTTTCCATCATATATATACAACCTAACACACACAAGTCTCACTTGCAAACCCTAAACAAAGAAAGCTCCCACCACCTCTCTTCTCCCTCCCCAAGCTCATGGCTCTCTCTCTCTCTACTCTCTCTCTAGTTTTCGCCCAAGAAACAAGCAAGGAGAAGAGATCCAAGCCATCATCAAGCATCACCATCATCTTTTCTCATCTTTTTCTTAAAAACCTTTCAAGAACAAGCACTACGTCAAAATGCACCTTTGGCCACGGAAAAAAACCGTGACCAAAGGTGTTTGGTCACGTTTTTTTTCCAATCCAATCGACACCAAAGGTCCCCTCACCTTATGTACCCTACGGCCACGTTACAATATCAGTGGCTGAAGCCACCTAGAAGCGTGGCTAAAGGATACCGATATTTGTTGTTGTAATCAAACAATTCTTCCGAGAAAGCGTGGCCAAAGGGTCCCAACGGCCACATGTGTTTGTTTAACGTGGCCTTTGGTATTATATGGTCACGTCTATTTGTGTTTTAGCCACATATGTTATAAAAAAACATGGACAAATAGGTTGCTGAAATTATAATTTTTGTCCCAATACGCGTGGCCAAAGGGTGGCAACCGCCACGTTAAAATATGAATAGCGTGGCCTTTAGTATTATATGGTCACGTATATTTGTCTTTTAGCCCCATATGATATGAAAAAACGTGGCCAAATGGGTTGCTGAAATCATACATCTTGTCCCAATACGCGTGGCCAAAGGGTGGCAACGGCCACTTTAAAATATATAAAGCGTGGCCTTTGGTATTATATGGTCACGTATATTTGTGTTTTAGCCACATATATTGGAAAAAAATGTGGCCAAAGGGTAGTTGAAATCAGATATTTTGTCCCAATACGCGTGGCCAAATGGTGGCAACGGCCACGTTAAAATATAAAAAGTGTGGCCTTTGGTATTATATGGTCACGTATATTTGTGTTTTAGCCACATATATTTGAAAAAAAAAGTGGCCAAAGGGTAGTTTAAATCATACATTTTGTCCCAACACGCGTGGCCAAAGGATGGCAACGGCCACGTTAAAATATAAAAAGTGTGGCCTTTGATATTATATGGTCACGTATATTTGTGTTTTAGCCACATATATTTGGAAAAAAAAAGTGGCCAAAGGGTAGTTGAAATCAGATATTTTGTCCCAATACGCGTGGCCAAAGGGTGGCAACCGCCACGTTAAAATATAAAAAGTGTGGCCTTTGGTATTATATGGTCACGTATATTTGTCTTTTAGCCACATATATTTGGAAAAAAAAAAGTGGCCAAAGGGTAGTTGAAATCAGATTTTTTTTGTCCCAATACGCGTGCCCAAAGGGTGGCAATGGTCACGATAAAATATAAAAAGTGTGGCCTTTGGTATTATATGGTCACGTATATTTGTGTTTTAGCCACATATATTTGGGAAGAACAAAGAGTAACCAAAAGGTTTTTGAAATCAGATGGGTCTTTGCTATACGCATGACTAGTTTAAAACCTATTACAAATTATTAATTACAAATCAAATAAAATTCAATTACAAGTCAAATACAAATGAAATACAAATAAAAAATTAAAGAAAATTACACTGCATACAAGCATTATTCTCAATCTAATTTTCAATCCGGGAGGCAACAACACTACCACGTGGTCTTCATCTTCAACTGTCCAGATTTGAGCTTAATTAGGACCATTTTTTCTTGTATTCCTTCCTATACCAAAACATATAATTGATAATTACGTTATGGAAATTGATCATAATATATATAGCAATTTTGAAATACTTACCACCATAATAGATATGGACTGAGGAGTGCCATTTTATTGCAAGTAGTATGGGTCATCAGGTCCTACAATTCAATTGATTTCCAGATGAACATTAGATATCCAGATGAACTTAATACATCCGGATGAACATCACATTAAGTTCCGGATCAACTTCAAAGTCAATTGAACTTTGTTTGGTACACATCTCACCATTTGTTCCAACAATCCCTAGCTGGCCCAAGTGTTTGAGGTACCAAATAACATTTAAAATGGGACTACATGACATTACCAAACAGATTACTGTGAAACTATAGAACGGAATGAAACTTGACTGGCAAATATTTACCTTTTTCTTTTCAACCGCTTCAGACGAGGTTGATCGACCACCGATTTCACGCCCTACGGTTCAATTAATTACTTTATATAAATGAGCAATCAAACCGATAATGAGTTTGACAAATACTAACCGTTGTGTGTATGTCAGCATGATTAGTGCCGTGGCTAGATCCAACATAAATCTCCTTAGAATTTACCTAGAACAATGTTTTTGAATTGGTAAAAAGTTAGAGCAGAATAATGACGCGGATTTATCATGAAAGTATTTATTCTGTTTTTTATAATCTAACATAAGTTGTTCCAGTTTTATTCATACAGATTATGTATATACTCTATTTTTTTCATATTAACATACATTTTCAATGAATCATAGCCGGGCCCCATTTAACTCATAACTTTGTTCTTACATGGGGTATATATTCTTATGTACCAGGAACTTGCATCTATTTGTGTTCTTCAGGAACAAGAGTTCATCAGGATTGTGTTCTTCATGAACAAGAGTGTATGTTATTATAAGATACTTGAGAATAGTATGATTAAGTTGTGATGTAAAGAATTCACCACTGTAGATGCCGGAGCATTAAGTTGGTGTGGTAACGGTGGTCCAAGTGTAGATAGATGATCTATAAGTAGATCAAGTTTTTTCTGCGATTCTTCAAACTTCAAGAAGAGGGCCTTAACTTGTTCATTTATTGCATCCCGAAGAAGTCTCTCCTCTTTAAGTTCGAACTCAAGTTTTTCCAATTCACCATTAGTGTTGTTGGATCGATCCTTGAATTTTGTACAATTAACAGAATGTAGTTAGATGCTTTTTAACAAAGTACATAAATAGGAAAGCATGCAGACCCTGTTGATTCATTATCTCTTAATTAGTTCTTAATTATTAATATATCACATAAATACCCTATTGATTAATTATTTGACATGTTATACACAAATTTAACGACATCTAAAGGGAAGAGTGGAACACATCATGTCTTCAGTGGATATAAACAAACAGTTCATCATTAATAGCAAAGTAGCAGATGCATGACATCAACATTCTTCTATTCTTCTACAGGGGATTTAAACTACAATTTCTTTATTTTGTACCCCTCTAACATGAACATACAAAAAATGTTGGAAACATTCCTATATATGTCCTCTAAGATCATTTCCTAGTAATGACCAGAGTGACATAAATTAGTTGTTAATTATTAATATATCACATAAAGACCCTATTGATTAATTATTTGATATGTTATACACAAATTTAACGACATCTAAAGGAAAGAGTGGAACACATCATGTCTTCAGTGGATATAAACAAACAGTTCACCATTTCTAGCAAAGTAGCAGATGCATGACATCAACATTCTTCTATTCTTCTACAGGGAATTTAAACTACAATTTCTTTATTTTGTACCCCTCTAACATGAACATACAAAAAATGTTGGAAACTTTCCTATATATGTCCTCTAAGATCATTTCCTAGTAATGACCAGAGTGACATAAATTAGTTGTTAATTATTAATATATCACATAAAGACCCTATTGATTAATTATTTGATATGTTATACACAAATTTAACGACATCTGAAGGAAAGAGTGGAACAGATCATGTCTTCAGTGGATAAAAAACAAACAGTTCACCATTTCTAGCAAAGTAGCAGATGCATTACATCAACATTCTTCTATTCTTCTACAGGGGATTTAAACTACAATTTCTTTATTTTGTACCCCTCTCACATGAACATACAAAAAATGTTGGAAACATTCCTATATATGTCCTCTAGGATCATTTCCTAGCTAGTAATGACCAGAGTAACATAAATTAGTTCTTAGTTATTAATATCTCACATAAAGACGCTATTGACTAATTATTTTATATGTTATACACAAATTAAAGAAATCTAAAGGGAAGAGCGGAACACATCATGTCTTCAGTTGATATAAACAAACAGTTCACCATTTCTAGCAGTGTACATAAAGAAGAAAGGAGGTTCACCAGTAACATGAATCTACAAACATGTGCATATGCTTGACCTCAACATTCCTAGCATAAAAATAACTAATCGATCTGTAACTGTAACTGTACACAAATACAGGGATCCCAAGTTAAACGTGTATCAATAATAAACAAAAGAAACAATTTTATGAAAACAGATTGTAATTAATGAAACGGAATAACTTGACAATTACCGTTTTCTAGACTGATTGGTCTCCCAAATCACATCCCACTTCTGAAGAATCGCTAATGCTGTCTGTTGAAGCTATTCGTTGATGAAGCTCCATGGAAGATGTGAATGATATGGATGAGAAAGAAGACCTGGTTATTCGCCGGAGGCGTTTAACTAGCTAGAAATTTTCTGATAAAGTGAGAGGGAAAAGTATATATATGATGAATCGATAATAAGTAAATTTAGTTCGAAATTTTGGGAGTAGTTTGAACTAATGGTGAGAAATTCAAATTTTTTGGTGAAATTTTTTAAGTAAAGGGGGGGGGGGGGGAATTGTTCAAACTGATAATAAAACCCAAAATTAATATAAACAATATGTATATTAAACATAATTAAACCTAAAATTAAACATAAACATAATTAATTAATTAATTAGATGTCTCCACGTGGCTCTTCCGGCGGGTTCTTCTTGAAGATGAACTTCATCATCCTCCATGAGCTTGAGCAGGAGCTTCATCCTCTTGAGGTGTTG
>JBCNJP010000007.1:43018232-43075338 GCA_039602395.1 Deinandra increscens subsp. villosa | reverse complement strand
TAAAATCAGCCATAAAGTCAGCAAGGGCTTGTGGCTGAGTAAGAGTTTAGAGATCATGTGCTTAAGTTTGGGTAAAGAAAAACAGAGAATGATGGGAGAGTTGACGGAAAAAGCACACGAGTTAGCAGAAATGGAGGACATATAAACAACCTTAAAGCACGAAAAAAAAACGTTATTAGAGGAAGTCCATTAATGTCCAGAAGTGCAAAAAGATGAAGGGAAGGGGAAACAAACACAAGGAACACTAGAACTTCAAGAACATAACAAATCATTTTCTCAACAACTTTTGAAATCATTAGATGGCTCATATATGATGTCATAGGTACTTAATTTGACTGCCCATTTCGCCATTCTTCCTGACATCTCTGGTTTTCTTAAGACACACTTAACAGGATAGTTAGTTTTCACATAAATAACATGAGTTTCAAAGTAATGTCTTAATTTTTGAGAAGCCATGACAAGAGCTAAAATCAGTTTTTCTAAATAAGAATACCTGGTTTCAGCGTCTAATAATGTCTTGCTTACATAGTATACCGGATGCTGTTGTCCCTCATGTTCTTTCACAAGCACAACACTTACTGAGCTGCCTGAAACTGCAAGATAGAGAGATAGTGGTTTGCCCTTGACTGGTTGCATTAGAAGTGGAGCAGATGATAAATATTCTTTTAGGGAGCTCAAAGCTGCTTCATGCTTCTCACCCCATTCGAATTTTTTGTTCTTTTTCAATATGTCATAGAACTCTTTGCTCTTCTCGGATGATCTTGATATGAACCTATTAAGTGCTGCTACTCTTCCAGTTAATCTTTGAACTTCCTTAACTTTTGTTGGAGATTTCAAATTTATGATTGCTTGGATCTGTTCAGGGCTGGCCTCTATTCCTCTTTCAGTAACCATGAAGCCCAAGAACTTGCCGGCTCTTACTCCAAAATGGCACTTGGAAGGATTCAATTTCATGTTGAACTGGTCCAAGATATCAAGAGCAGCTTCGAGATCTCTAGGATGGTCCTTTACTTTTTTTTTGACTTTTCCACCATATCATCTATGTATACCTCCATGGTGTCCCCCAGTTTGTCTTTAAACATCATGTTGACTAGCCTCTGGTATGTGACACCTGCATATCGTAAACCAAAAGGCATTGCAATATAACAATAAATACTTGTGGGCGTCATGAAGGTTGTATCCTCCTGATCTGATGGTTCCATTTGAATTTGTTTAAAACCCGAAGATGCGTCCATAAAATTTAGCATCTCGTGTCCGGCAGTTGCGTCCACCATAGAATCGATTTGTGGTAGAGGGAATGGATCTTTCGGGCAGGCCTTGTTTAGGTCTGTGTAATCTACACATACCCTCCACTTACCGTTTTTCTTCTGGACTACCACCACGTTGGCTAGCCATCGAGGATATTTAACTTCTCGAATCAATTTTGACTTGAGCAGCCTGTCAACTTCTTCTTGAATTATGATGTTTCTCTCAGGAGCGAACTTCCTTCTTTTCTGATGTATTGGCCTGAAAGATTCATCTATACCAAGTTTATGAGTAATAATATCTTTAGATATACCTGTCATGTCTTCATGTTTCCATGCAAACATTGTGACTCTGGATTTTAAGAGGTTCACGAGCTGCTCCTCAGTATCTTCAGGGATATTGGTTCCTACCAGCACTTTGATTTCAGGATCGTCGGTATTAAGTTGAACTTCTTTGATTTCCGATTCCTTTGTCATCTGAATTCTTCGTGCTGGTTTCTTTAATTGCTATGCTGTCTTGGGCTTGATGGTGTTTTTCATAGCAGCAGTATAGCAGTCTTTGGCTTCTTGTTGATCACTTAGTATTCTTACAACTCCCCAAGGTGTGGGAAGCTTCACACATTGATGATAGGTAGATGGAACTGCTTTCATGTCATGGATCCATGGCCTTCCCAATATTACGTTGCAACAAGGAAGGGAGTCAATAACGCTGAATTTCTGCATGGAGCTGACTCCTTCAATGTAAACAGGAAGTCTGATGTCTCCGACCGTATGTTTGGTTTCTCCGCTGAATCCTACTAACACCGAGGATCTTGGAGTTAACTCTTCTTCTGGAATGCTCGTCTTTTTAAGCACGTCCAATTGAATGATGTTGACCGAACTGCCATTGTCTATCAGGATCCTGCGAACATAATGGTTAGCAATACATAATGTAATTACCAGACTGTCGTGGTGAGGATCCTGGATATCCAGCTTATCAGTTTCGTCAAGAGAGATGACTTTGTCTTCAGTCAATATCGCGTTCTTCTTTGGCCGACTACCTTGATCCATTTTGGCCTCCTTGGCATGTCTCTTTGCTGACGAGAAAGAGGCTCCGCATATGTCAGATCCTCCTGAGATGAAGTTGATCACTTTAGCATCTGCTGGCGGTGACTGTGCTCTTTTGGGCAGCTCAGCAGCTTCTTGAGTTTTACTCTTCTTTCTGCCAAACAATTCTTTGAGATGCCCCTTGATGAGCAGGTAACTGATTTCTTTCCGAAGGGCTATGTAGTTATCTGTTAAGTGCCCAAAGTCTTCGTGGTAGGCACACCATTTAGACTTATCTTTCCATGATCCTTGTTTCTCTGATTTTCTTGGCCATCTGGCTTTATCACCTAGATCCTGCAAGGCACATAACAAACCCTGGAATTATCATTCCTGTAATAGGGTTTGGTTCGTTGTTGCTTTCCGGGAGAATCTGTCCTTCTGCCCAATGACTCATCACCTCTTTTCTGGACCTTCTTATCGTCTTCCAATCTGATGAATCTTAATGCCCTTGTTCTGACTTCATCAAGGTTCCTGCAAGGGGTCATAACCAAGTCATCATAAAAGCGGGAATCCCCTCTAATTCCCATTTTGAAAGCTTCTACAGCAGTTGCCATATCTAGGTTGGGGATATCCAAAGCTTCTCGACCGAATCTGGCCACATAATCCCTCAGGGATTCGTTGGGCTTCTGAACTATTCTGTACAAGTCACCCGTGAGCTTCTCAAAGCTCCTGCTGCGAGAAAACTGGTTATTAAACAGGTTAACTAAATGGGGAAAAGAAGTAATGGTATTAGGAGGGATACTGAGTAGCCATTTCAAGGCTGGTCCTGTTAACATTGAGTCGAATCCCTTGCATAGGCAAGCTTCTTTGATGTTTACAGGAATGGGGTTGATTTCCATCCGTTCCCTGTATTGTGCCACGTGCTCCTCAGGATCTGTGGTCCCATCGTAGAGTTTCATGTTGGGGGTTTGAAAACTTTTTGGTGTCTCCACGTCACAAATGGGCCACGCAAACCTAGAAACTCTGTGGCTGCCTGATGGCACTTCAGGGATTGGACGAATAACACCAGGAACACTTGAGATCGTGTCTTTTAATCTCTGAAGTTCCCTAGCAATAGTCGGGTTGATACCTGCATCCTGCACAATTCCTTGGTTAGGGTTTACATAAAAACTATCAGAGTTGTTACCAGCTCTGGAAGTTTGAAGATGGATCTGAGGTCTATATTCAACATCTCTAAGGATGGTCGGCTCAGTTGTGGTTGCCACTTTCATGGGGATGAAGTCTCCCTCATGCATCTCCTGAGATGAACCTGGGAATACGCCTGCAGAGACAGTAGGATTAGAAAATAAGGATCCTTGAGGATCCTGAGCAGCTCGGAAGCGGCTCCGATATTATTGGAATGGCTGAGATGAAGATCCTTGTAGCATCTGAGTAGTAGGTGCTGCTGACTGCTGACTCCAAGGCTCATGAAGGTTCGTCGTCGCAAACCGCTGTGGTTGAGATATAGGTTGTTGTATCGAGACTGTCGGCACCTGATGGCTTAAAAACCCGGCTGGTTGCTGACTCGAGCATCTCAACGGCTGCTGACTTCCATATCCACTGTAGTAAGATTCTGGGGTCTGCTCGGAGTAGAACCCAGAGTATTCCAGATCTATCACCCTGGAAGTCTTCTGATGTTGAGAGCCTGAGAATCCTACAGTAGTAGCTGTTGCAATACCTGACTTTGGAGCAGTAGAGGGATTTACTTTCTGTTTCGGCTGCTCCGATATTCCCGGAGAGTCGAACCCGAATGATTTTGGCATCAAAGGGCTGATTTCCTCTACTGGTTTCTTTGATTTCTTCAATTCTATGATCTCCTTCATCATTTTCTCGTTGGTTTTGGTTTGTTCATCCGCATGGGCCTTCATTTGCCTGATCAAAACATAGAGATCGTTATTAGAAATAGCAGAGTCAGTGGACGTACCTTGAGATCCAGTAAAAGTGGGGTATTCTCCTTTTTTAGCATCGGTATCAGTCACTTTCTTCGTCATTGGGGGGAGACCAGTGCTGACAGTGGGCTTAGAGGATGAAATAGATTTTGAGGTAAATTTTGGTTGGCTTGAAATTTTCAAGAGTCGGTTATGGGAAGAAGATCAAGGCTCTTAATCGAATTCAAACACCGTTTGCCCCACGGTGGGCGCCAAATTGTTTTGGTCAAAAACTGCCTAAGCAATTAGTTGATCAAACTTTGTAAGTGAGGTAGAGTGTTTGATGAAATTAACAAGAAAAATGCGAGTTTGAGTGTTGACTCAAGGATGTAACGAGGGAAAATCCAGGAATCCTTGAGTATCCTTAAGGAGCCTAGCAAAAAACCTCGGGGGCCGGTTTAAAGTACCTGCCTCCTAAAACTTTTATATGATGAAAGTATTTAGTACAGATGAAATGAGCTCGTGTTCTAAGTGTTACAGAGAATGCTAATCGTAAATCAGGTGTGTGTGTGCAAGCCTAGAGCTCGGATTAAATAAAGATTACATGGTAACAATATCTCCTAAAAACTAGCAACTAACTCCACGTCCCCCACTTAGCCGTTTGAAGTCCACTTAGTCCATGTTTCTGTTAGCTGACCGGGTCTTTAGGACACGTGATCCATGCTGGAATTATCCTGCGAATAACAAACAAAAGGGGAAAAGCAACTGTTAGTAAAGAAACATAATTCAGGATCCTTACCACGAAGTGCTTACGAGCTGCTCCGAGTATCCTAAAATCCAGTACCAACAATCATCTATTATTTACTGATTACTAATCATTAATTGGTGCATAAAACTTTTTGAAATAAAATTGGTTTATCTAACTATGAATCAAAATATAACACAATTATAACATATAATAAAAGGAAAAAAAATTAATGTAAATATATAATAAAACTAATTTAAATAAAACCCACGTCTGCATGCTGGCTATCTTTCAAATTGGGGATTATCTTCTTATTTTTAGTAACTAAATAATACTCAACTAGTATTTTATTGGGATGTATTTGTTTTCCTTATTTTGTGTTGAAAAAACCCTATTCATATTGTGATTGCTTGCAAATGGAGGAAAGATTTTGATTGTCTTGAGATTTATATCTCTGGTCTTTCTTTCGTTCTCTCTATTGTTGTGTTCTTCATGTTCAAGATCTCTATCAAGAAGTTTAAAAAAAAGCCTTTAATTTTGATTTTCTTTCTTCATTTCTCTACATTTCTTTTCATCTCTTCAATTTAATAGCTCTTATATACACAATTTAGTGGTGACCGAAACAATATATATAAAAAAATTCCTTATAAAACACGTATACTCGATACCTCGAACGAAAAATCAGCAGTGACCGGGGTCACTGCTGGTACACCTAAAAATTCACCCCTGCACACCAGCCCCACCACCCCCATGCAATGATCATCACCATCAACCACCCTCCTTACACCACCTTACCTCCCTCACCCTTACACCACCATCATTATTCCCCCAATCAACCACCCAACACTCAACCATCACCTCACCATCCCTCTTCCCTCAACTCTCCCTTGACCGGCCCCCTCCCCTCTCCATCTCTCTTCTCTTGGTCACGCAACAGAACCCACACACACACTTGTGTTTTCTTGTTTAAGCAACTCACAAAACACTCTCACTCTTTTTCCCCCTTAACAACAACCCGTAACCCCTCCCCCCTTTGAACGGGTTTCGAACACACAAACAAACACCCCCCCCCCCCTTTTCTTTTCTTTTCATCATATATATACAACCTAACACACACAAGTCTCACTTGCAAACCCTAAACAAAGAAAGCTACCACCACCTCTTTTCTCCCTCCCCAAGCTCATGGCTCTCTATCTCTACTCTCTCTCTAGTTTTCGGCCAAGAAACAAGCAAGGAGAAGAGATCCAAGACATCATCAAGCATCACTATCATCTTTTCTCATCTTTTTCTTGAAAACCTTTCAAGAACAAGTAAGTTCTATGGTTTCCTTTCATTTTTATCTTGCTAGATCATGTTTCTAAGTCCTTGTCCATGAGCCATTCACTTCCTTGGAAAGTCTTGATGATTATGATGACCCTTGGTTAATGAAAGTCTAGAAATCACTTAATCTTTGTTAGTCTTAGTTAATGATGTTTACTTTATTAACTAGTTTTGACATAAGAAATTGTTTTCACGATTCGATGATGTTCTATTCCTTAGATTATGTTTATAGATGTTAAAATGCCTAAACATTAACATCTATGGACTTAGAAATGCTAAACACCCCTTAAACCATGTTTAAAGTACATAACTTCACTAGATTTTTGACCAAAAACTCAAGATCCGTTTTGGGTAGATCTGAAACCTTAGGGGACTATTTTTGACACTTTTGGAACAACTTTTGTAAAGACACTTTGCTTGGAAATGATCCTAAGTACCTCATAATTACAAAATATAAGCCGGAAAACCCTAAAGACGACCCCTCGGGCCATCTCCGATTTTTTAAAAATATTTGGACTTCCTAAAAGTAGACTAAGACATATTAATGAGTAGTAAAAATTGGCTAAAAAGATCCCTTTCGATTAGAGCTAAAACTAGGTAAAAAACGGCTTTAAAACGGACTTTTAACGGACCCAAAAACCTCGTTTTTTGTAAAGTATGAAAAAAAATGTTTGGACTGATTTGGAACACTTATTATGACCTAAAATAGCTTAGGTTATATTTACAAAGTGTTTCGATAATTTATCGGGCCTTAAAACTAGTCGAAGTGACAAAACTATCAAAACCGGGTGCGTACAGGAAAAACTGACACTTTAGGGTTTTAAACCCTAAAACTATAATTTTCTGGAAAATTCTAAAATAATATTGGGAAATAACGCGAATTGGTAAATACCGGTGGAAACCCGGGTATTTCGGGCTTTTTACTACAAACAATTTTTGTAAACAAAATTGAGCTCATGTTTCAAACTAACATTTATTATATTAAATATTGGCCTAAATCATTTTATAACATAGGAAAATCTTTATATATTTTGAGAATATATATAACTTTATTTTCCGGAACGTTATCAAAATTGAATTATTTATTAAGAATAAATAATTACTAAAGCTTGTCTGTTATCAACAACCACACGGGTCATCACGACGTCAAGACTTGACCATTATTTGGGAATGATTAAACTGTCAATCCAAACCCTAGACCTTAAGCTGTCTTTTATTGATTTAGGACTGCTATGTTGCCTGTTATTTGCCATTACATCATTCAGACACCGCCTGATTTCTGTGTGTCTTCACGACCCCTCTTTTAAATTGTTTTAAATGCTTTTGGGGGAGAATTCTTATAACTCATATCATGCTTGATAATTAGATAGTCTGTTATCATTATTGATTGCATGAACTATTCGTCCATCCTGCCATATTCATGTTGATTTATGTTATGATCAAAGCCCCATTATCAATTGAATCCGATTAATTTCAAATGAAATGATGACATGTGAATAGATCTATTGGGTTAACGCCCCTGTCCTGATTGGTAGCTCCAATCCTGACTCCCGTTTTCTGTCAATAGGTACATAATGTTATAATCACTATTCGGTAATCCTGGACATAATACCATGAGTGGGTAATCAGTTAGTTTCGGAATTCGACGTTCGTGGTAATAATAATTTACATCATCTTAACAAATTATCAAATGGGTGATAAAACTGATATCAAACTTTGTTGTCAATCACAGTTCTATTTTACTTAAACCTGTGAACTCACCAACTTTATGTTGATCTTTTTATGATATGAATTCTCAGGTACTTGCTCGGCTGCTTGCTGATCCATCATATTTATCTGAAGTCATGGTCACACTAGCCTTTTGGAGATTTTAAGACATAATACCTAACGGTGTCATGTCTTTAAATCTTTTAATACTTGTTTTGTAAACTATGAAACAAATGAAACTTATTATTATTATATTCCGCTGCTAAATCTAAAATGAAATGTTTTCGACTCCTTAAAACGTCTCTAGTTGTTTAACCATCCAGAGATCATTTCGTGTAACCTTGACTGTGATTCCATCTCGTTCATGCCTGACACATAAATTATAGGGTGTGACAATTTATCTAAGTTTTCAGCTGCTCTTGTTGATTCAAAAGCTGAATTGCCTGATTATTCTAAATTTGCTACTCCTGCCAAGAAGAAGAGATCTCAGTCCAAGAAGAAGAAGGAGAAAGTTGGTGAAGCTCCAAAGTTCACATCTGATTAATCATTGCTGGAGAATGAAGTGGTGTTTGATAAAAATGTAACTGGTACTTCTACTGCTACATCATCTAAAGTTGAAACTGCAAAGATTTTGGTCAAACAAAACAAAATACCAAAGATTAAGGTCACGTTTACTCAACGCACACATCAAACAGTGCTGCTGGTACTTCTCAAGATGTATCATCCAAATCTTCTGGTTACAAGCACAAAGGACTAGGATTTGTTTTCCAAGAGAAGCCTGTTCAATCTCAAGTCTCAAAGAAGAAGAAAGAAAGTGTCCTGAAAGTTAAGAATCCAAAGAAATCGGAACCTCCAAAAAAGCAACATGCTGCTTTTTATTCGAAGAATTCTTATTATTCTGGAGGTTCGTCATCGGATTACAAAGTTTCGTCGCGGAGTAAATCTCCGAGGTATGATTCTTCTAATGATTTCTTTGATACTTTTGGTTCTGATAACTCGTCATTTTCTAAAACTTCAAAGAATTTTTTTACCTGATTTTAAGCTTTGTGAAAGATTTTGTTATGCATGTCGCCGACCTGGACATACGGCTGTACATTGTCCGACGACTGCATACGTTAACAAAAATGCGAAATATGTGGATAATCATGGTCAAATTTTTTATGAGCCTTGGTCCCCAAAGGTCAAATCAACTAGTAAGTCGTTTTGGTCTCGATCAAAGACGGCAGTTGAAAATTTTTCAGGTTCTGATTCAAAATTTTCATCTACAATGATATGTGTTAAAGCATGATCTGGTTTGTCGTGTGAAGTATCGAGAACAAGACAAGTGTCCGGAAGGCTATGCATGAACTGACCCGAAGTGGCAGTTCATGTGACCAACCGAAGTGGACACAAAGTCACACTTCATGTCAGTTTGGGTCACTACGGGTAGGATCCAGTTCGGACAGCTAGAGTCTTGTATAAATAGTTTTGTATTGTATAGATTCAGTAGCTTTCGATCAGATCTATGTGTGTTTTCTCGTGTGTATTCTCTAAGTGGTTTTGCAATACAAATCTCATTTGTATTTACATCTCGTGTTCATTTCGTACTTGTTTTACATGGATTTCGTATTGACCGAGTAGACGATCCGCTGCACATGCACTTTCAAGTGGTATCAGAGCTTTCGGTTCAATCTACTAATCATTAAATCTGTGTTTTTCGAGTTTTTGGTTCAAAAAGTGGGTTTTTTTTTTTTGAAAATTCGATACATTTTTGCTTCCGTTTGTTCATCTTTGTTGAGTTTTTAGTGATAAATCCACTCCTAAATCATTCCTCTCAAATATATCTGTTAGCTGCTAAAAATCTCGTTCAGAAACACTTAAAATCATGAAAATTGATTAAAAAATGTTCTAGTTCGGTTGAGTTTGGGTGAAGAACAGTCAGCCTGAAACAAATAACCGCTCCGAAATGTGAGTTCAGTTGGGTTCGAATAAGTTTGGTTAAGCGAAGTGTCAGTTCGGGTGAGTTCGGTCAAGCGAAGTACCAGTTCGGTCAACCTCAGTTCGGATTCTAGTTCGTGTAACCGATGTCACAGTTCGTACTAGTTCGGACCACTTCTTGAGAACTCAGTTCGGGCCAGTTCGGGCAAGTTCGGACATCAGTTTGCAAATCAAATTCTTAGATCGAGATTTTTAGGTAGTTTCACTAAAATTGACTTAACTTTAGTTTTGTTAAGAGTTACGGGAGCTAATACCAGCCAAAATGACCGTCTCAGAGAGATCTACACTTTACTGCCTTATGGCTAGTACCCTCCATTTCGACCCCCAAAATCCGCTTCTAAGACCGTCGTTTTTTCATTTGAAGTTTTTTAAGTGCAGTTTTTCGATAAAAGATGGGTGATTTTCAAGCTTTTGCGGCAATGAAAACGTCGATGCAATCTACAATGCAAACTATGCTGAATTTTGACAATGAAATCGGAACAAGTCAGAAAGTTCTCAAATTACTTAAGTTGGAAGATTATCTTAGCTGGGTGAAACGGTTTGAAGCATATGTTGATATGTGGTTATCATTTATTAAACAATATGTATATCATAAGGATGTGACTGGAGAGCCGATTCTTCAAAGAAAATTTACTTTAGAACAAAAGAAAGCATATTAAGCTGAGAAAAAGGCATATGCTAGATTGACCATGGCATTACCTAAGGAGTTGTTACATCAATTTTTTGCTTACTATACATAAAAAATATATGGGATGCTTTGCAGAAGCGATGTGAAGGTAATGATCAATACAAGAAAAATCGACAGAAAGTTTTGAGAAAGGAATTTGATAATTTCAACCAATATCAAAATGAATCAATTCCAAACTTGATTGCAAGATTTTCACACCTGATGAGTGAAATGGTGTTGGTTAACAATACCAAGGAGGATTCTGATTTGAAAGAAAATTGTTGGAGGCATTATCCAAAAAATAGGAGAATTATGTCATGATGATCACTCATGATAAAGAATATTCGAGTTTGTCGTTCAATGATTTGATTAAAAGAATTCAAGCTTGGGATATGGAATTAACCATGTCCATGCCTGCTCAAATTCAGAACCCTGCTATTTATTATGGAGAAAATGATTCTACCATTCGTGCTGTAAAATCAAAAGTTTTAGATTTCGCACCTCCTATAACATTTGTTTCCGGTAAACCTGATAATTCTGGTTATTCTTCTGGCTATACTGTTTCAATTCCAAGTTCATCGACACAAATTTCCTTATCTGTTAAGACAACTGAAGATTGTATGGCATTGATGTCCGCATTGGTCTCATTGTATTTTAGAGTGATTACTGGTTCAGTGAGCAATGCTGAATTGACGGAAGAAGATTATGATCAGATTGATTATGATCATCTTGAAGAGATGGATTTTAATTGATAGTATGCTATGCAGGTTCAAAGAACCAAGAAATCTTTAATAGAACCGGAAAGAAGAGGTTGAATCAAGATGGAAAGATCGGACTAGACAAGTCCAAGGTGAAATGTTATAAATGTTCATTATATGGAAATTTTGCTCGTGAATGTCCAACATCTACTGATACTAAGCTTAAATTTGTTCAACATGCTCATTTGGTTAAAGCCTCGACAAATCAAGATCAAAAAGCATTTGTTTCTCTTGATGACAGAATGGCAGAAATATTTTGGCATCTAAATAAATTTTCATGGCATGCATCTCCTGAATTTCGAAGAAAGGCATATGCTAATGTTGATATTAATGAGATTTCTGAGAATGAAAAAGGCAATGTTGCTTTTATGGTTCATCATCAAAATGATGCAAGTCAAGCTGATTATCTTACAAGCTCAATTTGCACAACAGTTGAAGAAATTCAGGAAAAGGAAGTTGATACTGAAAAGGAATAAATTCATTGTTCTAAGTGTGCCGGGTTGAACAACAAGAATTTTACTTTGGAAAAAGATCTCAAGTTGTTGACTGAAGAGTTTGTTATGCTAAGGCAAGAATTGGAAGGTTTTCAGAAGAAGTATTATGATTTGGTTCATGTTAATGAAAATTTGATGCAAGAAAAGAGTGAGTTGGTTAAAGAATGTGAAAAAGTCAAAGCTTAAGCTAAAAAGGTGGTTGAAGATTTTGAACTGTTACATGAGAAAAGCTATCCCGTTTAACAGAAATATGAAAAAGCCAATGCACTGGCTGTTGAATCTGCTGAAAGAATTTTGAATCTTCAAGAAGAATTATCTACACTTCGAGATGCAAATGTACTTCTCCTAGATAAGAATGAAGTTTTTACAAAAGATGTTGTTATCTTCAAGAAGAAGTGGGAGAAAGTCACTGAAAAAGTGTTGGCAAAATTTGAAATCAGGAAACTGCAAAAGTATGAATACAATGATCTCAATGATGAATTCATTAAGTCCCAAAAAGATTTGTTTGCTACTCAACAGAAAGTTTCTGAATTGAAGTTGGAAATTCTGGAACTAAAAAGACAAGTCAAAAATTGCAATTTATCACGAACTTTTGCTGAATTTTCTGTACAAGAAAGATAGAAGTGAAGATAGTGCAAAAGAAAATGATATCCACAAGGTTCCTGCACCAGTGGAGTTATCAGAGTTTTCATTTGCTCCTCTTGATTCTAAAGAATTGCATGATTATTCTAATTTTGCGACTTCAACAAAGAAGAAGAAATCTAAGTTAGCAAAGAAGAAAGAAAAGTTTGGTGAAGCTCCATAGTTTGATTCAAGTTCATCATTTTTGGAAGACGAAAAGATTTTTGGTAAAGTTTAGAAGTTTGCAAGTACTACATCTGAAGAAGAAGCAGTTAAATCTTTGGTGCGTGAGAACGAGCTGAAAGACATTAAAGCCAAATTCACTAGAGACACCAAAGGGAGAGATGCTTCTGGTTCTCAGTCTGGATCTTCAAAGATTCCTGGATTTAAGAACAAAGGTTTGGGTTATGAAATTAAAGAGGTGTCCGTTCAAGCACAACAATCAAAGAAGAAAAAAGGGGTTTTGAGGGTCAAGAATCACAAGAAATCACAACCTCAGACGAAATAAGATTCTTATTATTCTAGAGGTTCTTCATCTGATTATAAGGTTTCTTCACGGATTCAATTCCTGAGGTATGATTCCTATAATGATTTCTTTGATAATTTGGTTCTAATCATTCCTCATTTTCTAAAAATTCAAAGATTTTTCAAATGATTATAAATTTCGTGAAAGAGTTTGTTATGCATGTCGTTGACCTATACATATGGCTGCACATTGTCCAACGACTACATACATCCATAATAATGCAAAATATGTGGATGGAAATGGTAAAAATTTTGATGAACCATGGTACCCAACGTATAAATCAACTAGTAAGCTGTTTTGATCCAAACCAAAGACGCTAATTGAATTTTTTCAGGTTCTGATAAAAAAATTTCATGATCACTGATATGGAAAGAAAAAGTTGTTTACAAAGCTGTTAGAGCATGTTTTGGATGTCTAATGCTAGGTCTAGGTGTGTGTTTTTCGTATTGTAATTTGTATATATTCTGGTTCCAGTGTACCATGGGGCGGACCAGTTGGTACGCCGCAACGTACCAACTTGTACGTTGGGTTAATTGGTATGCCGGCCAGATTCACTATAAATAGGTTTAAGTGTTTTGGTCAGAGGAGAAGAGTGAGAACAGTTAGCTTGTGTGTATGAAATCCCTGTTGTTTCTCTCTCTAGTTCTCTCTGTACTTTGCCTATTGAATCAATCAAAGAAAGCATTATTTACCTTCGTGTTTTTCATATCGATTGAATCAAGCAGTAGTAAGATCGGCTCGTGTCTTTTCAAGTGGTATCAGAGCAACCCAGGTTACTCTACTGCTATGATTTGGTCATTTTTTGTTTTCTAGTGAGAGAAAGTAGGTTTTTGGATCATTTTCATCATTTCTTCTCAAATTCAAGTGTTTTTTATATCAAATATGGTTCAAAATGTTCCTAGAGTATTTTTGATATTCCTATTTCAAATTCCAGTTTAAAAGTCCAAAATTCGAAAAATTAGTCGATTTCATCATGGTACGCTGCTGGTACGCCGGATGAGTTTCTTGGTATGCCTGATGATCCATTGGTACGCAAGGCAATCTTCATAGATCTGCTGGTATGCCGAGTCTTTGTACGTAAGGCAATCTTCATCGGTGGTACGTGACGGTTATTGGTTGGTACGCAAGCGGTTACGCCGTACCAAGTTGGTACGCTACATTCCTTGGTAAGCTGAGTTGGTCTGGTCCATTTGTTGGTACGCATGCATTTACTGTTACGTCGTTGGTCCGGTAAAAGTGGTTGGTACGGAGGTCGATTGATTGGTACGGAAATTGATTTGTTGGTACGTTGAGTCAGTTTTTAACAATTTTCATCATGGACCCGTTTCAAGCGTTCGCTGCTATGTCAACATCTGTTCAAGCTTTGCTCAATTATGATAATGAAATTGGGACCACAAGCAAGGTTCCCAAGTTGATGAAATTTGAAGATTTTTACAATTGGAAAACACGATACGAATCATACATTGGGGTCACCGTTGTAAGTGTTTAAGGACCGATGTTAGATGGATATGTCATACCAAAGATTAACCGTGAAGACAAAACGTATAGTAAAATGAATGAAGAGGAAAAAGAGGTTTTCAAATTAGAAAGAAAGGCGTATGCTACATTGTCCATGGCATTGCCAAAAGACATTCTTCATCAATTCAAAATGCATACGACTTCTAAAACCTTGTGGGAAGCTTTATGTAACAGGTGTGAAGGAAATGCTCAATATAAAAAGAGTAAGAAGAAAGTCTTAGTGAGAGAATATGACAATTTTTGTCATGTTCCAAATGAAACTATCAATGATTTGATTTCAAGGATTTCACACTTGGTAAGCGATTTCTTTTTGCATGAAACACTATGAACTGCTTGTCTCTATATATAAATTTTGTGTTGAATAGGAGAAAAAACAAAAATATAATAAGTCAGGTTATCAATTACTTGAATTGTGGGTACCATGATTTGTGTGCTTGATAAATGAATACCTAATGCATATCAGAAAGCTATAAAAATTGATTTGGTTTGGCTGAAATAAACAGGAAAATGTTGTATTCGTGCACAACTTGGCTTGCATGCTGACTATTCTGAAATTGAAATAAGTATGGTACATATTACTGATATGATCTCATGTTGCGATCTTTCTCACAAAAATATAACTTATCTCATTTAATTTTGTTTAGTTGATTTGTTACATTTTAGAAAATTGCAAACAGATTTTAGGTGTGTTTTAGCATAAATTTGAAAAATCAAAAAGATTTTGGTGTGTTTTGATATACAACTGCTAAAATTCAAAAATATTTTGTTTCTGTGTTATTTTAGATCAACTGAATACGGAAAACGGCAAATTTTTATTTTCTAAACCACAATCAAAGCATGAATCAGCGCATCATCATTAAAGTGCTTAAAATTGAAAAATATGATTTTTGGGGTGAAAACTGACAAAACAGAAAAGTTTGGGGTTGAAATTGTAAATTTTGATGGTACTACATTGGGCCGCACCATCATGCATATAAAAGGGGAGAGGTGGTATGCTTGTCTCATAATCACCGTACCATAGTCCAAACTCTCAGGGAAAAACCCTAAGTTCCCAACTCGTTTTTTCTTGATTTCTCATTCGTTATTAAACCTCTGCTCGTGATTTTTGTTGCTACAAGTAGAGAATCCAATTCCGCACAGGATGATGGTCTTGGTTTTGTGAATGGTTCTTTAAATCGTGTGATATTGAGCGACTTAGGCTCGGTTTTTTGTGAAGTTTAACACTCGTTGGTTAAGTAGGTTTTAGAACATGAAAATGAGTTTTGTATACACCGATCGAATCGGTTTTTGATATAGAATTGAACCACGGTGACCGATTTCACATATCGTGTATATTTTGAGCTTAAAATCGAAAGACCGTTCGGTGACTGTTCTTCCACCGTACCAGTTGGTACACTCGTACCAACATGGTACGCATGCCCATTGTGGTACGATGAATGGCACGTACCAGTGTGGTACGTTTGACCAAATATGGTACGGTCAACAGTCTTAATTCAAATGGTACGCCCGTACCACCATGGTACAGATGGCCATTTGGCACGGTTAATGGTATGTTGACTTGATGGTACGCTGACTAGATTTTTCACAAAGTTAAAAGTTCAAGCGTTTCAAGTCAAATTTGAGTCAATCGTTAGCGTTTTTGATTATGCAAAACAAATTTAACGTTACTTGCTTTTGTGAATTTTCAGAAATAGCTGTTATGTTACCATCTAATGACGATCACAACATTTATGCGTATCTCGGTGCATCTGCAAGTGGAGATCTTAATTTGGAAATATTTTTGAGTTCATGCAACGATCAAGGATCTATTATGTAGCCACACACAAGTGTACACCGTACAAGGACATTCTGAATACATTCTGGAATGCGGCTCAGGTGGATTGTACAGTTGCTCCACCAGTTATCAGATTAAGAATACATGAGACTGATATTGTTATTTCCGAAGACGATGTTCGTCGGGTTCTTCAATTCATTGATCACGCTGATTATCTAGTAGAGTTTGACGATACAGATCTTATCGGAATATTGAGACGAATCAAGTATGATGGAAATCTGACTGTGAAATGGTTTACAAAATCAAATGTATGTCCACCTTATAAGTATTTGCTGCATGTGATCATCAGATGTTTTGTAAATAGGCTGAGAGGTCATGAAGAGTTCGATATGAAGATTTTATCTTTCTTTACGACCCTGGTGATGAACAAAAATTTCAATTTTTCTGGTTGGGTGTTTGCGTATATGAAGGAAAACATCTTAGTGAAACAGAAGAAAAGCTTAATGTATCCGAGGTTCAACCAAATGATTCTTGATGCTTCGTATCCGTCACTTCCAAAGAATCAAGCATTTCACTACGTCAAAAAGTGGCTTTAGCCACGGTTTTTTCGAAAACACCTAGCCACGGTTTAAAAAAACGTGGCTAAAGGTAAGAAACACTAGTTTTTGCCACACATACTTTGCACCCGTGGCCAAATATATATCCTTTGGACCCTTTTGCCACATATTTTTTTGTTTATGTGATAACAACAATCAGGTGCAGTGGCTTTAGCCGCTGTTTTACAAAAACATGTGACACTTATTTGTCACGCTTAAAAAAGAGTGGCGAAATGCACCAAACGGCCACAGAATTTTTATGATTTTTTATTCATGTGACCAAAAAGGAATGTATGACCACGCTTAAATAATGTTGTGTGACGGAAGAGTAGATTTCATTACTTAGTAAATAAAAAAAACTATTAAGTATATATTATGCGTGGCTAAATGTGAGCAATGGCCACGCTTTTTACTTAGTTATGTGGCTAAAAGTTAGTACATATGGTCACTATTATTAGGTTGTGTGACTAAATAGTAGGTTGTGAGTGACAAAAATCTATTACCTATGGCCACATATATTAACCAAGACTAAATGGTAGGTTGTGAGTGACAAAAATCTATTCCATGGTCACGTGGTGAAAAAGAGACGATTTGTTTCCCTCTAAAACAATGCGCTTTTTTTAATGACACCAATTCGAGCGGGTTGAAATCTGCTACCCTATATATCATCATCATTGTTATTTTCCTTTACTGCCATCCATTTCTTGATCTCAAATTCTCTACACCAATTCGTTTACACCAATTCTGATATCAAATGGCCGATAATCAACGCTCCCTTAATTACTGGTATGTGAAGACTAATCGTATTTTTTTGGTTTAGAGTAACAGGAGAAGAAGATCCTTCAAGTCCCACAAATATGTGATTAAAAACAACGATGAGAACATCCTGAGGCAACTCCATGCGCTGAAGATTCCTGATTGTTTTGCCTACTCTGTTGAGGCAACGAAATTATTCTATGTCCTTGATACAAAATTCAATGAATTTATATCCGAAGAAGATGACGAAGATGAAGACGATGAAGAAGATGAAGATGAAATTGTCTAATCTTGGGAGTATTTAAGTTCTACTAAGCAGATTAAAGTGAAATACATGAACATAGAATAGAGTAAAATTTTTCTGTGAATGAAATTGTGGGATCTCATGATATGGACTTTCTTAAAAAATTTAGTGAAATTCCCCTGATTAACAAAGATGGAAATGATTTCGGGAATGAAATTCAACAAAAGGTGAAGGATACGGTGGCCGATTGGGTTCAAGATCCTGCAAACGGTGGTCGGAATGAAGAAGGGCTTGATGATGATGATGACGATGCAAGTTCAGGATACATATCCGAAGATTGCAGTGATCCGGATTATTAATCAATTGATGTATATGTTTATGGACAAATTAAGAACAATATTATATGTTTATTTTGTTATTAGTAGTTAGAATTGAATATATGATGGTTATATATGTTTATCATGTTTGATTATCTTGTGATATGGCCACTCATATTAAACATTGTTTGGGTGATAAATTATGACAAATGGTCACTCATAATTAATTTTGGGTGGCTAAAAGAAGACCAACAGTCGACGACGCTTGTAATCATTACTTTTTCAATTACTTATCGTTCAAATCTCCATCTACCACGCCCCTCGAATATCGATATATACTTATCTCTTTATCAGTTTTCACCATCATCTCCACCATGCGCCTTTTTTCCCAGTCTCTCTCTCTCTGTTTTTCGTCCATCATCGCCGGCAAAAAATGTGGAATTGGCTTCATCCGTATGTGGAAAACGGTAAGTTATCATCTTCACCACTGAACTTCGATTGAAATTTGCATCTCAGATTTGGTATGTTTTTCTTGTGCAGGGAAAGATTGCACTCTGTATCTCCTGGGAGCAGATTTTAAGTTATTGTGGAAACCATGGAGACTAGGAGTTTCTAATGGTTCATACAAATGCTTTACTGAGAGCAGATTTTAAGTTATTGTATGATTTTATAACAGTCAGCACTAAGGGCACATGTTGAGGTTTGCAGCATTTGTATTCTTCAGGTGCTTCTCTCCCTTTTTGCCCCATGACCCTGATATTTCTTCAGCCACTTCTTCTCCCTTTTGATTAGAAGCAAGTGCTTGTGAGAAAGAAAAGAGGGATTAACTTGTCACAACTTTTGACCCCACGAACCTGATTTATCTTCAGCCTCTTCTTCTCCCTTTTGATCAGAAGCAAGTGCTTGTGAGAAAGCATAGAGGGATTAATTTGTCACATCTTTTGGCCCCACAAACCTGATTTTTCTTCAGCCACTTCTTCTCCCTTTTAAGTTAGTAGTTTTTCAGTTGCAATTTTATAGATCAATGTATTAATGGAATCATACCCTTTTGGATTATGTATATAATTGTGTTTGTTAAAGCAACAGTTGATTTTGTTTGTTTATTTTTGACTTTTATTGACTCTGGTTTGGTCAAACAGAGGAGACCTGCAGGCACAATCAAAAAAAGGAAACACTTGACTCAAAATTAAGATCCATAATATTCCAGAATACATAAAGAAAAAAAAACCAAATATTGTTGAGACTGTAATTTGCTAAAATTCAAAAACATTACAATGATCAATTAATCGTTTTTACATAATATCATTCCAGTACAGTTAGCTCTATGGTAAACATTGTCACATGTATTTACGGGTGGCAATACATTACCATTGTGAGGAAAACTACCGTACTAATATCTTCATTGGCATCGTCTTCATAATAATCTCTGTAATTTCTGGGAGGTGTCATAAAGACAATATGCAGTTTTTTATCCAGCTGGTCTTTGACGTAAAACAACTGTAATGCGTGTGACGCAAAAATGAACTGGTCCTCCTTGTGACCTAGTCTTTTAAGGTTCACCAAAGTGTAACCAAGACTATCTTTTTGACCCCACGTGTATTCTCAACCCAGTCGCACATAAACAGTTTCAGTTCCGGATAGAAAATAGAGTTGTTCCGGATAACTCAGGTCAGTTGTTCCGGAAAGTTACAGTTCATCCGGAATTAAAACTATAAGAAAATAGTTTCAGTTCACCAGGAAGGTTTCATCCGGATAGAAAATAGAGTTGTTCCGGACAACTCAGGTCAGTTTTTCCAGAAAGTTACAGTTCACCCGGAATTAAAACTATAAGAAAATATTTTCAGTTCACCAGGAAGGTTATAGTTCATCCGGATAGAAAATAGAGTTGTTCCGGACAACTCAGGCCAGTTTTCCCGGAAAGTTACACTTCATCCGGAATTAAAACTATAAGAAAATAGTTTCAGTTCACCAGGAAGGTTATAGTTCATCCGGATAGAAAATACAGTTGTTCCGGACAACTCAGGTCAGTTGTTAAGGAAAGTTACAGTTCATCCGGAATTAAAACAATAAGAAAATAGTTTCAGTTCACCAGGAAGGTTATAGTTCATCCGGATAGAAAATAGAGTTGTTCCGGACAACTCAGGTCAGTTGTTCAGGAAAGTTACAGTTCATCCAGAATTAAAACAATAAGCAAATATAGCCGAACTTGTTGCGTAACCATTTACCAAATGTTGTGCTCTGCTTCTTAGTCAGCTCATTTAGTCTACTACCAGGATGTTCCTTTTCCAAAAATTTCATGTGTCCTCTGCAATTACATTAATTGAAGTTGTCTATAAAAGTTTATAATTAATTAAACATATCAAAAAAGGTTAATAATCTAAATTACTTACTCGATATATTCCTCAATTTCAAGAGTATTTAGTAACACAAATCAATGCACTTTCGATAGGAGCTCTGGAGAGACTTCAACTGATCTACCAGCTGACCCAAGACTTCCATCCGCACTGCTATGCTTTTTAGTTGGAACACCAATAGTTGTGATGTTTATTTGGTATTCGCTGAGAAACTCAATCGTTTCTTCTACAATGTTCTCCTCGGTAGTGCAGCCCCCTGGGATAAGTTTTGTTTCTCATGTGGCCCTTTATTACCTTCGTACACCTTTCAAATGGATACATCCATCGAAAGCATATTGGGCCTCATAATTTTACCTCCCTAGTAAGGTGCACCGTCAAATGAAGCATAACATCAAAAAATGATGGCGGGAAATATTTCTCAAGCAGGCATAGTGTGACACAAAGATCTGCTTGTAATTTATCTAGTTCTTCGACGTTAATCTCTTTGCTGCATATTGATCTGAAAAAAAACAGAGCCTAATAATAGCATATCTTGTCGGTTCAGGCATGACTGACCGAATTGCAATTGGCAGAAACTGTTGCATCAGCATATGATAGTCATGTGACTTTTCTAGTTAACCAAACTAGAAAAGTTAGAACAATAGCCTTGTGGAACCTTCAAGTTATACAACGTGTCACAAAACTTTTCCTTTTCATCTTTTTGTAATGTGTAACACGCTGCAGGAAGTACTATGTTGTTCTTGTTCTGTTTAGGCTGCAACTCTGGTCTTAACCCCAAAAAGTTCAGATCCTTTCTAGCATTCAGTCCATCCTTTGTCTTTCCGAGAAGGTTGAGCAGATTTCCAACAAGACTCTCAGCCACATTCTTTTCAATATGCATGAAATCAATGCAATGTTGGACACTATTATGCCACCAATATCTAAGTCTTCGAAACCATATATTGAATTTCTTCCAATATGGTGGCTTCTCTTTGTTTTTTCTTTTTCTCTTATCAATCTTCCCCCTCTTCCGGTTGAGGTCTCTGGGATTTCTGAACCAGTACACCTTAATCCATTTCCCCATTTGTTCCTGATATGTCGAACTTTGTTGTATATCTGATCCCCAGTCATAGGAACTGCAACATCCCCTCTTGTTTACCATCGAAGGCCTCTGTTTGCTTTCGTAAGGCATGCATATATGGTAGATATCTTCTGTGACCAGCATAACACTCCTTGGCTGAGAAAGGAAGCCTAATGCATTTAGTTTGTTCCCAACATACCACACAACCAAGGAATCCACTATACGAGCAACCACAAAGTGTACCAAGTGCAGGGTAATCATTTATCGTTCATAAAACAACTGCACGCATAATAAACTGTTCTTGTGCATACGCATCATATGTTTCCACACCTGCCTCAAATAACAGCTCTAAGTCATCAATCAATGGTTCCAAAAACACATCAATATTGTTTCCAAGCGCTCCCGATATTAATAACGAAAGCATGATGAACTTTCTTTTCATACACAACCATGGTGGAAGGTTGTAAATGACAGATAGAACCGGCCACACACTGTGATTTCTGTTGCCTCTACTCACATCGATCCCATTAGTTAAAATGCCAAGACGAAGACTTCTAGGATCATTAGCGATTTTGGGATATCTATCATCTATGGCTTTCCATGCCGGTGAATCGGATGGGTTTCGTAACACACCGGATATTTTGGAACTGGTGGCATGCCATCTTAGATCTTCCGCTGTGGTTTTCACTTGAAATAGTCGTTTTAATCTTGGAATGATGGGGAAATACCACATTACCTTTGTAGGAGTATTGTCGTATAGTTTCTTAGTCCTCTCATCCACCTTCCACCTGGACTCACCACAAGTTGGACATACAGTTAGGTCCTTGTTCTCCTTCCTGTAAAGAATACAATCTTTGATACACACATATATCTTGGTATACCCTGCACTCATTGACTTCACAAACTTCTTGGCCTCATATGTATTTTTCACAATTTCATTACCTTCAGGTAGCATCTGTTTCAGCAAAACTAAAAGTTCACTAAAAAAACATATCTGATCCTCCATGCTTAGTCTTCAAGTTCAGTAGTTGTACCAAGGCAGATAACTTTGTGAAGGTACGACATCCTTCATATAGGGGCTTCTCAGCATCCATGAGTAGTTCTTGAAACTTCTCATGGTCCTCGGTGAAATTATCTTTAGTAGCTCTGACCATTTCTATCATTTTTGGATGCATCGAATGGCATTCCGGAATCAAAAGATGATTCCTTGTGAAGCTCATCTCATGCGGGCTCGTGTTTCACTCCGTGTTTAGTCCACGTTGTATAAGTCATATCGAATCCCTTTGAAAACAAATGATAATCTACATCATCGACAAGATAAGAGTAATGGTTTAGACATTTTACATAGGGACATGGAATATCCGTCTTTTTCAAACTTGTAAATGCAAACTTTAAGAATGATTTAACTCCATCGGTATATGATTTCATGGTTCTACTTGTTAGCATCCAAGACTTATCTATGTTTGTTTTGCTAACAGATACAACAACAAAGATTATTAAAAATGATTGTTTTGCTAATACTGAAAACCCTTTTCAATAATCTTTACTGTGAACCTGTTTATTGGAGAAGTAGTATGACGGAGGGAAAATTCTGTTGATTAATGAGCAATGGAGAAATGGGGAGCGGGGAATTGGGGAATCGAGAGTCATATGTGAAATTTTCAATTGATTTCGCTTATTAATTTATCCCGCCTCTTTTAGAATTTAGCGGGCCAAGTTAAAATCATATTTAAATAAATTATAATGAAATTTATCTTCTAACTCAGGGTGCTGCTCAGGTGGTAGAAGCGCTATAGATTAACATAATGTATTTTCATCCGTTTCTGTTCATCTTCTCTCAATCCCGATGAAATCTTCTCCCTAAGGAATTCTAGTTCTTCCGGTTTTGTTCTTCTTCTCTAAAACATTAATATTTTAAGAATAAGGTGTGTATATAACAAATAAGTTGTGTTTAAGACCAATGATGGCCAACCAATAAGGTATATTTAGGACCAGTGATGTCTAATAAGTTGTGTTTAGGACCAATGATGGCCAATAAGTTGTGTTTAGGACCAATAATGGCCCAATTGTGTATATAATTATCAATACGGCCAAAATGGTGTGTCTAGGGGCAACAAGGGTTAGTTGGGACTAATGAGTCCTAATAAGGTGTGTACATAACCAATAAGTTGTGTTTAGGACCAATGACGGCCAACAAGTTGTGTTTAGGACCAATGATGGCCAATAAGTTATGTTTAGGACCAATGATGGCCAATTGTGTATATAATTACTAATAGGACCTAAAAGGTGTGTCTAGGGGCAACAAGGGTCAGTTGGGACCAATGAGTCCCAATAAGGTGTGTACATAACCAATAAGTTGTGTTTAGGACCAATGATGGCCAATAAGTTGTGTTTAGGACCAATAATGGCTCAGTTGTGTATATAATTACCAATGGGACCAAAATGGTGTGTCTAGGGGCAACAAGGGTTAGTTGGGACCAATGAGTCCCAAAAAGGTGTGTACATATCCAATAAGTTGTGTTTAGGACCAATGATGGCCAATAAGTTGTGTTTAGGACCAATTATGGCCCAATTGTGTATATAATTACCAATAGGACCAAAATTGTGTGTCTAGAGGCAACAAGGGTCAGTTGGGACCAATGAGTCCCAATAAGGTGTGTACATAACCAATAAGTTATGTTTAGGACCAATGATGGCCAATAAGTTATGTTTAGGACCAATAATGGCCCAATTGTGTATATAATTACCAATAGGACCAGAATGGTGTGTCTAGGGGCAACAAGGATCAGTTGGGACCAATGAGTCCTAATAAGGTGTGTACATAACCAATAAGTTGTGTTTAGGACCAATGATGGCCAATAAGTTGTGTTTAGGACCAATGATGGCCCAATTGTGTATATAATTACCAATAGGACCAAAATGGTATGTCTGGGGGCAACAAGGGTCAGTTGGGACCAATGAGTCCCAATAAGGTGTGTACATAACCAATAAGTTGTGTTTAGGACCAATGATGGCCAATAAGTTGTGTTTAGGACCAATAATGGCCCAATTGTGTATATAATTACCAATAGGACCAAAATGGTGTGTCTAGGGGCAACAAGGGTCAGTTGGGACCAATGAGTCCCATTAAGGTGTGTACATAACCAATAAGTTGTGTTTAGGACCAATGATGGCCAATAAGGTGTGTTTAGGGGCAACGAGGGTCAGTTGGGACCAATGACTCCCATTAAGGTGTGTATATAACCAATATGTTGTGTTTAAGACCAAAGATGGCCGGCTAATAAGTTGTGTTTAGGACAATGATCGCCAATAAGTTGTGTTTAGGGGCAATGAGGGTAAGTTGGGACTAATGTGCATAGGACGTACCGATAAGGTGTGTATAGGGGCAAGGAGGGTCAGTTGGGACCAATGAGTCCCAATAAGGTGTGTATATAACCAATAAGTTGTGTTTAAGACCAATGATAGCCAATATGTTGGGTTTAGGACCAATAATGGCCCAATAAGGTGTGTTTAGGGGCAATGAGGGTCAGTTGGGACCAATGAGTCCAAATAAGGTGTATATATAACCAATAAGTTGTGCATAGGACCGATAAGGTGTGTTTAGGGGCACCGAGGGTTAGTTGTAACCAATGTGTCCGAATAAGGTGTATACGATAATGTATATATTACAACACATTGAAAGATATATATATATATACATATATATATATATACATATATATATATATATGTAGACTATATAGGGTGAGGTTATGTGTAATATATAGCTCTTTTTCATATGTGTTCACATGTGAAATATTTTGAATAATAAGACAAAAGAAAAAAAAGAAAAAAATAAATTAATCACAACCATTAGATCAAGAGATACAATTATCATTAAATTTATTGCTTAATATTCCATTTTATACTTAAAGATCATTTTAAAGTTATGTTTAAAATACTATTATATCTATGTTTAGAATTAATTGAGTTTATATATTAAATCCGATAAATGTTGTCACGTCCTTATTAGGTGAGATGCTTTCACCCGGATCGATCATATTGATCCCCAAATTACTTCCCACCAGTTTTAAAGTTTCCCCAAAATTCATTGATCAGTTCCTATTCCCTCTCACCAAAATTTTATCACCAAAACGATTCATCACTTTCTTCTTCCCTCTACAGGATTCATCATTCTTTTCTTCCCTCTAAAATCTTCAGGAGATCACTACCAAATTTCAGTCAGTATTAATTTCACTGTCATTTTCAGTAGATCATTTTTTTCATCTCAATTATTCCATCGCATTTATTTCATTCCCTATTTATTTCACTTTAGGATTCATCTCACTTACAATGGAGCGTGATGGTGAAACATTGAAGGAAATTCATAATTATTAAGAGACAGTGACGAGGATCAATATAATGAATATTTAGAAGCCACAACCTCTGACAGTGAAGGGGAACGTAATGAGGAATCAGAAGAAGAGGAAATGATAAACGATGAAGCCTAAGTCGAGGATGAGGTTCATACTGAGAATGAGACTGAGGAAGCCACAACCTCTGCTCCCCAAACTACAAATTGCAAGAGGGGGTTGTTGCGGTTGGTAAAGTGGCGTACCAAATTTAGTAACAATGGTGGGAAAAAATGGCCACTTACATTTGACAATGCTGGAAGGGTTATCGGGGAGCATAGACCGAAGTTTTCAAGTTTTAAAGGAGATATTGTAAGGGCAGAGGTTGGATTGAAGTATCCTGATTGGAAGAAGGTGCCAACAGACAGCAAGAAGATGATGTGGGTTCCGATTCAGGTTATTAAACATATTAAACATTTTCTCACATTAAGTCATGTGACTAAAAAATCTATGTTATTTTTTTAGCAATATTTCGAGGTTGAAAACTGTCGAAAGAATACTATTATGGTAATGCTTGGTGGGTTGCTAAGGGGTTTTAGAAGAAAATTGCGTGAAAAATACATTCTTCCCAACCTGGCGAAACCAAAGGTGCTTGCGAAGTTCCAAAGCCGTATTTCGGTATTGTGGAAAAAGAAGATTGGGACAGATTTGTACAATATACAAATTCTGAAGAATTCCAGGTTTTTATTCAATTCAAACGGCAGCTTTCATTAATTAATTAGCTAAGTGCATGTTATAATTAATGAGATTATAATTATATATCCTATTGTTCTGTTGGAAAAAGTTGTGTCAACCAGTGCAAAACAAGTTCGAGCACATTATACTTATGATCATACCATGGGCCGGGGAGGATATGCCTTTCTCAGACAAAAAATGATAATAAGCTAATTAAGAGTGTTACATCCGGCCAGTCATGGTAAAGAACCTGCAATGTATGTTTCAAGTCTGATATATATTATTATAATACAAGGTACAAAACAAAGAGATTGAAGCTGATGAGGACCCCGGTCGAGCTCTTATGTGGAGAAAGCAAGGGTAACACAAAGAGGGGGAATACAAGACGCCTGTGATGAAGGGCCTAGGAGAGCAAATAGTATGTTTAACTGCTATATATATATACCTAACTATTTACATGTTAAAAATTAATAGCACCTCACTACATTAACTAAATATTAATTACTGCAGGCCGAGAAAGAAACACAAATAAAAGCGGGATCCTTGACTACAGAACCGGGAATGGATGCCCTGACAATGGTCCTTGGCAAGGGAAGGGGTGGATTCGTAAAAAGTATGGGTTATGGAGTAAATTCCCGTCAATATTGGCAGCATGGTGTTCCAAAAGGGCAATCAAAAGAGCGCATCGAAAAACTTGAGGCGCAACTCAAGAACCAAAAACAGCTGCGTGTGAAAAAAGATGAAGAGGTTGATCACCTCAATTCTAAGGTTAAAGAACATAATGAAAAAATTGAGATGCTGATGGCGTTTATGAAAAACCAAATGATTAATGATCAACGACAACTTGGTGGACCAGATAAAGCTGTAAATTCTGTAAGGGACAAATTATATACATATATATATATATACACACTTACATACCTATAATTAATTATTTAATTAACTAGGTAATTTTTGAATTGTACGTAGGACATGGTCAATTCTGCACACAATACATCAGGGAAACAATCTCTTCAATCAAACTCATCTACGAGGGCAAAAGATAAGGTACAAATCTAAAACAGTTATGAAATTGAGTTGATACGGAAGATTCTTGTTCACCTTGATGAACATGCTTCTCTAGTTATAGTTCATCCGGATAGTTGCAGTTGATCAGGATAGTTAGAGTTCTTACGGAATATAAATAATAATTGTTCCAGCTATGATAAGTTTGTACTTCATCCAGATGGTTGTAGTTCATCCGGATAGTTAAAGTTCATCAGGATAGTTAGAGTTCTTCCGGAATATAATTAATAACTGTTCCGGCTATGACAAGTTTGTACTTCATCCGGATGGTTATGGGGATATTTAATTAATGTTTAGCTGGTTATGATTTGATTTAATTAGATAATTAAACTAGCTTGCTGGATAAATATTTAATTTTGTTGTAGGTCTGTTCTGTGACCGGATCACAAGACACTCCTCCATCTAGATCAACAGCGTCCGGGCAAAACGTAAGGGTAACTATATATTTTACACAATTGTGTACTTCAATTCCCTTATAACTAATTGCTATATGATCATTTAATTAAATGCTGATCATGCTGTTTTTTAAGGGAAAAAGAGACAAAGAAGTACTGAAGCAGCAGCTGGGGCATCAGAGCAGGAAGTGGTATATATAATTAAGGATTTGACGAATCGCTTTGACCTTATTGTTAATTAATATATATGTTACTAATCGGTTAATTACATGGTGTCAATTTAGGAAAACAATAAGAGACATGCAAAACCAGTAAAACCTACAGCTCGTAAAGTACCTCCTAAGAAGAGTGATCAGTTGGAAAAACCAAATAATTATGATGTCATTGCAGCTCCTATCGATCAACCAATAATCCCAGAGGTATATATATTAGTATATACCACAATGTTTTTTATTCTATTTTTTACTTTAATTAATTAATTAGTAATATATATATGTATAATTAAGAATAATAATAATAATAATAATAATAATAATAATAATAATAATAATATTATTATTATTAATATTATTATTATTATTATTATTATTATTATTATTATTATTATTATTATTATTATTATTATTATTATTATTATTATTATTATTATTATTATTATGTCACTTCTGATCAGGGGTGCCAAACTGCAAAGTTGCACATAGAGGGGAATCCACTGAACGTCGTGGGAATTGCTGAATTATTACCAAAAGAAAAAGATGAGAAGATTAATGGAAGTCCATTACCTCCTGGTTGTTGTAGAATTGTAGCTTATAAGGTCAAAAAGGTTGCAACATTTTTACCATTCCCATTAGATGATAAAACAACGCTTTCGGAGGTTGAAAATAAATATATTATTGTGTGGCCAATGAACCGAATGATCCTTCATTCTAATAACAAGTCAGGTAAATCACAGCCGGTTGATCATTATATGGTTCAAAAGGTACTGGAACAACCACAGGTAATTACTACATTAATTAATCGTATCCGCTAATTAATTAACTATATATATATATATATATATATATATATATATATATATATATCTGATCGGTTTTATTTGTCATGTTTCCAAGTAATTAATGATCCGAAAAAGATGTCGAAAGTGTACTTAACACCAAACCAGCTGAGTCAAGATCTGACAAATAGAAAACATAGTACACGGATCCAGTAGAAGCAGCTGATGAGCACGGACAATAAATTATAATAATTAATTATTATTATTATAGAAATTAAACTTTGATTAGTGTATGTTATTTTTTTGAACAACATTTGATTAGTGGTATGTACATTAATTCTTAATTATAATATGATTTTAAGGTTTCTCTGTATTAATTAATATGCAGTATAATTAATTGTAATTAAGAAAATATATATGACCATATATATAATACCAAAGGCCACAGTTTTTATATTTTAGTGTGGCCGTTGCCACCATTTGGCCACGCGTATTGGGACAAAATATCTGATTTCAATTACCATTTGGCCACTTTCTTTTTCCAAATATATGTGGCTAAAACACAAATATACGTGACCATATAATACCAAAGGCCACACTTTTTATATTTTAACCTAGCAGATGCCACCATTTGGCCACGCGTATTCAGACAACATGTCTGATTTCAACTACCCTTTGGCCACTTTTTTTTTCTGAAATATATGTGGCTAAAACACAAATATACATGACGATATAATACCAAAGGTCCCGCTTTTGATATTTTAACGTGGCCGTTGCCACCCGTTGCCACCCGTTGGCCACGCGTATTGGGACAAAATGTATGATTTCAGCAACCCATTTGGCCACGTTTTTTTATAACATATGTGCCTAAAACACAAATATATGTGACCATATAATACCAAAGGCCACGCTTTTGATATTTTAACGTGGCTGTTGCCACCCTTTGGCCATGCCTATTGGGACAAAATGTATGATTTCAGCAACCCATTTGGCCACGTTTTTTTGTAACATATGTGGCTAAAACACAAATATATGTGACCATATAATACCATAGGCCACGCTTTTGATATTTTAACGTGGCCGTTTGCCACCCTTTGGCCATGAGTATTGGGACAAAATGTATGATTTCAGCAACCCTTTGGCCACGTATTTTTATAATGTATGTGGCTAAAACACAAATATATGTGACCATATAATACCAAAGGCCACGTTAAACAAACACATGTGGCCGTTGGGACCCTTTGGCCATGCTTTCCGGAAGAAGTGTTTGATTACAACAATAAATATTAGTACCCTTTAGCCAAGCTTCTAGGTGGCTTCAGCCACTGATATTGTAACGTGGCCGTAGGATACATAAGGTGACGGGACCTTTGGTGTCGATTAGAATGAAAAAAAACAAACGTGACCAAACACCTTTGGTCATGGTTTATTTATGTGGCCAAAGGTGAATTTTGACGTAGTGTTTGCTATGAAGTTGAAGCATATGAATGAGATAGTTGTCAACAAATTACCAGTGTATCAGAAACGTAAAGGAGCAACCATAGCTCCACCGGTTAAGAAGCTGATTGGATACCTTGCTAAGCCAGACTATGTGACTCCTGAAAATGGTGCTCCACGTCATGATGACAGTTCAGATGATGAATTAGAATACAATGATAATGGTGAGCCAAGGGAAATTGTTCAGAATCAAGCAGAAAATCAAGAACCACAAAATCAAGAACCTGTTGTGCACGAACAAGTAGTTCAAGAACCTGTCTAGCAACAACAACATCAAGAGCAAATTGTTCAAGATCCAATTATTCAAGATGAGAGAGTTAAGCGTGTAGTTGTTAATGCTCAAGATGATGAGTTGATGGATGATGTTGGTGCTGATAAATCTGATAATGATAAAGATTGTAAATGCGTGAGCATTAGATTCTACTCGGTCGTGAAGAAATCAATGTAAAATGTATGAACACGATGAGTAAATACAAATGACTTGTATTAACCACAGAGAGATTACACAGAAAAACACACATAGAAGATGTGACCAGAAGTTATAAACTCTATACTAGACAAACTATTTATAGTTAAACTTCAAAGTACAAAACCACGACCATCCGAACTACCAGTTCAGACAAGTTCGTGTGAGTCCGAACTGGCAGTTCGCCTCCAGTTCGGATCAACACAATCTTGCATCTTTGTCTTGTATTTGATACTTCATATGATGAACTAGAACTATGCATCAACAAACTCCCCCTCGATATGTGCTGTATCAACTTTCACATAATCTTGTATCTTCAATCAAGCTCTCCCTCAACTTGACGATGAGTCTGATCTCGAATACTTGATATTTCAGCTCGTGTAAACTCTTTATCAACAACTTTAGAAGACTTGAAGTTGTGATGTTCTTTTCTCACTTAGAAACCTACCAACATAAATAATCTTGGCGCAAAACGTCTCTTCGAGACTCCAAGATATTTTGATTTGAAATTTGATTTCGTATTCCGTGTTGGTCAATCAAAAAGAAATAAGAAATAAAATATTTTTGATTTTTCAAAACATTATATCAAAACACACCTAAAATCTTTTTGGTATTTTCTGATATAGAAAAGTAAATGCAATACAGAATCAGACACTATTTTTGTCTTTTGTAGAAAGATTTTGACTTGGGATCATATTAGACATAACATGTTGAACTACACTTCAATTTCGATTATTGTAGCACATAAGCCATGTCAATTGCAGATATAATTAGTCAAACTTTAAAATCTAGCATAATCATACTCATAACATCTGGATATGTTAAAGTATTGATTAGATTTGCATTGACTAGTGTACCCCACACTATTAGACATACTCATATATGTTTTGCTTATCACACTTTGCGATTTTACTTGTGGTTTAACACATAGTAATTGTATTCATGATATAGTCAACCGTGTTCCATGCAAAAAGAAATAAGAATGTTAAATCGTCTACCTTAACGTCGATCTTTCGATACCGCAGATAAGGTCTCGGATTTAACAAAATATGAAAATAAAACAAGTTGAAATTGTATAACCCAATAACAATCAAGTCGGTACTCCCGTATATACAGAGAAAGTCCGATGAGTTATACAAAACACCACAAAAATAAAGCAGAACCTCAAACGAACAACAAGCAGGTCAATCTTTCGATACACAAAGAAAGTCCGATCGTTTGAGAAAATAAAGAAAATCAAACAAGTTTAAATCTTTGAAAAATGAACACATGTATACACAGTGACTTCTCATTTTATTTTCACATATCTTTTTCTTGATATATCATGAGATATGCATCAAGATGTTATCCACTAGGTCAAGCATCAGATTTAGTGTATATCACATTCATATACTTTCTGGTTTACCGAGCCTACCTAGCACATCGATCAACGATCTTATGGCTTTTTCATTTACTTTATCCATGAGTCAGATGATGCCAGCCAATGAACCATCATTTCCCAATCATGTCGGATATAATTTTTCATTTTTCAATGTTTTTGACTTTTTGCATTTTTCAATATTTTTGGATTTTCAAATTATCTCCCCCTAAAAATGACAAACTCCATTTTTTACATTTTCACTTTTAACATTTGAAAAACAACACACTATTTTTGGATTTTCAAAAACAAACTCCCCCTCAAAATGAGACGGAGTGAAAAATAAACCAAAAACTTATCAACCAACACGAATACTAGTAGTGTAGTATGTTGAAAACAAAATTGATTTGGAAATTCAATTTATGTTATCATAGATACTTCACCAGTCTTTGAATTACCTATAGGTCTTCCTGAAATACCTGCTGACACCAATTAAAACATTAGTTGCTCTGGGATCGACCCGATTCAACAGCGTACTTGGTTTGAACCAAGACGGCTTACGAGTTGATTTGACTTTTGGAGACAACGGTTCATCAAAAATTTAACCTTTGTTATCCACATATTAAGCAGTGTTGTGGATATATATGCAGTCGTCGGACAAACAGCAGCAAGATGTCCAGGCTGACGACATGCATAACAAAGTCTCTCATGAAATTTAAAAAGAATTGAACAATTAGTGTATTGTGAGAATAGGAAGAATGATGAGAACTAAAATTGTCAAAGAAATCATCATAAGAATCATACCTCGGAGATGGACCCCGCGAAGTACCTTTTGATTCAGGTAATTTCTTTTGTGTCTTGATCTTCAACACTTTCTCCTTTTTCTTTGATTGTTGTGCTTGAACAGATACATCTTTATTTTCAAATCCCAAAACCTTTGAGCTTGAAACATGAAGTTTTGGTAGATTCAGATTGAGAACCAGAAGCATCTCTCCCTTTGGCTTCTTTAGTAAATTGAGCTTTAATTTCCTTCAACTTGTTCTCTTCCTCCAAAGATTTAGCAGCTTCCTCTTCAGATGAAGAACTTGAACATTCCTCAAGTTTTCCAAAAACATTTTCATCTTTCAGAGATGATGAACTTGAAACAAACGTTGGAGCGTCAGCAAAAGTAACCTTCTTCTTAGACTTATTTTTCTTCTTCTTGGCTGGTGTAGCAAACTTTGAATAATCATGCATTTCAGCTTTTGGATCAAGAGGAGTAGAAGTAAACTCAGATAATTCCACCGGTTGAGGAACCTTGTGAATATCATTTTCTTTGGAATTATCCTCATTCCGATCCTGCTTATACAAGAAATTCAACAAAATCAGAGATAAATTGCAATTCTTCACTTGCCTTTGTAATTCCAGAATTTCCAGCTTTAATTCAGATTTTTTCTGTTGAGCAGCAAACATCTATTTTTGGGACTTGATGAATTTTTCATTGAGGTCGTTGTACTCATACGTTTGCAACTTTCTGATTTCACATTTAGCTAAGACTTCTTCTGTAACTTTCTCCCATTTATTTTTGAATATCTCCACATCTTTTGTTAAAAACTTCATTCTTATCTCTAAGAAGTACATTTGAATCTTGAAGTGTAGACACTTTTGTTTGAAGTTTCTCAATTGTAGCAACAGATTCAACAACAAGTGCATCTGCTTGTTCATACTTTTGTTGAACTGGATAGCTTTTCTCAAATAGATTTTCAAAATCTGGTGTTGCATCTAATGCTTCAGCTTTGGCATTTTCACATTCTTCAGCCAATTTACTATTTTCTTTTATCACATCTTCATGAACATGAACCAATTCATAATATTTCTTTCAAAATTCTTCCAATTCTTTTTTTAGCACCACAATCTCTTCAGTCGATAATTCAGAACCTCTTTCTAGAATGGCATTCTTGTTGTGTAACTTCACACATTCAAGACATTAAGAGTCTCCAACCTTTGAGTTATCAGTTACCTTTGGCAGAACCTCTTTGACCAATGATATGCTTGAATTAGAATCAAAATAGTGAGAAAACTATCATCATCATGACGAGCTGTCAAAGCAACAGTAATAGGAGTATGTGACAGTTTTGTAACATCACAATCCGCATTCCAGGCAAATTCATCTGGATGCCAAAATACTTCTGTTAAGTTGTTATCAATAAAATCAGATGCTTTTAGAACTTTTTGATCCGGATTTGAGGACTGAACCACCAAATGAGCATGTTGACTAGTCTTCAAATTATTTTAAGTGGACATTGGGCATTCTCTAGCAAAATGTCCATACACCGAACATTTGAAACACTCAAATTTGGATTTTTCTAATCCAATCTTTCTATCTTGATTCAATCTTTTCTTCCATGTTCTATTAAAAATTTCTCCGTTCTTCGAACCAACATAGCATAAGTAGCAATTCAAACCTATTTCTTCCAAATGATCATAATAGATCTGATCATAATCTTCATTTGTCAATTCTGCGTTACTTACTGAACCAGTAATAACTCTAAAATATGAAGATACCAATGCAGACATTAAAGCCACATAATCATCGGTTGTTTGAGCAAATAAAGCATTTCGAGTAAGCATTTTGAGTTGAAGACCTAGGAATTGAAACTTTACAACCAGCAGAATAACTAGAATTATCAGATTTACCTGTAATAAATGATGTAGGAGATGCAGAATTAAGAATATTTGACTTCACAACATTCATGGTTGAATCATTTTCACCATGATACACAGTAGGATTCTGAATTTGAGCAGGAAGTGACTTATTCACCGTTAACTCCATATCCCTTGCTTGTATTCTTTGGATCAGATCATTGAAAGACAAACCCGAATATTCTCTATCATAAGTAATCATCATCACATAATTCTGCCATTTCTCAGGTAAAGCTTCCAAAATCTTTTCTTTTAAATCAACATCTTCCTTTGTAAGACTCACCAAACTCATCACACTCATCAAATGTGCAAATCTTGCAATCAAATTGGAAAATGATTCATTTTGATAATGCTTGAAACTATCGAACTCCTTTTTCAAAACCTTTTGACAACTTTTCTTGTATTGATCATTTCCCTCACATCTTTTCCAGCAATGCATCCCATAAACTTTTCGATGTATAGTTAGCAGAAAATTAATGTTGCAATTCTTTAGGCAATGCCATTGTCAAAGTACCATATGCCTTCTTCTCAGCTTGATACGCTTTATTTTGTTCCGAAATGAATTTTCTTTGAATAATCGGCTCTCCATAAGCATCTTTAGGATAGATATATTGTTCAGTGAAAGCCAACCAATCAAAATTGCTCAACCAAATTCCATGTACGGCTTGGATTAAACTGATCCAAAGGCTGATAAAGCTGATCTGCGTGAGAAGCTTTAGGCCAATCAAAGATCAACAAGGTAGAGGCGTCAACTACAGGGAAACATTTAATCTAACGGCTTGGAGAGCTCGACCCGTGTGGAGGTGCAGCGAATCAATCAGGTGCTGACAGCATCAAAAGACATCAGCGACTCTTTTGAGTAACCGGGACCCACTGTAATTCCCAACAGCCAATCAGATAGCTCCAGCGATAAAGTCTCCAACGGATACATGTGACATCTAGGACCCATGTTCATTCCTTTTGGCCAATGACAATTCAACAATAGGTAGGGTTGACCTGGTAAAGAGAGACAAACATTCTCCTCTAGCCAACAGCAGGTCACAATGTCAAGCAGTGTCTCCTAGATCTTCCTCAACATCGAACACAACCTGCAAACCCTAAAGCCATCGGAAAAATTCACCGAAAAATCATGGTCGCCAGATTTGCTAATATCTCCACCAATACACGATGAAATTTTACGAACTTTAGCTCGTTAAACTCCAAACACGATTCTCTACACATCTGGACGATCAAAATACACTGAAAATGATCAGAACAAAAAACCAAAAACAAGATCGTTAAATGAAATCGTTTGAAACAAGGTCGTTAAGGTTTAATGATACTCGTTAAGATCAGTGAAGATTGTTAAGGAACCAACAACGTTGTAAAGAGTTCGCCGGATAAGATTGTTAAAGCTTAAAAAATTCGTTCAGGGCATCTTCAAAACCAAGCAAGGTCGTTAAGAAAATCTGCAACCTCAAACAAAATCGGTAAGAAGATCATCAGATCAAAACAACATCTTTTAAAACCCAGAACACTTGAAGAACATCGTGAACAGCCCTCTTTTATGCTCGAATTAACCCAGAAAAACACATGGAAATCTCAGATTGATGATGGATTCGTGTAGTCTTACCACCCTCGATGATGTTCTTGTCACAAACAACCCGTATACAGCTGCAAAAATCATCGAATCAGACCCGAAACTTACCACATGTCTGGAAAATTGAAGAACACCTAGTAACACTGTTAAGTGTGTGTTTTTCCAAAATCATAAAATCTATAACGAATTGGACAAAACCGATGCATCCACTGGATCCAGAATGCATTTTCCATCAAGATTCATTGTAACATCCGCATACATCCATATTCAAAACCCGACCTGTTCTTCAATTTTTGTCCTAGTATTCAACATCATTAATGTTGGATTACTCTGTTCCATGTGATAGTACTATGAAAATGGTGAACGTAGGCGAAAACCGCACATGAAACCGAGTTATAACGAAGCGGGAGTCACGAAAACAAGTTTGGTGTTTGTGGCTGATTTGCAAAATCGGAATCCCCTCTAAAATTCGACCCACATTGCCCAAATCATGAAATTTCTCTTCCTTAGTCAACTATAAATACCCTTGCTTGGTCTCTAATGTTTTTCAACTCTTAGTTTAAGTATAAAATGGGGGAATACCCAAATTTTGGTGGTTCCACAAATACAAAATCTCTTTGGGTGTCGTACGTAGTCTTTTTCTCATGTTCTCGGCGAGGAGATGCTGCCTTTCGAACTCGTCTCGTTTGTAAAGATTCTTCGAGGTAAATTCTCTTCTTTCCTTTTATTTTTTTCTTCGAGCATCTAGGTCGTGATTTTACACTGTTTCGGATCAAAATTTATGTTCAAATTGATTGAATTGGATCAATGTTGACTTTTTCGAGTCAAACTATTCGGATTTTGACTCAGAAATTGGATCTTAATTCGTGTTTATTCGTTCTTTTGGTTGATTCCAGGAGATTCAGTACACAAACATGAATCTATAGCAACTTACACATTTGAAATTGGTGAAGATTTGATCAGATCGCAAATTTTCAGAACGTATATGCGTTCTTCATACGTTCTTCATGGTTCATTCATGGTGAATCGTTCAAAACTCAACCATTTCGTGTAATTCTGGTATCTACAAGTTTGTTTCGATCATACGAATCTGTTGCAACAAACAAAACGTATTTTAGTGTTGATTTGAGAAGATCACATTTTCACAAAAACTTGAGTTTGTCGGAGGTGGTTGTTCAGTGTGCTAAGTTGAACAAAACCTAACAACAATGGTGCTCTATTGATTCGTCTCGATCTCACGAGTTCACAGCAGTTTTCGGAATCAATTTTCGTCAAGAATCGAGAGAGATACAGTCAGTTGAAATTCTGGTGAAATAGAAATTTTGCTCGCCGGAAATATTCATACTCGCCGGATTCTTCTTTCAGTCGCCTATAGAAAAAAAAGGAATGGGATCTCTTGACTAATTTGTCCTATTAGACAAATTTTCAATTTCAACCCTCAAGTTTAATTACTTTTTTAAAAAAGGGTTACACAAGTTTTTCTTAAAACAAGAACTAAACAAAAACAAGTTTTTAATAAAAAAAATATATACTAGTTTTCTAATAATAATAAAAAAAACAACAAAATCAATTTTTAATTTTTTTTACAAACTTTTAATAAACAAATTTTTTTTTAAAAAAAAAATTTTACACAAAGTTTTTGTGTTCGTTAGATTGATTTGTGAACCCAAATTCTTTTTGTGTTTGTCGAATCGGTTAACAAATATAAACTCGTTTGTGTTTGTTATTGTTTTTACCTTATTATTTTTTCGTTGATTAGTTTCTTTTCTTAAAAAAAAAACATAAACATTTTGTCTTTCAAATATATTTTTTTTGAAAGAAAATATTAAAAAAAATTTCAAAAATATTTTTGAAATTGTTCATTAGGTTTGTTGAAGCAGAATTTTATAAACTTTCAAAATGAATGAAATTGATGCTTTTAGTGCCCGTGAACATCAGAATGTGCCAAAATTGGTAAAGCTTGAGGATTATCCTAGTTGGGTAACAAGTTTTAAAGCATATGTTGATAAAGTGGATGAAGATTTGTGGATTTCAATGGAGACAGAGTTTACTTACCCAACTTATTCTAATGGGGTACCTAAAATGCAGAGAGATCTTTCATTTGAGGAGAGGGAATGTTATGAAAGAGAATTAAAAGCTTATGATATTCTCACAATGGCATTGTCAAAAGAATTACTGTTTCAATTCAAGACTTGCAAGAATTCTAAAGTGCTATGTGATGCTCTTGCTCAGGAATATGCTGAAATGAATAAATCCAGAAAGAAGATTGACACTGAGGAATTTGAATCTTGTGCAAATTGTAAGATTCTGACAAAAACGTGTACTGAATATACTACCAAACTTGACAGTTATCAAGAACAAAACACAGTTCCAATTCAGAAGTCATTTTCTGACATATCATTGACATTGTCTGAAAGGATTGCATTGAAAGAAAACAAAATTCTTCAGAAAATAGATAGACTTGTCAATGGTATTCAAAATGACAAGGAAAAGATCGAGATAGAAAAAGTGTTTGAGGATGTCCATGTTCACAAAAACAAAGACATTCCAATTGAAGAAGTTCAAAAAGATGGTTTTTCAAAAAGTGAAGCTGCTGAGAATGAATTGAAGCTTAAGCATGAGAATGCGGAGTTGATTGCAAAAGTTTCAAAGCTGATTGAAACAAATGATGATTTGATAAATGAAGTTGAGAAATGGAAGAAAGAAGCAATTGATATGGCTGCAGTTTTTGATGATTTGTTTGCAAAATCAAAGATCAAACTTGAAGGTCTAGAAAAGGATGTTGCTGATCTTAGTGCCAAAGAATTAAGCCATCAAGAGGATAACACGAAGCTGTTAGATGCTAAAGCTGAATTGCTTTGTGAAAACAAGCTTTTGAAGCAGAATGTTGAGATTTATAAACAGAAATGGGAAAAGGTTGTTCAAGAAACATATGATGCTCATGATCAGTTGAGGAGAGAAAAATTTACTCTGAATAGAACAACAGAAGAACTTATTGCAACACAAAAAGAGTTGGCTGAAGCGCAAAAGAAAATTGCAGACATGAAGATTGAGGTTTGTGATTTCAAAAGACAGTTGCATAATCTCAATAATTCATCGTCTTTCACAAACTTTTTGTGCAAGAAGGAGAATTTTCAACAGATTTTCGGTGATGTTATTCTGAAAAGTGTTCCACCTCCTGTGGTTATTAAAAATTCTATCAATACTTTGAAAGCAGCAGAAGAAGTTCACGATTATTCAAAGTTTGCTGATACAAAGTCCGAAAACAAGAAGAAGTTGAAATTTCAGAAAAATAAGGATGAAGAAAAGTTTGATTCAAGAAGAGCACCAAAGTTTGACTCAAGGTCTACATTTCTCGATAAGGAGAAAGTGTTTGAAGGCAATCCAGGACATGTTAAAGTTCAAAAATTTTCAGAGATTATGATTGATGAATCTTTGCTTTCTAATAGAGAAGACTTGAATGCCATCAAAGATGAGTTTTCTCGACTTGCTTCACAAGGTCATGAGAAACCTAAGTCTGTACCAGATAAATCTAAAAAGAATGGTGGTCTGGGATATGAAAGCAAAGATGAGAACGTGAATGTTGGAAGTAATTTCCAAGATATGGTTGAGATAGACGAAATTGTGGAGGATGTCAAGATTCACAAAGAAAAGGAGATTCCAATTGAGAATCATATCATGTGTGAACCTGATGCTGAGTTTCTGTCAACGAATTCTAAGTTAGAGAGTCTAGAGAGTGATTCTTCTCAACATTCAACAATGTCAACAGAATCCATGTCATCTCCTAAGTTGGCTGATGTGAGAGCTTGCTTTTACTGCAACAAGAAAGGACATGTGATTCGTGATTGTGCTAGTTGAAAAAGATTTTCATTTGGTTCATATCGATCATCATCATCCGATTCAATGATTCTCAATGAGGTACCTATTAGCCAAAATCAGAAAACCCAACGACAGCCAGCTTATAAAAAGCCGGTTGTTGGTAAAACCTCAAATTATGATGATTGGTCACCACAGTTTTCAAAATCAAAACATTTTTCAAAAAGAAAACAATTTTTCAATAATGATTTTGAAATGCCTTACTCAAATGAGTTTTCATATTATGGGCCTCGACAACATCACTCAAAACCTGAGAAAATGTTGGTCGAAGAGTTGTTGAATATGGTTTTCAACAAGTCAAAGTTTTTCAATGGTTCTGATTCGCATCGGGCGAAATCGTCTAAACCATTTCGTTCTTGGAAACAGAAAATGGCAACCTCGGCGGGAAACGATTTTGTTGAGGATACGGGACGACCCAAGCCGGTTTGGGTTCCAGTATTTAACTAAAAGTTGTTCGAGGTTGTGTGCAGGTACTTCAAGAAGACCTATTAGTGATTGCAAAGTTGCTGATAGTGGAGTATTTTGCTTAAGTTAGCGCTTCACGGAGTTGACATTTCACAAACATTTTTGAGAAAAATGATTTTTCAAAATCTAAAAACCGAGGTATCCGTGTTGGTCGATCACTTTTATTTTCTTTCCTTTTACTTTCTTTCATATCTTTAGGGGGAGAAATTTTGGAAAATTCAAAAAATAGAGTTTGTTGAATTTTAGGGGGAGATAATACAAAATATAAAAAAAATGAATGAAAAATGCAAAAAGTAGAAAAAAATTGAATCTAAAAAAGAGAATTTGATCCAACCATGTGAGAAATGATGGTACATCGGCATACGTTATCTGCCATGAATAAAGTAGAAAGAAAGGCTGTAGGTACTTGCTTGACTTGCTTGAATGTGCTGAGTAGTCTAATATATGCGAGTATGATTTAAAGATAACGCTTGCTTGATAATTGTGGTTACAAATCATGATGGGTACTGTGCATATCTGGCAAAATAAAATGAGAAAGTATCAAAAACAGAATAAAGAGATGTTCTGGTGTACGCTTGCTTTATTTTGAAAGATTTCAACTTGTTTGATTTTCTTTATTTTGTCAAACGATCGGCCTTTCTCTACGTATCGAAAGATCGACCTGATTGGTGTTCGTTTGACGTTCTGCTTTATTTTCTTTGGTGTTTCGTATAATCCATCGGATTTTCTCTGCGGGTACGTGAGTACCGACCTGATTGTTGTTGGATTATACAACTTCTGCTTTATTTTACATTTCTTATTTTCCTAAACAATCGGACTTTCTCTGCGTGCCTACCAGCCGACCTGATTGTTGTTTGTTTAGGGTTCTGCTTTCTTTTTGCAAGAAACACCATGAAATTGATATCTCTGTGGCATTTGATTTTGTATAAGCAAGTTTACAATATCAGTATGAGAAATCTGCTGCGAGTAACTTGGCATGAATAAAAGAAAAATACAAACATATGAAATACATGGATTGCCAGTATTCCAGATTGTGTGGGTACCATGTTATCTATGCTCGATAAATACACTTAATTTCATATCAGAAAGCTATAGACAATGACCTGCTTTAGCTGAAATAAACCAAATGGTTGTATTCTCAATCAGTTTGGCTTGCATGCTTAGTATTTTGAAATTGCAGAGTGTACGATGCGTTATGTCTGATATGATCTCATGTTGTGATCTTTCTGACCAAAAAAAAAAATAGAGTTTAATTCTATATTGCATTTATGTTTCAGTTTATGAAAAATCAAAAAGATTTTCAGTGTGTTTTGATATAAGCTTTGTAAAATCCAAAAAGATTTTCCTTCTTTGTTTTTGATCTGATCGACACGGGATACAACAAATTTTCAAATCTAAATGTCTTGGTTTCTCCAAAGGAGGAGTTTTGCTTCCAAGATTAAAGTTATGTTTGGAAAAGAAAAACCGCACTTTTGTCTTCTAAAGGTTGCTGGTTAAAATCATCAAAGTCTTTCAAATACTGATCTCAGAATGGATTGCAAGCATGGTTATGAAGTTATCAAAGAGTTATCACTTTCAGAAATGGTTCATTTGACTTAGTCATGTTCCTGTCATGCCTGCCCTACATCAACTAACAACAGATTCAATGAGGTTGAAGATCTGATACAGCACACGTCAAGCGGGAGTTTGTTGGTGCAAAATATGTGTGTTGTGTGTGTATCAGTTAGTCTCGTTAGTTTTGTTAGTTGTTTTAGTTAGAATGGTTAAATCATGATATAGGGTAGTTTGTGTCATTCTATTAAAGTGGAGGGTCTTGATAGTGTTTTAGGTAAAAATCACATATGAGTGATACGTAAATCATGAGTTTAAAACCAAGAATTGAAGACAACCACATGAAGGCCGAACTTAAAGTTCAGAACTCACGAACTGTCACCGAATCTGGAGTTCGGCAATCACAAACTGGTGTGTTATATATTTGTAGTTTGGAGTTCGGACGAGGTGATCACCTCCATAACCATTTTACCCGAGATCGATTTCTAGAAGGAGAGTTTTTCATCTTGATTTTCAGAGAGATTTGAGTCTAGGATCATGATTAGCTGCTGAAAACGAGTCTATTCATGTAATCATTGATCCGATTCAAGCTATAAACTGAGGTTAATTTACGATTTTGTGTTCTTGGTTTCGGGTGAACTTTCGGTCCGATTTTGGTGTACAAATCACTAGATCCGAAGCAAATCGGTTTTTCAGACATAACTCATGTACTCAATCCTTCTTTGATATTGATTCATTTTTGGATTTGGACATGTTTACTCGTACTCTATTGTTATACTCTTAGTCATTTTTCTATTATGGAATTTGTCATTGGATTTTTCTCACCATCTCATGCTAGTTGTGATTTCACTACCTCATTAACTTTTACTCTTGCTAAACCTGGGCCACACGTAATATAACCGGCGATAGTGTGTGATGCTAGCTACAACGTACTATTGGTTTCGGTCATGGGCACTAGGTCTTGGGTTTAGGCAGGAATTGTTACTGATTTTGTGTCTAAGCCTCGCATCTTGTGGATGGGCTGGATGTGGGTCGCGACCTGTCTAGCATAACCAGAACTCAATGCGTTGTCTTGACGAAAATCCGCGATTACAAATTGTGTTATAATATGGAACAATTTCACTAAAGTTATATTAAGATCTCAAGCTCGATTTTCAAAGGCATACATGTTACACCCGCCTCCAACATACCATACCTCCAGTCTCTCTCTTAAAGTAGGTGAGACTGTGGATTTATTTATTCAGGGTCATTTTGTCTCGTTCGATCTCGATTTCAGGTTAATCTATGATTTTAACTCTTCTTTTCTTGTCACTTATCATGCGTCCATAATGTATCCACGTCAAGCTATTGGTGTCATTCATTTCATATCGCGCTATTGTGATCTCTACGTTCATTTGTTGTTGTGTGGAATAGGTGGTTCTCCGTAGGGGCTAGTACACTTTTAGGTATCAAAGATGTGGTGGTTTATCTGCAGTACACCCTATACATAAACATCGATGGTACTTTAAGGGTGGACTAGGAGTCGGACCGAGGACTGACCTTAGTTGTTGTTTGTGTCGAAAGTCAATATCAACCTCTTTATCACCGTTAGTAACTTAGCCTTTGCGGTTTCGGTACCGATGTAAATGATTAACTAACCAGAGATGTATTCTCACTTCGGTGAAGTCCTTTATATCGTCTCTACCTCTTGATCAGAAATCATAAATGTATCTACCGTTTCTCGTTGAAACCGTTCGGTCATTTTCACGGCCTCATAAAGTCTCTACAATTTCGGGACGAAATTCCCTAAAGTAGGGGAGACTGTAACATCCGCCTTCATCCATATTCAAAACCTGACCCGTTCTTCAATTTTTGGCCTAATATTCAACGTTATTAATGTTGGATTACTCTGTTCCATATGGTAGTACTATGAAAATGGTGAACGTAGGCGAAAACTGCATGTGAAGCCGAATTATACGAAGCGGGAATCACAAAAACAAGTTTGGTGTTTGTGGCTGATTTGCAAAACGGGAATCCCCTCTAAAATTCGTCCCATATTGCCCAAATCATGAAATTTCTCTCCTTTGGTCAACTATAAAAACCATTGCTTGGTCTCTAATGTTTTGCAACTCCTAGTTTAAGTATTAAAGGGTGGAATAACAAAATTTTGGTGGTTCCACAAGTACAAAACCTCTTTGGGTGTCGTACTAGTCTTTTTCTCATGCTCTCGGTGAGGAGGTGCTTCCTTTCGAACTCGTCTCGTTTGTAAAGCTTTTTCGAGGTAAATTTTCTTCTTTTCTTTTATTTTTTCTTCTACTTTTCATTATTCGTTTATCTATCGCTTTCCTAGTTTAATTAGCATAGTTAGGTTCTTAGTTTTAGAGCATTAGGCTCGTTTAGGTAGCCTTTCTTAGGCCGTCTTTAGGCTTGGTGTAGCCTTGTCGAGGCTCGTTAGGCCCAGCGAGTCGAAACCATTCTGTCCAATTTTCATCTATAATCTTCTAGTTAATCTTCTTGAACATAATTGGGATTTCACAATAAATAACATTCAACGCTATGAAACCGATCTTTAACATTCTAAATAGTCTAAAAGCTAAGGCTTTTCTATATAATCCATCAATCAAATGTTTTTGTAACGATTTAAACGTGGCAAATCTGTTATGGACTTTCCGTAATCATGTATAAGAATGTTCTCTATCGTAATTTTTGCAAACTTATGTTAATTACACATATTGAAACCTATGGTTTTGGAAAATATATATTGGGCCCCATAGTTTTGGAAAATACATATTGCACCCTATAGTTTTGGAAAATACATATTGCACCCTGTAGTTTAGAAATTTCTATATTTTAAATTAAGTTTTAGTATTTACACAAAGGACCCTAAACTTTGAAGTATTTAATATACGATTATTAAAGTCCAAAATACTTTATTTCAATAAAACGTTTTAGTATTAATATTTGAATCTATTGGGCATGTACTAACTGGAAGGGTGAACGCACCGGTAGTCGGGGTCTCTGTCTAAGTAAGAGTTCGCATAAATCCCATAGTCGGACCTGGGCGCTTACCTGGGTCGCCTTGATGAGAGTGCACTAACCTATAGGCCAAAGCATGCTCAGAACGTTTAAAATGCCAATACAATAAAAATTTAACTTTTTAAAACAAAATATATATATAACTTTCCCGATTCCTCAAGAACGTAATCCTTAATCGTTTGTGCCTTGTTTTCAATTGGTCGTTTCCAATCTTTAGGATTATCTCGATGTTTGCTTTTTCCTTGCTTCTCGGTGCTTTCTCTGGATTATCGCACTTCTAATCAAGTGAGATTCACAGCTCCATTTTTGTTTTATGTTTGGGGTGTAACATGTACACTTATCGAACTTTCATACTATATATTTTTCATTTAACTCAAATGTCATTCTTGTTCGTTATTGTGTGTTTTGCTTGTATGTGAACTGTATGTCATATTGCATGTTATTCTTTCATTATATTTCATGATTATTCGCGTAACATTAACTGTAAAAAGCCTGGGTTCCAATAATAGATCTATCGGGGTGACGTCCCACTTGACTTGACCGGTTTTAGCGTCGAGTGATTGGTAACCTAAACGTCAGGATTGGTTTATGCACCACTCTAGTACTTGCTTTATTTCATTACATGTTCTTTCATACTTATGCATTTCCACGTAACGTTAGATCGCATGTTTTACTTACATTCTATACTAAACTTATGTTTACTCACCAAATTAGTGGTGATATGCTTACCAAATTACCGAGCAATCCCAACGTAAAATCCGCATTTCATGCTTCCGTTTACCAACTTAAATCATCTTCTCCTTCAAGAAAAGACCATCTAAAACTCTACCTTAAAAAAACTCCTCAAGGCTCCCTCTCGTTCAAACCCCACCATACTGCCACCACATAGAAGCAACGACGACGTTCTGCTGCTGTCAAAAACCTTCGCTCCACTCCGCGCATATATCACCGATAAAAAGTCCGATTGTTTTGAGGTAACAACCTACATCCACATAGATTGCGAAGAGTATGTGCACGTGTAAGGGTGAGCCAGTCTGATACAACAACTTCATGTAAGGGCTAGAAGCACATTAAATCACACACGGACTTCCCTCGGGTCGACTATAGTGTTTGACTCAAGGTACATGAAACTCCTCGGCTCCATTTGAAACTCTACTCTTTTGTTTGATTAACTAAACAATCCGGCGAACATCATTTTTAATCCACAGTTGTTAAATTTCTGGCTTAACCACCTTCGCTAAACGGCCACCGCTATTAATTTTTGGAGACAACACAAAAACACTACCTTAGTGCCCAAAGATTTTTCGTCGTTTTGCGCCTAGTCCGTCAAATATTTCGTTTCTCTCTTCGAGGTACCACTACGTCAAAATTCACCATTGGCCACGGAAAAAAACCGTGACAAAAGGTGTTTGGTCATGTTTTTTTTTCCATTCCAACCGACACCATAGGTGCCGAGACCATATGTACCCTACGGCCACGTTACAATATCAGTGGCTGAAGCCACCTATGGCTAAAGGGTACCAATATTTGTTGTTGTAATCAAACAATTCTTCAGAAAAGCATGGCCAAAGGGTCCCAACGGCCACCTGTGTTTGGTTAACGTGGCCTTTGGTATTTTATGGTCACGTCTATTCGTGTTTTACCCACATACATTATAAAAATACGTGGCCAAAGTGTTGCCGAAATCATACATTTTGTCACAGTACGCGTGGCCAAAGGTTGGCAACGGCCACGTTAAAATATCAAAAGCGTGGCCTTTGGTATTATATGGTCACGTATATTTGTGTTTTAGCCACAAATGTTATAAAAAAACGTGGCCAAATGGGTTGCTGAAATCATAAATTTTGTCCCAATAAGCGTGGCCAAAGGGTGGCAACGGCCACATTAAAATATAAAAAGCGTGGCCTTTGGTATTATATGGTCACGTATATTTGTGTTTTAGCCACATATATTTGGAAAAAAAAGTGGCTAAAGGGTAGTTGAAATCAGATATTTTGTCCCAATACGCGTGGCCAAATGGTGGCAACGGCCACGTTAAGATATAAAAAGCGTGACCTTTGGTATTATATGGTCACGTATATTTGTGTTTTAGCCACATATATTTGGAAAAAGAAAGTGGCCAAAGGGTAGTTGAAATCATACATTTTGTCTCAATACGGGTGGCCAAATGGTGGCAACGGCCACGTTAAGATATAAAAAGCGTGACCTTTGGTATTATATGGTCACGTATATTTGTGTTTTAGCCACATATATTTGGAAAAAGAAAGTGGCCAAAGGGTAGTTGAAATCATACATTTTGTCTCAATACGGGTGGCCAAATGGTGGCAACGGCCACGTTAAGATATAAAAAGCGTGACCTTTGGTATTATATGGTCACGTATATTTGTGTTTTAGCCACATATATTTGGAAAAAGAAAGTGGCCAAAGGGTAGTTGAAATAATACATTTTGTCTCAATACGGGTGGCCAAATGGTGGCAACGGCCACGTTAATATATAAAAAGCGTGACCTTTGGTATTATATGGTCACGTATATTTGTGTTTTAGCCACATATATTTGGGAAGAAGAAAAAGTAACCAAAAGGTTGTTGAAATCAGATGGGTCCTTGCTATACGCGTGGCCAATTTAAAAGCTATTACAAAATATTAATTACAAATCAAATAAAATTCAATTACAAGTCAATACAAATGAAATACAAATAAAAAATTAAAGAAAATTACACTGCATACAAGCATTATTCTCAATCTAATTCAATTACAAGTCAACAACACTACCGCGTACGTGGTCTTCATCTTCAACTGTCCAGATTTGAGCTTAATTAGGACCATTTTTTATTGTATTCCTTCCTATACCAAAACATATAATTGATAGTTAGGTTATGGAAATTGATCATAATATATATAGCAATTTTGAAATACTTACCACCATGATAGATATGGACTGAGGAGTGCCATTTTATTGCAAGTAGTATGGGTCATCAGGTCCTACAGTTCAATTGATTTCCAGATGAACATTAGATATCCAGATGAACTTAAAACATCTGGATGAAGATCACATTAAGTTCCAGATCAACTTCAAAGTCAGTTGAACTTTGTTTGCTACACATCTCACCATTTGTTCCAACAATCCCTAGCTGGCCCAAGTGTTTGAGGTACCAAATAACATTTAAAATGGGACTACATGATATTACCAAATAGATTACTGTGAAACTATAGAACGGAATGAAACTTGACTCAAATATTTACCTTTTTCTTTTCAACCCCTTCAGACGAGGTTGATCGACCACCGATTTCACGCCCTACAGTTCAATTAATTACTTTATGTAAATGAGCAATCAAACCTATAATGAGTTTGACAAATACTAACCGTTGTGTGTATGTCAGCATGATTAGTGCTGTGGCTAGATCCAACAAAAATCTCCTTAGAACTTTCCTAGAACAATGTTTTTGAATTGGTAAAAAGTTAGAGCAGAATAATGACGCAGACCTATCATGAAAGTATTTATTCTGTTTTTTTAATCTAACATAAGTTGTTCCAGTTTTATTCATACAGATTATGTATATACTCTATTTTTTTCATATTAACATACATTTTCAATGAATCATAGCAGGGCCCCATTTAACTCATAACTTTGTTCTTACATGAAGTATATATTCTTATGTACCAGGAACTTGCATCTATTTGTGTTCTTTAGGAACAAGAGTTCATCCGGATTGTGTTCTTCATGAACAAGAGTGTATGTGATTATAAGGTACTTGAAAATAGTATGATTAAGTTGTGATGTAAAGAATTCACCTCTGTAGATGCCGGAGCATTAAGTTTGTGTGGTAACGGTGGTCCAATTGCAGATAGATGAGCTATAAGTAGATCAAGTTTTTTCTCTGATTCTTGAATCTTCAAGAAGAGGGCCTTAATTTGTTCATTTTTTCATCCCTAAGAAGTCTCTCCTCTTTAAGTTCGAACTCAAGTTTTTCCAATTGACCATCAGTGTTGTTGGATCGATCCTTGAATTTTGTACAATTAACAGAATGTAGTTAGATGCTTTTTAACAAAGTACATAAATAGGAAAGCATGCAGACCCTATTGATTCATTATCTCTTAGTTAGTTCTTAATTATTAATATATCACATAAAGACCCTATTGATTAATTATTTGATATGTTATACACAAATTAAAGACATCTAAAGGGAAGAGTGGAACACATCATGTCTTCAGTGGATATAAACAAACTGTTCACCATTTCTAGCAAAGTAGCAGATGCATGACATCAACATTCTTCTATTCTTCTACAGGGGATTTAAACTACAATTTCTTTATTTTGTACCCCTCTAACATGAACCTACAAAAAATGTTGGAAACATTCCTATATATGTCCTCTAGGATCATTTCCTAGCTAGTAATGACCAGAGTAACGTAAATTAGTTCTTAGTTATTAATACATCACATAAAGACCCTATTGACTAATTATTTGATATGTTATACACAAATTAAAGACATCCAAAGGGAAGAGCAGAACACATCATGTCTTCAGTGGATATAATTAAACAAACAGTTCACCATTTCTAGCAGTGTACATATAGAAGAAATGAGGTTCACCAATAACATGAATCTACAAACATGTGCATATGCTTGACCTCAACATTCCTAGCATAAAAATAACTAATTTAGCATGCTCCCCCAGTCATTTAAGAAGGTAAATAACTTATTTAGCATAAAATGAATGGGTTGAAATGAATGGAGAGGATATCTGCAATATATACCCCTTCCTAATCAATTCTGTATGAAACGAAATTTTATCGATCTGTAACTGTAACTGTACACAAATACAGGGATCCCAAGTTAAACGTGTATCAATAATAAACAATTTTATGAAAACAGATTGTAATTAATGAAACGGAATAACTTGACAATTACCGTTTTCTGGACTTATTGGTCTCCCAAATCACATCCCACTTCTGAAGAATCGCTAGCGCTGTCTGTTGAAGCTATTCGTTGTTGAAGCTCCATGGAAGATGTGAATGATATGGGTGAGAAAGAAGACCTAGTTATTCGCTGGAGGTTTTTAATTGGAAATTTTCTGATAAAGTGAGAGGGAAAAGTATCTGATGAATCGATAATAAGTAAATTTAGTTCGAAATTTTGGGTGTAGTTTGAACTAATGGTGGGAAATTCAAATTTTTTGGTGAAAATTTTTAATTAAAAGGGGGGGAATTGTTCAAACTGATAATAAAACTCAAAATTAATATAAACAATATGTATATTAAACATAATCTACAATACACTAAAAGTTGAGCAATGGTCCAATTGTGACACCATATTCAATGCGAAATCATAAATACATCTTACTTCAAAGCAAGCAATCGGTACAACATTCTTAAGCATGTTGTTTAATGAAGATCATGGTACATGTCCATGTATCATCATGATGGTGGTGCATTTAAACATAAGCATTATATAAAATAAATAACAATAAATAAAGAAGAACCCATCGGGTTCTTGCAACTCCGAATGAATAAATTTCATATAAATTATCATAACTTTGATCATAATCATCACAAACCGATCGGCTTCTTTCAACTCCTACAATCTTTGGAGTTCTTGCAACTCATGGAAATAAATTCTTCTTATTTAATTTTCATCTTCTACAAGGTTCTAATGACGTATATAAAGCCACGTAGAATTGGCTGTCAACCCCCCTTTCCCGCCCCTTCCTCCGTCGCCTCACCCATCGGACTTTTACGTCGTGTAAGTCCATTTTTTTTACGTTCCTATGTTTCTGCAATTTAAATGTTAATTTACCTATGGTTGGCTCCGGTGGGAAGAAAATGTACCACCGGAGTGTAAAGTCCTCTTGGTTGCATCCGGTGGGAAAAAAATGTACCACCGGAGGCTACCTCCCTATGCTTAGTTTCGGTGGGAAAAAAATGTACCACCGGATACTCGCAAAATACCAAACTCTTTACATATGATCCGAATATTACATTTTCTATTACATGTTTACCTATTGATTTTGTTCGTTTTCCTACTTCTGCCCAGGTTCTTTTATTAGTTGTTGTTGGCAAATATGGGCTTGATTGTCGTACGCTACAGGTTTGGACGGGTGCATTGGTATGTCTTTGTTTTTGCCAACGGTGGCAATGTATGGATTCTCACTGTTGTTGTTACTTTGGTTCGAACCCCTTCTCCGGTGACTAGAATTGTCGCCAGTTTTTTCCCGACTTCGAATGTAATGCATAGTGCTCGGGCATAACAATGAAGACAAAGAAACAATGAAGAAATTGGTTAAGTAAGACACGGGTTATGATTATGACATTTGAATTGAAGAGTTATATTAATATTATGGTATGTTATTGTTTGAATAGATGGAAAAATACTAAACGCCTCAATATTAAAATATTTGGACTGCGAGTTAAATTAAATAATACGCTGGTCATGAATGACCCGACCCGCTATCTGTGTTTACGTTATCAGCGGGTTGGGCTATTCTGACGGCATAATAGGTTCTTTTCACATCATGATTTGCTTATTGATTTCCCTTTATCATCCGTTTGGATTACCCGTAAAATTAACTATTTGAATTGATGATTCAATTTATTTAAAAGCATATAATCGGTTTACGTCACATGTCACAGCCAGAAAATCATAATATTTGAAACGGCATAGATTGTATGGGCAAAATATATCTGTTGATTAACACAGGATCTTAAAACCAAGACACCAAAAACACATCTGCTCATGGAAAGAAATGAATACAATTTGATTCAAAGAAGGACTGGAATATAGATTGACTCACCCTTTAATTATAAGACGTATCTGAATCATGGATCTGACAACTTCGGACCTCGAAATGATGGCCATTGGGTCACCGGCGGCGACTGAATTCCTGATTTGGTCTCCCGTTATGACGATCTGACCCCAGACTCTTTTACAGATGCCGTTGACGATGAAGATGGAAACGAACTAATTACCGACTCTGAAGCCTGTCCGATGTCGCCGGCGTGGATGCCTAACCATATCGGCCGAAGGGCTTCGTGAGTCGCCGGCTGCGGCGCATAGGTTGGGTCATGGTTGTAGTTTGTAGTTAGGGTTACTAAATTGTTGCAGTTAGGGTTAGTAAAATGTGTTCGTGATAGAAAAAAAACTCAGGTAAATCTGTTGATAATTTTTACTCATGAATAAAAACAATATTACGGGTTTTGGGCTATCCAAGATGGGCTAATTTTGCCAAAATCCCTATCTGGGCCCCAATCCAAAAAACCGGGTATCCATATCTCTTAAAATTTAAAACAGATTTACAACAGATTTACAAAAAAAACGGGTATCCATATCACTATCTATGCCCGAGTCCAATAAAAACAATTCGAGCAGATGGTCTCCATTTTAAGAGTTATAATTTAAAACATTTGGCATACATATGACCATGTCACAAATAGAAATGTTACAAAACAGACCTGGTAATGTGACATGTAACACCACCATAAGTTTACAAAGTGATTCCAAGTTAATAGAGGATGTTAATTGGTGGCGTTCTCAGAGTTCATAAATATTAGTTTTAGTTGTAAAAAGAATAAGTATGGTTAGGTTTCAGTTCACGTGTTATATTTTCAAATAGTTTATTGTCTAAGATGGATTTTAACATTATTACAATTTGCCATATTGAAATTCTACTTAATGTATTAAAATTTACACCTTCATAGTTTCCACCTTGAACTAAGTCATAACGAAATATGCATTATATAAAGGCAACATGGTTAATTTCGTTGGCAGACAAACTATTTTTAACTATGGAATTAGAACACGTTTATAAATAAGGAGAACAAACTATTTTTAACTATGGAATTAGAACACGTTTATTAACAAGGAGAATGCTACCTCCCCTTTAATTTGCTGATGATTTTGTAACGTGTTTTGAATTTTACCTATTTCCGTATGTGTTCGAAATTACAAATGTGATAGCTACCGTAAAGATAGTAAAACGTTTCTAATGCCATATTAGCGTGTTACAAATAGAATAGTAGCTAACAAATCTGGTAATTTTGTATGTTGTCTTATAGTTGTAACAATGTTAGTATTGTCTAAACATTGAATTGTTAGTGTAGCCACGCTTGGTAATTTTTCCCATGTTCATCTTGCGAATCTGAAAATAAGTATATATTGTTTAGCGAAGATAAAGATGAGTGTACCTTAATATGCAGTACTTCTGCTCTCCAATTTAGCAGCAATAATTTAGAGGGGCGTCACTTTACCATAAGTTACGTTTCACTTCACGTGTTATATTTACAGATGCGGGCATCTTGACGTCAATAGGATCTTTGTTTTCTTAGGGTAATATGGTTATTAAAAAATGTACACCACTAAAGTGTAATGGTCGCGTCATTTCTTTGTTTCTATAAAAATTACTATGTCGTACGTACATGAAGTTGATACGACCCGTGTTGCCGAATTTTCTATGTGTCGTCCCATTTCGTTTAAACGTCTTTTAGCTAAGTAATTTTCTCATTTGTTATCTATATCGTGTTTAAATAAAAGATTACATTTACATTACATCTTTATTCATCTAGGTTTGCTACCCCTCCTCTTTCTGCGTTTGGAACTTTGGATATCTCAACTTGAAGGACACGATGTGTGTTTTAGCCAAATTAATGTCTTTAAAGTCCCCACATTCATAGAGCCTTCTCAATTTCCCTCATTGCATTCAGTATCGTGCTGTTATTACTCATGTACTTAATGTCCGGCAGGCCGGAGGTCTCCCTGGTACCTATTAAAGGGTCTCCAAGTCACCTAAAGCTACATCTTATTTTTATTGATTCGTATAGCAGGGAAGATAAAGGAATATTACAATGTCGAAGCGACCCATTGGGGAGGTGTTACAGGGCCTTGAAGTATCAGGTTCGTGTTTTGAAGACTTGGATGTAGGCTACTCCGGCCCTCTGTTTGTCATGGTGTGTAGACGGTGGGATTGCAACAGCGTTACTGGACGGTATATGAGTACAGATTACATCTTCTCTGACAACGATGTAAGCGACTTCTTCCACTTTTAGTTTTACTGCCTCATAATTACTTTTGTTGTAATAGTGATCAGTAAACTCATGTCCTATGTAGGGGCATTGTATTCATGCGACTGCCAGAAGCAACATTGCGCACTACTTTGTGGATAAACTGGTTGAAGGGGGAGTCTATGTGTTGAAGGATTTTTCAGTTCAGACTAACCGGAGTGAATACCGTATACTGAAGGACAGCCGGTTTATGATTGAACTTCAGGGTTCAACAGTGGTTAGGAAGGTGCCTGGGGTCCATGAAGGTTTTGTGCGCTACCCTTTCTCCTTGGTGGAACTTGAAGATTTGCAGGTTACTGGTAACAAGTACTTTGTTGGTATGTTCTGTTTCTATGTGAACCGTTGATATGTAAATTGTTGCTTCATTTCTGCATTGTTCGTCCTATTGTGCCGTTTCTTATTTATGGTTAATCTTCTTAAAAACGGGTTTTTATAACTGCTTTCCTTATGAAATGTTTCTTTAGGTTGAGGTTGTTCTGTTCTTTCTGTTGTTGATTGTAACTTGCCTTTTTGGATGTGTGTTCCATTTCACTCAGATGTGATAGGCTACGTTTTGAATGTCGGGTCTGTAATAAAGCAGGCTAGCGGGAGGGAGACCTTAGAATTTCAGCTGCATAACGAACGGTAACATTATCTATCCCTCACATTTTCATCTAAAGTGAACGATGTTTCATTTACATACCTTCTTAACAGTGGCCGCTATGTCCCGGTAACACTGTGGGGGAAGCTTGGGGAGGCCCTCCTTCAACAGAAACAAAAGAAAACAGGCCCCTATGCAGTCATATTGACGTCAATGAGCGTCAAATATTACCTTGGTATGTGTACCGCTCTTTAAAACCTTATGTAAATTATACGGGTTACACTGTTAATAGTTGTGCCTTGAAGGTGGCCTGACAATGTCGAGCTCATCGTCTACACTAATATTAGATTCCAATAGTATACCATTGGTGGGAAAGATGAATGCATCGTTAAGGTACTGTTAACTAAAGCTATCTGTCTGAGATTTTGTTTACCATTTTCTATGTTGCTTTCACCTTCTACACTGTATTCATAGACATGCTGATCTGCGCCAAGAGCCTCAGGCAGTTGGTGAGCAGTCGCACAAAGCCGGTACACTGGGTGAACTACTGCAAATGGCACGGCAGAACAAAAACCAGGTTCATGATATCGCAGCATGTGCAGCCAGTTTCTATCTTTCGTTTATTACATTCTACCATGCTGACGTGTTTGTCTGTGCTTTGAACAGGCAGCGTTTTTTAGAGGTGGCCTGACCGTAACGAATGTGCGCGTCAAAAACAGCTGGTTCAACTTCACATGCAATGGCGGGCGTTGTAGGAAAGGTGTGGTTCGAAAGAATGGCAGTTTCTGGTGTGAGGCATGTGACATGCCTGTTATGTTCCCACGGGCACGGTACTGATGATTTCTTGGCGTCCGTATTCTAGCATATTTTTGGTCTGCTTGGTGTCTAAAAGTAACATCTGCTTAATGGCTACCATAGGTATAGGCTGCAGCTTGATGTAAAGGATGCAACAGCGCACGTTGTTATAGTTTTGTTTGATGAATGCGGTGAACACCTGCTGAAGCGGACAGCGAAGTCGTTGCTCGATGATCAGGTAACGGTTTGTGTCCCTCGGGCAGTAGCTTACTGCCAATAGGCTGCTTCCGTTTTCCAATTGTGCTTATGGTCTGCTGTCTATAGGATGCGGTTGAGGATGACAGCGTCCTCCCGAATGTGCTGAAAGAATTGGTTGGCCAGACGTTTGTGGTTGAATTAAAAGCTCGGACTTACTACCAGTACGGGGAGTATGAGAGCTTTAACTGTGCTCAGGTTTTGGTTGGAGACGCATCCGAGCCACCGGAATGCAGTGATCGGCAAGAGAATCCTGAAGTTATAACAAAGGAATCCTCCTCTTCCGCGGACCTCAAACATGATGAGTTCCAGGTGGTTACACCCGCAAAGAAGTCAGAAGGGAGGGGGAAAGCAATGTATGTGTTATAACGGTTGTGATGTGCTGCTTATTGATACATTGTTCTAAGTTCTGCCTATTGTTATCATGAATTTATAGTCATCCAGTAGCTGCTGCAACTGCTTTGGGGGATACAGTGGTACGTGGAGGGCTTGCTGAAGACACAACCACGGAACCGGCCTTGACAGTGCCCGTAAAAAACAGTGCAGATGGTGGGGTATCAGGCGGCATCGCATCCAACAAACGCCTGCGGAAAGCAGCCCCAGTAGGCATTCCTTCAGAAGATACAACCACCAATGCATATAGCCTGTTAGTGTCGTCTTGCCCCCTGCTTTGTTTCTTTGTTTCCCTAGCCTTAACATGTACTCGGTGATGTGCAGGGATTACCACGTTGATACGAGTACCGAATCGGTTGAGGACGAACTTACAGACGACCATTTAACGTCCTTTCCTAAGGGCAGGCCT
>JBCNJP010000007.1:42939586-43017732 GCA_039602395.1 Deinandra increscens subsp. villosa | reverse complement strand
GTGTGGATTCCCGCAAACTGTACATCCCAATGTCTCAACTGTCCCGCTAGGGTTAACCACAAGAGGTGGTTGTTGTGGCTCATTTGACATTGCACCATCTGCCTTATTAGTGTCAGTGACAGTCTTCTTCTTCCTCCTCCTAGTTTGTTTCTTCTTCTTTGGCGTATTCTCACATTCAGGAGCATCAGCAGTAACAGCATCTAGCTCGACCACAGCAGGCTGATTTTCAACACTTGGTTGACCAAACAAAACAGGTTCATATTGAGGTCTCTTTTTCTTAGGATCATTTGTCTTGAATAGTGTCATTGTGGATTTCCCAGCCTCATTGGGAGCTGTGTTGACAGATGCTTCACTTGGTTTGACAAACACGGGTGTAGAAGTTGCTTGATCAGTCATCGTTGGAGCATTCAGTTGTGCCGCAAGAATAGTGATCACCTTACCATCGGTGATTGTAAGACCAGTTTGTGTGTGCATAACTATCTTACCACGTTTTAAGGCCATTTCAGCAAAAGCACGACTAAAATCATCATCATTGATGACCTGCTGAACCACAAGTTTCTCATTTGTAACCTTCTTCTTTGGCTTGCGCCTCCGAACGGTTTTAGTCCTTTTAGGAATTTCATCTATGTTAAAAACATCATAATTTTCATTGAACAAAAACGATTGACCTTCAGAAGTATTTTGTGTAAACAAATTGAGAAACTCGGTTTCAGCAGCCTTTTGCACATATGCTTATGAGATACTGGTGTTAACAGAATTTAAAGAAATTGCATCGAAATCACCGAATTTAAGTGTTTCATCAATCGATGGAAGACCCAAACCAGTTTCGGCGTTAGCCAATTGTTCGTCCATTGATTTGATTTCAGAGGCACTCAGAATCAAACTGGGGTCAATGAACTTAATGTGGCTCTTTGGATTGATTTTGGTCAATTCGGGGACACATAGATAATTATGATTTTGAGGATGTTCGGCAGCATTGTCCAGTATCTCCCGAGTAAGACCTAAACCAGATCTAAGACGCGACATTATGTCCTTTGCAAGCGCACTGCCTAAAGTTTCAGGATTCAATTTCAACAAATCGATTGTTTCTCGAGCTTCAGCATAGCTGTTTCTCTGAGAAGTCAATTTATTTAAAAGATCAGCAATTTGGATTCTTAAGTTTGATTCAGTGTGCTTTATGAATTCAATATCATCCTGAAGTGATTTAATTTTGACCAGAAAATTTTGTTCATTTGCTTGAAGAAGTTCAACTTGGCTCTCGCTCTCTGTCGCCCTAGCATGCAACTCAAGGTTGTATGTGCGGTAGCGAGCGACATCTTCAAGACATTTGTCGGAACACAAAGATAATTTTACCTCATCTGGAAATGTTCCTTTCTGTAGTTCAAGAAGACGCTTGCTAGCTTCTATTTCAACCTCAGACAAACTCACAGCAGTAACGTTTCCGACAGAGGAAGAGGTTTCTTCAAGAATCTCATCAACTCCAGCCATCAGACGGAAATCAGTAGGAAACAAAGGGTCAAATTCGACAGACTCATTAATCTCTTCTCCATCTGAATTGACCAATAGTGCGTAATCAAGCTGGCTTGAAGGTTGTGATGTTGGAGAAGACATCCAGCTGTAGTTACCACCTTCAAGTGAGACTAATGCCTTGCCAGAGTTGTCATTTCTTTAAGCAGATTGTGAACTTGACGATCCAGGATGAGAGACATTTGAATTTCCATTTTGTGGCTTTTGATAGGATGAGCTGCCTTGCTTCTGATAAGACTGGTTTACGTTACCAGCTTGTTTCTGTAAAGCCTGATTTCCTCCACCTCGAGCTTACAAGAACATTCCACGTTCATGGTTTTTGACATTCACGCGCGAAGTGTCCGAGCTCATGGCAGTTGCAGAACTGAGCCTTGGACTTATCAAACCCAATGTTGGCGTTTGAAGGAGGTTGAAACTGCTTCCTCCCAGTCTTTCTGAAGAATTTTCTTGTTCCTTGCAACAATCATACCCATCTGCCATTTAATATTGATCTCTTCCAGATCATCAGCAGATATTTGGTCAAGATCTTCTTGACAAACAGTGAGATCATCAGCAGATATTTGGTCAAGATCTTCTTGACAAACAATCATGCTCTCAATGTTTCCTGACATATGAGAGTTCATGCAGGCTAGGAAAGCATTACACAACTCTTGATCCAAGCTGGTGTTGTTGGTTGAAATTGGTGTTGACTGTTGAACCAAGTACCCAGAAGGTGGTTGTTGAATAAATGTCACATTGGAAGGCTGATGAGTTGCATGTGATGCAAATACTTCAGTTTGAACAGGAGCTGGTACAGGAGATGGAGCAATTGTAGGCAGTGCTGAGCCAGAAGAATTGGAAAACTGATAATTCTCCTCATAGGCAGAGGCAACAAAAGCAGCATTAGGAGCCGAAGAATATGAGCTCCTTGAAGTCACATTACCCATGAGTGACTTACCAATACGTTCAACTACTCTGACTTCATAGTCTCGAACCTTGTCAATCATATCCAGATAGTCAGCCTTGGTTAGATCAGTGCTTTCGATCAGATACATGACATAGGAGGCAAATTCTTGAGGAAAAGAATGCAGAATCTTCCTGATGATATCTCCAGAATCAGGATGAATTCTCTTGGTAGTCATTTCAGTAATGATTCTGCAGAACCGATTAACATGAGTTTCAAATGACTCTCCATTTCTGTGAGTAAAAATGTTGAAAGCCAATCTCAATTTTTCAAGTCTTCTTTCTTTAGTAGCAGCATTGCCTTCATACTTTTTCTCCAAGCCAACCCATATCTCATGACCTGAGGTGGCCTCTTTGAATTGATGAAGTAGATCATCATTAAGAGCCATCTTAATGCAACCCAATGCACGCTTGTCAATCTTCATCTGTGTATGTTTAGCCAAGGTTAACTTCTCCAAAGGTTTTGGAATCTTCTTCTTGGGAGCTGGTGGATCAGCAACAGTGACAGTAACTCCAAGAGCAGTAGCTTCTTCAACTTCAAACACAGCAGGACCTTCAACAATTGAAGTCAAAAGATCAAAGTCAACATACTCCAGAAACAACACAAACTTTTCTTTCCAGTCATCAAAGTCACTCGCGCCCATTAGTTTTGGTGGACGATTGTTACTCTGCACGACGGGATTAAACTGGGTGCCTTCAGCCATTTGAAGTGAGAAAGACAAAAACTTAGCACAAACTTGCTAAATTGATGAACGGTTCAGACAGATTGAATGCTTGGTTCAGAATGCTCGAATGCTTGTAGAACGCTTGAATTCACTCAAATCCTACATTCACAAACAATAACAAGCATAATTAGTCATTAGCAAGTGAGATTTCTGCAAAAAAATTGAAATGTCAAATTTCCAGACTTAGCCAAATTTTGAACAGCTTGTTCTTGAGAAATTTAAACTTCAAAAATCAAAGTTAACAAAATATGTGTTTTAGGGCATCAATAGTCTCGAAATTTATGTAGGATCATTTGATTCAACTAACAGAAACTCCAAAAACCACTCTAAATGACCTAATTTGATGGAATAGTAAGATTATGTGAAGAACACCAAAATCGTGACTTTTGGCTTCTAAAATCTTCAAAACTTGATGTTTTTGAGTGAAATTAGTGCCTACAAATTCAGTTTTAGGTGTATTAACCTCGCAATCTATCAATTTTAACAAGGAATCAACATTTAAGCGAATTTGAAAAATTTGCTCAAGTATAGAACCTTAAAAAATGGCGTAACTTTCTTTGGCTAAACCCTAGAAATCGACTAAAAAGCATGAGATTTATAGAAATCTGAGTATTGCATTGTGTTTATTGAGTGATTTCTACCAAGAATCAACTCAAACAACTAGCAAAACCAACAGAAATCGTCAAATCATATGAGATTTTCTTCATTTTAAGAAAAAAAACCTCAAAAATGAAGAACAATGCTTTGATACCAATTTTCAGGACCTGATTTGAGCACAAGTTTCTCATATGATTCATCACATAAGTGCGCTGTGTTGGTCAATTCCGGTTGAATCTGCATCAATGCTCACCCATTGATGATTTCTAAAGCTCAAGAACACACACACTACACCAAGAACACACACACACAAAATGCTCTCTGTAGAATAATCCAGGAGTGGCGTATCCCAAATAGGGTTTTCTCAACTATATTTATACTACAAGAGAGCATAGGACAAAAGGAATGTTTGACACAACAATCATTACATAGATTTCAGCAATGAATATTCCATCAGACAGACAAGTTCGCTAAGCATTAAACAAGTTCGCTAGGAATTAGAAAGTTCGCTAACAAGTCCGCTAAACAATAACAAGTTCGCTAACAAGTTCGCTAAACACAAACAAGTCTGCTAACAAGTTCGCTAAGAAATAACAAGTTCTCTAACAAGTTCGCTAAACACAAACAAGTCTGCTAACAAGTTTGCTAAGCAATATTAAGTTCGTTAAGAACAAAACAAGCTTGCTAAGATCATGAACAAATCTGCTAAGTAAACAAGTCTGCTAAGAACAAATTCAGTTCGCTAAGACATGTAAATTAACAAGTACGCTAAATGAAAAACAAGTCCGCTAAGTACAAGATCAGAAGTTCGCTAAGAAGAAATACAAGTCCGCTAAAACAGAAACAGAATTTTACTAAGTACAAACCCAAAATCTATTACAAAAGCAAAGTATCAATTCTAGTTAAGTCATCAAGAGGTCTTCACCAGCAATACTCCACGGTGAATGGTTTGTGTTGCCAAAAAACAAAATGGGTTCCAACAACGCTATGAGAACTCCATTTCAGTCCCAACTCACAAGAGAGTTAACCTTGGTAAGGGAAGATATAAAGATGAACATAGATGACATCGAAGAGCTTCAGCAGATTGCATTGTAAACTCAGCATCTACTCAGGGTAGCAGCTGTGCAGCAGAACGAAGACATGATTAGAGTCATGACATAGCTTAATAACCTAAAAGGGGAACTTTGGAATCAAAGAACCTCAAACCCCTACAGAGAATACATGGAGACATCAAAAATAGCCACAAGGAGCGGGAAGAGTACAAGTAACAAAATTGCTCGAGAAGAGGAACTAAGTACCTTAGAAAAAAACAGTTGAAGAATCCACTAAAGAAAAATCAGTTGAGAAGAAGGATTCGCCCGAAGAACCAACTAAAGTAAAGGAGAAACCTAAAGTGTACACGCCTCTGATGCCATTTCCTGAACGACTTAAGACATCCACGGAAGCAGTAAAGTTTAAGAGGATTCAGGAAATGTTTGAACCGCTAGAAATACGAATACCTTTCCTGGATGCACTAGATTATATTCCGCCCTTAGAGAAGTTTATTAAGTGATACTCGGCTAATAAGAAGAAGTTCGAGTGAGTGTCTCATGTTACGCTCAATGAAACATGCACAACAGTATGTTAGAATACTCTTCCACAAAAGAGAAAGGATCCAAGATGTTTCACTATTCCTTGCCATATTCACGGTTGTGAAGTCAAAAGAGCACTTGCTGACCTAGGGGCCAGTATAAATCTCATGCCTTTTTCTCTATTCAATCGACTCAACCTAGGAGACCTTCGACCTGCTCGAATGAACATACAAATGGCAGATTGTTCTATCAAATACCCCAGAGGAGTTGCAGAAGACGTAATCGTACAAGTAGCAAGTTTCACTTATCCTGTCGACTTTGTCATCTTAGATATGGCTGAAGATGAGAATGTCCCAATGATTTTAGGACGCCCATTCTTAGCTACCGCACGTACATTAATAGACGTTCAAAAGGGGCAACTGACTCTAAGAGTTGATGGAAAATCTCTATCTATCGACACCGACCAAAAAATGGAATATGAGCATGAAGACAGCCTGTATTTTCTATAAGATGAGGTAGTCAACTATGGAGAGACAATAGACACAAGTTGCAAGCTCCAACCTGATGAACCTTAATAGTTGATGCAGCCATATTCTAACGATACTCCTTCCTCTGTTGAAGAACATGAGCCTGAACCATTCAAGTTAATCTTCAATGCTAAAACAAACTGCTACCATGCGGAAGGCTCCACAGAACCCAGCATGAAATCCTTGGTGGAAGAGCCACCTGAGGTAGAATTAAAAGAACTTCCTGATCATTTAGAGTACGTATTTCTAGAAGAAAACTCCAAGTTGCCAGTGGTGATCTCCTCACATTTGGAACCCGACCAGAAAGAGAGACTTATTGAACTGCTCAAACGAAACAAGGGAGCCATGGCGTGGAATATCATGGATATAATAGGGATAAACCCATCCTTTTGTACTCACAAAATATTAATGGAAGAATCATACAAGCCTGTAGTTCAGCCACAGAGGCGCCTCAATCCCAATATGCAGGATGTGGTACGAAAAGAAGTTTTGAAACCTCTAATGGCCGGATTGATATACCCAATCTCGGATTCTCCATGGGTAAGTCCACAGATTACTACGCCATACCATCCTCAGTCTAGCGGTCAAGTAGAAGTTACCAACAGAGGTCTTATAAGAATTCTGGAAAAGACTGTTGGTAGTAATGGAAAGAATTGGTCAGAAAAGCTAGACGGTGCGCTCTGGGCATTCAGAACTGCATACAAGTCACCAATAGGCACAACACCTTTTAGGTTGGTGTACGGGAATGTTGGATATTAGGTGTCCTGAGCCGACATTTAACGTAACTGACCCGGTTTCGACCCGAAAGAGTTACATCGGAGTCCACGAACTACATGATTAATTACTTGTTAGTTAATTTATTCAAGCGGTTTAAAATAAATAAATAATAGTTATTTATTTAATTAATAGTAACCAAACAATCTTTATCGTAAAATTGTTTACGAGAAAAATTCGACGGAATATTGTGTAGTCGTTACCGGTTTAACGAACTAGCAATATTATTGGTTTTAGAGTGACGAACCGTGGGATGGGCTTAGCTTGCCTAAAGCCCATCGAAAAGGATTAATAGAGAGGAGATTAGGGGGAGAACCCTAATCTCGAAATTCTCCTCCTCTCCCCCTCTCCTTGTCGTCGCCATCCCCCTCTCCCTCTCTTCATCTCAATTTTGGCGCAACCACCACCACCATCTCTGTCACCTTTTCGATAGATAACAATGGTGAAACGAGACCCTCGTTTAATTTCCACTGTGATGAAACTCGAGACCACCGACGCCGCTGAGGAGCGGGCCGCCGCCACAGCGCATGCCTACTTTGTCGTCGATCTTTTCGGCGAGGACCACCGTGATGTGGTTCTCGCTTTACCTGCACCAACGGGGCTAATGTTTGAGCCCTCGCATGCTGCCACCATCCAATCCGGTCAAAGTCCCAAATGGTCGACACCACTTTATGCCGCCGCCGTTACGCCACTTGCTCCATCGCCTCCACGCACGTCGGACGAAATCGAAGTCATATCTGTTTCGTCGTCATGCACAGCGGAACCTTTCGATTGGAATGCCATGATATATGGCATGGTTTTGTTACCGCCACCACTGCCGGTTCATCTGATAAATGCGCCCGTAGTGCCTGAGGCCCCGTCTTCAAACGTTGAACACTTGACTCGCTGGTTCGAGTCGGGCGTTACCATTTGTTCTAGCGCTAGTTCGTCGAACCCCTGTGTCTCGAACGGATGTTCGGACTCCGCCAAGGTATATCTAATTTATTATTAGATTAGACCCAATTCAATTTTACTGTATTTACGCGTACACGGTGATCAGATCCTGTCTACGGTTTTACTAATTTGCGTTGTAAAATGATTTTCCGCTGCGTAATTAATTTTGATTAATTAACCCGTTAATTTTATCGGTAATAAATTTTAACGGGCAACCCAGATACCCATTATAAAATCCCAACAGTTGTATCAGAGCCACGATCACTACCCGTAAATCTGTACCGGTCTTTTCGTAACCGGTGGTTCGCATTTTCGATTCGTTTCCAAATTACGAATAGAATTACTTGTTTAATTCAATTTTTATATAATTGTGCGTTACGACCGACCCCTTTATTTTAATTACATGATTGTATGTTTGGCGTGTTGTTTTTCCTCTGATTGGCCCATCTGTTGGCCCAATTGTATCTTTTATTTGGTTTTGGTGGACCCGCTATTTTTGGGTTTCAAAATTGTATATAGAGCTAGGTTTACTAAAGTGTTAGTAAATTTTCATTTTGTAATAACCAAGAACCGAAGATCAGACACTCGCCAAAAGGAGTCTGAAGGCTAGTGGGAGCTGAACCGAATCCACGAACGCACCGAGTTGCCTTCCTTGTGGTTTTTCACTTTTGTTGTCATGTCCCTATTGGTCATGCTAAATAGCTCTAGCAAGACCATGCCATTATGCCGTTAACACACAATTGGCCATTCGCGACACGTAGATATTTTAAATAGCTGATTTAAAATAATTGTCCCAAGTGGAGATAGGGTTTATCGTTTGTGTCTATCGATCGCTATATATTAAAATTGGTTTTAATATCCCTATCCCGTAAATAAAAATTGATAGTTCATGCCGTCCAAAAGCAAGTCAAACTTGGAACGTATTAACCAAAGCATCAGTGTTGGATTATTTCAACACCACACTTGGTGCCTAGGGTACCTTCCAGGGTGGGGGCATTGGAGTATTTCAACACCGTGCTGGCCACATTGACCATTTGGGATCACTATCGCTTTCTTTATGTACGTTTGTAGTGTTGGAGTATTTCAACACCGCACTATGGATATATATAGACAAAGTGGGCATGGATGAGGCTAAACATATTGCAAAATATAATCTATTGTATTATGCGGCCTCATAAATAAGAGTCGTGACTGAGACTTTGTGATTGACACCCGTTGTCAGTTTGGTTACACGAGTTTACTCCTGAGGCTCATCTGGCGGTCTCAAGTAAAATCGTCTGATTGAATTCTCACTTTTCTTATTAGATAAATCTTACCAATTTATATAAGAAAATACTTTACACCGAAAAGACTAATTTAAAATTACTTTGCTTGTTTTAGAAGGCTAATGAAAACACAGTCCCTATAAGTTCTATGGTATCACTTGACCCATTTACTGAGACAAACTTCTTATCATGGCAAACCCTCATGAGGAACATCTTAAGGCTTTTTGGAAAGCTGTATGTTCTTCACCAACCCATGCCGAGCTTGCCGGCTTACTTGCTAAACGACCGCTCGCGGATGGAAATCCAAAATCACAGTGATGACTCTCAGGAAGTCACTGAGCTGATGTTATCTAGCATGACACCGGATTTTCGGTATAACTTTACCGACATGGGAGCGTATGAGATCATGAGAAAACTCAAAGATTTATTTGAGTTGAGTCAGAGAGGAACGATGTAGAGCACTTCAACATTTTGTGAACTGCGTTATGTCGCCTAATTCCTCTGCATATGATCATGTCATGATGATGAACGGGCTCCATTCCTGTGGGATGGCTTTAGATGTAGTCCTCGGATCTTTACCCGAGCATTATCGCATGCATGTGGTCAACTGCTTGGCTCAGACTTTAGATGAGGTTATGACATTGTTTCCAAATGCCAAGATCAGGACCACACCGGCTGTGCTCAGAGTTGTTGATATAGAAATAACCAAGTCCAAGAACAAGGTTAAAGAGACCAAGGGCAAGAAACCATTGGTGCCTCCTCCTCAGGAACGTCAATGCTTTGAATGCAATCAAATGGGCCACTAAAACCGCAACTTCCCCATCTACCTGGCTAAGATCAAGATGACTAGAAACTCCGGCAAGGGTTTCTCATCAGGTATGCCAATAAATGTTATTGAACTTTTCACTGTTTCCTCCAATATATGGGTATTTGATACTGGATGTGGTTTTCACATTGTTAATGTTTTGCAGGAACCTGACAAGTGGAAGAAGATAGAGCAAGGTGGCATGGAGTTCATCGTTGGTGATGGGAAAAGAGTCCTAGTCTTGGCTACCAACATATATTCTCTTAGATGTCCTACTGGCCTTGTAGTTACTTTAGCTAGCTGTTTATATGCTCCTGGATTGTCCATAAACATTATATATGTATCTTCCCTGTTTGAACAAGGTTTTAAGTACAAGTTTAATGGAAATTCCATTTTTACCTACTTTAATAATATCTTTTATTTCAAGGCTAAATTTACCTCAACATGGTATTTATGAGATAATTGTTCAAACGCACGATCAACTCTATCATGTTTCTAAATGAAACAAAGTTGATAATGATTCTTCGTTATGGCATCATCGACTTGGTCACATAAGCAAGGCTCGCATCAAGAAGCTACAAACTGCCGGGATTCTCGAATCTACTGATGCAGATTCCTTAGATGAATGAGAATCATGTTTATCTGGTAAACTGACAAGTAACCCTTCACCCATGTTGGTGAACAGGCTAAAGGTCTGTTAGGATTGATACATACTAATGTGTGTGGACCCTTTCGAACCGAAATGATAAATCGTGAATGCGACTTCGTATCTTTCATAGATGACTATAGCAGATATGCTTACGTCAATCTGATGAAACATAAGCATGAAACAATTGACAAGTTCAAAGAGTTTCAAAACGAAGTAGAGAATCAACTAAGTCGAACTATTAAAAATACTTCGATCGAATAGAGGTGGTGAGTATCTTAGCAACGAGTTCATCGATTTCTCAAGGCTTGTGGAATTATTTCACAACCCACTCCTCACGGTACACCCCAGTTAAATGGCGTTAGTGAAAGGAGGAATTGAACCTTATTGAACATGGTTCGATCAATGATGTGTAGGACTACCTTGTCCCACTCCTTTTGGGGTTATGCTCTCTTAACCACCGCTCACCTAATAAATCTGGCACCGACCAAGAAAATGGATAAAACCCTATATGAGATATGGCATAATTCTTCTCCTAAACTTTCTCACCTTATGGTTTGGGGATGCGAAGCTTATGTCACTAGTGAATCTGACAAAAAGCATGATCCGCGAGGTGAGAAAGTGATTTTCTTCGAATACTATTGTAATACCGGCTATTACTTTTACCATCTTAATAGAAACTATGTTTCTATCAAAAGGTAGGGTAAGTTCCTTGAGAAGGAATTTCTCAATAGAGGAACGAATAGTGATCCAGTGGATTCGAAGAGATTCGAGAAATATAAAACCCTGAGACTATCGCTGGGTCTGACCAACAAATGGTTGTCGCACAATCAGACCAAAATACAAGTGTTCGTAGGATCGAAAGGACACACAGGTAACCTGATAGATACCTTGGTAATCTAGAAACTTCCGATGTCCTGTTAGTAGCAGATTCTGACGACGAACCTACTAATTACAAAGCTGCTGTATCAGATCCTGAATCTGACAAATGGCTTGAAGCCAAGAACGCCGAGATGCAATCCATGCGTGATAATCAAGTATGGGTGTTGGAGCTAAAATCTATGTGACTGACGCCATCAAATCTGTTTACTGAAGCATTCGACTGAAGATTCCATGTGAATTGATTCAGAGACTGGGTTGTGATGATCGAGGCTTGCGAGATTGGACCGAAGACCATTTTCTGGAAAAGTCAACCGTTCGGGTCAACGGTCAACGAAAAAGTCAACGGAATATCGGTTCGAGTGAGTCAAGCTTCAGATTAATTAAATCAACTTTGATTTTATTAATATTTTATGTTATTTGCTTTACTTGTAATTTTGTTCATTTTGTTATTCTTCTGTTGTCAGTCACCCTCACTATATATATAGTGAGGGTGCCCATTACAAGTTAAAGGAGTCTCTGAATGTGGAGATTATGATCTTTTTTGTAGAGTGTGAGCTTTACATTCTAGAGAGAGAGTGAGTCATGAAATCTAGAGAGTGAGAGAGTGTTGTCATGATTTCGTTGTTGTAATCATTCGACTAATGTAATCATTCGACTTATTCATCATCTTTCTTATGTTTATTATTATCCTTGATTAATGTCGATCATCATCGTCTCCTCTCGGGTTTTTGAATCCGATCTTCATTCTTGCTCAAGATCGGGATTCTCATAGTGAAATCGGTCCTGACAAATGGTATCAGAGCAAGGTACCGATCAGATTTCATCTCACGATGAATCTGGTCACTCGAATCTGGATTTTGAGCTTGAATAAGGTAAAGATAAGAAAACTCATTTTGGAGTCTTTTTCTTCTATTTTTCTTTATTTTTGGATGGATTCTGATGATATGGATTATTTATTCGTGTTATGGAGTTCATCTGGATGTTATTTCATCTTTACATCTTCAAATCTGTGAGAAAATTGAAGATCCGAGAGCAAAAAACGTAACAGTTAGAGTTTTCCCGTTTTGGGGGTTTTTGAAGATTTTGAGCTTTAATTCTTAGTTTTCTGGGTTTTTCTTCATGGATTTGGATGAAGTAAGGTATGATTCTCAGTGGAAAACGCATTCCGGATCCATTGGAAGCATCCATTTTGTCTAAATCTCAACAGTTTGGGCAGATCTGGAAAAACACACACTAGTGCGTGTTTCGCGGTGTTCTTCATGTTCTTGAGAGATTTTCAGATTTGGGGTTGTTTTGATCAAAGTTGCTAATGTTTATGGATCGTTTGTGGCCAGGACTATCACATGAATGGTTTATCTTCTCAAATTCGTCATGAATCTGTAATGTATACTTATTCAGGAACATCGAAATCGCATCAGGAAGATGTTCAAGTGGCTGTGTTCTTCATGTTCATCGTGTTTTCTAGATTTTGATAAGTTTTTGAAGGTTTGAAGATTGCCTTAGCGGACTTCCAGTGTTCTTAGCGAACTTGTTGTCGTGTTAGCGGACTTGAGGTTTGCTTTAGCGCATTAGTGGTGGAATGACGCCTGCCCCCCCCCCCCCCTCGATAAAGCAGACGCATTTTTTTAACAGCAATCCTCTTTGCCATTTGTGTTCCACAATTCTAATTGGAGAAAACATTGGCGCGTGGGCCCAGCTCGAAATAAAGAAAGACGTTGGAATGCTTTCTCTCTCCTCACTTGGCTGGTAAACCTTCCTTGTCATTGCCTTTCACTCATTGGTGGAGAAATGGTTGCGTGGGGCCCCATGCTGATCAAAGAGCCATTAAAGGCTTCCATGCAGATGCCACCTGATTGGCCTATTTCTCTAAATGCAGATCAATAAGTCTGGACCATCAGATTGCTGAAATGTGAACTGTTGATTGCATTTTAGTGTTTAATTCTAATTGGTGGAGAGCTTATCACAAGGATTGTGCTTCCTATTGAGATTTAATCCTCTAACAAATATTTTCAGCATTATTTCGTTAAATGCGGGGCTTTTTCTAATCAGTTTTTTACGAGATTAACAGGATAACACCTCAACGAAAATGTGAAAATTTTCGTTAGTCATGGATTTATTCCTATTTATTTTATTGGGTTCTCGTTTATTGGCGTCACGCGCACGTTTGCTATCGGCCACTGACGGGTTAGCTTTATTATCCGGTTAATTATTCAGCTTTCTCGTTATGTCAGCTAACCGGATTAACTAGAATCTCAGTTAAATTATTGGAATTTATCCGATTAAAACCGGGATTCGAAAGCAACAACAAATAAATAGCATGTGGGCTGGAATACTGTTACAAAATTAAATAAAATTTTGGATCAGCTTCAAGAAATTATGAGCAGGCCCAATAGCCCAAGCATTTCGCAGCCCATCTTCCTACCTTAAGCCCAGCTGTGATTTTTCTTTTTCTTCTGTTTTACCCAGCGATGTAAACAAGGAAAACTGTCTTTTTCCTTCTCCCTCTTCTATACATGCATCGCAGAAGACAGTCCATTCCCCCACTTCTCTCTAAAATTTTCGAGCAGAGCAACTAGCAGAGCATCAGGGCATGAGAAGCTAAGCTCCAGTGAAGAAAATCAAGCCATCAATCTCCTGGAGGGGGATTTGAATGAATCAAAGGCTGACAAGGATTTAACAAGCCCTAGAAATCATCAAGCAAGGTAAGCATCAATTAGTATTCATTGGTGTAGAAAGATAGGTTGTTTATAAGTCCTAATTCCTTAAAGAATGTGGGAATGATGAAGGTATAATGCTGTAATAAGAGAAGGAGTTGCTGGCCTCTTGATTTTGGTGGTATAGGGTTGGCGCAAGGGCTGGAAATTTCGAGAAAAAGGGGGATGGGCTACTGCTTATCAGTTGCGCAGGAAGGAGGGCTGATTCTGGGGTTGCGTGGGCTGTAAAAACAGGAAGGAAGGGGCTGGAATTTTCGAAAATAAGGAGGGGTAGGCTGCTGCTGTTCATCAGATTTTGCAAGGAAGAAGATAGGCATTGGTACAAGTATTTCTGCATAAGGTACTATCTCTCAATTCATGTATATATATATGAGGTCCCTGGATTAGTAACCTTAAAAATCTATAAAAGTCATGAATAAACCTCCTTTTCTTAAGAGAATGTTGAATTGTAAAGGCTTAAAGCTGTAAGAAGGAAGAAAACTTGTTACACTCTTAAAATGGTAACATAAGTAAGGTAGCAGGGGCTGGAAGTTTTCGCAAAGAGGGGTTGGGGGCTGTCCATCAAATTTTTTAAGGAGAAAAAGCCTCCTGTACTACAAATTCTGCACATAGTACAAGCTGATTTATGCATGGAAACCTTTCTAGAAATAAGACTCAAATTCTGATGGGTACATGTCTGATTAACAGCCTTAAACAATGCTAAAACTCATCAGATTTTCATGACTATATTGCCTATTAAGTGACATTGGAGTTTAGACTAAAATAATTAAAACTTAGTAAGATTTAGTTTTAGTTTTACTATGAAATCCTTAAGTTAGAAAACTTGAAGATTTAGAATAATAAGTATAAAAATTTAACATAGACAAGAAGAGCTAATGATGGGTAGCTAAGAGTTTACGGTCTGACCTGCTATATATTTAGTGTTGCATTATGCAACATTATACATCAACTTTATAAAAATGTAAATTAAATGACGTTTAGTTAAAGTTCTAAATATAATATAGTTATACATACTTAGTATGGCAGTATACAATAGTTTTTATAAAAATTAAACAACATTTACTTGAACTTCTAAAGCTAAGATGATGATAGGTGTTTAGTGTTGCATTATGTAACAATACTAAAAACAGAAAGAATTCAAGTTTAATAAAACTTGAAGCGGGTCATAACACACCATTTTTCCAAGATATGATTAAACATCATTCGCGGGTCGCGAATGTCGGAATACTCAGTATTGCATTATGCAACATTAGTGTTGCATTATGTAACAATTTACATTCAGAATATTTAAGTTCAATAAAACTTGAGGATATAACATTTTGTGAACCAGTTGTCAACCGAATATATATAATTTGGAAAATACCATAGTAAGCATTGGATTCATAATTCATATATAAACTGAATTTTCAGTTAAAACTAGATACTAATATAACAAATAATTTTGTTATTATTATTGGTTTAGGTTGACTATCGAAAGTCAAACCAACAAGTAAATCCTCACTGTCAAAGTTGCCAATCGAACCAAGTGAGTTCCGTATTATTTCCTACCTCGTTATATAACAGTTTTTGGCCCACAAATAATCATTGTGGAGCAACAGTTGCGTGCTATATTGGTTACCAAAATTCGTATCTCATGAAATGTGCAAAATACTACGTGACTAGTATGCTAGAAATATTTGGTGCATGTGTTGTACCCCGTAATTTATATATATATCTTGTCGGTTGTATTCTAGCCATTCATGTAGAAGCATTATGTAGGGGCCAATAGCATTGTGAAATATTTGAATAGCAGGCTAGGATATGGCTCACCAACAACTTCATAGTTGTTGATATCAGTGGTTTACAAATTTTGCAGGTAATCAGTAGGAACTCATCATGACCAAGTGAATCCTCGAGTAATAAGAAGATAGTGATCCATAATGATGTCAAAAATCATCCGGCCCAGTTATTAGCATTCTGTTAGGATGCTATGTCAAAATCTAATGTTATCGTATTTACTTATAAGATTATGAAACTTAGTAGGCTGTCTGTAACTAAGTAAACAGTTGTTTAATATTATTATATTCTGTTGCTTCCGCATGTATCTGATATTGACAGCCTGTTTTCCACAACACCTCTCCCGTACCTGACAGGCGGTTCGGGCGGGGTGTGACACAAAGCCCGCTTCAATAACTGAAATAAACATAACAAACTTTTCGAGATTCTCGAGATCCTATCAAAGACTATATTGGCATTTTGCTATAATAGTTTTTTAATTATTATTTCAATTCTCGTGGCATTATTGACATTTTATATATGATTTTTGACTTTATATTATAAGGGTCAATTATTTTATTTCGCCTAGGGCCCAAAAAATATTTAGAGTTCTCAGAGCCGCCCCTGAAGGTCCGGCGGCAATGATGGGGACCGGAAACAAAATGTGGGAGATGACGGTTTTATTCTAACTGAGTTTGCCCAAATAAGAAGATAAACCCTCAAGTTTATAGGCGCACATTGATATACGATCAAATATACATTTTATACATAAATATTCCCCATAACACAGACAAAAACTAATTAACTATGATTGAGACAACAGAATAATGTTTCCTTTCTAGTTTTTAATGTTGTCCAGGTCCAAAATCACAAAAGGAGCAGAAAAACAAAGAAAACACGAAGAAATGATAAATTTTTGGATTTTTTGCTTAAGGCACGGCCCGTGCCCAGCCATGCATGGCATGTGCCTACCCATAGCGAAGCCCGAAGAGTTGACATTCTGCTCCTGACACCACACGGCCCGTGCCCAAACTCAACACGGCTCGTGCCCCTGACCCCTATCACACACGGCATGTGCCACTTAGCCCACACGGACCCGTGTCTCTGGCCCGAATATTCATCTGCTGCTAACTGCCATGCACGGTACGTGCTCTGCCAGGAACGGCCCGAACCCGGATTTTGCCTATAAATACAACCACTCTTCTCCATAAATTTTCAAGCTTTGGCTTTAGCTTCACCCTCGTTTTCATCTTCTTATACCATATTTTGAGCCTATGACCCTTGCTTGACCTTACTTCGGTATGAGTGACCACTTAAAAGTCTGTATATATACTAACCCCGAGAGTAGAGTGTTCCCTTGTGAGGTGTGCTTAGTTGAATAAATCTAAACTCTCCAATAACTTTGTCTGTAGCTTTTAATATTTCAATAAAAATATAAAAACATGGCAAAAAGAGAAAAAAAGGTCGAAGTAGATGGAGAACGAATTCCGACATGAGATTGCAAAATAAAGACTTGTATTCATCCTTTAGATTCGCCAGCCAAAATCATCTGAGTTTTGCTTGAGGACAAGCAAATATCTAAGTGTGGGGATGTTTGATATACGATCAAATATATATATTTTATAACATAAATATTCCCCGTAAAATAGACAAAAAATAATTAACAATGATTGGAACAACATAATAATGTTTCATTTTTTTGTTTTTAGTGCTGTCCAGGTTCAAATTCACAAAAGAAATAGAAAAACAAAGAAAACACGAAGAAATGATAAATATTCGGATTTTTGGTGTTGCCCGGACCCGGATTTGGCCTATAAGTACACCCACTCTTCTCCATAAATTGTCAAGATTTGGCTCAAGCTTCACCCTCGTTTTCATCTTCTTATACCTTCTTTTGAGCCCTGTTTTCGGTGTTGAAGCTATTTGTCAAGATTGTAAGAATCTTATATTAATAGAATTTGATTTTGTATTTGTCTATGAATCTCTCATCTTTTTTTAAGAAAATTCTTAAAGCCATGCTTATGCTCGGCTAAATTCTTACACTTACTTGGGGAAAAACAAGTCTTTTGGTGGGTGGTTAAATGTGTTTATATACTTACCTTAAGGTAAGTGTAGTTGAATTTACAGAAATCCTTTTCTGGTTTAAGTGTATTTTCTAACTCTTTTGAACAAATGTACCTTGTGTATTATAGACCATTTGAGGAGTCGAAAGCTCATCAGTTGGACTTGTGACACCCGATTGGGGGAGAATGCATGATCCTAACGGTGACTCGCACCCCATGCAAAGTAATACGTTCGTGAGTTTTATGTATATGTAAACAAACACGAATTTCACGCTAACTACAGCATGAAGGTACTGGTTGGGATAAGGGTTAGTAATATTTTATCACTTCATGACAGTCAGTGACATACATGCTTGTGAACTTGGTTATGGTTACGACTTCCCATGTGTTGCGCGAAATCGGTGCGTGGAGGAAACAAGCCATTGTCCTTTATAAAGATGTTTTTCATAATAACTTAATCCAATACGTGGGTTGTTCCCTTGCTGGTTCATGACAATGTATTCGAGTGTAACAGCGCCGATGACCCATCGGGCCCTACAACTATTGCATTTAAACTTACTTTATTTGTTTCTACCAGAGCGGTCCTCTCACGATCCTTACGGGGAGACGAGAGGAACGCGAGACATGATTCCAAGCTTAAAAGCGATCCTCCTCAGCTGAGTAGTAATAGTTATAAGGAAAAGATATAAACAAACAGATTATTAACCTTGCCATTGATAAGTCCCCCAAGTAATACTATATTTGATTGAATATGCTACAACCCCAACTTTAAATTTATATATTACTTATATTTACGTTTTTATTATCCATTTCTCTTCAAAGTTTAAAATGTATCTTGATCAGGTTATCTCTGAAGACTTTTATCAAAAAAGAAGACTCAATTTCCCTTGTATCCTTGGACGACCTCGGAATCTTACCCATACTATACTACTCCACGATGGGTGCACTTGACCGTGAATATGGAGAAATAGTATTGTCTTAAGAATGTTGAGTTTTATAAATTTAAAAGCTTATGCATCAAAAGTATCATTAATATTTCCATATTCTTATTTACACCACACGCAGACTAAGCTTTTTGGCATCGTTGCAAGGGAAACAAAAACGATAATTTTTTATGAAAAATTCCGAATTGACGGCCTAGCCATTGTTCATAATTATTATTTTTATTTTCTTCTCTTTCTTTTTCTTTAAAAACATATACAAATCACTTTATACATTTTCTTTTCTACTTACAGATTGTACATCAACCTAGGAAGTGCATTGATCACACACAACTAATGTTGACTTTCCCTTTTCTTGTAATATTGGACATGTTTACTTCTGAGTTTCTGTTTGGATTTCAGGACGTGCATGAGCTCTATGCCACCTGGTGAAATTCAGCCCCCACATCATGAACCAGAACGTTTTCTCTTACAAAGACTTCAAACAGATCTAGAACTGTGGCACACACCATCCAAACCCACATACCACTTCAACCACCCAAAATCCACCCATGGCTAAGCAACGCACCATCATGGATTTTCTCAGGACTAATGCTTTTTATTTGGGCACTGCCATTACTCCTCTCGCTAATGAGGTAGACACATTCAAAATTCGGCCCCAATTGGTGCAGATGATTCAAAATTCTGCAACATTCAGTGGCCTCGCTGACGAAGACCCTCATCACCATATTACAAATTTCCTCAAAATTTGTAGTACTTTCAAATCCACTGGAGCCATCGCCAATACCATGAGACTCCGTATGTTCCCTTTTTCCCTCAAAAAACCGTGCTAAGGCATGGCTGAACACTCTACCAAATGGTTCTATAACCAATTGATATGACCTTGTTCAGAAATTCTTCTACAAATACTTTCCACCTGCCAAAACAGCCAAACTCATGACCAAAATCAACGCCTACACTCAAGAAGACGGTGAGTCGTTGTATGACACATGGGAGCGTTTCAAGAAACTTTTGAGGAGATGCCCTCATCATGGATTAGAGATCTGACATCAAATCTCTATATTCTATAGCGGTTTGCTCCCACAAACCCGTCAAATTCTCGAATCCAACTCTGGAGGAATCATTAGAAATCGGAGCCCTAATGAAGTCTTCGACAAAATAGAGGAATTCGCCCAAACCAAATTTTAGTGGCACAGGTCGCGCAGTTCCAAGGCGAAGGAACCTCGACTATTCAGTGTTGATAACTTGACCGCATTTCAAACTCAGATTAAGGCACTCACCTCAAAGTTCAAGAAACTCGAGACCAACAAGTCAATCACCACCGTCTTAGCCTGTAGCAGATGTGGAGGCCCCCATGAAGACTGGACATGCATGACGAGTACTAAAGGAAATCCTGAGGAGGTGAACTTTGTCAGCAACAAGCAACGAGGTGCCTACAGTAATACCTACAACCCCGATTGGAGAAACAGAGATAGTAATCAGCCATCACAAAACAACCAGCAACAATCCAAGAATCAGTCATTCGGTTCTCCACAAGGGGGAAGTGCATCAGAATTCACCCGCCTCGAAGACTCAATTGGATAAATGATTAATGAATCCAACAAAAGGATGGAAGAAAGATTTAACCAACATGAATCAGAGTTGCACAACCAAGAAGCTTCTGTCAATAATCTCAAGAAGCAGCTACACTAGTTTACCAAAACTATGGGCGAGAGACCACCCGGTTCTCTCCCCAGTAACACTGAAACCAAACCTAAAGCCCAATGTAATGTTATCACCCTACAAAGCCGACGGGTCGGTCCAGAGGAATATGCCCAAGAACTGAAACACCCACCATCCCACCTCAAGAAAAGCCCACTCCTACTGCCCCAGTTGTAGCAGAAGAAATCCTGTAAAACCTGAAGGTTCTGTATCCCAGCAGACTTACCAAGGTGAAGTCTAACGAATAGTTGGGTAAGTTCATGAATCTCCTAAAGCAACTACACATCAACCTACCTTTCATCAAAGTCCTATCCCAAATTCTGAAATACAAAAAGTTCATGAAGGATTTTCTCTCCAACAAGAGAAAAATTGTTGAACTAAGCCTGGTTAGCTTAAATGAAGAATGCTCTGATATCCTCTGGAGCAAGCTACCCAAGAAGCAATTGGATATCGGTATTTTTACCATTCCATGTTCATCGGAGGAATTACTGTCCAGAACGCACACGTAGACCTTGGAGCTAGCATCAATCTTATGTCAACCTCCATTCATAAGAGACTGAACCTCGGAACTCCCACACCTACCCGGATGAGCATCTAACTTGCTGATCTCTCAGTTAAAGTTCCTTCAGGAATCGCTGAGAACCTCCTTGTTAAGGTAGGAGAGTTCGTTTTCCCTACCGATTTTGTCATTCTTGACAGGGAGGAAGATGCGGAAGTACCCCTCATCTTAGGAAGACCCTTCCTTGCAACCACACAAGCAGTGGTAGACATGAGCAGTGGGATGCTAAACATCAAGTTCGGAAACAAGAAAATGAATTTCGACATTGTTAAGAAGGCAGACGGAAACATACAGGTGGTGGACTGCATCGAATCACGTCTAGAATTTGCCTACCAACGTATGGAGGGAGCCTCACCTCCATATTTTGCATTCTAGAGCCAATAATGCGAGTCCAGCCAGCGGACCTGTAAATAAACTTGGCACGATTTCATGGTGGCTTACCATGAACGTCTAAGATGAAAGAATAACTGAATCGGCTTCTCCATCAAGATCACATCTAAAGGACGGTAACATGTCTCACCTTTTCAAATATATTTTCAGTCTTAGAAAAATATTATATTAGGAAAAGTAGTTTTTACTTATAGTAGTTTTTATTAGTAGATATCCGGATATCGTTGTTCGCTCGATGTAATGCCGTAACACCGGACCTGCATGAGTCAACCTACACCTGCATGAAACACGGGCGATTTACTAGGTATCCGGTAGAATTTTATATTTCCATTTCAGTATGTAGGATTGATAACTACCACAGCAATAAAGAGGACAAATAGCTGTATATAATGCAGAATCTGGAAGGAAGTCTATCCTGCACACATTATGGCCGGACAAGAACAGAGAAAGATCTTTGTGACCATTTCTAACCTCAAACTCGTTTAAGTTTCATAATGCTTTCCTTTTGCATCTTTTGCACATTAGGGAAATGTGCGCTTTAAGTGTGGGGATGGGATTGGAAAATTGGTCAGTTCGCTGAAAAATTAAATCTTTCACATGCCCAACATAGTCTTACACGAAACTCTATAGTCTAGCAAAACCATTTTTTTAAAAAAATTTGAAATAAATAAGTCTTAAATTTTTCAGTCTTTGTGAAAAGAACAATGTTCTCCAAAAGGAAAAGACCAAAAATCTATTTGCCTTATCGAGTATACGTTGAGATATTTTTGGGTACAGCAAACCGAACACAAAGTTTATTTCTATTCAACTAGTACTAAAAAGCCTTTTTCCCACATTTTTGGTAAGAATTTGTGCCTAACTGCATGTACATAACTAACATGCTCTTTTCTTATCAAAAATGAGAGAAACCAAGTAAATCAACAAGCCAAAACTTGTTGTGAGTATAGATCCCAAAAGGGACAAAGTCGGGAAAACATTTTCACAGGATTGAGGCACCTAGGATTAACCCATTTCTTTTCTCTACCTATATTCCTTACCAACCCATAAACGCCCCATAGATCACCATTTTGAGCCTAAACCCCTTTCATTTCTTATACCCGCAAATATATTTGCAGAAACACCCCCAAAAGCCAAATAGCCTTTTTACTTTCAAAAACCCCTTTATTTTCGCAAAACTTATGATCTCAAGCAAAAACTTTCAAAAATAAGTGACAACCACTCTATCTGTGTACAAAATTGTAGTCAACATAGTTGATTGAATTTGTATTTGTCAAAAAAAGCTAGAGTCGCAAAAGATTTAGAAAAAGATCATAGTTTACAATTTTAGCCACTTTTAGCCAAACACCAACCCTTCTTAAGCCCTCATGATGTTTATGTGGAATCCGGTGAGATTGTGAAGGTTTGATTTCACACTAAGCCTATGACCCTTGCTTGACCTTACTTCGGTATGAGTGACCACTCATAAGTCAGTATATATACTAACCCTAAGAGTAGAGTGATCCCTTGTGAGGTGTGCTTAGTTGAATAAATCTAAACTCTTTAGTAACTTTGTCAGTAGCTTTTAATATTTCAATAAAAATAGAATAAAAATGGCAAAACGAGAAAAAAGGTTGAAGTAGGTGGAGAATGAATTCTGCGACACGAGATTGCAAAATAAAGACTTGTCTTCATCCTTTAGATTCGCTAGCCTTAATCATTTGAGTTTTGCTTGAGGACAAGCAAAGATCTAAGTGTGGGGATGTTTGATATATGATCAAATATACATAATTTATATACAAATATTTCCCGTAAAATAGACAAAAACTAATTAACTATGTTGGAACAACAGAATAATGTTTCCCGTTTAGTTCTTAGTGTTGTCCAGGTCCAAACTCACAAAAGAAACGAAAAGAAAAAAACACTAAGAAATGATAAAGTTTTGGAATTTTGGCCTTAGGCACGGCTCGTGCCTACCCATAGCGAAGCCCGAAAAGTTGACATTATGCTCATAACACCACACGACCCATGCCCCTGACCCCTATTATACACAACCCGTGTCGCTGATCCCACACGGGCCCATGTCTCTGGCCCAAAGAGATCATCTGCTAATTGACTACCAGACACGGTCTGTGCCCTGCCAATCATGGCCGGTTCCCGAACCCGGATTTTGCCTATAAGTACAGCCACTCTTCTCCATAAAGTGTCAAGCTTTGGCTCAAGTTTCACTCTAGTTTTCATCTTTTTATACCATCTTTTGAGCCTTGTTTTCGATGTTGTAGCTATTCGTCAAGATTGTAATAACCTCATCTTAATAGAATTTGATTGTGTATTTGTATATTAATCTCTCATCTTCTTTTAAGCAAATTCTTAAAGCCATTTTTATGCTCGGCTAAATTCTTACACTTACTTGGGGAAAAACAAGTCTTTTGGTGGGTTGGTAAAGATGTGTTTATAAACTTACCTTAAGGTAAGTGTAGTTGAATTTATGGAAACCCTTTCTATTGAAAGAGTATTTTCTAACTCTTTTGAACAAATTTACCTTGCGTATTATAGACCATTTGAGGAGTTGAAAGCTCATCAGTCGGACTTGTGACACCCGATTGGGGGACGATGCATGATCCTAATGGTGACTCGCACCCCATGCAAAGTAATACGTTCGTGAGTTTTATGTCTATGTAAACAAACACAAATTTCACGCTAAGTACGGCCTGAAGCTACTGGTTGGGATAAGGGTTAGTAATATTTTGTCGCTTCATGAAAGTCGGTGAGATACATGCTTTTGAACTTGGTTATGGTTACGACTTCCCATGTTTGCGCGAAAACGGTGCGTGGAGGAAACTAGTCGTAGTCCTTTATAAAGATGCTTTTCACTATAACTTAATCCAGTGCGTGGGTAGTTCTCTTGCTGCTTAATGACAACGTATTCGAATGTAACAGCGCCGTCGACCGATCGAGTCCTACAACTATCTGAGTAGTAATAATTATAAGGAATCCTCCTTATCTGAGTAGTAATAATTATAAGGAAAAGATATAAACAAACAGATTATTAACCTTGCCATTCATAAGTCCCCTAAGTAATACTATCTTTGATTGAATATGCTACAACCCTAACTTTATATTTATATATTACTTATATTTACATTTTTATTAACTATCCATTTCCCTTCGAAGTTTAAAATGTATCTTGCTCATGTTATCTTTGAAGACTTTTATTCAAAAAAGACTCCCTTTCCCTTGAATCCTTGGACGACCTCGGAATCTTACCCATACTAGACTGCTCCATGATGGGTGTACTTGCCCGTGAATGTGGTGAAATAGTATTGTCTTAAGATTGTTGAGTTTTATAAATTTAAAAGCTTATGCATCAAAGGTGACATTAATATGCCATATTCTTATATACACCACACGCACATCATAAATATTACCCCTTGAGTTTATCCCAAAAGAAATCAAGTTTGGATAATTACAAGATTGGTCCCTGAAAGATGTAAAACTCTATTTAACCAAATTTTATAAAGTACCATTACAATGAGAGGACATTTTTATAAAACATATGATATTGTTTATAATTCTAGTAAATACCCAAATAATCAGAAATAGAACTTACGAAATCATAAATGTTTAACTCATACAAAATCATGAAGTACTGTAATTTACATAAAATCATGAAACGGTTTTTCATAAAATAGTGTCACATAAGATCATGAATCGTGTAAGTTTTACAAGTTGTTTCAACTGACAGGTTAATGAAAAAACATCTTGATAATGAATGAAATTATTCGACTTATCGAAACATGTTAGATTTTCCAGGTTTGAAACAGGCGGATGTTACATCTTACAAGACAAAAAAAATAATTTTTCAAAAAAAAACAACTTCGTTTTGATTGAATATTAGGTCAAAATGTTCAGAAACTTTTTTTTAATACTGTGTATTTAGATTTGAGAAAAAAACCCAAATAAAAGTTCTTAACAAGGTAGGAGTTGAGGTGATTATTTAATTATTGGTAAAAATGAAAAACGAAATTGACGTCTGCTTAAGGACGCAACCGGTGTTCCATGTAACCCACGCCATGTGGACAAAGTCACAAAAACTTATTTGAACCAAATATGTAAATATATAATAAAATAAATGTCTTCTAAATGATGACCGGTTAGTACAAGAAAAGGTTAACCACCTATATCTCTTTCCTTGACCGAACACATGCTACATCTTTCCTTTTTTTTTTCAAAACCTAAGGGTGGGGGTGTGGTTGAGAGAGAAGCATTAAGCTTTAAATATTTTATCTAATAGGATAGTGACTCATGAGATAGAATGTTTAGAGAGAAGGTTGAGAGAGAAATTGAAGCCTTAGGCTTAATTTTTAGTGGAAATGGTTTGGGATTGAAGCCTTAGCCTTCATGGTAATTTACTTAAATTGATGAAGAAAACCTCTAGGTTGCTTCGGCTCCCAGTAACCGAAATTATTGGATTTGGAAACCGAATCCATGAAAGCTGTGTGGACCGATTTCACATCAAGAATCTCGATCTTGAGCAAGAACGAAGGTGAGATTGGGAGGAGACGGGATGAAGAGAATCAAAGATAATAAACGACAAGAAATAATAAAACAAACGATTCATTGATTATTGTTGAATGATTACAACGAACCGAATGATTACAAACTCGTCATAGGAAATCCACGGTCACATTGGGTTGAGCTCAAACCCAATGTGTGACTCTCTCTCTCTAGAATGATAGCTCACATCACTCATTATTCATCTATTATTCATCATTTAACAAATGAAGCTATCCCTTCCTATTTATAGAGAGCCCATGTGCTCACTAGCCCACTAACTAGCTAACACACATACAAATGAGCAAATACAAATAAACAAATGACATAATTATTTTTAATTAAATCAAAGATGATTTAATTAATATGAAGCTTGACTCGCTCGAACCGATCTTCCGTTGACTTTTACGTTGACCGTTGACCCGAACGGTTGACATTTCCAGAAAACGTCTTCGGTCCAAACTTGCAAGCCTCGAGCATCACAACCCGCGTCTCTGAATCAAATCACAATGGATTCTTCAACCGAATTATTCGAGAATAGATTTGATGGCGTCAGTCACACTTATTAAAAGTTCCAACAATTCCCCCTTGACTGACGCTGTCAAATCTGTCATACTGGTGAAGAATCGCTCTGTCGTGCATCTTCAAAGAATAACTGATAAACCGGAATCTTTCTGTTGTAAAGGTTCCCCCTATGAATAAGCTTCTTCTGTTCTTGTTGCTCCAGTTGAGATCCAAGTGCTGCAGTTCACTCGGTTCACACGGTCGGGTACAATACTAAGAATGCTGAACATTAGAGTCAAAATCACAACAAGCCGAATCAGATAAACCAATCAAACACTGAAAATGCTTCAACTTCAGATAATCGACCCGATAATCCAAATCCATAGAAGTTCCCCCTTTTCTCTAGATCCCTCTGAAAACATCCGATGCGGAAGCGGAAAATCAGATGCAGAGAGTGGAACCGTTCCGCTCAGTTCCGAAGAGAAAACGGTACTGAATTCCTGAAATCGGACAATCTTGCGAAAAACCGGAAGCCGGGTGCTGACAGTTGTGAATGATCCATAAATACTGAACTTGTTCCGCATGACTGGGTTGGATGCAAAAATAATGTCAAATCGGTGAAAAACTGAGATCCCGAGCGTAAACGCAAAATTTATTCATAACCGGAGTCTTCGTAATTTTGGCGAAGAAAATCGAGCTCGGAAAAAATATTCCGTGAAGAATTCTGAGTAAAACGGTGCAATTTGGAATGAATCTGAGAAGACCGTAAATTTTATTCAAGTAACGGCCTTCCGTTAGAGATTTAACGGAATATTCCAATATTTAACTGAGATTCCAGTTAATTCGGTTAGATGACATCAGCGCTGCATCAGCTAAACAACTTGGAGTGAGACATAACGAATCAGTTGCAGACTTAACCGAGAAGCGAAACCAGTCCGTCAGTGGTCGTTAGCTAACGTGGCCTTGACGTCAACAAAAACTAGAAACCCGGTAAAAATATGACGGAATAAATCCAAGACCAATAAAATTTTCGCAATTCCGTTCAGGCGTTATCTCGTAAGTCTCGTTAAAGACCGATAAGAAAAACCCCGCAATTAACGAAATAATACTGGAAAAATAATTAATGGTAAAAAAAAATCTCATGAGGAAGCACAATCCTTGTGTATAGCCAAGAACCAATCAGAAATGAGGATTAAAACCCATCCAACGGCTCAGATGAAAACAATCTGGCGGCTAGAAATCAGGATCCGCATGAGGAGCCTTTAAACCAATCAGTGACAGCCAGCGCAATTGCCTTTAACGGATTCTTTTGGATCGTGGGACCACGCGCTAACCAGTCAGCCAATGAGATGGCGACAACGTATTATTCTCCTACGGTTGTTTATTCTAGCACTGGTCCCACCAATGTTTCTCCAATTAAATGTTGACAACAGCAGGAGCATTCAACGAATACATGTGTCAAATGGGGCCCACGCGCCTTTGTATTAGCCAATAGGAGAGCAGCATGCATTTCTCTTCAACGGATACCTATAGTGGCGGGTCCCACGAGATTGGCTAAAGCCAATCACAGCACAACAATCATCAGCTTTCACGAATTCTCTTGTGCACAGGCGGGTCCCACTACCTCTCTACAGCCAATCAATTTTCGACAACAATATAGGTATGTGTAGGAAATCCGACAAATGAAGAGAGAGAATGCGCAACTATTATTCTCATGCAACCAACCATATGCTGCCACGTCATCATCTCTTACCTCCAACCTGCGAAACCCTAGTTCACCGGAGACACTCGCCTGAAAGACGTATACCCGCCGGAAAAACGTATTTTGCCCATATCTCCCTTATTTCTTGTCCGTTTTCGATGATTTTGGTACCATTGGACTCGTAGATTCATCCTCTACACATCTATACGACCAGAATCGTCTAAAATTTATTCGAACGAAAACCCAGAAGAGAGGATCAGTCGAGATCGCCAAGGATCGAGGTCGCCAAGCACTTATTCGAGGTCGCCAAAACCATTCGAGGTCACCAAATTCATGACGAGATCGCCAGGACATGAAATCGCCAAGGTTATTTGTGAAATCGCCAAGAACTTAGACGAAATCGCCAAGAGCAAACTCGAAGTCGCCAAGTACATTTTCAAGTTCTTTCCAGATCGCCAAGAACACCTTCAAAGGCAGCGAAATCGCCAAGAACATCTTCAACATAACCCAGAAAATTTATGAACACTTGAAAAACAGCAGAAAACCCAGATCTTCGTGATCGATTTTGAACCACCAAAACATGAGGAAAAAGCAGATTCATGAACGAACAATGAAGCCAAGCATTAGACGAAATCATTCTGGCCACAAACAACTCGAATCGCAGCTTCAAACGTACCGAATCAGCCTCAAATTCTGGAAATCCATCAAGAACACGAAGAACACCTAGTAAACACCGTTAAGTGTGTGTTTTTCCAGATCTGTCAAATCTGTTGCGAATCAGGCGAAACCGATGCTTCCATTGGATCCGGAATGTGTTTTCCTTCAAGATTCATACTTTATTTCATCCAAACACACTGATTTTAGCACCAAAAACTCAGAATCAAAGCTCAAAAAATCTTCAAAACCCCAAAAACGGGAAAACTCTAACAGCTTCGTTTTTCAGCCTCAGATCTCGTATTTCTTCACTGATTTGAACATATGAAGCATGAAATCATATCTAAATGAACCCAATAACAAGAATCTATCATCAGATTCATCCAGAAATCATCAATCAGCTCCAAAAAATAAGAAAAAGTAGAAAAAGTCTCCAAAGTGGGTTTTCCAATCAGCACCTCATTCAAGCTCAAAATCACAGATTCGAGTGACCAGATTCACGGTGAGATGAATCTGATCGGTACCCGCTCTGATACCATTTGTCTGGACCGATTTCACATCAAGAATCTCGATCTTGAGCAAGAACGAAGGTGAGATTGGGAGGAGACGGGATGAAGAGAATCAAAGATAATAAATGACAAGAAATAATAAAACAAACGGTTCATTGATTATTGTTGAATGATTACAACGAACCGAATGATTACAAACTCGTCATAGGAAATCCACGGTCACATTGGGTTGAGCTCAAACCCAATGTGTGACTCTCTCTCTCTCTAGAATGATAGCTCACATCACTCATTATTCATCTATTATTCATCATCTAACAAATGAAGCTATCCCTTCCTATTTATAGAGAGCCCATGTGCTCACTAGCCCACTAACTAGCTAACACACATACAAATGAGCAAATACAAATAAACAAATGACATAATTATTTTTAATTAAATCAAAGATGATTTAATTAATATGAAGCTTGACTCGCTCGAACCGATCTTCCGTTGACTTTTACGTTGACCGTTGACCCGAACGGTTGACATTTCCAGAAAACGTCTTCGGTCCAAACTTGCAAGCCTCGAGCATCACAACCCGCGTCTCTGAATCAAATCACAATGGATTCTTCAACCGAATTATTCGAGAATAGATTTGATGGCGTCAGTCACACTTATTAAAAGTTCCAACAACTCTCAAACATTCTGCATCCTTCCCAGATACATCTTCAATACCTACTTCATCTGCACATGAAACAAAACTATCAGCAGGTCCAACATCATTGTTTAATGACTCCTGGGAAGTACTTGATTCACAAGTGTCGGTCACAATTTTATCCTGATTACCCAACCCATAAGACATGTGTTTCTCATTCTCTATTTCCTGAGGGGTCAAGGGTGTCACTCCTACCAGAACACTATCTAAGGGAGGTCCTATCTCATGTGTTCCTGATTCAGATCTGTCTATCTGGTCCTCCTCAAAGATTATTCCTATGATATCTCTAGAGTTATCTTGAAGAATATTGTTCTTACTTGTGTCTGGGAAACTAATTCCTATTCCACCCTTGTCCTTTCCCATTCTAACATCAGTTATACAGGAATTCAAAGATTTTCTAGCCTCAAACATTCTTTTGCTTTTCGTTTGATTCATATCAAATTTAACCTGCAACTCATTGTACTTATGTGTGATCTCATCTACCTGATTCCTAAGCTCAGCTATTTCTAACTTAGCATTGTCATACAGGAGAGTTTTCTCAGTTGCCAGTTTTTGATATTTTACTATGTCTAGCTTTTGAGCTTTAACCTTCTCCTCATTTTTCTGCCATCTGCCCTTAAATGAACTCCTTTCACACTTGATCTCAAACAATTCTATTTGATAATTTTTACAGATTTGTCTAAGACCAGGAATTATACGAGCACAAGTGGGATCAGAACATACCTTGAGGTTTTCAGCTTCAGCAACGAAGGCTTCCTTATCTTCCACAGGAGTTTCATCAGTAACCACAAAAGCATGCTCTTCCTCTTCATCCCTTTCCATGGCAGCAATCATTGCATGAGACATACTAAACTCTTTCAATTGAGGTGTCCAATCATAACCACCTCCTTCTTGAACAACCAAGGCCTTTTCTTCTCCCTTACTTTTGACCTCAGCAGCATTCTTCTCTTCGACCTTCTCTCTCTTAGGCTTAGTGCACTCCCTAGCAAAATGCCCGTATTCATCACAATTGTAGCACCTCAGCTTGCTTTTGTCAAACCCCATCCTTATCTTGTCTTGATCTTTCCAGACGTTTCTCCCAGTCTTTGCCATGAACTTCTTTGCTCTGAAGACTGCCATAGCCATCTGCCATGAGACATCCAACATCTCAACATCTTCAGGATTTATCTGGTTTAGCTCACCAGACAACATATCAGTAGGCACAAGAGTTCCGGCCATGAGAGCATGATAGCTGTTCATAAAACCCATGCCAAGAGCAAAATTGGGATCATTCGTATCATCAGGGTTGACACTTCCACTTGAACTTCCTTGAGGTTGAGCCACAAAAGCAGTTGACTTTGCGACTGAGCTTGATCCATTTCCAGTTGACTTCACCTCATGCTTAGCCTCCACATCTTGTGACAACAGAGCTTGATTTAGTTTCCCCGCCAAACTAAGAGAGCTTATATGGTTCAACTCTCTCTGCTTGTCATCAATTAGCTTGGACTTGAGTTTGTTGATTAATTCATCAAGGGATAGTTCACTCAGTTTGTTGTTGTCCTTGATAATAGAGATATTGGTGTTCCATGATTTGGGTAAACTATTCAGCAGTTTCAGATTCTTGTCTTCCTTGTCTGGTTCAACATTATAGCTGGACATTTCAGCCATCAGAGACACAAACCTCTGCACCTGAGCTTCAAAGGATTCACCTTGTACATGGTTGAACAGATTAAACTTTTGCTTCAGCATTTGCTTATGGCTTGCCTTTATGTCAGGATTCCCTTCATAAGCCACAACCAAAGCGTTCCAGAGTTCCTTAGCGGTCTTGCAGTGTTTAAATCCTTGAGCAATCTCTGGTGTTAATGCCATAGTCATGATGGCAAAAGCTATTTCTGCTTTGTTGCATTTTTCCCAATCATCATCGTCATACTCATCTTCTGTCTTGACCTTCCCTGCATTAACTCCTTCTGCGTGAGTAGGTGTGAAGGGTCCATGAATAACTGCCCTCCAGAGTCTTAGGTCAACACTCTTCAAGTGATTTTCAAATCGATATTTCCATTCCAAAAAGTTATCCGCCGAGGTGAGTCTAGGTGGGCGAGTGATGGATCCAATCTCAAAATCCAACTTCTGATACATACTTGGTTCGAAATCCATCACGATAGCTTAGGGAACAAAAATTTAAAGTCCAAAAGTCCAACACAAATGAGATTACGATCAAACACACTGAATACGATCGGAAACACACGATTACGATCGGAAATACTGATTATGATCCAAGCAACAACCATAAACACTGAATCCGATTAAAAATATCGTAAACCTGATTACGATCAATGATTACGACTCCGATTATCGTAAACACCTGATTCCGATTAAACCAATCGTAAACGCCAATTACGATCCGAAGAAATCGTAAACTTCGATTACGACTCCGAGATTTCGATGACGCAAAATCGTAAACGCCAATTACGACCAAGAAAAGTCGTAAACACCAAACACCGGATCGGAAACTCGATAAAAAAGCAGTCTTGATGTCGGAAACTCAAATCTGATGAAGATCTATAAACAATACAGTCGTAAACACTCAAAAACCCAAAAAACTTGATCGGAAACTCGAAGAACAGCAACAACAGTGGTCGTAAACATAGAAAACCCTTTGAATCTTCAAAAACTCGAACAATAACCCAGAAAACAGCTTGAATCAATATCGTGTGAGCCTCGAATCAGTGATTCTTTGCTCTGATACCAATTGTAGGTCCGAGATCAAACCAAGAACACGATATCTAATCACAAACGAGTGCGGAATCCTCGTTAGTGATTGATTCAAGAACCAAGTAGAAGAAATAGACTAGATCTGATGTAAAGATCTAGTCTTGAATGAGAAACCCTACTTGATGAAGCTGATCGTAAACACAAATAAGATTGCAGAAATCGTAAACTTGAATATTGTATTGAAAAGCTTATCTTGATCATAAACACATGAGGTATTTATACTACCTCTTACAAAAGACCTAGCCCAATAGTAAACATAATAAGCCCAATCATAAACTAAGAAGATTCGGCCCACATGGCCCATTACATTCACTAAACAAGCCCAAAACTAAATAAAACTAGTCCAATAACTAATATTCATGCCTTCTATAAAATATAGCCCAACACTGCCAAAGCTGAAAGAAAATCTTTAAATCAAAACAACAGCTTTCCAAGTTACCAAAATTTCCAAAAAACAGGTGAAGAAACCGTTTTCAAAACTACCAAAGTCTGAAAAACCCATAGTTACCCCTCCCAAGGTAACTAAAACTGTTTTGAAAAATGATTCTAAAATGAAGAAGGTTGAAATACCTAAAGTCACAACTCCAAAGGTGACTAAAACAAAAACTGTTTTGAAAAATGAATCTAAAACGAAGAAAGTTGAAATACCTAAAGTCACAACTCCAAAAGTGACTAAAACAAATATTAAATCACCTGGAACTTGGAAACCAAAAATCAAGGCAGCTCCATCCTAACTTCCTGATTTCTCAAAGGGGATGTTCTTACAAGAAGTATCTTTTATTGATTCCTCAGGTGTACCCAGAAAAACAATGGCCTGGGTACCAATGGCTAACTAATCTCTCACTATGTGCAGGAACAGTCAAGGAGGATTATCACAAACATTTTATTATTAATTTGTTTGTTGATAAGTGATTGTTCCAGGCACAGTTTAGGAGACGTATCTTCATGTCATGACAAGCAATTTTTTATGGAGGATATGTTTCCTTAAGAGGTAAAATGTCAAATTCAGCATGAAAAGTACTGTTCTTAACTTGGTTTTTTGTTTGATAAAGCTTTAAAGGGTGTTTGTGTCAAACCAAATTCCTTAAAACTTTCAGTTGGTGCTTGGTTGTTCATTTAAAATATATATATATATATATATATATATATATATATGAGGTATGCATGCTATAAAACCCATTTTTCTAAAAATTTCAAATCCAAACTTTCAGTTGGTGCTTAGTTGATAAAGCTTTAAAGTACTGTTCTTAACTTGGTTTTTTGTGTGAAGTAATTTGCTTTGCTTATGTGTTCGTGTTTAAAAAAAATAAAAAAAAATGCACGATGTTTACAAAAGTTGTGACATTAAAAATCAAAAAGCAAGGGGAAGAAATGTAAAGATGAAGAAAAAGTTGACCCCTCAAAAATAGTGTGCTTTTTAATTTTTAATAGTTTGTTTGTGTTTGTTTCTGAGAAAGGTAGGGGAAGTTAAATATGTCAGGATTGGAGATGACTGACACGTGTAAAGCGGAAGTGAAAAGCAAGCTCCACGGTGATATGCTCGGTAGGCTCGACCTAATCTTATGACCACTAATGTAAGTGCAATGAACTTAAAATATATATATGTTTAGTTTCCCATCTCAGTTTGCATGGTTTAAAAAACTGAGTCCCAGCAAAAACGGGTTGAGAGTGGTAATTATACCTAGTATTCACTCTCTCACACGCCATGTTTCTGCTGTCATGACTACACCACATAATGAAAAGAAAAGAAATGAAAAAGAAAGAAAAAGAAAAGAAAATGAAAAATAATTATTCAGTTTGGTCTTCTTTGCGTGCTTATTCGGCCGACCCGATCACCGACTGATGATTAATGAAATAAGTGGTAGTCATAACGGTGTTGCATGGTTCCTCAAGTTGGGGGTTTGTGAATCCTCAATAAACTCTGAGGTTGGGTAGGTTTTGCTATGTACAATTAGTAATCTATTTAGCATGATGCATTTGGTTGGGTTCAAATGGGTTTGAGTTTAAAGCGGACAAACATACCGGCAATCACCTGGACTAGTCAAGTAACTGAAGCTGAAAAGGGTTCCTCAGTCAGATTCATACGGTTTGATCCCTTGTAAACTTTCTCATGTTTGATATTGGTAAGTATTTGTTTATTTTTATATTTCGTGTGTGAGTCTTTAAGTTCTTTTTGGTTGTGTTTACGTCTTGGCCAGGTTAATTTGAGAAGTCAAAATGTGTTTTCATGGGTTTTGATGCATGACAGTATGCCCCTTGCAGATCTTGACAAATTTTTAGGGGAAGGAGAGGGGATAATAAGTATTATCCGAAGGGAACTCGAGGATGATACTTATTATCTAATGAAAAGACTTCCATAATTCATAGTATCTGAAGGGAACTCGAAGATAATATGTATTATCTCAGGGGAAGTTATCAGCTAAGGGGAAGTCTTTAGAGGTCTTGGGTTCAGGGGAAGTTTTATAGAAAACCCGTAATCTATATTAGGGTTTTTGGTTAAAATAATGTTAATTTGAATCAACTGAACAGATGATAATTACCTTCTAACCCAAAGACCAGTCATCAAATGACTGGTGGAGTATATTTTTTCAAATGTGTGTTAGATAGGTTGATGATAGAAAGGTGTTGCTACTGCTCAAGTTAAAGAACCAGCCGGACAAGACTTCCATCTGAAAAGCAACTGTTCAGGGGAAGTTGTTGGTGTCTTTATAAGTTTCAAAAGCTTCAAAAGAACTTCAAAGAAGATGTTCACATGTTTAGGGGAAGCTGAAGATTTCAAGTCGATCTTTGATGAAGAAAATGATGCAGAGAGCAGTTAGAGATCATGAAGATCCAAGATCAACAATCAAGTTCTCCAAAGTTAGGGGTTTCAAGTTCATTTTTACCCTCTAATTTTTGGAGATTCAAGACAGTTACCGAGGATTCAGCAAGAACCAATTCTTCTAATAAAAGCAAGTCAATGAGAGTCCTCCATTTCATTGCTTGTTCATTTCAAGAAGTTCAAGCTGATGCTGATCAAGAGGAAGTCCTAAGTGCCCGTCATGAAACCCATTGAAGATTTCTGCGGAAAGAATCTTCATCAACATCTATGCCAGCCAGTCAAGAAGAAGAATTTCAAAAATTGAAGTCATTTAATATCACAAGCCTAGGGGAAGATTGTTGAGGCTAGATTATGAGGCTTTTAATATTAAATATGTTGGGCTGGGTTTAGAGGGTTTCATTAGATTAGTAGGCTAGTTTTATTATTATGTTTAGGCTAGTTTACTATTAGATATGGGCATGGGCTTGGGTTTATGATTAGGGTTTAAGAGCCCAATAGTAAACTCATGGGATGGCTATATAAACCCCATGAGTTTACTATTCAAGAGGGAGGTGGATGACTCTAGAGAGAGAGCTAGTGTTTATGATCAGAATCTAGAGAGAGAGAGAGGAGTTTACGATTTCTTGTTTGTACCCGACAAGTTCATCTTGTGTGCAAAGATCAAGTTTTTATTGTTTTAATCATCGTATTCTTGTGTTCTCTTCATCTCTATTCTTGAATCACTAATCTAAACGGTTTCCGCACGTCTAGATTAGATAATATCGTGAACGGTTTTTGATCACGGACCAACACGTCTAAGATAGATAATCTAGCTACTAGTAGCAGATAACGCAAGGATCCTCATCCCAAAATCACCAAACACTCACTCTCCGAGTCCTCCTAGGCCACGGGCTCTAGCTCAGGTGTTGCTGTCATCTCCTATGGGCCTAATGATTCTTCTAGGGCCATGACTCTACTCGCCATAAGCTCATACCCTATCAGCAAATGCTGGATAGTATCCTCTTGAGATCATATCACTGCTCTCAACCTGCAAATCTCATAACGCTACAAGATGTAGCTATATTCTAACCGGTCAATGGCCCCCTCATCCTGACGATGCCCGACTATCACACTATCCACTTGACATTGCACACCGCGAGGTGCGCCTTTCAAGTCGGCTACATCATCCACTACATGGAACATACACTCCTGATGACTCACAAAGTCTGCCACTAGGGCTGCAAAAGTTTGCTCGGGTGGATAGGGAGTCCTGGCAGAGACGACGAAATCCTCGTCTCTGGGGTAACACTACCGGAGTTCTGGTAGATCCGAATGATATCCTCCATTTAGGCAGGATACGTCTCCCAGTCCCTGATGCTCAACAACCTCCTCCTTATAGCCGAAGGAGTACGGTCCAGCTCAACCGATGCTGAATCTAGGGGCCTCTTCCCCTTAACTCCAGCCGATGCTCCAACTTCCGATGAAATCAGCGACATGCCTACAATATATATCTTATGTATATTACAATGAGTAGCTACTGTTTGAATAACTAAGTAGTTAATTCAAACAAGCACTAAAGAAGGTAGATGCGATGATGTGAGAGAGAGAGAGAGAGAGAGAGAGAGAGATAGCGATAACATAGATAATCAAGATAGCATATACATGTACTCGTATATATATATATAGTATTATATATATAGTAGGATGGTCAAATCGCGTATATGTGCGTCTAAGTGTGTGTCTAATTGACTCTAGTCATAGTTGGATCTAATGCAAATCCTAAGTTCGCTATGGCTGAGGGCTCTGATACCAATCTGTCAGACACCTAAAAATCCACCAGCGGAGTATGATCGCGAATGGGGACGCGACAGACCAGGATCTGAGTCGACAGACCAGGATCTGAGTCATCAGACACATCAAACACTTTATATGCTTGACCAAACGTTTAAAATCATTTTTCACAGTTAAAGTTCTAAAATAGTTTATCAGAGTTAACAAAAGTTTTCAAAGTTTAGCGGAAGCATCTCATCAGAGTTTTACCAATTTTTGTGGAAGCGACAATAAATCAAAATAATTCAAAATGTATTTTCGCCAAAGGCGAAAAAAGATAGTTAAGTTTTACAAACCATGCAGATCAAACAAATGAATGATCCTAACATAAAGATAGTTAAGTTTTACAAACCATGCAGATCAAACAAATGAATGATCCTAACATGCTCCTTAGCGTACCTCCTAAGGACCTAAGAAGAAACATACTAAAAAGTGTCAATGCAGGGTTGGTGAGTTCACAAGTTTAAAAGAAGATAAATAAACATTTATCACAAACTGGTAAGTAACAGGTTACCCTCAACAAAGCCTAACCCAAGCAGGGACTCTACCCTAAAAAGCAGATTTATATACCCGTGGATAGCTAGTCCATAAGATTTTTATAATGCCATAGGGTCCGTGGCACCATTACCGACAATTACTTTGCCTTCTAACCATACTGTTTGCAAGTATGGCCAAGCTAGAGACAAAATAATACCCATCCCACTCCCAATGGTTGATATGGCTTGTCAGGCCCAGTAGATCTACCTTATAATTCCCCGTTATCAACTATGCATGGTTCACAATAGCAGAAGAGATTTTAGAGTAAACAGATTCATCCATGGTTTATAAATTTTGGTATATAACATCAAGTTTGAGTTTGTAAAACCAAATTTACCGAATGTTTTCTCCCCCAAAAGCATAAAAAGTTAAAAAATGGGGTAGTGAACTAACCTTAGGGTGTAACTTTAGTAATCCGAATAACCAACCGACAAAATGTAGTGAATCCCCCTTAGACTTCACCTAAGACACGTATCAGTGTGAGTGTTGACCGACTATCCTGACAACGCGCGAACAATAGACAAGTTGACTTGAATACTCATTGGTGATTAATTTAGGTTTCCTAATATTTATCCTAACAGGCAATCACACATGACATGTTATATCACGATATATATTAACGTGTGATAATTTATTACGTCGTTATCCCGCGTATACGATGTACGATCGACGGGGCAATCGTACATAGTCTTGTCATTCCCACCGCGGTAGGAGACTTAGGACTTGTACACACATATAGCTCATAATTAATTTGACCCATAGCATGCAAACACAAAGCCAAGCAATTACATAATCATACATACGCGTCACATAATTATTATTTTTCTGGTAAATATATATTTTCCACATACGAGCTAAATTTGCATCAAAACCACATTGTCATTGCATGTTGAGTCACTATAAACCACGTTTAGCATGTTATAAGTCATATAAGGCAATTCGCAACATCATACATGTTACTATACCCTACGATCGCGTTTCATATGTTAAAAATAAATATTTATGTAAATATGTTATTTTCCTCATATAAGGCAATTCGCAACACAAATCAAATCATTCTATCATAGATCGAGCATGGATCCATCATCCTAACCCTCGATCTAGCATGCACCAACGTAAAGATAGGATTTTTATTGAATGTTTAACGTAACGTTTGCGACTATATCGCCTATCCATCTAAGATCTACTATCACAAACAGTTAGGACATGAATCATGCAACAAAACTCAAACTTTATCATTGTTCATCCATGCAAAACCCTGAATCTAACATATATAACCATAATCACCATAAAATCACATTTTTATCATCAAAATTCAAACTTTATATGTTAAACACTAGATCCATGCATATTATCATCATATCATCATCAAAGAACCTTAGATCTAGCATAAAGTTAAGAACTTGATGACTTTATAACAAGATAAATGAGGAAAATAACATACCAGTGATGAAGAAACATTCGTGAACAAAAACAAGCTAAGATCTTGATTTAGAACATTAAACTTCAAGGTTTTGGACCCAAAATGATTAAGAACAGAACTCTAGGGCTGATGGAACGTTTGGGAGTGATTAGGATGTGAAAAAGAGGCTAACAATGAATCTATAGAGGGAGAATTAGGGTTATGCCCGACTGGGCATCCCCGCGTGTCGCGAGAGGTTGGGCCAGGGGCCTCGCTGGTCGATGTGGCTCCCTGTCCAGTCTCTTGTTCGGTTTTCCTCATTTTGTGTGTTTTTTTGTTTGTTTTTTGACTTTTTGGCTACGATTTTCTATAGTTTCTTATGTTTATTAACATATATTTCCACGTTTTATACGATTAAAACGTATATAAACATGCCATATACCGTAACATGTTAACACAATCAATTTCAAGTAACAGATTTGCATATAATTCACAACACATAACAGTTTTCAGTTAATCACCTCAAACTTGTGTGTGATGTTTGTGAGGTGTTTTAAGGCTACTAGACTCATCTAATACCTTAATTGACATACTACGCCTATATACGCATTTCCTAATTTGCCGTTTTTATTAGTTTTATCTGTTTTCAAGGTTCGGGTCCCACCCGACGGCCAGAATGTCACAACCAATCTAAATAATTTCGGATCGAGACGCTCGATTTACCTCTCATTTCTGGCAATCATTGCAGAATGCTCTGGGAACACGCTTGGACATCAGCACAGCATACCGTCCCCAAACTGATGGCCAGAGTGAACGTACAATCCAAACCATAGAGACATGTTGCAAGCCTTTGTGATCGACTTTGGAAACAGCTGGAAAGTATCCCCGACTATTTGAAGAGACAACGACAATCAGCGAAGGTACCAGTTAAATTCCGGGGCGAAAGTTCTTTCAACAAAGAGATGATGTGACGACTTAAAATTTTTCGTTTTAGCCAATTAGCGACATTACTTAATTTTCGAGACAAAAATTCTTTCAAAAAAGGGATGATGTGATACCTAACATTTTCAAGTTATTCATAGCTAACATGAACTTACATTATTATAAATATTCATGAATAAGTTTCACTTGATTAGGGTTTAGTAAGCATGCCAAACATTTCACTAGTTGCAATACAAACCCTTACGAAACGGTGATGGTAGTGACGGCGACGACGGCAACGCTAGTCGGCAACAGTAATAGTAGTATCAGTTATACTAATAATGATGGTGTTATATTAAGAATTTCAGCTCAAAGGATATTTTGATATTTTTACAAAGACTTTGGCTGATGAAATGGATGGTTGCTAGTGGGATTGACCGAAACAAAACTAACGAAGTGAACTTTTCCTTTTCAAAAGTTTAAATTGAAATCAAGACTTAAACCGAACTTTAAGGACTAAAACAATAGTTTTGTGTGCTGTGTAAATTCAAGTTTTAAGATTTTTATTTCTTTTGAAATATGTTCATTACGTTCAACCAAGACCTCTAAATAAATCATTGTACTCAACTCTTTTAGCTGATACCTTCAAATCTTCGACTAGCTTAATATGTTCATGCATCCAAATTCATTCCCTTGGACCAACACCAAACTCTCAGTTTTCATGTTTTACCAAGTTGAATATTTATATAACAATACATACACTCCTTGCTCGGGAGTCTAATCAAGCTAAACGTATGAAACACAAGCTCATTATCAAACGAACTTTAATTTAACAAGTTGATCTCAAGTAGATCATGTTCATTACACCTCTAGCCATCACAGGCAATCAACATAAATGTCAGCTCCGTAGCGAATGTTGAGACTTTAACAATTTATCAATCTTCCTCCAGGTTTATGGAGTCCTTGAACTTACCATACAAAATCTTCTTCAATTCTGCCATCTCAGCAAGTATCGATTCCTTCTCATCCTTCAGCTTTTCCAAATGTTTAGTCGTCGTCTGTTGCATTTTTTCAATCCTCGTCTCGACTTCATCTTTGGCTAAGTGACCAAAAACCTCCCCTATTTGGAACCTCACCACCTCTTCATCTGTTAGAATCAATTCGTTGCTTGCATCCTCAAAGTTTTCATTCGCTTCCTGCACATAACACAAAGCTTCACCAATCACGTCAAATTCAACAACCCACTTCAATTTTCATGTTTATATGAAGCTATTTACTCCTAAATGGCATTCGTCGGGTTGAAACTGGACAGGGCCACACCGAACCTGAAATTTCTGGAACATCAAAATCGAAGAGCGGACCGAAATGGGTCTTTTCAGCTTGGGTTGGTTTTGGGTTGGGCCAGGACAGAATATGAATTTTTAATGCTAAAACGTTTCATATGTTTCATCACTGATTTCTAAACCATGCACAACCCCAATATAAAACAGCTCAAACGTAATGTAAATGTTTTCATACATAACCTATCAAAAACCCGAATTTTACCTGGTGCGAAATTAACCTAAATTCACCCTCAAATTTTAGACTGGCAATCGAACCAAATATGTTTAACCGGTCTGGCCCCACTTCGGGTATCCAGGTTACCCGGTCCAACCTGAATCCAGCTCAGTGCTACTCTGGGTTATAAATAGATCAAAAGGATAAATTATTCCAAAAAAATTGCTAACCCGGAAAACCCGTAGATAGTCGACTAAGAGTGTATCCTTATACATATTATGGACACTTCCTTAAACCTTGCAAACCCTAGAAGTGTATAAATCCTTGCTTTCTAAGTACAAGAAGTAATAAGGATGACAAACAAACCCGAACCCGACATGCAAACCCGAAGCCCCAAAACCATAACAGCAGGTATGGGATTGGTATTAAAAAATTCATGGGTAATGGAACATGTGTGCTATTAGATGATACTCAGCACAATTACCCGAAACATACATACCCTTCTACTCAAGCCATACCCATAAACAATTTACTTTTATATCCCATCGTCCTTTGGCAATAGAGTAATCAACTAATCCACTAAACTTTTAATTTTTTATTTCTAATTCCTTGGTAATAAAATTATATACAAATTAAGATACTAAAAAATGTATTTGAAATTTTTAGCAAACTAAGGGGCATACCCGTTACCCGCACCCGATACCTGATACCCAACCGGTAATTTTCAGACAACTGCCCATATTTAATCAAAAACTTGTCCTATTGCCTATATGTGTTAGGATTACATAGACTTGTTTTCTTGGTCTTACTGCCCATATTCAATCAAATTCAAATACTTGTCCTATTGCCTGTATATGCTGGGATTACATATTTTTTGCAATGTACATGTCACAGGGTAAAGTTCATATCATATAACCTGTATGTGTTGGGATTATATAGACTTGTTTTCTTGGTACTGTACTACTTGTGGCATGTCATGACATGTTACGGTGTTAGGCGTTAAATGTATATTAATCAAGCATAACAGACAAGCATAGAAATGAAATTAAAACTTACAAATTGTTAGGGAAAACTCTCATCCAAAAGAATGAGGCATTTTGGAAAGAAAAAAACAGTATACTTTTTGTAGCTTACATATCCCCTACTTAGTTATTCCATGATACATGCAAAAACTTTCCTCATTATGTAGTGATTAGGGAAAAGAAAATCAATTTTTAAACTATAAGCAACTTTTTCCAAATGTGGTTCTTTACAAGAAGGCAGATGGGGTAACTTTGTTTCAACTTTTTCATTCACAAACTTACTTACAATAGCATAAAATGGTGTATATATAACATGTTGAGAAAATGCTTATATGTTCTTTGAAACGTACCTTTGCAATCTTTATTTCATCTTCGAGTTCATGTAATCGGTTATTCAATCTCCCAAATTTATTGATGTTTTGTTGATCCTCCCATGTAACTTCGGTTTCAGAGCCACCAGCCTTTGGTTACCATTATATTGGAAAGTTAGGGAGGAAAAGAAAGGAGAATGCTCCAAATAACCAAAGGGAACCAAATATAAGAAAAGGTAATTAATGAAATATAACTCTCACCTGTTGCATAGTTGTTACCCGCAGATGATGCTTAATGTCTCCGCTTTCTGCTGTGCACTGTACTGCATGGAGCACCCATGGCAGAATAAGTTTTACGGGACTTTCACCAACCCTCAATATCTTTATAGAATCATATTCTACTTTTCTTAGTCACATTAATTATACAGTAGTATACATTTAGTCATTTATACTACAAGTTCTACTGTTCTTAGTCACGTTGAATCTAATGAATGAAGAGGTGCCGTTTTGAATGGAAATGCTATCATCTTTATTCAGGCTCCTATTCCACAGACTGCAGTTTACCCTTTGAATAACAATCTATCCTATGAAACTAACGATGTCATGTTTGATCTCCCAAAACCCTCTTCAAAACAAACCGTCATGTTATCTTACCAAAAAAAAGAGGATTATGCCATCTAATTTAGGGTTTAACTATGAACAAGCTACACAACTTCAGATCGGTAATGTAATCTTACAGTTATAGCATACTTGAATGATGTATAAATAAAAGCTGATAGCCTCGTCCTGATGATTGTAGATCACAAATTTAATGATACGAATCACATCCCCGAATTCCTAGTTTAGGAATCCAGATCTACCATTTTTCTTTATAACAACACAACTCTTATGGCAAAGAAAGGAAATCCAAAATAAATAATTATAACAACACAGCTCTTATGGCAAATTCAATCGGAAAATGAAACATACCACGTTGTCACCGGAGAACGAAAGATGGCGTTTCCGAAGCAGTGTTGGAGGAGGCGATTGATGACTGATCTAGGGTTTTGCTGCAGTGGTCTTCATTTGTTATATATTGATATTGATAAAATAATATATTAATATAAGTAGCTAGTAACCGTAATCCGCGTGAAGATGATTTGGGATGGTCTTGAGTTTAAAACTTTATTGAAAGGTTTTTTCTAGCGATAATGTGTTTAGATAAGTTATGTTTTGAGTGTATCGATAGTTGTAATTTTGTTTAAGAAATGCTCACTCGAATATTGAAAATTAAGGATAGTTTTAAATGTCGTTAAAGAAAAAGTTAGTAATTATAGTTAGAAAAATTGCATTTTAATAATTCAAGTTATTACCAATTGGTCAATATTAATCCTAATTTCAAAATTGGTTTTAATCCCAATGATTAAGGTGTTGGATTTCATTGGACCCCCGTTAAGTTTTCCTTAAATCCGTTAGTTGTTTGTTGACGTGGCTTTTATTAATCAGTGCCACATCAGCAAAAAACTAACGGAGTTAAGGAAAACTTAACGGGGGTCCAATGAAATCCAACATTTTTAATAATTAGGATTAATGTAGACTAATTTGAAATTGAGATTAATATTGGCCAATTGATAATAACTTGGATTATTAAAATCCAATTTTTCTTATAATTAAGATTTCATATAGTTCAAGATAAAATTAAATCTCAACCAACTTCAGGGTTATTCGAGTTTTAATAAAAAAAACAAATTTAATCAGATTTTGAGTTAATTTGTTATAGGTAATTTGGATGTGTGTTTAATCGAAAACAAATAAAATTGGGACAATTGCATATATCTCCTTACAAAACTAATTAATTGCATATTTACCCAAGCTAAAAATTTTATTGTATATTTCCCCCTATATTGTAATCTTAATTGCATATATACCCATTTTCACTAAATTTATTTAGATATTGACTAATTTACCCTCATCTTCTCAAAACCCCTAAACCATAACCTCTACGATAAATTATAAACCCTAACTTTTGTTCTGTGTCATTATATGAATGAAAATTCATTATTGATGTTTAAAAGCCATTCAATTTTGAGGTTTCAATCCAATTACTCAAATTAAAATAAAATCTCACAGTTCCAGTTCCTAGATCCAAACAACCTCATATTTGACTTTTCAATCAGACAGCAAAATCTTAATTTAATACACATAAAAATCGACTAGCTTATACAAATTGAAACCGTACAATCATTAAGGATTACGAGTAAACCAGAATCAATTGTGACTAGATTGAAACTAAAATTGTAGTATGTTTGTATTTCGTCCAACCAGATAATGACGATTTTGAATGTTCAGGTAGAAAAAATCAAACCAGCTTTTGAGTTTTGATGATAATGATTTCGAACCCGCTAGAAAGAAGAGCAGCGTGAAGATAAATCTTGCGAGCGGTTAATATCCAACCAGCAGCGTGAAGATGAATGGTGCGAGCAATTAAGATTGAACCAAATTTTGACGATGATGATTTCAAACCGAGAAAGATGAACAACGTGAAGAAGATGAATCAGCCTTTGGTTCTTCTACGAGAAAGAGAGAAATTGCGTATGCGTGTTTTTTATTAAACCCTAATACAAAATTAAAGGATAAAATGGTCATTTAACAACAAAAGGGGATATATGCAATTATTAGTTTATTATGGGTAAATACGCAATTTGGACCTAAAATAGGGGGAAATATGCAATTCCCCCAATAACATTAGGTCGGAAGGGTCTGAGTTACTCGAGTTTTAATAAAAACCAATTTAATCAATTTTTTGGTTAATTTGTTATTGCTGATTTGGATACATGTTTAATTGAATATGAATAAAATTAAGTCACATGGGTTAACAGGGTGAGTAAAATCGACCAAGCTATTATATATACCTGACATAAACTTAAATTGTCATATGTTAAATAAACTCTTTATAGTTTACACTACTAATATATATTATTATTTAATGTATTTGATTTTAAATTTTTATCAACAATTCAGGAACTTTTGTGGCAATTCACTCTTTTTGCTTCTACAATTCTGCAGTATTATTTTTACCCTAGTTCATGTTGTCATGTTTGTAATATGGAGTTTGATTTACCGAGTTTGAGAAAGAAAGTATGGTTACAAGTTGATATAGAGACATTGGTTAACACCAACCTTATCAGACCTGTAAGGACAGGGAACGATTACAAGAACAAAGCTCTCTCTCTCTTTAGAACACACACAGAAACACACACTTAGTGAAGACTCAGAATGACCAGCTTCAATCTATTACAGAGTCAACCTATTTATAGGTAACACACACTAAGTAGCGTACCATTCAACGTATCATTGGTATGTTGGTCAGCGTACCATTGGTATGGAGCTTGGTACGCTGCCCCCCCCCCCCCTAAGACTCACACAAATACAATATACGAGACACTTCGTAGCATAGGAATATGCTCTAACAAACTCCCCTTTAACGTGTAGTGTGTCTATGCTAACTAAACTTAACTCTTCAATCTTCAGCATCACTGCATCTGATCTTCAACTTGAAATTTCTTGTTAGCTATCGAGCTTGCATGGCTGGATCACTCTTGAATGATCTTTGAACTTCAAGATCCATTTGTGAAAGATACTACAAACTCCCCATTTCACCATGCTTGAGTCTTGACACACAGAACCTACAATGTCAGAAGATAGAAACGCGGCTTTCTTTTCCTTTTGAAAAAATAATTTAATCTTGGCGCTAAACTTCTCTTTGAGAATCCAAGATATATTTTTGAAATTTGATATCGTATCACATGTCGAATCGGTTGAAAAAAAAATAAGAAACAAAATCTTTTTGGCTTTTTGAAACTTTACATCAAAACACACTGAAAATCTTTTTGATTTTTCTAAGATTATGCTAAAACACACCTAAAATCTTTTTTGTATTTTTCAGATATGAAATATAAATGCAATACAGAATCAGACATTATTTTTGTCTTTTGCGAGAAAGATCACAACTTGGGATCATATTGAACATAACAAGCTGAACTACACTTCAATTTCAATTATTTCAGCACATAAGTCATGTCGATTGCTAGTATAATTTGTCCATCTTAAACTCAGACAAAATCATACTCATAACATCTGGATATGTTAAGGTATTGATTAGATTTGCTTTGACTAGTGTACCCACACTATCAGAAATACTCAAATATGCATTTGCTTATATCACACTTTGTGATTTCACATGTGAATGAAGACATAGCGATGGTATTCATGATATAGTCAACTGTGTTCCATGCAAAAAGAAATAAGAATGTTAAATCGTCTACCTTAAGGTCGATCTTTCGATACGCAGATAAGGCCTCGGATTTAACAAAAGAACAAAATAATAACAAGCTGAAATTGTATAATTCAACAACGATTAGCTGGGTCTTGTGGACACGCAGAGAAAGTCCGGTGAATTATACGAAACACCAAAGAAAATAAATCAGAACCTTAAATGAACAACTATCAGGTCGATCTTGTGGATACGTAGAGATAGTCCGGTCATTTAAGAAACTAAAGAAAATCAAACAAGTTTAAATCTTTGCAAAATAAACACATGTTTACATAGTTACTTCTCATTTTTCTTTTTCACATATCTATTCAATATCTTGAAATACGCATCAAGATGTTGTCCACTTGATCAAGCATTAGTATTTAGTGTATATCACATTTGAATACTTTCTGATTTAATGTCGAGTCTACCAAGCACATCGAACAATGATCTTATGGCTTTTTCATCTAATTTATCCATGAGTCAGACACGTAAGCCAATGTACCATCATTTTCTAATCATGTCGGATACAATTTCTTATTTTTTCAATTTTTTGTATTTTTTTGTTTTTCTCCCCTTAAAATAAAAACTCTATTTTTGAATTTTTCATTTTAACAAAACACAAAGACACTATTTTTGGTATTTTCAATCTTCTTCTCCTAAACTACAAATGAAATGCATTAAAGAAAGAAAATTGACCTTTTTGAAAGTTCATGAGCATCGGATCGTCTACTCGATCTAGCTATTACGGATAAGAAACACGTAACTAAGAGTTGTTTTATTGATCTAGAGAACAATTACAATCACGTGAACACAGAGAACACAACACAGAAACACACACTTAAGCTCAGATCTCACACGCTCAGTTATGAATTACAAAGACAAAAGCTCCTATTTATACACGACCTTCCGAACCTTGGGCGAACTGTCAGTTCGCCCTGATCCTAAGGATCCAGTTCGCCTGGCATCTTGAACTTTGTTTTGATCTTTACATCGTCTTATCTCGATACTTCACACGACACACAGGTTATGTATCAACAAACTCCCCCTCATCATGTGCAGTATCTTTAACACAACAAAACTATATCTTCAATCAAACTCCCCCTCAAGTGTAGAATCCGTTCAAAATATATTCAAACAAACTCTTCCTCAACTTGATAGTAGCTTGATCTTGAATACTTGAAGACGCATAGTGTGTTTTTCTCTTTATCAACAACTTCAGAAGACTTGAAGTTGTGACATTTCTTTCTCTTAGCAACCTGCTCAAAATTATAAATAATCTTACCGCAAAACGTCTCTTCGAGACTCCAAGATATGATTTTGAAATTTTGATTTGTATCACGTGTTAATCATATCGAAAATAAAACAGAAACAAAATCTTTTTGGCTTTTAGAAAGTTTATATCAAAACAAACCTATATCTTTTGATTTTCAAACTTATGCTAAAACACACCGAAAATCTTTTTGTACTTTTGTGAAATGAGGTGAAATTGCAATACGGAATCAAACTCTATTTTGGTATGAGAAAGATCACTATACAGGATCATATTGATCATGACGCACTGAACTACACTTCAATTTCAACTAATTGTAGCACATAAGTCATGTTGATTGCCGGTATAATTTGTCTATCTAAAATTCAGGCAAAATCATACTCATAACATCTGGATATGTTAAGGTGTTGATTAGATTTGCTTTGACCAGTGTATCCCACACTATTAGACATATTCAGACATTTTCTTTTCCTTGGGTGATGTGTGATTACACTTGAGATTATCACATTGCATAATATTTTCATGATATCGTTAGCTTTGTTCCATGCAAAAAGAAAAAAGAACATGAAATCGTTTACCTTAAGGTCAATCTTTTGATTCGCAGATAAGGCCTCAGATTTAACAAAATAAGAAAATAAAACAAGTTTAAATTATATAATTTAACAACGATGAGGTCGATACTTCCGTATACGCAGAGAAAGTCCGATGAATTATACGAAACACAAAAGAAAATAAAGCAAAACTGTTAGTACCTGATTGTTCGTCGTGTGAAGTATCAAAGAACAATGTGTGAAGCATCGCAAGAACAAGACAACAGTGACAAGACTAGGGCTAGTTGAACTCTGGGCTCTGTCTGAACTCCAACGAACAACAATCAGGTCGATCTTTCGATACGCAAAGAAAGTCCGATCGTTTGAGAAAATAAAGAAAACCAAACAAGTTTAAATCTTTGCAAAATGAACACATGTATACACAGTGACTTCTCATTTTTGTTTTTCACACTTAACTTTCTCTTTTTGTCATGAAAAAACTTCAAGATGTTGTCCACATGGTCAAGCATTAGTATTTAGTATATATCACATTTGAATACTTTCTGATTTGCCGAGCCTACCAAGCATATCAAACAATGATCTTATGGCTCTTTAATCTACTCTGTCCATGAGTCAGATACGTAAGCCAATGTACCATCATTTTCCAATTATCAATTTCTCAAAATTTTATATATTTTTCATGTATTCACCTTCACTATATATTTTGCATGTATTCATCTTCTTCCCATAAAATGCATTTTCTCAATATCTCCCCCTTACATGCAACTCCCCCCCTTAAAATGAAAACTCTATTGGATTTTTCATGTTATAAAAACATGACACTATTTTTGCCTTTTGTCAATTTTCTCTTTCAAACAAAACAAACGAAATGTAAAGGAAGAAATTGATCAACCAACACGGATACCTTGCAGTTTTAAAGTTTCAGAAAACTTTCAGGTTAGTAAGATATAGCATGAAATTTAAGTTAAAATAGAATACTCCTCCATCAACAAATTTTTAATCGTCGATAGGTCTTCTAGAAGTACCTACACACTGGTTAAACTTATCAGTTCATAAATGACCCGAAGCGAAGTGCTTCTGGTCGATCAGTGTCCTAGTTTTGCTTTCAAACCACTTTAGGTTTCCATTGTTGTTGTTCTTTTGGTAATTCAGTTTTTGATGAATCTATCACAGGTGACTATGACGAACAACCTACATTTTGAACCTTTGAAAAATTTGGAACAAAATGTTTTTGTTTTTGAAAGAATGTAGGTTGAAATTCATCAAAAACTCTACCATGTTCATCAAGAAACACAGGTTTGGCAGGTTTACCAAAAACTTTGACCTTTTGAGTTTTAGTGTTAGAAGCAGCAGGAATTGAACACTCTTTTGCCATATGTCCTATTTGACGACAAATATAACACAAACGACTAGCTTTGTCCCATCGTTTATGTACGTGCACAACTTCACTAACATTTCTACCTTCAAATTTTGATCATAAAATGTATCATATACCTGATGTCGATGATCATGAACCAATTTAGAAGTAGGTCTTTTTAAGTAGAACTTTCAGAAGAAAAATTAGTAGCTTGTTTCTTCTTGTTCTTTGGATCAACAGCTTTCACAAACACTTCAGAAATCTTGTTAGCATCAACGCAATGAAGTGGAAATTCTTTATCCGAAGATATTTATTCCGAACCCTTAAGTTTGTAAAACCTTTCAAATTGAACTTTCCCATCCTTAAAAACTTCTTTCTTGACTTGCTTCAATTTCATTTTCTTCAGAGTCTGTGGTTTTGAACCTTGAACCTTCTCAGTTTAACATTCTATTCCTTGAAACCCAATCCAATATTCTTTCTAGAAACTGTCTCCTTAGTACTTGATGATTTATGCCCATTCTTTGCCAATCTAGAAAATTCTGCTTTGACTTCGTTCACATTCTTTTGATCATAGAAAACTGTCTCATCAAAATCAGGTTGATACCGAATCTTCTCACTAGATGTAGCTGATTTCTCATTTTCTATTGACGTCGAGCCAGACACAAACTTTGTAACTTGAGAAACTTCATAATTCTTTTCAATCTTTTTACCTTTATTTTCTTTTTCACAACTTTCTCTTCTTCAAAATTCAATGATGATGAAAACTTTGAGTAATCATATTCTTCAACCCTTTCCTTCACATCTGTAACAGCTTCTTTGATACTAGCAGGGGGTGATGCTGTTTTGTCAAACATCTTTTCAAAATTTCCATCATTGGCTAAAAACGTGTAAAAGATTGAGAATTGGTCACATTTTTTAGCAATCTATTTGCATCAATCGCTTGGATTTTCAAATCTGAAACTTTATGTTGAGCTTCAGCCAATTCCATCTCGGTAGTGATCAACCTTTTAGCGACTTTGTGAGTTTCAAATTTTTGTAATCAAAGGTTATCAAGCTCAACAAACAATTCATTTTTCCATTTATCTTCATTTCTTTTCTGAATTTCAAGATTTGCAGCTTGTACCTTATTCACACTCACTAATTCCCTCTTTTCATCCAATAAATTTCCTATATCAACCTGATAAGCTTCAAGTTTAGCAGCATACTCTTCAGAATTCTTTGTAAGCAGATCAAGCTTGATTTTTTATTTATCAAACAAATTTTGAAAATCATTAGCAGCATCTTCTACTTCATCCTTCCATTTCTGAACCTCTTTAACTAGCTCATCCTTTTCACCAATCAACTTTGCCATCTTGTCTTCGCAATCCTTTTCATTCTTTTTCGATGTTTCCAAATCTTTCTTTACCAGGTGAAGAATGATGGTAACCATCGTAACCTCTTTTTCCAATGAATCATTTTCTTTCAATAACTTCTCATTTTCCTTTGACAAATTCTCAATTTTAGACTCAAACTTTTCATTTTCAGCAGCTTCATACGAACTTGAATCAGAATAATACTCATCTTGTTCATGTGTGACAATCAAAGCAGATGTATCAAACTATTTGCCCCAATCATAAGTACCAGTATTCTGAACAGTTAAAGCTATTTTATTTGAATTTCTTGAAGATGGTTGAGAACCATTTGTAGCTTTGGAAGTGTGAGCTTGTTAACATTCTCTTGTAAAATGTCCAAGTGTGACAATACATATTTTCAGGTCATTTTCTGACATTAACTGAGCGTAATTAAACCGTATTAAATGTTGTGTGAACATTTATGTGATTGACTGTGTTGACTTTAGCAATTAAGGTTTTGTGTAATCATCACTACACGAGCATGCACTTAAGTCTAGACGTTTGATATCCTTGTTCTACGATTTTATTTGAATCATACGTTATGATTTCATATGACATTGTATCATTTTATGTTATAATTAAACCTTTACTTTTGTGAAAATCATATATATATATATATATATATATAGGTTTTAGATTTAAAATCTATGATTTTATGTGGAGAATTGGGAATTGTACCTATAATTTTATGTAGTCGGTTAAGTTTATATTTTCTATTAAAGAAATACGATTTACATATTTTGACGTTTCTCGTATTTTCATCATTTAATTATACCTCCATTAACACCGTTAGGTGTCATCATCACTTATAAACCTCAAGGGACCATCACTGTAATTACAGAAACTTTATGCCATCTTTGTAAATCTTAGAGGGACCATTTGTGCCAATTGGCCATTGTGGGTTTATGATCTGTTACGTGAATTAGGGAGGAATTCAAGCGCTGGAACATTAACGAAACTGATCACCATCATCACTCATCGTCGGTTATCGGTTTCATGTGTAGCCATCAACCTGAGTTAATGATATGTAAAAATCATTTGTTCCAACTCACATACACACAACACATTTACTTCGATCTCCTCTTTCGTTTCCTCCCTGCGACACCCATCCCACCACCGAAAAGTTTCATAGATTCCGGCCAACCACCATCATTCAACCATCAACGATCATCCCACCGTGATCGCGACATCCCGACGAACAACCAGGAGCAAATAGATTTGAGTTTCGTTAGTGTGCTCGGTGTTCGCGTTCGAAGTTCGGGTTCGTTTTCGGCTTCAAAATCATCTTTTAATTCATCCACGACAGGAGGTAAATCATCCCCTATGCTAATCGCATGTTTTTATGAGTATTTCCTGTGTTTCGCGATTTTCCGGTGACCGGAATATAACTCCGGCCACCGGAGTTCTAAGGAAGAAGAAAGGGACTGATGCGCTAATAGATAAAAGCGTAGGAATCTGGTAAGAAACCAAAACGCGACGCTAGCCTAGTGGCTAAGGCCCGCGCGTGCTGTCCATGAGGTCCCATGCTCGAAACCTGCCCTCGACATTTCTTTTTTCTGTTCTTTTTCTGCGATCCGATTCTGACCTACTTGCTAGTTAAAACAATTCCTGGCCATATTATTATCGATCAAGAAGCCTGCCCTGGTGGTCAGGGCGTGGGACTGAGAGTGGGGGGTCGCGAGTTCGACCCTTGCGACCTCAGTATTTCTGTTTTGTTTTTATTTTGTGATTCAAGGGATTTGTTCAAACTAAAACTTGATTAAAATGAGTTTTCAGGAATGTCTAAACCCGTAAAACTATGTTTTGGACTACTAACCCGTAAACTTTGTCGTTTTAAACTAAAATATAGTTTTTATATAAAATTGTATAGGTTAACACAAAAATCATGGTTTACGTAAAATAGTAAAATATATATATTGTGAAGGCTAATTTAAGCGCAATGTTAACAATTGACACTTTAAGTGAACTTTTAATATGCGCTTCTTGTTTTCGCAAACTCGTTATTAACGACGTTTGCACGTTTGGTTTATACATTTATATATATATATATATATATATATTATATACATTTATTTATTCTTAGAATATTCGAACTTGGAAAATATATAATATTAATACATATTGTATTTTCTCGCGTTATTTTGATAATCGCTCGGATTTGGCACACGTGCCATCCTCGACTTGTTTTCGACTCCACAATTATTCATTTTTGTCCTTTATATTAGACTTGATAGTTTATAGAACACACACTTATACATTTATGCTCGTTAGGTGATCGATTGCTTGCACAAGACTCGTATTTGCTACTTGACTTAACTGTTTGTCTGAAAACTTTGCTGTGCAACCTAAGGTGAGTTTCACGGCCCCATTTTACTGTTTTAAATCCTGTTGGGGGAGATTAACATGCAAACACTTGAACTGTTAGATAATTATATCACCTGAATGATAGTGGCACACTTATGATAAAGTCCTCACTTTTAGAGTTACTGTCAATGTGACATCAGCGGGAACTTATTTGGTAGATCTACTGGGCCTGACAAGCCCCACCCGGGTCATTCGCGCTGACTCGATTGTATATCGAACGGGTGTTATATACTTCTTAGTCTTAACGAGGCACAATTGAACAATCGAGCTTCAGTAACTGGATAGCTAGTTTATCTAGTCAAACGTGCACTGATTTCTTGAAAGTAGCCTAGCTAGCTATTGATATATTATCTGGATTTTAAACTGAACATTGACTGTTGTTGAACAGTGAACCTTGAACTTAAACTTGAAATGTCGATGAACGTTTGTTTTACATGAACTGGGACTGTTGTTGAACAGTCGATTTACATTAAACTTGAACTGATAAATCTGTGAACTCACCAACCTTTGTGTTGACACTTTTTAGCATGTTATTTCTCAGGTTGCGGATGTTCGAGTATCACGAGTACGCATGCATGAGTCTTGAAACCCTTTTAGTGTCTTTGAACAAACCACGTCATCTTGGGTGACGATGTCTTTACATTAATAATTGAATTGTATTTACGCTTCCGCATTTGTAAACTCTGAATTTATATTATAATGAAATACGAAACGTTTTTATTAATTATTGGTCGTTTGGTGTAACTAATGGATGGCGATCCTGGTTTGTCACGCTCCCTGCGGTGGTTATCGCGCGTGGGATTTTTGGGGGTGTGACAGATTGGTATCAGAGCCATAGGTTACAGCGGACTAAGATTCGTCTTAGACTGTAACTGTTTGCATTAGTTGCACTTAAGCATTTTCTCATGCATCGTGATACTCACTCCTACACGCACCTGGTTTACGATTTGTTGTTTACATCATCCAATACCCTTATACTCACGGCGAGGAGCCGTTATTCTTGGGTTATTTTTCTTAACCTCTCTAAGTTGTGTACATCTTGGTTAACATTCATGTACGATGAGACGTCAAATCAGATCGAAGGATCACGTATACACCTTTGTCAAGCTGATTGCTACTCGGGATTATTCTGGATTGAACAACTGGGCGTAGTGCCCATATTATGAATGTATGCTGCATAGGGAAGGTGGTGTAATACCTCTTCTTGTCTTCAAACCTCTATCTTAGCTTAGTAGGTTCTTGTTATACCTGCCTTGCATATATTGCTCAATTCTTATGTCCTTGGAACGTAATCATGACATGCTTATAGCACGATTATCCAACTTTCTGTAGTGGCAACATTGTTTGAATTCAAGTGGTTGCTCATGAGGCACTTGTATCCGCCCCTGTTACCCTGATCGCTTTCACATATGGCTTGATCTTTTAAGATCATCCTCTTCTTGTTTCTATCGGGCTGTGCGCCGAGATGATACAACTTGGAAACAACTCTTATAACCTCAACGATACCTGATGTGGGCTGACTATCTCTTTATGTACCGAATTGTGGTTAAGTCGGTATGCATGATAAACCCCATTCAGATCCTATTGAGCAAAATTTCTGGCTGACTCGCTTCGGGTGGGTCACTCCAATTAAAGCGAACATTTTACCCTCAAAACTTGTCTCTTTAACAAACTCTTGTCAAGATAACCATGGGTTAGTGGCCATATCATACCTGGTAGCTGAAGTAAGAGGAACTAGGGTGATCATATAAAGTAAATCACAGTTACGGGTGCACACGTAAATGTAATTTGCAGCATATGGAAATCCTGGAGAATCCTACTAGGAAAGCAAATGGTCGTGTTGGGACTGTAATTTTTTTTTTCCTTGTGGCATCAAATGTTGGACATGTTGAACTCAATCGGTTGATAGAAGTTATATATCTTTGGAAACGTTATCGCGCATGATCCTAGCTCTCCTATATATGGATTGTAATCCCTTCAAAAACTCCTTCGAAACATATTATGAATGCTAGTCCTGAAGGGTCATCGTTTCACTCATGTACTTCAATGAAAAGTTTTTCTTGACTACGAAAACTCTTGACGAAATCTTTGACTGGTTTGAATTCATACTGAATCATAATTCTACCGTCACGACTTTACCGACCATATCAATCCATGAAACTTTATGATTGTGAGACAACTTGTATATACATTCTCCGGACGAATATCGAGACAACATTGGATAAACGAGGTAGATCAAGCGTATATCGCGAGCATTGGAGCATATTTCATGGCTAAAAACTCCTGTGAACGTTCCCTCTGAATATTCATTTATTTTTTCTCTTCTTTTCTCTATGCGAACCAAAACTTTTTGCCTGCAACTTCGTCACAATTGTACAAACTACCTATCTCACTGCAAGCATATTTCCTTCTAATGGAGGTAATAATAGTAAAGAGTCTTCCTAGTTTCAAACTGACGACTTCCAATTTTAACGTAATGCCTACTCCGATTGACCTTCTGAGCCTGTGCTATTTATGTTGTCTGAATGACTTGAACCTTTTATGATTTAACAACCGGAAATTTCTGATTCCCGCGCTTTTGTAATCCTTTATGTCTAGGATAAGTCTTCAAGCCTTGCACCACAAAGTGTTACACTTTTGGTTAGCTTTCCAACCAGTTAACATCATTGATGATGAGACTACCTTGAGCCTTTATCGCTGTATTAATGCAAATCCGTTCATGGGAACTCTATTTATACACATCGGGCGTGAAATTTCTGGTATATAATAGCAAATTGTACCATCGACCTTGGATTTTCCCCTTTCACGTATTGAGTACATCATGTAATCCATACATTTGTATATTTATTTACGCTCCTCTTGTAGCAACTATCGATAAATTTCTGGTACGCGAATCCTCATCGCCATTTTCTGAAAACTTTTACTGATGAACCTCTAGCTTTAACTTAAACCTTGTGGCCTGTTCAAATTTTGATCGTCTTGAAATCTGAAGCTTCATGATATTCGCACTATGCGTGCAAACCTCTTGACGATCCTCACTAGAATAGAAATCTTACTGGTCTTGTGAATGGAAACATCTTCACCTTTTGTTTAAACAACGTATTGAGGTTTTAATATCTCGCCCCTTTTACATTCAAGCGTATGGGAGGAACTTGAAGTCCTCTATTTCCAATGAAAATATCCAATGTGGTTTGACTAATAACTAGTAATGGTAGGTTGCTGGTACACTTTCAAGGTGCTGGTAGTGTGGTGGGTTAGCTGCGGTACACCCTATATATAAACATTAGTGGCAAGTTGAATGTAGGACCAGTACTGGACCAAGGATTGACTTTAGAGTCATACACAAGAGCCTCGTAATAAGAAACTCCATCTAACGGGACTAGGTCCTCGACAAAACTGCTTAATGCTACTTTCTCAGAGATTACAGATATCCCTTACGCATTCATACCAAAAGAGACATACCCCAAAACAATCAATCTTTATGCTTTCGATTGTCCGAGTCTAGAAGAAAACTTTTCTAAAGCGAATTTCCTGCCATGATTTAGACGCGAGTTCTGGCTCAGATGAACATCAACGTTTTGAAAACCAGAGATTTTCCCTTATGAATGATAAACCACTGATCGAATGATCAATTCCAATTTTTTTTGAAGCATGTGAAAATAAGTAGATCAACTTTCGTGTAAAGGACACTGCTTTTGGGTCGGTTGCCTTGTTTTTATGAACTCTCTGGCATTCACTGAGGTGATAGGCCTGATCCTTTTCTATGGAACACCCGATTTGATCTTTTGACCCACGGTAAACCTGCAATGAACTCTAGAAAAAAAAAACAGTATGTACAGGAAACCCAAGCCAAAGCCACTTTTGAACGTCCCGATGTTTTGTGTTTCGCGGACACCATTTTTCCAACGCTTTTGTACCCTGTCTTACTTTTGAATACCATTTGAATCGATGTTTTGACAAGAAAGGAATCATGACGCATGTAGCGCAAGGACATTAAGGAGACTGGGCATGTCGGTGAGCTTAAACAATGAAGATTTCCTTAAGGAGATGTTTACTCTATTGGATTGTATAACCGTTGACACATTCACTTCGATATCTATTTATGCAAGTTCCTTGCCAAATCCTGTCAAGCACATATATACCTCTCTCCGAATTTTATGATATCCATTACATTATTTGCATCCTCCCTACTGGTTTCTTTACCAGTTCCAGTTTAAACTCACATATCATTTTTGGAATGTGTAGTTTCGGCTATCATAAGCCTGCTATCTCATCGCTTACTAGAATTCACGAACTAAGCTGTTGGCGCTCTTCATCTTAAATTTTCTATTCTCTTGCTTGATGAGCACCTTTTGATATTTGGTATCTCATAGTTTACGCTTTTGTTTTGTTCAACTTTTGCCTTTATTTTTAGATTCTTTAGCAATGTAATATGCATGATGATATGTGGTACTAAAATCCAACTTGAATTTGAACCTGATTGTCTACGTTATTTCATGAAAAGTTCTTAATGGAATTTAGTAATTCCTTGCTAAAACAAACTGCTACGTGTTATTTTTTAAGTGGCTGTGAGCTCTTGATTGGATTTCTATTTGAACCTCAGTCCTTTGGTCACAAAATCAGTGTGCTGCCAGCTATGTTTTAGTATGTGAGAAACCGTTGAACCATTTTAATCATGATAAATAGTTTGTTTTCTTTTGACTTTCTGATGAAAAATGTTTTTAAAACATATGTGTTTATGCATGCTAAGTTTGAGAATATGATCTTGTGTTTAGGGTATAGAAACTGATTAATCATTGAAGTGCTGATTTAAACATAAGTTGAGTAGAATTGCATGATTAATTATGTGTATGAAATGTGTTAAGAACTAGAAAATGACATGTTGTGAATGTATTAACTTGACTGAGTATGAAAACCATACACCATACAAGGTCCTAAGTCTCCCACCCCGGTGGGAATGACAAGACTGTGTAAAGTTGCCCCGTCAACCTCGCACCGTATGAGTTGTGTTGATTAGTTTATGAACTTATATGCTTGAGATATGCCATGCTAGTATTGTATGATAGTATATCAGATGTTAGGACAATTGTATGCGTTGTATGGTAAAGCCTTCATGATATGGCACGCTAGTACACGTTGACCGCCTCAACCTTTAAAAGAAACCTTCGTAGAAACTTGTATGCTATCTGAACCATTAGTGCATGAAATGTGAATTTCGATGTTATTATGAATCGTGTGAAACTTAATTGGTCATAACTCCAAATGGTACTAAATCAATCAATGGGTCCTCATGTTAACTTGATCAGTCTTGTGTAATTCTATGCTAATTGCCAATTGGTAGGTAAGATCAGACGTTTACGTTTTTGTTAGACAATGGGTTTATTAAACACTGATTGACTTGATGCACACACAATTTTCTCATATACTCAAATTTTTCTTCTTTTTGATTCACCCGGGTTATTGACGGATGCAAATAACTGAAAACGAGACACGACGTGGAAACCTCACTCCCATCATTGGGTAAAATAGCTGGAAACTACTAGGACGTATCATGATTCGTCTTCGTATTGAAATTTTGATTTCAGATACTTATGTTATAGTGTCACTCTGTTTGGCCTGGCAACACAACACGATTCCTGTATTACATTTGTTCAACTCTTCTTGTAAGAGAACGCCTGATAGGGAAATCATTTTCTGTTCGAATTTCTTTTGAAATCCACTAAACTTTTAACATCTCCTCAACATCGGGCAAATATTCTTGATCATAACATTCTTGACTCCTTTTGGAGTAGGAACCCTGGATTCTTTCGATACGTTACCATCAATTCGACTCTTCAAAAAATTGCCACTAATTTAAATTTCGGGACGAAATTCCTTCAACAAGGGGATGATGTGACGATTGGGAATTTTTCTTTTCTTTTTCTTTGTGTCTAGCTCATTAACTTTACCGCGTTACGCAATTTTCGAGGACGAAAATTCTTCAACAAGGGGATACTGTGACAATACATATTTTCAGGTCATTTTCTGACATTAACTGAGCGTAATTAAACCGTATTAAATGTTGTGTGAACATTTATGTGATTGACTGTGTTGACTTTAGCAATTAAGGTTTTGTGTAATCATCACTACACGAGCATGCACTTAAGTCTAGACGTTTGATATCCTTGTTCTACGATTTTATGTGAATCATACGTTATGATTTCATATGACATTGTATCATTTTATGTTATAATTAAACCTTTGCTTTTGTGAAAATCATATATATATATATATATATAGGTTTTAGATTTAAAATCTATGATTTTATGTGGAGAATTGGGAATTGTACCTATAATTTTATGTAGTCGGTTAAGTTTATATTTTCTATTAAAGAAATACGATTTACATATTTTGACGTTTCTCGTATTTTCATCATTTAATTATACCTCCATTAACACCGTTAGGTGTCATCATCACTTATAAACCTCAAGGGACCATCACTGTAATTACAGAAACTTTATGCCATCTTTGTAAATCTTAGAGGGACCATTTGTGCCAATTGGCCATTGTGGGTTTATGATCTGTTACGTGAATTAGGGAGGAATTCAAACGCTGGAACATTAACGAAACCGATCACCATCATCACTCATCGTCGGTTATCGGTTTCATGTGTAGCCATCAACCTGAGTTAATGATATGTAAAAATCATTTGTTCCAACTCACATACACACAACACATTTACTTCGATCTCCTCTTTCGTTTCCTCCCTGCGACACCCATCCCACCACCGAAAAGTTTCATATATTCCGGCCAACCACCATCATTCAACCATCAACGATCATCCCACCGTGATCGCGACATCCCGACGAACAACCAGGAGCAAATAGATTTGAGTTTCGTTAGCGTGCTCGGTGTTCGCGTTCGAAGTTCGGGTTCGTTTTCGGCTTCAAAATCATCTTTTAATTCATCCACGACAGGAGGTAAATCATCCCCTATGCTAATCGCATGTTTTTATGAGTATTTCCTGTGTTTCGTGATTTTCCGGTGACCGGAATATAACTCCGGCCACCGGAGTTCTAAGGAAGAAGAAAGGGACTCATGCGCTAATAGATAAAAGCGTAGGAATCTGGTAAGAAACCAAAACGCGACGCTAGCCTAGTGGCTAAGGCCCGCGCGTGCTGTCCATGAGGTCCCATGTTCGAAACCTGCCCTCGACATTTCTTTTTTCTGTTCTTTTTCTGCGATCCGATTCTGACCTGCTTGCTAGTTAAAACAATTCCTGGCCATATTATTATCGATCAAGAAGCCCGCCCTGGTGGTCAGGGCGTGGGACTGAGAGTGGGGGGTCGCGAGTTCGACCCTTGCGACCTCAGTATTTCTGTTTTGTTTTTATTTTGTGATTCAAGGGATTTGTTCAAACTAAAACTTGATTAAAATGAGTTTTCAGGAATGTCTAAACCCGTAAAACTATGTTTTGGACTACTAACCCGTAAACTTTGTCGTTTTAAACTAAAATATAGTTTTTATATAAAATTGTATAGGTTAACACAAAAATCATGGTTTACGTAAAATAGTAAAATATATATATTGTGAAGGCTAATTTAAGCGCAATGTTAACAATTGACACTTTAAGTGAACTTTTAATATGCGCTTCTTGTTTTCGCAAACTCGTTATTAACGACGTTTGCACGTTTGGTTTATACATTTATATATATATATATATATATATATATATATATATATATTTTATATACATTTATTTATTCTTAGAATATTCGAACTTGGAAAATATATAATATTAATACATATTGTATTTTCTCGCGTTATTTTGATAATCGCTCGGATTTGGCACACGTGCCATCCTCGACTTGTTTTCGACTCCACGATTATTCATTTTTGTCCTTTATATTAGACTTGATAGTTTATAGAACACACACTTATACATTTATGCTCGTTAGGTGATCGATTGCTTGCACAAGACTCGTATTTGCTACTTGACTTAACTGTTTGTCTGAAAACTTTGCTGTGCAACCTAAGGTGAGTTTCACGGCCCCATTTTACTGTTTTAAATCCTGTTGGGGGAGATTAACATGCAAACACTTGAACTGTTAGATAATTATATCACCTGAATGATAGTGGCACACTTATGATAAAGTCCTCACTTTTAGAGTTACTGTCAATGTGACATCAGCGGGAACTTATTTGGTAGATCTACTGGGCCTGACAAGCCCCACCCGGGTCATTCGCGCTGACTCGATTGGATATCGAACGGGTGTTATATACTTCTTAGTCTTAACGAGGCACAATTGAACAGTCGAGCTTCAGTAACTGGATAGCTAGTTTATCTAGTCAAACGTGCACTGATTTCTTGAAAATAGCCTAGCTAGCTATTGATATATTATCTGGATTTTAAACTGAACATTGACTGTTGTTGAACAGTGAACCTTGAACTTAAACTTGAAATGTCGATGAACGTTTGTTTTACATGAACTGGGACTGTTGTTGAACAGTCGATTTACATTAAACTTGAACTGATAAACCTGTGAACTCACCAACCTTTGTGTTGACACTTTTTAGCATGTTATTTCTCAGGTTGCGGATGTTCGAGTATCACGAGTACGCATGCATGAGTCTTGAAACCCTTTTAGTGTCTTTGAACAAACCACGTCATCTTGGGTGACGATGTCTTTACATTAATAATTGAATTGTATTTACGCTTCCGCATTTGTAAACTCTGAATTTATATTATAATGAAATACGAAACGTTTTTATTAATTATTGGTCGTTTGGTGTAACTAATGGACGGCGATCCTGGTTTGTCACGCTCCCTGCGGTGGTTATCGCGCGTGGGATTTTTGGGGGTGTGACACCAAGGTTTGAACATTTGTAACATTTGATCTTAGATTTGTCAAAACCCAAATTTCCATTTGATCCAAAATGTTGTCTTCTAGTTTTCTTGATGTATCGCTTTCACTTTTGACTCAACATAGCCAATTACCAAGCAATATCCATATCATTGAGCTGATCATCATCAATTTCATCAAGATAGTTCTTAGTTAGTCGAACAGTACTAACATCATTGATAATCATCCCAAATGAAGATGTAATGAGAGCAGAAATCAACTTTGCACAATCATCTATCGACTTGACAGAGAAAGCACCTTGATTTGATAATTCTGGAATCGTAAAGTTACAACCCCTTGAAGAATTATTATCAGAATTTCCAGAAGTATTTCCAATGAATACAATAGGTGGTGTAGAACTAAGACTTGGTTTAGTCTTAGCATTTAAGCTTGCAGCATTTTCACCATGATATAACTCTAGATATTTCAATTTGGCCGTTAATTTCTTTGAATTCATCATTTCCATTTCTCGAGCATGGAGTTTACCAGTGAGCTCATGAAATGATAATGTAGAAAATTTTTTATCATGAGTGAGTAACAAGACATAATTCTCCCAATTTTCTGGTAATGCTTCCATAATCTTCTCTTTCAACTCTTCATCAGTTTTCTCAATCTCAACAACTTTTAATTCACTAATCAGATGTGAGAATCTTGAAACTAGAGCCGTAATGTTTTCATTATCATAATGTTGAAAGTTGTCAAATTCCTTATTCAACACCTATTTCCGGCTTTTCTTGTATTGATCGTTGCCTTCACACCTTGCTGATAACGCATCCCATAATTGTTTCAATTTCTTATATGTGCTGAATTGATGTAGTAATTCGGTGGGTAATGCCTTTGTAAGATAACCCTAAATGCTTTTTGTTCAAGTTCATAAAATATCCTTTTAGCATTGTCAAAGGTATGAACTTCTTTGAAATCTCCTTGATCAGTTGGATGTGTGTAAAGCTTCTTAATTGGAATACACAAATCAATATCATTGGTGCTTATATATGCAAAAAATAGTTGTTTCCAATTTTGATAATCCTCCAACTTCAACAATTTGGGAACTTTCTGACTTGTTCCGATTTCGTTATCAAAATTTAGCATTGTTTGCATTGCACTTTGCATAGCGGCAAAAGCTTGAAAATCCGACATCTTATAAATTCAAATTCTGATCAGCCGAACTATATCCAAACTCAATCTTTATCCGAACTAGAAATCTTATCCGAACTGTAGCCGAACTGAAAATTAGCCGAACAGAGATTTATCCAAATGTCCCGAACCTTAACCGAACAATTTTTCTGAATCGAACTGTAACCGAACCTTAACCGAACCTATACTTCGGACGAACGAACACAAGTCGAACCTAGACTTTGGATGACAGTTATCCGAACAGAAAGTTCTTCAGCCGAACCTAACCATTTTCACTCAAAACCTTCGATTTTGTAAAGATTTGAACGAGATTTGTAGCAGTGAATAAGAAAAAAGTGACGAGGAATGATTTAGGAACACATTTTTCACAAGACACACAACTGAAACACTTGAAAACTTGTCAAAACACTTCAATTACTCGAAAATCCACACTTTTTGTTTCAAAAACTCCAAAAATAGCAACCACAGATCAGTAGAATGAACCAGAAAGCTCTGATACCACTTGAAAGTTCGTGAGCATCGGATCGTCTACTCGATCTAGCTATTACGGATAAGAAACACGTAATTAAGAGTTGTTTTATTGATCTAGAGAACAATTACAATCACTTGAACATAGAGAATAGACACAGAGAACACACCACAGAAACACACACTTAAGCTCAGATCTCACATGCTCAGTTATGAATTACAAAGACAAAAGCTCCTATTTATACACGACCTTTCGAACCCTGGACGAACTGCTAGTTCGCCCTGATCCGAACTGCTAGTTCGCCCTGATCCGAACTGGCAGTTTGGATCCAGTTCGCCTGGCATCTTAAACTTTGCCTTGATCTTTACATCATCTTGTCTCGATACTTCACACGACACACATCAACATGGATACCTTTTAGTTTTACCTTTCAAAAAAATTTCAATTTTTGAAATTTGATATCACTTGTCATTTAAATTAAATCAGCATAATACTCCTCCATCAACAACCTTTCAATCACCGATAGGTATTCTAGAAGTACCTGCAAACTAGTCAAACACGTCAGTTTATAAATGACTTGAAGTGAATCGGTTCTGGTCGACCAGTGTCTTGATTTCCTTTTGAAACCACTTTAGCTTTCTAGATTTGTTGTGTTGGTAAATCAGTATTTGATGAACCGGTCATAGTTGATTGTGACGAACAACCGACAGATGAATCATTTTGAAATTTAGGTAAAAACCTTCCTTGACGTTTGAAAAATGTCAATTGAAATTCATCATATACTCTGCCATATTCATCAATTAATTTGTATTTGGCAGTTATACCAACATATGGAACTTTTCCCTTTCTTTGATTAGAAGCAGCAGTGACATGACAATCTTGTGCCAATGCCCTTTTTGTCGGAAGTTATAACACAAGCGATTGTGTACATTTTTCCTCTTTCGTCCCTGCAAAGCTTCATAAAACATAACATCTCCAAAATGATCATAAAATGTATCATATACCTGAAACCGATGATCATGAACCCATTTAGATGTTGGGCTTTTTGGAGTAGAGTTTGATCCTCCAGAAGAATATTTAGTAGATTGCTTATTCTTGAGCTTTGGATCACCATTCTTCATAAAAACTTCTGATATTTTATGAGCATCCACGCAATGAAGCGGGAATTCTTTAGTTAGAAAATATTTGTTCTGAACCTTTGAGTTTGTAAAACCTCTCAGGTTGAACTTTTTCAGCTTTAAACACATCCTTCTTGACTTGTTTCAATTTGACTTTCTTCAAATTCTATTGTTTTGAAGCTTGAGCCCTATCAACTTTAACATTCTTGGTCTTGAAACCCAAACCAACACTTTTACCAGAACCTTTTTCCTCTAAAATAGATGATTTATGCCCATTTTTCGCCAAACGAGAAAACTCAGCTTTAACTTCATTGACATTCTTCTTGGCATAGAAGATTGTCTTATCAATATCCGCATGAGTATGAATCTTTTCGGTAGAATTAGCTGATTGCTCATTTGCTGTTGATGACGAACCAGACACAAACTTTAAAACCTTAGGAATTTCAGAGTGTATTCCATTCTTCTTTCCTGCCTTCTTGTTTTTCTTCTTCTTTACAACCCTCTCTTCTTCAGAGTTGGATGATGACAACTTTGAATAATCCCATTCTTCAGCATTGTCTTTGATAATTTTTATAGCCTCTTTAATAATAGTTGGAGGTGTAACTGTCTTATCAAAAACTTTCTCAAAATTCTCATCTTTGGCCAAGAAACTAGTGAATGATTGTGAATTGGTAACATTTTTTAGAACTCGATTAGCATCAATCACTTGAATCTTCAGATCAGAAATCTTTTGTTGTGCCGCAGCCAATTCCTTTTCTGTTGGTATCAACTACTTAGCAACCTTGTTAGTTTCATACTTTTGCAGTCTCAGATTGTCAAGCTCACCAAATAATTCCTTCTTTCACTTATCTTTATTCCTTTTCTGAATATCAAGATTTGTGTTTAACAACTTATTCACCTTTGTTAAGTCCTTCCTCTCTCTTCTAATAATGCTTCATTCTCAATAGAATAACTTTTTTGCTTTAGCAGCCAGTTCATCGGAAGTCTTATTAAGAACATCAAGCTTGATCTTGGATTTCTCAAACAAATCGTTAACATCATTCTCGACATCTTTTGCTTCATTCTTCCATTTCTGAACTTCCTTAGAACTCAACCTTTTCTTCAATTAATTCTGCAATCTTAGATGCCGAACTTTGATTTTCAGCTTCTGCAGTTTCACTTTTCAATCTTTCAACTTCTTTTGACAATTCAATACACTCCTTACACTCTGAAGTAACTTCTTCTTCTTTCTTATAAGTTTCATTATCCAACAAATTATCACCCGTAAGCAAAATCTGAATCTTCTTATTTTTCTGTGAAACCAATTCAAATTTATCAATAAGATGAGAAAATTTTGACATGAAGTCTGGCATCTTTTCATTTTTTCTTGTCTTAAATACAGAATCAGATGTTTCTTCAGCATCTTTCTGTGCAATCTTTGCTTTGGTAGAATCTTCAACTAACACTTTTTCCTTTTTCAAACAATCTTCCTTAACTTTAACAAAATCATAACACTTAGGACAAGATGAAGATGCACTCTTTTGAATTTCTGCTTCGTAACCATCACGACTTTTATTTTTCAATTTTTCCAATTTGTTTCTCTGAATACTATTTTCTTCGGTCAACTTTGTCACCTTCTTTCTAACTCCTCAATCTCACCGTTCAAACTTTTTTCTGACCTTGAATTTCAATAAAGTTGCATATTGTGATATTCACATATTTTATTTAGATTGTCCCACAATACTTTTGATTTCCAACAATCCTTAAAATACACAAACAACTCTCTTCATAATGCCAACTTAATAAACGCATATGCCTTCTTTTCATTTTCAAACAACTTCTTTTCTCCATTTGAAAGATCCATTCTCCATTTGGGTTCTCCATAAGAATCATTTGGATAGACATATAACTGATTAATCGAAATCCACAAATCTTTATCCACAGTATTAAGATATTTTTTAAATCTTGGTGCCCAACGAGAATAATCTTCAAATCTTAACAATTGTGGCACTTGCTGTCTATGACTAGCAACAAATCCTTTGATATCATCCATTTTGAGAACGTAAAACCAGTTGTTAAAACTTCAAACTCAAAAAACGAATGTTTTAAAAGCGGATTTGTGGGGTTAAACCAGAGGGTACTGGCCGTTAGGCGAGTAAAAGTGTAGATCTCGTCGAGACGGTCGTTTTGGCTGGTATTAGCTCCCGTAACTCTTAACAGAACTCAAGTTACATCAGTTAAAGTGAACGTCACTTTTCTACCAGCGTTCAGGGTTATCTCTCTAGAACACACACAGAAACGAGAATGTAAATAAGCTTGATTCTTATTGATCTTACTACTGCATGATTCGATCAATATAGTGAAACGAGAATGTAAATAAGCTTGATTCTTATTGATCACTTGAAGATTACAAGAACAAAGCTCTCTCTCTCTAGAACACACACAGAAACACACACATAAACACACACAGATAACACACACAGAAACACACACTTAGTGAAGACTCAGAATGACCAGCTTCAAACTATTACAGAGTCAACCTATTTATAGGTAACACACACTAAGTAGCGTACCATTCAACGTACCATTGGTATGTTGGTCAGCATACCACTGGTATGGAGCTTGGTACGCTGCCCCTAAGACTCACACAAATGCTCTCATCTAGATACAATACACGAGACACTTCGTAGCATAGGAATATGCTCTAACAAGACCCAATGGTATCTTGTATTTTCATTACTATTTATCTTCCTAATGAGCAAATTCGGAAAGGGTTAATCAATCACCTTGTGTAAGAGCTGGTGGTGGTGCTTTGCTAAGTTTCTTGAACATTAAACTTGGTGTTGAAGTTGTCGAATTGGAGGTTGATGAGAGTTTTTGGACTTTTGAGTGTTGTTAGAGGTGTCATTGAGATTTCTGTTGTCTTGTGAGAGAGAGAGTATTTAAAATGGGCCCTTCCATGGGGGAAGCTTGGGCCAAAAGGCGGTTGGGGCCAAAAAGGATGGGGTCAGACTATGTAAATAAAAGAATTTCGGATTGAACACATATAAATATACACTACCAAGCGAAAAAAAGAATGGGGCTGAGCCCGGTCTGCCCCAGGAGAAGCTTCGTCCCTGGGCCCTTCTAGGTGTAAAAAAAATTATAGATCGATGATAATTATGATAACAATAAAAAAATAAAACTATTGTAGCAACATGATATATTTTATAGAGTTAACGAATCATGGAGCTCTCCTAACATTTTTCAAGCAAAGTTGTTGATCAAACATGCAACTAGCAATCACTATCTCTAGAAAATGAGGGGACTGGTGGATTAGGGTTTTGGGGTTGAACATGGGGATTGGTATTTTGATAGACCTTAAGATCCACTGAGACCATAGTTTATGAATGTATGCAGAGTCATGAAGATTATAAGCTTCAACGCATCATGTTTCCAAGAAGAAATGCAACACTATGGGGCTTGTTTGTGTTGGGGTTTTGTAACAGTCCAATTTCGAGATGTCTTAAATTAACCAAATTATCAGATTATTGATGAGATTAGGTAAAAATTGAGGATTTATTTTGTTAAGACCCAATTTAGAACCATATAATATTTGGAAATCGTAAGATATAATGGATTGGGAAATGGGGAAAATGGGGAAAATGGGGAAAATGGGGAAAATGCAATATTTCGTCCCAAGTCATAAACTCAGTTAGAATGTTAATTATGTCTTGGTGTAATATAATTAATTATTACACTTATGTAACTTTTTTAATTATATTTATGTTCAATATTATATTGACATGATAACATACGGTATTTTGTGAAAAATTATGAATTTTGAGATTAAAATAAAAATTGGTCAAACTAGAGGGATCAAAAGTGTCAATTCTAAAGGTTGCACTTAAAAGATCTGGAAATAGAATTCGGGGAAGAACTAAGAGCATGAAAACACTCCCCCAAACCCCATAATTCGATTTAAAATATTTCAAAGGAGAAAGCTATGATTTTCAATAGAAATCAAGAAAATGGAAGCTTCAAACATGGTTAAACCCTTGTATGATTGTTGTGTAAGTAATCTTAACTTACTTTGTCACACCCCATCCACAGCGGTCTTCCCGCGGGGTCATGACTTCATGGATCATCACACACAGGTTACATGAACAACTCTATATGAATAATGAAAGACATACATAAATAACCATGCAGTTCAGACGGGTTACAAATTTATGTCTCAAAATGCGGAAGCTAAGTGGAATGAAAATATTTTTCCAGAAAATGACATAACATAATAATGAATGTCCCAAAATATGCACCCTAGCATGGTGACTCCTGAATGCATGTTGATGTATGCAGCTGCCTAGTTACCTGAGAAATTCATGCTTAAACGGTCAACAATAATGTTGGTGAGTTCACAGGTTTGTAATGTAAATGTAAGTGTAAACGATTTATAATGGACCACAATCAATACATTATATGATATGTGTTGGCCTACACAGTAACCACTACCATGAGTCACTGGAACCGACGCTCGACTGAATGAATGCCCCCGTGCAACATGTTATCACTGACATGAGCATGAAAATTAGGCCAATAATATACCCGTTTTGGCCTACGACCAAAGCTAGCGCGACTAACGCGGGTAGGGTTTGTCAAACCCGATAGTACTATCCATCACCACCTCGCTATAATAACGATTAACGGTCCAGTTATGAAGGGACTTAACGTGATATGTAAACGGTCTCAGGTAATCGGTATGTATCATTTAAGTATATTGTGTCCAGATGTAAATGTAATTTGAAATGCATGTAATTCTCCCCCAAAGGAAACAATGAAAAGGGGTCGTGAAACTCACCTGGAACTGTGACTGACGAAGTGTATGTAGCAATGAAATGTATGCCGACCTAGCGTGCCCTAAAACAGTATTTAGACACCTATGGTCTCAGTATGTGAGTATAGGTAAGTAGGTGATGTAACCTTTCACCCATCACTACCCAGGTTGCATGTGATTGTAAAACATTTGGTGACGACACGTTGGTGTTTTGTATACATGTACCGAAATATGAATACATTTAAGACGCTCAAAAATATAAACTATATTTCCTATGTACGAAGTTTACGAATACTTTGACATGACCCGACTTGTCTTACGTCGTGTAATGGAATAAGTATATTCAATATATTTATACTTATGTATTTTAATCCAAGAGTTAGTCAAATACCCAAAAATATTATATTTATATTATTATAACTCTAAAATACAGTTTTTCTTCTAAACATCCCGGTTAACTTATGTAACCCCAATTTACCCAAGTGAACCAACACTTATGTATATTTTGTAACATAAATTTTATAACATAAACATTTATGTAAGTTCGACCAATTATCATAAAATACTATTTTATCAAGTTTTCAAATATCACAAAGTATCATTTTATGTTATGAACTTCATGTAACCCGACAAAGTCGACAAAAGTCAAACTACTCGTTTCAACTTGTTTAACCAACTTTTCATATTTTATACGTTTCACTAACATATTAAAATACAACTTTTTAATATCTAAACACATACTATAACAATATATCACCAACTTTAGATTTCTTGAACCATTTGAACCATATTTAACATCTTTTATCAACTTGTTAAAAAAAAAAATTCTTCATGCATCAAACCATATGTTTAAGCAACCAAAGCATGTATAGTGTGTTTATTGGATATTCGGGAAATATGTAATGTATGCTTATTGGATATTCGGGAGCGGAATATGACCTAAAATTCTGACGGTTGTCACATACTCCCCCCGTTGAAAAGAATTTCGTCCCGAAATTCAAATTACGTCAACGGCTGCAGGTGTATCCTCGAATAGATGTGGATATTTGCGTTGCATTTGATCCTCGCGTTCCCAAGTAAACTCTGGTCCTCGCCTCGAGTTCCATCGCACTTTCACTATGGGAATGCGACTCTGTTTCATTCGTTTGACCTCGCGATCCATGATCTCCACTGGTTCTTCGACGAAGTGAAGTTGGTCGCCGATCTGAATCTCCTCGAGCGGTATGATCTGTGTCTCATCTGACAGACACTTCTTCAAATTTGACACATGGAAGACATTATGTACACCACTGAGCTCTTGCGGTAACTGGAGTCGATAAGCTACAGGACCGATCCTAGCCAGGATCTTAAAAGGTCCTATGTACCTCGGGTTTAGCTTACCCCTTTTACCGAAACGGATAACTCCTTTCCAAGGAGAGACCTTAAGCATGACTGTGTCTCCCACCTCAAACTCCAATGGTCTCCGTCTCACGTCAGCATAACTCTTCTGGCGATCACGCGCAGCCTTGAGTCTATTCCGTATTTGGAAAATCCTTTCAGTGGTTTCATGGATGATTTCCGGACCGGTGAGTTGGCTGTCGCCAACCTCTGCCCAGCAAATCGGTGACCGACACTTCCTTCCATAAAGTGCCTCGAATGGTGCAGCCCTTATACTCGTGTGATAGCTGTTATTGTACGAAAATTCAGCCAGTGGTAGGTGTTCGTCCCAACGGCTACCAAAATCGATTACGCAAGCTCTTAGCATATCCTCGAGTGTCTGAATGGTCCTCTCGCTCTGACCATCCATCTGTGGGTGATAGGCTGTACTCATATCCAGGCGTGTACCAAGCGCCTTTTGCAATGATTGCCAGAACCGGGAAGTGAATCGGCTGTCCCGATCCGAGATGATGGAGTGCGGTACCCCATGCTTCGAAACAACCTCCTTGAGGTAGATTTTGGTCAACTTTTCCATCTTGTCTTTTTCATTAATCGGCAAAAAGTGTGCCGACTTTGTCAGCCTATCAATAATTACCCAAATGGTGTCACATTTGCTTATCGTCTTGGGCAACTTTGTTATGAAATCCATAGAGATCTCTTCCCACTTCCACTGCGGGATCTCAGGCTGTTGAAGCAATCCTGGCGGCTTCTGGTATTCAGCCTTGACCTTTGAGCATGTCAGACACTTGCTAACATAGGTGGCAATGTCAGCCTTCATATTCGGCCACCAATAGTGTTCCTTGAGATCATGATACATTTTGTCTGAGCCTGGGTGAATCGAATACCTGGACTTATGTGCTTCGTCCATTACTAAATCCCTTAGATTCCCAAAGCTTGGTACCCAAATCCGATTCATGAAGTAGCGGGTATTATCGGATTTGACCTCGAACTGTTTGTCCATACCCCGTAACGATTCATCTTTCAGATTAAGTTCCTTGAGTGCTTCTAGCTGAGCCTGCCAAATGTGGCTTGTAAGGTTTGTCTGAATGGTCATTCCCAGAGCTCGCACTCTCAGCGTCTTGGTTTTCTCCTTCCTGCTCAAGGCATCTGCCACTACGTTTGCCTTACCAGGATGATATCTGATTTCACAGTCGTAATCGTTAAGAAGTTCGACCCATCTGCGTTGCCTCATGTTGAGCTCCTTCTGATCAAAAATGTGCTGGAGGCTCTTGTGATCAGTGAAAATAGTACACTTAGTACCATACAAATAGTGCCTCCAGATCTTGAGCGCAAAAACTACAGCTCCCAACTCCAAGTCATGGGTGGTGTAGTTCTTCTCGTGCACTTTTAACTGTCGTGATGCATAAGCGATGACTTTGGTGTGTTGCATCAATACACACCCAAGTCCTTGATGGGATGCATCACAATACACCACGAATCCATCTGTCCCTTCAGGTAGGGATAAAATGGGTGCACTACATAACTTCTGCTTCAGTAGCTCAAAAGCTGATTCTTGTTTGTCTCCCCAATCAAACTTCTTATCCTTCTGAGTCAGAGCTGTTAATGGCTGAGCTATCTTTGAAAAGTTCTCAATAAACCTTCTATAGTAACCAGCCAAACCCAGAAATTGTCGAACCTCGGTAGGAGTGCTAGGTGCTTCCCAATTCTTGATTGCTTCGATTTTGGATGGGTCGACGTGAATGCCTTTCTCATTGACCACGTGGCCCAAAAACTGCACTTCGCGAATCCAGAATTCGCACTTGGAAAGCTTAGCATACAGCTTCTCATTCTTCAACAATTCCAAGATTAACTTCAGATGATGAGTATGCTCCTCTTGACTGCGTGAGTAGATCAGAATATCATCGATGAAAACAATTACGAATTTGTCGAGGTAAGGCTTACACACCCGGTTCATGAGGTCCATGAAGACAGCTGGTGCGTTGGTTAGCCCGAATGGCATGACCATGAACTCGTAATGACCGTATCGAGTCCGGAAGGCGGTCTTAGGAACATCATCCTCATGAATCCGTAGCTGATGGTATCCTGAACGCAAGTCAATCTTCGAGTAATAACTGGACCCTTGCAGCTGGTCGAACAAGTCATCAATTCTGGGTAGGGGATACCGGTTCTTGATAGTAAGTTTGTTCAACTCTCGGTAGTCAATGCACATACGGAACGATCCATCCTTCTTTTTGACAAATAGGACTGGGGCTCCCCATGGCGAGGAACTCGGCCGGATGAAACCCTTATCCAACAGTTCTTGCAACTGACTAGACAACTCCTGCATTTCAGACGGTGCGAGTCGGTATGGCGACCTCGCAACCGGCGCGGCTCCTGGGACTAGGTCAATCCGAAACTCGACTTGTCTCGACGGTGGAAGTCCAGGCAAGTCTTCGGGAAAGACCTCCGGATAGTCTCGAACAATCGGTATATCTTCTAACTTCTTTTCCTCACTCTTCTTTTCTGTCACGTGGGCTAAAATTGCATGACACCCTTTTCGTAAGCACTTCCGAGTCTTCATGCTTGAGATGATTCTTAGTTTTGACCCACTCTTTTCTCCTTGAATCGAGAGTGTCTCACCGCTCGGGAGTGGGATACGAACAACTTTCTCACCACAAACAATCTCAGCTTGATTCTTTGATAACCAATCCATTCCAACCACTACATCAAAGCTTCCAAGTGTTACCGGTAGTAAGTCGATGCTAAAGGGATGATCCGCCAGGTTCAATGCACACCCTTGATATACCTTATCAGTTTCAATTAGCTTACCGTCGGCTAACTCTATAGTGTAATTACAGGTTAAAGCAGTTGGTCTAACACCGAGTAAGGCACTAAAGTCGCTAGACACAAAACTTTTATCGGCACCCGTATCGAACAGAATAGTAGCATAGTTATTGTTTAAGAGGAACGTACCCGTCACGATGTTCGGGTCCTGACGAGCCTCAACATTCCCTATCACAAAGGCCCTCCCATGAGCATTTCCGCCATTAGCTTTGTTCTTCGGGCAGTTTCTGCGGAAGTGCCCCGCTTCCCCACACCCATAGCATGTGCGGGTAACGCCGGTGTTGGTAGCGGTAGGTGTGGCAGTCGCGGGTGGGGTGGCAGCATTGAAACGACAGCCTTGGGCACTGTGGCCGATCCTTTTGCAGTTCTGGCACCGGGCACTTTCACACGTGCCATTGTGATGGAAACTGCACTTGTTGCATTTGGGTAAGGGGCCAGAGTAGACGGCCCTCGGCTTCTTCGACGGATCAACAGGTGCTGCAACAAAAGCCTTAACAGTTTCAGGAGCTTTCTGGTCAGACTGGTTTCTCCCCCGCTTGTTATTCCACTTCCCCCTTTGATTTCCCCCAGAGTTGTTATTGGAAGTGGCCTCTTGTTTTCCCACTGTTGCTTTCTTGCCCATAGTGCCCTGACGCACTCCCTGATCGGTCAAGTGGTGTGCCAGTCGGACGGCATCCTGAATGGTTTTTGGAACAGAAGAAGTGACCATGCTCTGAATCTGAGGGGCCAGTCCCCAAATATACCTTTCAATCTTTTTGTATTCAGGTTTAACCATTGTCGGGCATAACCGACACAGCTCGTAGAAACGATTGGTATAGCCCACGATGTCAGCATCTTTCATTGTCAGGTTCCAGAACTCTTGATCAAGCTTTTGGAGTTCACTGCGGGAACAATACTCTGCCCGTAACATCTCGGTAAATTCTTCCCATGGAGTGGAGTTTGCAAGCTCAAGAGTTATAGCTTGGACTTGGGCATTCCACCAAGTCAATGCCTGTCCTTCGAAAGTACCCGCTGCATATTTCACCCGATAGTTCTCAGGGCAGTTGCACATACTGAACACAGATTCGACTTTCTCAATCCATTTGACGAGGCCGGTGGCGCCCTCAAGTCCACTGAAAGGTGGGGGCTTGCACTTGAGGAATGACTCATAGGAACACCTCGTGCCATTGGTCACTGGCGCTGTATTGGTTAATAAAGAAAATTAAGTATGATTAATAATCTCGAAGCGAAGGGTTAGTAGCTCGGTGGATAACTATATTACCTCCCGCCGCACCGCTTCCAGGACTTCCACCGGTGCTCCGATTGGCCTCGTAATCGGCAATGGCGTCGGCCACGCGTTGTGCAATCAGTTGCTCGATATCAGCTGAAGTCATGGGGGTGTTCTCCCTGTTGCGTGCAACATTTCTCCTTGGCGCCATGATTCTTGAAATCGAAACGACAAACAAGATAAGACAATATGGAACATAAAGTCAACACATGTGCACAAAATGAACAACCACAACCATAATAACCATAACAACCATAACAAACATAACAACCACAAATAATACAAAAGTCATAACTTGTAGAAATAAGTTGCACAAAATACAAAGTATCCCTGGGGTATAACCCCTTACAAACAAGTTCATAATGTAAATAGTGGTGCACAGCCCGCAAAGCCTAGGCCAAATCAAGTAAAACGTAGTCCAAAGGTACTGATGAATAAGACAGTGGCTGCTAGTACGGCACTGGCACCAAACAGTGCCACTACCGCCTCAGAGCGCTCACGCTCCCCAGCAGCCCGCTGCTCTGCATCCGCGGCTCGCCTCTCCGCCTGATGTAGTCGATCACGCATAGTCAGAAAAGCCAAATCATCCTGGTCACGCGCCTCCTCAATAGCAGCAATACGCCCCGTGAGTTCCGGGATGTCACGATGTCGAAATCGATCAACGTGCCCCTGAAGCTCGACCAACTGGTCAGAGGTGTAGCCCAATCTAGTGTCAGCAGTAGCCGCTGGAGGAGTAGGAGCGGGTAAGGGTAAGGTCCGAACAGCCGGAACAGGAGCTAGACGGGCAGCAGCTGCACGAGATGACTCACCGGGATCCGCATCATCTGGGTCAGCATCAACCCAGCCGGCACCCGGACGCGGAGTCCAGTAAGTGCCAAATTCTGATAGGCGCCTGTGGCGAGAAGTACGTGTGTCCTCAACGGGCGTCTCCGCTGGTCGCTTCCTTAAGCCGGGGGGAAACCTCCCGAATTGAGGGGACATAGGTTCGCTCTCCTCCGAAGAAGCATCCCCGCAAACGATCGTCGTCGGAGCAGACTCTATCCAGCCCTCGCTGACATCCTCTGGAGCAGCGTTCGGATCCACCTCGGCAGCGTCCGAATCCTCCATTGGTTCTTCCTCGAAGTCAGTATCATCGTCCGATACGTGGGGCAGCACGTTATCGTTGTCAGCCATCTCTGCAACAAGATAACAATAATATATATACGTATGATATAATAAGTATGCATGTGAATGGATATGCAATGCAATGATGAGCTATAAGTTATAGTCTAGGCCCACTAATGCAACCTAGTTCGCTATAACTGTGGCTCTGATACCAATCTGTCACACCCCATCCACAGCGGCCTTCCCGCGGGGTCATGACTTCATGGATCGTCACACACAAGTTACATGAACAACTCTATATGGATAATGAAAGACATACATAAATAACCATGCGGTTCAGACGGGTTACAAATTTATGTCTCAAAATGCGGAAGCTAAGTGGAATGAAAATGTTTTTCCAGAAAATGACATAACATGATAATGAATGTCCCAAAATATGCACCCTAGCATGGTGACTCCTGAATGCATGTTGATGTATGCAGCTGCCTAGTTACCTGAGAAATACATGCTTAAACGGTCAACAATAATGTTGGTGAGTTCACAGGTTTGTAATGTAAATGTAAGTGTAAACGATTTATAATGGACCACAATCAATACATTATATGATATGTGTTGGCCTACACAATAACCACTACCATGAGTCACTGGAACCGACGCTCGACTGAATGAATGCCCCCGTGCAACATGTTATCACAGACATGAGCATGAAAATTAGGCCAATAATATACCCGTTTTGGCCTACAACCAAAGCTAGCGCGACTAACGCGGGTAGGGTTTGTCAAACCCGATAGTACTATCCATCACCACCTCGCTATAATAACGATTAACGGTCCAGTTATGAAGGGACTTAATGTGATATGTAAACGGTCTCAGGTAATCGGTATGTATCATTTAAGTATATTGTGTCCAGATGTAAATGTAATTTGAAATGCATGTAATTCTCCCCCAAAGGAAACAATGAAAAGGGGCCGT
>JBCNJP010000007.1:42889909-42939086 GCA_039602395.1 Deinandra increscens subsp. villosa | reverse complement strand
TATATACCAATATTATATATTATATAGTTCAAGTGTTTCAAAAATAAATAAACATATATTTAACTAAATATTCGAGTGATGTTAATAACGAATTTTTTTGCGAGGACAAAGTATATTTATATACATTAAAGGTTATCCTAAAGGTATTCGACTATTTCAATAAAAATCCAACGTCATAAGGTTTATATATATTATTCTACTCAAAATTTATATATATTTACCTTTTTGTAAATTTATATCAATATATATATTTATAGGTATTAGAAATCTATTTTTTTATTAAAGATAACGAGTTAAACATATTTTATAACTCAAAATATGATTTACGAGTCTTACGTATCATAAGTATATTTTTACGGGTTTAAGATACGACAAGAGACAATTTTGGCATGAAATCTAGTAACCAAATGCTCGAAACAATACAAAAACAACCAAAATAAAAACAATGGAGGTCACTGGGTTCGAACCCATGACCTCCCAGACCCACAGCCGAGCCTTTAGCCATCCAGCCAGGATTCCAATTCTGTTACTGGGCCGATCGGATTCATTTTGTGTATACACAGCGACCAAAAACGGCTTTAGGGAAAATAAGGGATTAAAAATGGTGAGGCCGGGACTCGAACCCGCGCCTCCAGCGAAGAACCCAGCGACGTTACCAGCTATGCCAGTTTGGCGTCTGGTAACATACCCGGCCCACAATCCTTTTAACCCTTACCCGCATGTTATCTTCTTCTTCCCCACAAACCCTAGTCTCGCCAGAGGTATTTTCCTGTCGCCGGAAAACTGAAAAAAAAAACATAACAGAGACCAAAAACGTGCGACTAGCATGAAATAACGATTACTTTGAACCTGAGATGAAAGATTGACGGGTTTTTGACTCCGAAACGATTCTCGATCCTTGAACTCGAACACCGAGTGTCATCACGAAACTTGAATCTGATTGCTCCTGGACGCTCGTTGGGAACTCGCGATCACTGTGGAGTGTTCGTTGATGATGATTTGGCCGGAGTTTTGTAACTCACGGTGGTGTTTTGGTGGGTTTTCTTCGCCGGAAAAACAGAGAACGAGAGAGAGCAGGGAGAGATCGTGAGAGGAAAAAGGTGATGTGAATGGACATATGATTGCCAATATATACCTATATCATTGAATTCTCCATTGATGGTCTAGAAGTTGAAACCGAAACTTACGTTGAATTGAGTCGGTCGAAACCGATTCTCCGATTGAATTCTCTCGTAAATGCCATTTTAAACTAAGTTTCAGTTAATGGCATGTTTAGTCCCTGGAGAATTTTACAATATAGAAGGCAAGTTTGAGATAATCACATAATAGCCCCTCCAGGTTTAATTAAATAGAATTATGTTTGGGAAATGACAAAATAAGTCCCTTGAAGTTCTAAAAGGGTTAACGGCTCTAACGGAGGTTAACGAAGGAGCAAAGAAACGACGATTATACGAGGAACGTCGGAGTATATAAAACGTATAACGTTTATAAAATGTATAAACCTCATTTTATCCACATGAAATCATGGAATTATAATTCCACATTTATTTTCTAAAATCACTAAAATCACAACTTAACTATATATAATAACTCATATTTACTCATCTTAAATTCTCATAAAATCATAGACTTTAAACTTATAACTTATGTATATTTAAGTCACATAAAGCCATGAATAATAGCTTGTAATTAAATCATTAGGTTACATATAAATATGATTGAGATCTATATAAATATATCTCACAAAAGTAAAGGTTTAATTATTACATAAAATGATATAACGTCACATGAAATCATAATTTATGATTTACATAAAATCAAGAATATCAAACGTCTAGACTTAAGTGCATGCTCGTTTAATGATTAATACACAAAACCCTAATTGCTAAAGTCAACGCAGATAAGCACATAAATGTTCACACAACATTTAATACGTTTTACGGTTCAGTTAATGTCAGAAAATGACCTGAAAAGTCGGATTGTTACAATATCCCCTTGTTGAAGAATTTTCGTCCTCGAAAATTGCCTAAAACGCGGTAAAAGTTAACGAGCTAGACACAAAGAAAAGAAGAGAAAAATTCTCAGTCGTCACAATCAGGAAGCTTAAAAGCACCTACATGTTTGCTCTTCTAGAGGTACTTTTTTGCTGATTTCTGTGAGTCTGAAACTCGATAGTTTAGATATCTATGTCCCGAATATAGTCTTCATCTATAAAAAAACTCACAGATACACAATTCATATATTGTTTTATCTAAACTGTAGTGTGCCAATCAATTATCTACACATATTTCTATCGAAATTGTTTGTTTACATAGCCTTTAAACTCAAAGACTACTTCCATTGCCTAATTTAGATTAGAGCCAAACTTACTATTAGTATACAGTGATCATTATAGGACCTTTCACAAACTCAATAGAATTGATGCAAAACCTTAATAAGATTTATTTGGAATTGATAAGGTTTCTTATGGTGTTTGGTCTTATGGACTTCTTCTGTATTCACACATGACAAGTCATACTAAAAAATAAACTAACCATGATAAACAATTCTTTGAACAAAAAGAACCAAATGGAACCAAGAAAGCTTGCACTTAGCACAAGTGAAGAAAAATAAAAAGTAGGAGATGCATATTGAAGGACAAAAAATGAAATCTCACATTTTGTAAATCAAAATCCTTGGCAAAAAACACAATCTATGAAGAATGAAAGAAAGTTAGACATGGATTTTCTATAAGCAGAAAGTTTTTACATGATTTCTATTATAATTGCTTTGAAACAGGACACATTTATGCATGTTGATATCCTATTTTGTAAAAACCAGGTTATAAAAACGATGTCGCCCAACATAGACATGAATTTATCAGTCGAATTACGAACAATTATCTACATTGTGTGATGCCTTTAAATAACTTGATTTGTCTATGTTAATAGGGCCAATCATCCTAAGAGTTACATAACATAGACTACTGGCTGGGAACAATATCCACATGGGTAAGCCAATGCTTTTAATGCATCATATGAAGCATTAACTGACCATCAGCTACATACAATTACCAACATTTGCACATGGTAGATTTGCCAACAATTATATGAAAGTTGCTACATTTCATTTGTCATAAAGCTTTCTTGCTGGAGTTGTTAATTTTTTCCCCTTATCACATATAAGTTACCATGACCCTGTTGATTACTTCATATTTAAATTTCCAATATAAACAATAGTTATGGGGCCTTTTTTTATGGAGATCTGAAAGTTGCTATATTTTGCATTTGTTTGTTATATTATGGTACAGGGGTGACATAGATTTTTCACAAAAAGCGATGAAGGTAATTTTCGATCTTTCTTTTATTTATTGACTTCATTAAAGATGATGTTGGTAATTTTCAATCTACCAATGTTAAAATTTGCAGGATGAAATGTTCCAAAAGTTAACTTTGACACTAAGTGGGCTATGAATGTGATATTGATAGAAGTTGTTTTTCATTTTGATGATTAATCAACTTGTACGATATCTCAAGAGCTGCAACATGGCATAGATCCAACTTTGAAACAAATGAAGGGGAAGAGCAATTATATATTTATGATTGTAACAGTTCAACGATTTGCATTTGTTATATGATTGTAATAGTTCAACGATTTGTTTTGTGAAATATTTTAGGAAGTGGATATTTTTTGTTGTATATAATAATGTATTTTATTTTGTATTAATTGTTATTACATAGGCATTATCAGGGAGTGAAATCTCAAACCAAACTGAACATATAATGGACAACATACACATGTATACAAGAATGAGTGGTGGTCCCTAAAGTTAGAGAATATGGACTAAATCAATATAGTATCTGAGACTAATTAGCATTCACTAAGGCAAAGATATATGGACTAAGATGACGTGCTTCAAGGGCCTGAACTAAATACTGAACTTTTATGTACCGGGGACTGATCTTTAGTCTTTGTTAGTGCCATACAATGGTGACTGATTTTCAGTTACTAACCCTACTATCTAGGACTAGGTATCTGCCACTGACTAGGGACTAGCAAATTCAATCCCTGATAACCATTAGGTAATGATTCAAGATTATTTGAGACTAATTACTCAGTTCTAGATACCCCTGTTTTTTGTAGTGGCTGCATTTGCTGCGGATACAACTGCAAATTAAGTAGACCTATTGTAAGGACAATGTCCTCACTATAGCCTTTTGTCGGAACTTTCTTGCATGTTATTAGAAAAATAATAAAACTTATAGGGTATTTTAAAAAATAGTAGACCTATTGTGAGGACAATTGTCCTCACTGTAGGTCTATAATCTGGTAGTGTAATTAGACTGCGATAACGTTTCCTTGGTATTTATTTGTAGTCACACCAAATAAAATGATAAATGAACATATTATACTTACAGTCATATGTTTTTCCATTTATCATGACCATAATTTATCTTTAGTCACATATCAAAATTAGAATCGTGACCATAAAGTACTTAGATTGCGATAACGTTTTCTTAGTGATAATTTTTAGTCACACCTAATAAAATGAAGGGTGACCATATTATACTTACAGTCACATGTTTTTCCATTTATCATGACATGATTTATTATAAGTCACATATCAAAATTGAAACTGTGACCATAAAGTACTTAGACTGCGATAACGTTTCCTTATTATAAATTATAGTTACACCTAATAAAATGAAAGATGACCATATTGTACTTATAGTCACATGTTTGCCCCTTTATCATGACCATGAGTTATCTTTAGTCACACATCAAAATTGAAACTGTGACCATAAAGTACTTAGACTGCGATAATGTTTCCTTAGTCTTAATTTTTAGTCACACCTAATAAAATGAAAGATGACCATATTATACTTATAGTCACATGTTTGCCCATTTATCATGACCATGAGTTTTCTTTAGTCACACATCAAATTTGGAACTGTGAACATAAGGTATGTAGGCTGCGATAACGTTTCCTTAGTCTTAATTTTTAGTCACACCTAATAAAATGAAAGATGACCAAATTATACTTATAGCCACATAGTTTTTTCATTTATCATGACCATATTTCATCTTTAGTCACACATCAAATAATAAAAGATGAAAGATGACAAAATTATACATATAATCATATATATATATATATATATATATATATATATATATATATTTTCATTTAGCATGACTAGAATTCATCTTTAGTCACACATCAGATTGTCATAAAATGAAAGATGACCAAATTATACTTATAGTCACATATTTTATTCATTTATCATGACCAAAATTAATCTTTAGTCACATGTCAAGTTATCATAAAATGAAAGATGACCAAATTATACTTATAGTCACATATTTTCCCATTTACCATGACCATGAATTATCTTTAGTCACACATCTAGAACTAAAACTGTGACCATAAAATATTTAGACTGGCATAAATTTTTCTTAGTGTTAATTTTTAGTCTCACCTAAGAAAATGAAAGATGACTATATTATACTTATAGTCACATGTTTGCCCATTTATTATGACGATGATTTATCTTTAGTCACACATTCAACTTGGAAATGTGACCATAAACGGTAACTTACAGTCACACCAATAACTATTTTGACCAAAATATGTTTAACTTACTGTCACACTCAAAATTAACGTGTTAATATATATTACATTTAGCCACATTTAATTACATAAACAATTGCTTCATGTGACCATATACATATCTATAGTCACTCATAAATATTATCAGAAAAAAAAGTCGCAAGTGGTAACATTTGGTCACATTGTTCGAAAAGTGACAAGTAATTGTCACACATGTAATGTCAAATTGTGACCATATTAGCTGATGGGGCTTGCAATGGTCACACAAAATGATCTAAAATGTCACCGAAACATGTTTGGAAAATTAAAAATGACCTACGGTCACACTTTTAATCGAAAGTGTCACAGGCCCGAAACATGAAAAGTGTGACCGTATGTCATATTTGTACTAGTGGATTTAACAATCAATGTTGTGAAATCTAATATTTTTAGTTCTGCACCTCCTACAACATTCATTGTAGGTACATCGGAAACTCCTAGTTATTTAGCTGGTTGTACTATTTTAATTCCTAGTTCTTCGACTCAGAATGCTTTGTCTGCTCAAATTACCGATGATTATAATGCTTTAATGTCTGCATTGGTATCTTCATATTTTGGTGTTATTATTGGTTCGGTAAGTAATGCATAATTGACCAATGAAGATTATGATCAAATTGATTATGATCATTGGGAAGAAATGGATTTGAACTGGCAATATGCTATGTTGGTTCGAAGAACGAAGAAAATTTTCAATAGAACTGGCAAGAAGAGATTGAATTAGGATTGAAAAATTGGTCTGGATAAGTCAAAGGTTAAATGTTATAAGTATTCTGTATATGGACATTTTGCACGAGAATGTCCAAATTCATCTGAAAATAATTTGAAGTCTGGTCAACATGCTCATTTGGTTATTCATTCACCAAATGAAGTTCACAAGGTTGAGAAAAAATCAGTTTCTTTTGACGAAAAACTGACTGAAATATGTTTTGGCATCCAGATGAATTTGCCTGGAATGCATATTCTAAAGCAACAATGAAACATGCTCCATTTACTGTTGCATTGACTGCTCGTCATGATGATGATGATAGTATTTTGACTGATTCTGATTCCAATTCGACAATATCTATGATCAAAGAAGTTAAGGTCGAAGAATCAAAATGTCTTGAATGTGTAAGGTTGGGTAAGAAGAATGCAAGTCTTGAGAAAGCTTCTGAATTATTGTCTGAAGAAATTGTGATTCTAAAGAAAGAATTGGAAGAATTTCAAAAGAAATATTATGAATTGGTTCATGCTCATGAGAATGTTTTGAAAGAAAAGAGTCAATTGGCTGAAGAATGTGAAAAAGCCAAGGCTGAAGCTCTAGATGCAGCACAAGATTTTGAAAATTTATTTGAAAAGAGTTATCCAGTTCAACAAAAGTATGAAAAAGCCAATGCTCTTGTGATTGAATCTGCTGTTACTATTGAGAAACTTCAAAACAAGATCTCTACACTTCAAGATGAAAATGTTCTTTTTCGAGATAAGAATGAAGTTTTGACAAAAGATGTTGGGATTTACAAGAAGAAACGAGAAAGTGTACTTGAGGAATTGTTTGCTAAATGTGATATTGCTGAATTTTTTATACAAACAGGATTGGAGTGAGGATAGTTCTAAGAAGAATGATATTCACATGGTTCCTCAACCAGTGGATTTATCTGAAGTTACATCTGCTCCACTGGATCCTAAAGACGAATTGCATGATTATTCAAAGTTCGCCACTCCAGCAAAGAAAAAGAAGACCAAATCTGAGAAAACACAAAAACCTTTTTGAGAAGCTCCAGAGTTTAATTCAAAGTCTATTTTCTTGGAAAATGAACAGGTTTTTGATAAGGGTGCTTTAAGTACTTCGTCTGGAACTGAAGAAAAATTTTGGTTGAAAAGAACAAACTTAAAGATAGCAAAGCCAAATTCACTAGAGAAGCTAAGGGGAGAGAAGCTTCTAGTTCTTCTTCAAGTTCGTCAAAGACACCTGACTATAAACACAAAGGTTCGGGTTTTCAGGTCAAGGAAACACCGGTTCAAGTTAAGAAGTCAGAAAAAGCTGCAAAGATCTTCAAAGTTATGGTTCCAAAGAAAATCACCCCCTCCGAAGGAAAAATCTTATTATTCTGGAGGTTCTTCATCTTCATGGAGTCCATCTCCTAGGTATGATTCCTATGATGATTTCTTTGATAACTTTGATTCGGAACATTTTTTCAAATATTTTTCGAGAACGAATTTGTTATGCATGTCGTCAGCCTGGACATTTTGCTGTTGATTGTCCAACGACTGCATATATCCACAATCATGCTAAATATGTGGATAACAAAGTTCTGATTTTTAATAAATCATGGTCTCCAAAAGTAAAATCAACTCGTAAGCCGTCTTGGTCTAAACCGAGTACGCCAGTTGATACTGACTCTGGTTCTGATAAAAAATTAAAATCTTTACAAATTTGGAAACCCAAGATTGTTTCCAAGGCCAACAACGACTATGTGGAAGACATAGGGCGACCCGACGCTGTTGAATCGGGTCGATCCCAAAGCGAATAATGTTTTATTTGGTGTCAGCAGATATTTCAAGAAGACCTATCGGTGATTGGAAAATTGCTGATTGTGGAATATCTGTGATAACTTACATTGAATTTCCAAATTCACTTTGTTCTCAAAATGCTAAACTACAAGTATTCGTGTTGGTTGATCAATTTCTGATTTATTTTTTACTCCGTCTTATTTGAGGGGGAGTTTGTTTTTGCAAAAATACAAAAATAGTGTGTTGTTTTTTTCAAATATTAAAAATGAATATCTATGAATAGAGTTGTCATTTTTTGGGGGAGAAATTTGAAAAGACATAAACATTGAAAAATGAGAAATTGTATCCGACATGATTAGAAAATGATGGTACATTGGCTTACATCGTCTGACTCATGGATAAAATAGATGAGAAAAGCCATAAGGCCATTTGATCGATGTGTAAGGTAGGCTCGGCAAATCAAAAAATATTCAAATGTGATATACACTAAATCTGATGCTTAACCTAGTGGACAAAAACATCTTGATGTATATCTCACGATATATCAAGAAAAAGATATGTGAAAAATAAAATGAGAAGTCATTGTATGCATGTTTTTATTTTGAAAGATTTAAACTCGTTTAATTTTTTTTATTTTCTTTGGTGTTTCGTATAACTCATCGGACTTTCTCTGCTTGTGCGGAGGCACCGACCTGATTTTTGTTGGGTTATACAATTTCAACTTGTTTTATTTTGTTATTTTGTTAAATCCGAGGCCTTATCTGCGTATCGAAAGATCGACCTTAAGGTAGACGATTTAACGTTCTTATTTCTTTTTGCATGGAACACAGCTGACTATATCATGTATACATTTACTATGTGTTAAAGCACAAGTAAAATCACAAAATGTGATAAGCAAAGATATCTGAGTATGTCTGATAGTGTGGGGTATACTGGTCAAAGCAAATCTAATCAATACTTTAACATATCCAGATGTTATGAGTATGATTCTGCCAGAGTTTAAAGTTGGACAAATTATATTTGCAATCGACATGGCTTATGTGCTACAATAATCAAAATTGAAGTGTAGTTCAGCATGTTAGGTTCAATATGATTCCAAGTTGTGATCTTTCTCACAAAAGACAAAAATAGTGTCTGATTCTGTATTGCATTTACTTTTCATATCAGAAAATACCAAAAAGATTTTAGGTGTGTTTTGATGTAAATTTCTAAAAATATAAAAGATTTTGTTTCTTATTTCTTTTCGATTGATCAACACGGAATACGAAATCAAATTTCAAAATCATGATATCTTGGAGTCTCGAAGAGACGTTTTGCGCCAAGATTATTTATGTTGGCAGGTTTCTAAGTGGAAAGAGAACATCACAACTTCAAGTCTTCTGAAGTTTGTTGATAAAGAGATTACACACGATGCAATATCAAGTATTCAAGATTGAACTCATCGTCAAGTCGAAGAAGAGTTTGATTAAAGATACAAGATACAAGTTTTAAAGTGGAAATTGATACTGCACATGCCGAGGGGGAGTTTGTTGATACATGGTTCCTGATCGTCATGTGAAGTATTGAATACAAGATAAAGACATGCAAGATTGTTGGTGTCCGAACCTTTGGCGAACTCCAAGTTCGGACACGTCTGAACATGTCCGAACCTGAGGTTCGGCTGAGCGTGTTTGTGTCTAGTATAAATAGTATGTCTTGTGTTGTATTCAGTAGCTCTTGAACTTTCTTTGTCAGATCATAAGTGTGTGTACTCTGTGGTTTCTCAGTGGTCTAATACAAGTTTCATTGTATTTACTCTTGTGTTCACTCTTGTTTTACATTGATATCGATACGACCGAGTAGACGATCCACCGCTCATGCATTTTCAAAACAACAACAACAACAAGAACAACAACACTCATGGTTCTTTCAAACTCACAACCAACACCTCCAAAACCAAGCGGAAGTGGAAGCAACAACACCAGCAACTCAACAGCAGCCGTAGCTAACCAAACGGAATATGTTGACTGGGAGGAAGTGATCATGGAGTCTGAGCCAACCAACCATGCTCTTATGGCAAAGGAATAATCATCATCTGCTCATGTAAATCTATTCTTGAGAAAGTGCTAGCTCACCTGAGCTCTCCTACTTGTGTTGAACAAGTGGAAAGATACAGAAATTGCAACTCTGAGCTAATTGAAGAGGTTTCAAATCTGAAAGAGTTAAAGGAGTGTTTTAGAAAAATAGAAAGCTCATATATTTCAAAAGTCACTGTTTTAAATGAAGAAGTTGAGCAACTAAAACAAACTAACTCAAATTTGGAAACTCAAATTGATGATTTAATCACCAAGCTAAATGCTTCAAGAAAGGAACCGGACATGCTAAGGCAGATGTGGGTGCACTTGATGTAAAACAAACTGAAGCTCAATTCACTTGTGATAAATTTCAAAAAGAAAATGAAAAAGCTGAAGAACTTTGGAAGGGTGCTATGTATGAAAAAACTGGAATTAGTTATACATCTGTGAAGCTACCCAGTGATTACATAACAATATTGAACCAATTTCATCTTTACAAACTAAAAGCAAAGTTAGTTTAACTGTTCATGATACCGCTCCTGTAACCGTTGTTGAAAAGAAATGTGAATCTGTTGATGCAAGCACATCTGCATCAACTGATAAATCAAAAGTTTTGAAACCTACATTTGTTGTTGCTCCACCCACCTTTTATGATCATATCCTAAGGATTTAAAGGTTGGAGGAAAACACGTTGAAAATGTCAAAACTAGCAAAGGTCAAATTTTTGGTAAAACAATTTTCAGTCAAGAAAAAAGTGAAAAATCCCTTAGATACACTCAATCTTATGACCTTCTAGTGTTCCTGAGTGTATAGTTTGTGGAAAAATAGGTCATTTTGCAGCTGATTGTTATTACAACTCTCTGAACCGAAATCAACCCTCAAAGACTAAAACTGTGAAAATTCAAAATGTGGCAAAGAAACTAACAGGAAGAGTCTCACCTGTTAAGAGACATACAGTAAAGTATTTTGAGTCTGATTTAAACAAGGTCTTACAAAAACTGATCAATTTATGATGTGTGCAGGTGCAAAATACGAGTCAAGATCAACTACGGATTGTTGACAGTGGATGCACCAGCCACATGACAGGGAATAAAAATATCTTAGAAAATAAAAAGTAAATAATGGAGGATCTGTTGCATTTGGAAGCAACAAGGGGTACATCTCAACACAAGGAGATGTTACAAATGGTTCGGTAAGCTTTGATAGAGTCAATCTTGTTGGTACTCTAAATTTAAACTTGCTTAGTGTATCACAAATGTGTGACAAGAAGTTAAATGTTTTATTTAATGAGAGAGAGGCATTCATACTAAAATCTGAAATCAAAATTCCTAAGGAAATGATTCTGCTTAGAGCACCCAGGAAGGAAGGTTTATATGTTTTGGATATGTCAGTTGCTGCACCCACTAGTGGCACTGCTTGCTTTATATCCAAAGCCTTAGTTGATGATTATGATCTTTGGCATAGAAGGCTAGGACATGTAAATTATAAGAATATGAACAGAATTGTCAATCTGGTTTAGTCAAGGGTCTTCCTGTTAAACAATTTACCTGTTCTGAGCACTGTCTGCCTTGCCTCAAGGGTAAGCAACACAAGTCATCCTTCAAGCCAAAAGCTGAAAGTTCTATGTTACAACCCTTAGAATTGCTACACATGGACCTTTTTGGGCCAACAAGGGTAATGAGTTTGGGAAAAGGTCATACTGTTTTGTAATAATTGATGATTTTACCAGATATACTTGGGTTTTCTTCTTAAAAACAAAGGATGAAATACCAGAATTGCTAAAAAATCTTGTGATCAAAGTGGAATATCAGTAAAAATTTAAAGTCTAAATAATTATGTGTGACAATCGCACAAAATTTAAAAATCATGTTTTAAATTTTTTTTGTGAAGAAAAAGGGATAACAAGGCAGTTCACTGCCCCAGAACTCCACAACAGAATGGAGTTGCTGAAAGGAGAAATAGGTTTGGGTCGCCATCATCTCCTTTATATCCTTCATGCTTGACCCGTCGTCGCTTCCTCCGTACTGGTTTCACCTTGGCTAAGACCCCTGGTCCATGCCATCTCGCCATCCTCCATTCTGGCTACTCCTCCACCCGGACTGAAAAGAATTACCGAACTTGTTTCGGTTACCTATATAATCCACCTGCTCAGGAGCATCAAGTGGGCAGTCATGGGTGTCATGATTCCGATGATACAACTCACATTTTGCATTTTATTTGAGTTGTTTGTCATGAATCTACTTTTTCATAACATCAATTGTAGCAGACTCCCTGGTTTGGAGAAAGTGTATATCTAGAGGGTGCTAAGGTAGCAACCCTATGGTCATCGGGAGTCTGCTGCTCAGCTACCGCGAAACTTTCGAATAAGTTTTTGCATTCATCCATTGTGAGTTTCTCCATCATGTACCCTTCAGCTGATATATTGAACTCCCTCTGCGTAGCATAAGTGAGACCATTGTAAAATTTCTCGATGATGGCCCACTCCGTCAACCCGTCTTGCGGACATCTACTGAGAAGAGTGTTAAAGCGATCGTACGCTAGATAATAAGGCTCATCGGGATCCATGCAGAAGGAGTGGATTTCCTACCGAGTACACGAAGCCTTCGCTAGAGGGTGGTACTTCTGTAGAAATTTATGCTTCAAGTCTGCCCAGGTGGCAATCGAGTTAGGAGGAAGCGTCTCCAACCACACGGCGGCTCTAGTAGCAAGCTAGAATGAAAAAAGACAAAGATATATAACATCATTCGACACTCCAATGAGGCCGAATGTGTTGCAAGTAGGCACAAATCTGGAGAGGTGAGCCGGTGCGTCTTTATCATCACGCCCGTTAAATTGAATGGGATTTGAATGCGCAATGATGACGTGCGATGGAACTTGCCAATTAGTGGTGCTGGAAATGGTGGTCTGAGCAATGGAAAACCTAGCATCATCGTCACTGATGATGGCCTGCTCGTGAACAGTGCGTCGCTCAGCCATATCGAGATCCAAAAATGGTAAAGAAGTGTTGTCTCTAGTGATGGGTGACGAAATGGATGGTGAGAGTGAGTGGTGGTAAAAATGAATGCTTCATGGTCGGCTCAAAGCGTGCGGAACCGTTCACGAATGTCACGATCAGGATCAGAAAAGGGTGTAAGCTCAAGTGGACTTCATGAGCAGGTGTGTGGCATAAAATGGAACAAAAAATAAAAAGAAAATAAAATAACAAAGAAAAATAAAACCTAAATTTCTAGACTCAGGAACTAAATTCCTACAGCTCTAAACACGGAAACCACAAAGACTCAAGATTTCCTAGACACGGCCTAAGTTATTCTTTCTATTGCCAAGTGTCCCCGGCAACAGCGCCAAAAACTTGATGTGTTCGGAATGATACCTAAAAATTACTACTTTAACCTAGACCTGAACCTAGGCCTAGACACACCTATTTTACTAAAACTCCTAAACTAAAGCGAAACTAAAGCAAGTATACCTATCGGTGGCAGTATAGCTATAGAAGACCGAATATCGAACCCTAAGGACACTATGAGACAAAACTCTAACCTAGGACTCTATAAATGGAAATATGAGTAAATTGGGTTGTGAAAAGAGAATTTAACTAATTAAACTAACAACCGAAAATATGGGAAACTTAGGAGAAAAGCAAATGAGAGAAATGTGCCACCTAGATCTAGAATCCTAATCGACACTAACAACACTATTCGGCTATGACAACTCTGATGGCGACTAGTTCACCTTTTAAGTCCTTCCTAGAAGACAACTCTAACGCTCGAACAAGGGTTCACCTTCTGAGTCCATCCCACTTCAACTAATCCTAACCACCTTCAAAACAGTCTAGGGCACCTTAGGTTAGCAGGAGCTACCACTAATTAATATGATCAACACAGAATAGCAAATTAACTAATTAACATAGGGCACCCCTATCCTGAGGACATGTTATCACCTCCCGGATTATCTAGAAAGGGCAACACATTGCAAACAAATCAATAATCATTAACCAACACAATAGTTCAAGACGTCTCCTAAACTACTCTATTACAACTAACCCTAAAGCTAGCTACTTTAGATAATAAACCTTAACCGAAAGACATTCAAAGGCATATCATGCATCAATTAAGTATTATGGACATGATAGCAACGCGTATATGCATACAATCATACCAATTAATGGAATTTAAAGAATTGTAATAACATCAAACAAGTTGCCTTAAAACCAAAATAAGTCATAAATGTTAATTATTCATCATGTGGTCTAGGTAGCACTAATTGCTTAGCCTAGGACCATGTTCAAAGCATAAACACAGGTAAAAACTAGGTCTTGACTAGAAATCATGGTTTAGTCTAAGTTAATTACAAGAACCAAAAGAGAAATGAGAAATCAGATAATGATTTGGTGTTGAATGATGATTCCCCGTTACTTCCTGTGATTCCAGTCCTCTTCAGCCTCTGAATTTCGCCCTAGAATCGTCCCCAAGTCGGCAACAAGTAGAAGTGTCGAATCAAACCCCAAGATACGAATTTATATGGAAAATACTTCTTTTGCGGGTTTTCACGTCTCGCGCTTATCTCTTACGGCAAAGATCTCCCCCAAGCGATATGCTTAGGGGCACAAGGCGGCAATTTAGTCGGGTCAACTCTTTCCAGACCTCCATTAACTTTTGTGATTCGCACGTATCGCGCACATCATAGATAGATCCAGGCCATATGCCTGGACTGACTTCTTTTAGCACTTCTTTCTTCATTTCTTTTCCACTTTCCTCCAATTATCATTTGGCCTCGGGATTCATCTCAAACACCTGCAAAATGCATTAAAAACATATTAAAGACACGATTAATGAAAAGTAAATGAACACAAAATAAAACGACTCAAAATGACTAAAAACGAACTCAAACATTATACAAAATACAAAGGGAAATAAAATGTGTTTGCAACACATCATAGGTATTATTGTATTTGCCAAAGATGTAAAGTTTATCGTACATAGTTCAGAAGTATGTTTTCATCGTACGTCGTCACATTAGAATTCAATTAGATGACCCGTTGACCATGGGATGCTATGGTGTCAAAGTGAATATAGTTCCACAATCGACCATTCTCCATTCGTCAAGGTCCATACCCGATTATTACGTGTGCGTGACCAGTCGCCAATAGAGCCTTCCCGCATAATATAAGCAAGGTGACCCCAACCTGGGGTTTCGATGTGTCAAAGGCCAAAATGTCGTCCCATGTGAGGGTGTCCCGAAATACATGTGCAGAAGGACGTAGTGCATTATCCCTTAATAGTGCTACCCATTTTACCTGCGGTCCTATACCGAGGACTAAGATTGTGTACGTGTCAGACTAGCCGAGGTAAGTATCACTACTCCGAACATATGTGTAATCGTATATCAAGCATCCAAATATAATCAAGTACGACATATATATAAAGGAAAGTACGATAATTGAAATAATTGCATGTTTAAAATAAATAGAGTATGTATCACCACAAAATAGTTACAAATGTAAAAAAGGGGAAAGGATGTGAAGACTCACGAGTATGTATCATCTAATAAATATTTGAGGAAAAAGGAAATAGTAGTGAAAACTCACCTAAGCATTTGCATTTCCCAAGTAGTTTGGGAATCCTTGACTTCCAATACATTGCACCTAAAGTAATGATTTGAGATCAATTAAGTTATATGTTTGGGTGGTTAACCCGTCGTTTTTCATTTCTATGTTTGATTCAGATTCTTTGTTGGTTTTATGGTTAAGTGATCGTATTGTGTTGTGGAAGTGCTTATTGACTATAATGAGAATGCGTGTGTATGTGTGTGTTTGGGCTTTGACCTACTTATGGATTTTGAACCGGTTTGTGTATTGTTTGGTTTTGGGCCATAGGCCCAAGGGGTTTGGATAGGTTTTGTGAAAACAGTTTTAGTATGTGTATAGAGTTTGTAATTGTAAGAGTAATCAAGTTAATTCCTTAGGTCATTGGAAAAAGTATGTCATCACATGTTTGTTTATAAAATATTCATAAAACATTATTTGTATGCACATAGGTGTTATTGTAAACTAATATTTAGGACCAAAAAGTGATTATATAGATAATGGTTGTCAAACATGTGTTATAATTAGGTGATTATTATAAATCAATATTTTGAAATACTTGTCATTTAAATGTTATAAAGTCAAGTCGGTTTGGGAGTGAGTGTGTGTATGTATATGTGTAACCCGAAGATAGGTTGGGCCTGACCTGAGACCCGTAAGCCCATATGGAGGCTATTGGGCCTGCTCCGGATGCTACGGCCCATTCTATAGTGGACTGGGCTACTTTCAACTTAAGACAGCGGCCCAATTAACTGCTTATAGCCCAACCGATTAGTCAGTGGTCCTGGTCCAAACTATTATATTACCCGAAAGGGTTTCTGGGCCCAGTTCCCGTATCCAATACTTAGATCCAACTGTTTGGGTTCTGCCCGGTTGGATTGGGTTGTGGATCCGACCCTACCGGTACTGTTAGCTTAATCTTGACCCGTATATAACTTCTGACCCAACTGCTTCGGCTTGTGTGTGTTCTATCAACGTGTTAGGAAATAGATTTTTATATGTTTCTTAGGCCGGTTGGCCCGTGTGATGTGCTTGACCCCATTCAAAATATATCAAAATTGTTGGATAGTAAAGATTGTTTATAAACAAGTGTTTGATCAATTTTTATTGGTTTGTTACTAAAGAAATGCTTGATGTCATGTTTATATTTGCACGCATGTGTGGTTTAAGGATTTCATTACTAGCTTACTTGGTTGCATGTGATCATAAAGCATATTTATATATATATTAACTAGATGGTGCTTGTCTTAGTGATCTTAGTGTATGCATGGTTCATTATGCTAATGTGTTAAAGTGTGTGTGTAATTTGTCTATATCTCAACCGGTTTTGGAAAATAGGAAACAATGACTTTGAGGATGGAAGGAAACGGAAAATGAATTAAGCCAAAGTTATACGTTTAGAGGTCGTGAGTGTGAGGTGGACGGGAGGATTCCATTTCTTAAATATTTCCATGAGAATGTTTGCCGCCTCGGTTGATGTCGTGACCATGGGTTGCAATGCGGATGGTTGTAGCACCACTGCCTTCTTAGTCATATTCTTTGTGAGATGGTGGTGGAGTGACTTGGTGTTGTTTGTATGGAATCCGAGAAGTGGTGAAAGGTGGTAGAAATAGGTGGTCAAGTAGCGGTGAGGTGGTGGTGTGTTGAGGGTCCGAAGCTAAAAGGGAGAGATCGGGTGATTTGAAAATGAAGGGAGCCGATGGCGATGGAGAGGTTATAAAATGGTTCGAGTGAGAGCTGTTAGTAGGTGATGTGACCAATGTTAGGTGACATTGAGCCAATGAGGGTGAAGGTTGGTGCATGCATCTTGATTGGGGGTTGAGAGATTTTGTTTGAGTTGGCAAGAAAGCCCTTTCATTGGGTTCTCTCAATTACATGCAACTTCATTGGCCAATGTGGGTGGCATAGTTTCACTTTAGTCACTCATATTTTCATACACTTCATAAGTGGCTCAAGGGAATCCTAGGATGATTGGTTTGGGTTATGACCCGAACCTGGTCCATGAGAGTTAAACGGAGATTGAGCTTGAGGTTTATATCCATCGGGTTTGTTAGTTCCAACCGGCCCAATACGTTTTGGGCCTTAAGGTTTAGTTATGTGGTTACGGCCCACAATGGTATTGGAGTGGCCCAATCATTTAAGTGCAAGTGTTCAGCCCAAACTTAGGGTTTAATGGGCCCCTGGTGACCCGTAGGCTCTAAATAGGCTTATTGAGCTTAGGCGGCCCAAGTATATTAAATAGGCCAATCATATGGGCTTTGTAGTCCATGGACCACTTATTTGGCCTTGGCGGCCTATAAGTGTTTGATTGGGCTTACCAGATGCTTAATGGGCTTAACAGTGTACTAATGGGCTTGATGAGGAGCTAATGGGCCTGATATGTTGTATGAATGTGGAAGTGGGAATTTACGAGATGACTCGAAATTGAAGGAGGTTGATATACAAGACGGGTGATCATGTGTGTGAATGTATTTGTGTATATGTAATTATATGGATCAAGCATTATTTGTATTTGTTATCGATTATGGTTTTTTCGTTCCTATCGATGGTGTAATTGTTAGTAAAACGGCGCGAAATATTTACTGTGAAAAGTATATACAAAATATGTGTTTATTGGTGTGGGTGTTACACAATGGAGACCAAAAGTTGTCTAAAAAAGAATTGTAGACACCGGTCAACCTCAAGCCGAAGGCTTAGGTAATGTTTTTAAACACTAATCATTATGACCGTGTGTGCAGGTTACTTGAAGAAAACCTATTGGCGATTGAAGAATTGCTGGTAGTGGAGAACATGTTTAACTTAAACTTCAAAGATTCAAAAATCTAAATCTAATTTTCAAAATATTAAACATGGAAGGTATTTGTGTCGGTTGATCAATATTCTTTCTTTAATTTTTCGTCTATAGTTTAGGGGGAGATTTAATTTTAGGGGGAGAAATGAAAAAGCCAAAAATAGTGTTTTTGCATTGAAAAATGAAAAGTCTAAGAATAGAGTTTTTTATTTTTAGGGGGGAGAAAATGGCAATGTAAAATATAAAAAAATGGAAAAATGAAAAGTACAAAACATAGGAAAATCAAAAATTGAGAAATTGATCATTGGGATATTATGGTACATTGGCTAGCCGTATCTGATACCCATGGATAGAGTAGATGAAAGAGCCATAAGATTGTTGTTTGATGTGCTAGGTAGGCTCAGCAAATTAGAGAGTATGCATGAGTGATATTCACTATATGCACTGCTTGACATAGTGGACAACATTTTGAAGCATATTTTAAGATATATATAAAAAGATATGTGAAAAAGAAAAATGGGAAGTCATTGTGTAAACATGTGTTCATTTTGAAAGATTTAAACTTGTTTGATTTTCTTTATTTTCTCAAATGATCGGATTATCTCTGCGTATAAGTGTGCATCGACCTGATAGTTGTTCATTTGAGGTTCTGCTTTATTTTCTTGGTGTTTTGTTCAAACTTAACTTTCTTTTCGTATCAAAAGATTGACCTGACTGTTAAAGTTTGAAAATTTTCAAATTATTATTATTTTTCTTATTTTATTAAATCCGAGGCCTTATCTGCGTATCAAAAGATCGACCTTAAGGTAGACGATTTAACATTCTTATGTCTTTTTACATGGAACACAGTTGACTATATCATGAATACAACATACTATCTGAAAATCACAAGTATAATCACATGAAAAATATATGAAACATATCTGAATATGTCTGATAGTGTGGGGTCCACTGATCAAAGCAAGTTAATAATACATTTACATATCCTGATGTTATGAGTATGATTCTGCCAGAGTTTAAAGTTGGGCAAATTATACCAGCAATCAACATGGTTTGTGTCTTTTAATTTGTTTGAATTGAAGTGTAGTTCAGGGCGTTACAACAAATATAATCCCATGATAATATCTTTCTCAAAACAAATATAGGGTTTAATTTTGTATTGCATTTATGTTTACATTTCAGAGAAAGTAAAAAGATTTTAGGTGTGTTTTGATATAAAGTATCTAAAAGCCAAAAAGATTTTATTTCTTATTTGTTTTCGATCTGATCAACATATGATACTGGAAAAAAATTCAAAAACTGTGTTTTTTTTAAAACCATCTTGGTTCTCCAAATGAGATTTTTGCCCAAGATTAACTTTATGCTGGTTTGAAAATTGGAAAACTGTTAAAGTATTGACTCACGAGCATCGTGAAATGGGGAGTTATTGAAAAATATTTCACAAGTGAATTAGTCGATGTATTCATGTTCCAGCCATGCAAGCTCTACATTAACTAAATTCAAGTGCTTGAAAATGAGTTCAGATACACCACACATAAAGGGGGAGTCTGTTAGAGCATAACATGTGTGTCTCGTGTGTTGTATCTACATAGAACATATTAGTTGATAGAGTTAGTTAGTTGTATGTGTAACTGCCAACGAACTGAACTGCGAACCAGCAGCGAACCAATCAACGAACTGATGGTTCGTTGCTAGTCTAGTTCGTTAGGACAGCAGGCACTATATAATGTTGTGATTTGGTCATTTGTAAAGAACAAGTCTAAAGCTGACATCTGAGTGTGTTTTTGTGTGTAGAGAGTTTTGAGTCCAGAGAGTGTTTGTCCTTGTTTCTGAAGTGATTCAATACAAACATCATTATTTACCTCTTGTTCATCTTGATTTGATCGCGACTAGTAGGCAATCCATTTGCTCACCCACATACAAGGTCCAATAATGGTAGTGTTGGATATTAGATGTCCTGACCCGACATTTATGTGCCCAACCCGGTCTTTGACCCGTAAGAGTTACACCGGGGTCAACATGTCATAAATCAGTCAAATTAATTATACTGATTATGTACGAAACTTAATTACTAAGCTGTGACATTCTGGCCATTCGAGTGGAACCCGAACCTTGAAAACTAACAAAAACAGCCAATCTGGGAATCATGTATATAGGCATAGTATCTTAATTAAGGTATTAGAAGAGGATAGTAGCCTTAAAACAATTCACAAACATCACACACAAGTCGAGTCTCAAAATATTAGTGATAAACTGAAAACTGCTAAGTATCGTGAATTATGTGCAAATTGATACATGAATTTAGTTGTATGATTATAAATTGTTATATGAGTTGATACTTGATTTAATTGGATTTTATGTGATAAAATGATGGTGAATTGAAAATGGGAGAAAACGTTGAAACCCATGAACAAAAACGTGAATAAATGACAAAACGGGTTGCGGTCAACAAAAGTCAAAAGGGCTGCCAGAAGGGATGTTCTAGATGTATCGCCTAGAACTACATGAGCCTCCAAGCGATATGCTTGGAACCCAGTTTCCAGCAAACCCTAATTTTCTCACTATTTAAGCACCACTAGCCACCATTTCATCATTCCAACACCTCCAGACGCCATTTCAGTCCCATTTACGTCTCTCATCATCTTCATACTCATTCATCATCAAGATTTAAGCTTTCTTGTAAGTTTCAAGCACCGATTTCATCCTTTATCATCCTACATCATTGTGTATGTGATTTCTTATGTTTTTCTTGTGTTTAGGTTGTCAAGATCCAAGCTTTTTGATGGATCTAGGTCTGATCTATGTTTGTATGATGATATCTAGTATAGATCTAGTGATTGTGATTTGAAAGGATTACATCTTTTGATCAAAAATGTGGCTTTTATGCATGATATGATAATATAAGCAAGATCAAGGGTTTTCATGGAAATTCATGCATGCATGTGCTTAAAGATTGATGATTTGTGCTAGATCTAGGTTGTAATGACTTGATAATGATAGATCTAGGGTTGATGTGCAATAAAGTTGTTAACTGTGCGAGAGATTTATGATGAAAACAAGATTTTGGTTGTCATGTGTTGGATCGAGATTTAAACACTTAATTTAATTACAAGATTTACTGGTAAGATTAACCTCGCGGAATTAAGTTAATCTCCACTCTACTTAACCGGTTAACACTTGTAAATAATAGTTGTTTGCATAAAGAAAGTAACACAAGAAGTAAACTTTACTCGGCACTATTTGATTTAACTTAACAATATTACACAGTGTTCTTGCATACATTCATGCGTACAAATGTTGAGAGTTAACTATGCTATATATAGTGCTAACGGAAATCAATGATAGCCATTGATTTCCATACGATCATCTAGACCGTTTATTTCAAAAGTCAAACTAAACTACCAAAAGAATAATCTTCGATTGATGGTCTTGATGGCGTGTGATCAGCAACATGCTAAAATAGGAGAGCGCTTTGATACAAAATGAAGCAACCAGAATGCTTTAGCGGCGATGAGACGGCTGAAAAGATGTTATAGAAAAAGTTCGGTTGAACTCTTTATCTGGTGGATAACAGAGTTCACCCGGAATATTCACTTTTGGTTAAAAGGCTTCTTCCGGTTGAAGTGTCTTCTCCGCTTGGACTTAAGACTCCCGCTTGAACCTAGTTCAGTCGGAACTTCTTTAAATTTAATTTTCAACCGGAATATCAAAATAATATTCCTTATAATCTCCCCATAAGCGGATGCTGTCAAATTATTCTTCATCATCGAAGCTATCTTCAAAATTAACTTGTACTTGAAAATTTCAACAACTTTTACTCTCGGATGGGTTATCACCCGGACTGTTTCTTCTTCTGTGAACTATCTTCTTCTTTTCTTCAACAGTTGTCATTTTCTCTTTTCCCTTGACTGAAGAAGAAGAAGGCTCATTAGAGGTGAACTTTGGTGGTGGTGGAGGTGCCATTGTGGTTACTGCAGGTGGTTACCTGATGGTGAGAGGAGGTAATTTTCTGTTTTTGAAACTATTTTTGAAACTCAGTGGGAGAAGACATGCGGTAACTTTTCTGAAAACTGTACTGAATTATTATACCACCTGTGGACCATACTGATTTGTATATTGCCATTGAAGTCCTTTAGTACATACCAGTTAATATCTCGGATAGCGAGGAAAATATATAACTAATCTACTAGGCCTGACGAGCCCTACCCGAGCTAGTTGCTCTAGCTCCTGCTTGCCCTTTGGGGGAGAGTAACGGGTATTATATTGTCCTATTGGAGTCATGGCAGCAATGCATCACATAAAGGCAAAAGTGTTGGATTATAAGTCAGCTCTGGGGACATGATCACTAGGTGTCATAAACTTGTAGACTAGCTATCTACCCGTATAATAAATCAACTGTAATGTATGAACGGGTAGGTCAAATGGGAGACCACTTGCTTTCAACCGGCTTGAAATGTGAAATGTTTATTTGTAAAACCTGTGAACTCACCAACATCGTGTTGACGTATTTTAACATGTTTCTTCTCAGGTCCTTAGGAGCACGCTAAGGAGCACGTTTAGGGAATCATGGTCCATTCATAAATCTGCATGTTTGGTTAAACATTTACTATAGACGCACATATACGTCTTTGGCCCTCTTTATATGTATATGTATATGTATATGTATATGTATATGTATATGTATATGTATATGTATATGTATATGTATATGTATATGTATATGTATATGTATATGTATATGTATATGTATATGTATATGTATATGTATATGTATATGTATATGTATATGTATATGTATATGTATATACGTATCTTGATTACTTTTGTGGATTACATCTCTCTCACATCTCACCCGCATATACTCTCTACGGTGCTTTGATAAAATAACTGGTTGATTCTTCATAAAGTAGCCACCTATCGAAAATATACATTGAATGTATATTGTAGACGTGCCATTTGCTTATTGTCGTCGGTTGGATCATCATTCGCAAGCAAGGGGAAGAGACCCCGAGATACCAGTAATAGAGCCGTTTGTTGCATATGGGTTACCGAGTTGTTCTGCGTATGAAACTCATGGGAATTCGAAGAACCAGGGATGGTTCAGAAGTCATGGACGTTAGTTGGTCGCGTTGTAGAACATTTTTCCTTCACGTCTACTGATCTTGCCACTCGAATGTTGGAGTCATTTTGTGTGCTATATTGTTTTCATTTCAATGCTCTAAGGTTCGAAGGATTATCGCGTTAGTAGCACCCTTAGGCACTATGCAACGAGCATTGTGCTGTTACGAGAAAAGTAGTGGTGTCCGGACGAGCTAATCGAGTTTTCGGGAGGTCACAAGGGACAGACTAAACGAGTGCATAACAACTCGGTGGATCGTGTGAGGGCATGTAGGAATAGAGTGATTATGCTAAAGGACCGGCAACTTGTAACTCATGCTAGTGTTATTGTGTGAGGAAATTTATCGGGAGCCCTTGGAGGGGAGGTCCCAAGGATCCTACCACAGAGGTCCTTGTCGGGGAGTCAGAGGGCGATGTTGAGTCTAATATTTTCGACTATCATTGTAGCTTGTTTAATTCTATTTCTATCTATGCAACTTGTTGGAAGTTGTTTCTTTATCTATCTTGGCACATAAAAATTTGAACTTCAGTTTAAATAAATGAGATTGCAAACTAGTCGCGACTTTATTTTGATGGAAATTGTTGTTAAATCTGTTATGTGTCTCTTTTTCCATTAATTATTTGTACTATGCTCGAATGATAAACACCGGGATGTTAATCATTTCTGTATGCTATGAATAAAGATCATGGCAGGTCGTGGCCAAGGACGCGGAATCAATCTCACCGCAGAAGAACTCAACACAATTATCGGTCAGAGTGTAGCAACAGCTTTGACAGCTCATGCTCAAACTAACTCGATTGGCCACAATGCTTGCACGTACAAGATGTTTATGGAGTGAAAACCCCACTCATTCAAGGGAACGGAAGGGGTCATTGGCCTATTAAGTTGGGTGGAGAAATGTGAATCAGTGTTTGAAAAGTGTAACTATCCAGTTGGGTCTCGAGTCAAGTATGCGACAGGAACACTTAAGGGAGTGACATTAACGTGGTGGAATTCTAAAGTACAAGCTCTGGGTGTGAAAGCTGCTAATGCAACACCATGCGCTGAGCTTACCCGCGTGCTGGTGGAGGAATATTGTCCATGAATGGAAATTAAGAAGCTCGAACTGGAATTCGGAAACTTGAAAATGGAAGGATCAGAGATTGAAGCTTATGTTGCTCGATCAAATAAACTAGGTTTGTGGTGCCCTACTATGGTAGAGCCATCTTACAGAAGGATTGAGCGGTTCATCGATAGGTTGGTACCCCAATTTCAAAGCTTGGTGACTTCTAGCAATCTTACAAACATCAGAGACATGATTCATCTCGCTCATAAGCTGACTGACCAAGCAGTGCAACAAGGAACGCTACCGCTTCGAAAAGCATTATCCGATTCTGTCGACAACAAGGAGAAATGGGAAAGCTCAAGCAACAATGATGGTGATAAGACTGGGTCAGGTCGGAACCAGAACCAAAAGACTAAAAGCTACAAGGGGAAGCAAAACCACCAAAGTTCAGGAGGATACCAAGGAAAGCACCCCAAATTCCGCAAATGCAAGTACAATCATCGAGGATGTTGCAGTCGAGTGATGTGCAACAAGTGTGGAAAGAGTAGACACATGGCAATGGATTGCAGGTTCAAAACTTAACTATGCTTGTTTTACGCTTCCGCACTGAAACTGTTTTGATAAATGTTATGAACTTTTAAACTCTAAACTTTTAAACGATTATGTATGCATATAGCATGCCTCTAAAAGGCAACAAGTATCTGATTCCCCTTTTCTTCTTTCTGTTCATGAGGTTGGAAAGTCATCCGCCTCTATTGCTGCTACACCTTTACTGTACTAGACAGTGTTCCTGACTTCATGTTTGTCTGCCCAACCTTGTTTCCATCCATTCCTGTTTATCCAGGTATGACAATGCCATCCGTCAGTTGATTTCTGAGTTCGTTCCTTGTTGGTTATAGTACTATTCAGACTCTCGAGTCCCGCCCTTCGATGATCGAGGATTGTTCTATCGTTGCTAGATTTGCGATGGACTCTTTGCACGCTCATATGAAGAATGTCTCTAATTCTGCTTCCATCACTTTGCTGATGTTAGAGTCTTCCGAGAGACGTATGCTTGCTATCAAGGAGAGCATCTTGCTATTTCAGACATTCATGTCCACTATTGCACATGTCGCTTGAATATTCCTATCCCAACTTTCCCGAGAGGCTCGTACCAGCATGCATCCAGAAGAATGCTACCGTATTCTTAGCTTAATTAATGTATTAAAACTCTTATGAAATTTGATAATTGGAGTTGCGCCCCCGCATTCTGAAAACAATGTTTGTATGCTCATACTAAACTTGTTGTATTGTCAAGATGGATGTTTTCTAATATTAATTACAGTGGTATTTCTTTTCCAGCTGTCTAATGTGATCCTTGTGGTTATGATGTATGTTGTGCTAGTTGACATGTAGACTTTATGTTGCCACATATTGTCGAAATATTTTCTTATTCACACTCGTGGGTTAAGAAAGACATGTCTGGACGACGCAAACGCCCTCACAATAACCGATTTCCCTCACCTCCACCGCCCCCGCTAAATGTTGATCAAGTCGAGGCTATGATCGCCTCGCGATAGCCGCTGCCATAGTTGCGAACGAAACTGACCGCACCGCAGGAGTCTGACATGAAGGTTCTCCTAGTGGTAAGACGCCCTGATAAATGTTGGAAAACCCAGGATTATGATTACCGAGAATTATTTTCAAGGTTACGTCTGACATTTCATGTGCCCAAGAATGTTCTTACAAGGACTTCATGAATTATAAACCAATCAATTTCAAGGGTACTGAGGGTGCTGTAGGTCTTATCCACTGGTTTGAAAATACCAAATCTATTTTTCGTATTAGCAATTACCCTGTTCACTTCAAGGTCAAGTTTGATGCTTACACGTTCATCGATGGTGCTCTCACATGGTGGAATCCCCTACCAAGTCAATTGGAACTGATCTGGCTCATCCTATGCCATAGGATGAGATGAAGCGACTTAAGAGACGAGTATTACCTGCACAAATAAATCCAAAGGCTAGAAGTCGAGTTCTATGGATTAGCAATAAACGAATCTAATGTTGCTGCTATACCAAGCGTTTTCATGAACTCGCCCACATCTGTTCTACAATGGTGACACCGTTGTACAAGAAAAATCAATCGTTATGATTGGGGTCTATCTCCCAATATTCAAGGGAGTGTGATATCTTCCAATCCAACCACTCTGCAAAGTGTCGTTCGCTTGGCACACAGTTTGACATATCAGGCTGTACGTCGCCATGAAGGCTTCTAAATCAAAACCCGTTGATGCTTGTTCCCCCCCCCCCCCTCTTCATCTATAATAAATCTGACCGTAAGCGGAAGCGAGCTCATCATGGTAAGAAAATTCTGAAAAGCGATCTGAGAAGGAATCCGAGCCTGTAACGCTTTGTGTCTACTAATTTTAGTCATTTACTTAAAATCACTCCAAGAATGTTAGGCACTAAATACTCCGTAGGGATAGCAGATTATAGTTATATTGAAACTGATAAAGTCTACCATGGTTGTCCTTTACGCCTTTCCGAATCAATTTTTCAACAATGACTTGTTGCCTGTCAAACTGGGAAGTGTCGACATCGTTATCGACATGGATTGGTTATCAGAGAATCGCGCAGAGATTCTCTGTCACCAAAAGCAAGTTAAAATTCCATTGACGAATGGTGAAACTCTAGTCATCCAAGGTGAAAAAGGTGGAGCCAAGTTAGACATTATACCTTGTAGGGAAGCTAGAAGGTATCTTCGTAAAGGATGTCACGCCATTTTGGCACATATCGCGGAAAAGGATTCGATAGAGAAGTCACCAAACGATGTTCCAATCGTTTGTAAATTTTCGAACATATTCCCTGAGGACTTGCTTGGACTGCCACCGCCTAGGCAAGTAGAATTTCAGATTGATCTCATACCAGGAGTTGCACCTTAGCTCGTTCCCCCTATCGTCTTGCTCCTTCCGAAATGCAAAAATTGTCCAATCAATTACCAGAATTATTAGACAAAGGAGTCATTCGACCCAGTTATTCCTCTGGGGTGCTCCTGGTCTTTTGTCAAAAAGAAAGATGAATCTTTTCACATGTGCATTGACTAATCGCGAGCTGAACAAGTTAACTGTGCAGAACCGCTACTCGTTCCTAAGGATCGATGACCTATTTGACCCACTAAAAGGGTCTGATTATTAATCTAAGGTCGATCTACGGTCTGGTTATCATCAGTTAAAAGTTTGTGAGGAAGACATTGCTAAAAACTCCTTTCGGAACTCGTATGAATTTCTAGTTATGCCCTTTGGCTTGACCCACACACCAGTTGCATTCATGGACTTAATGAATCGGGTGTACAAGCCATACTTGGACAAGTTCATTATTGTGTTCATCGATTATATCTTAATCTACTCACGTAGTAAAGAGGAACAGGAACAACACTTAAGACTCGTTCTGAAGTTACTTAAGAAAGAGAAACTGCACGCGAAATTCTCAAAATACGAACTTCGGCTTCGCAAAGTGCATTTCTTAGGTCACATGGTAAACAAAAGGCATACACGTGGACCCGTTCAAGATCGAAGCAATCCAAGATTGGAAAGCACCTTCAACCCCTTCTGAAATCCGCTAATTCCTAGGTCTTGCTGATTTTTATCGAAGGTTTATTGAAAACTTGTCAAAGACTACTCAGCCACTGACTGCCCTATGGTATCAACGACAAAGCAATCATTAGTTATCAGCAACCTGCAACATGTACAAAATAAGGTCAACTATGCATAGTTGGTGAGGAAACATAGGTTTAGTGTATTACATAGCTTAAACATGTGAGTCAATGAGTCAAGTGTAATCGAGTACGATAAACCAAACATGAGATAGAGCAAATAAGTTGAATGAGCTAACCCTGACCACAAGGTTACCAATCACAAGGCGCCATATGTGAGGCAGGCCAATAGATCTATTACCGTAACCCGGGCTTTTTACATTTATTGTCACACGAGTATGATTATTATGAACCACAAAATAGCACAAATAATTACACAAGTTCACATACCTATTCACAAATAACAACATAGAGTTCACATGTAGCTTTTGAGTAAAGAACGTAGAATATGGTTTGATATGGTACATGTTGCCAACTGAGGAGGCGGGAACCTCCAACTTTGTTGAGTTAGAGAGTGGGATCATGTATTCCAGGATGTCCCTCACCAGACACCACCTCAATGGGGATATCAGCATCGGGAATAGGAATACCAGTACCAGAATCGGAACTATTGGAACCCACATAACGAGGAATCCCCACTGTACACCAACCATCTTACTTTGATGTCATGGCTTGAGTAGACCAACTGCAGACCCAAGTTGATGAAATGTTTGATTCTATGACCCACCACGTGACTAATCAGTTTGACATCTTTCGCCAGAAATAGGCCACCAATCTTCTCGTATATTTTACTTTATGTGAGAGATGAGATATGCATGTGGGAGGCCCCCGAGTAGGCAGAGGGCCTCACCATACGAGGAGTATCCACATTATAAAACCATGAAACAAACCTTACTACTGGTTTGCTTGATGGTATGAATGAGAACAAGATGTAAATATAAATTTTGTTTTATTAAAATCACAAAAACTCAATTACAAACTCTCAAAGAAACTCAAACCAAAAAACATTCAGAAACACACACTTAAGATCCGGTCTCTCTCAGCTCACTCAAAAAGTCTACTCAAATACAAAGAACAAATCTATTTAAAGTGGTATCAGTATGTTTTATTTTATGTGAGAGATGAGATATGCATGTGGGAGGCCCCCGAGTAGGCAGAGGGCCTCACCATACGAGGAGTATCCACATTGTAAAACCATGAAACAAATCTTACTAATGGTTTGCTTGATCGTATGAATGAGAACGAGATGTAAATATTAAGTTTGTTTTCTTGAAATCACAAAGACTCAATTACAAACTCTCAAAGAAACTCAAACCAAAAAACATTCAGAAACACACACTTAAGATCCGGTCTCTCTCAGCTCACTCAAAAAGTCTACTCAAATACAGAGAACAAATCTATTTAAAGTGGTATCAGAGTGATGTACGCTAAAATATACATATTTAATGATAGAAATATCCTCACAAACCAGGAAAAAACCTAGTTACTAACATCAAAACAAAGTAATTTTGTTTTCCTTTTTGTTTTTCAGGTTTTCTATAGCCAAAATACAAAAAGGAGCATTATCTAGTAGAAAAAGCAAAGAGAATGCAAGAGTTTGGAACATGTTGCTCTAGCACGGCCCATGCCCCATGAAGCATGCCCCGTACCCGACCCGGATTGGCTTCTGGTCAGCATGACCCATGCCTCTGACCTCCCTGACATGGCACGGCCCGTGCCCCGCCCAACACGCCCCATGCCACTGACACAGAAGAAGACAAAAGTCTGATCGTCTGACAAGGCACACCCCGTGCCTGGATGGGCACGCCCCGTGCCGATCTCCAGATTTTGCCTATAAAAGTTTGCCTTCCTCCACTTCACAAATTGCTCAATTCTTTCCTCTCCCCCTCACTTTTAGATTAGTTAAAGAGCCACTTGGTTCCTTTGTATCTTCAAGTATTTAAGGTTTGTAAGAAACACAACTAGTTTAGTAAATGAAAGTATTTTGTCTATGATGTCTTCTTTTACTAACTGGCAAATCTTTAAGCCATGATTGGCCAAATCTTACACTTGATTAGAGATAACATGCTTTCAACAAGTTTTCAAGTTGCTTTTACAACACTATTTTAAGGTGTATCTAATGACTTTTGTAAAAACCCTTTTTATTGAAAGTGTATTACTGATTTTCTGAACCAAGCGTGCTTCACGTATCACAGACCATTTGGAGAGTCAAGATCCCAAACACCGGACCTGTGACACCCGGTCGGGGGACGATGCATTATCCGAAAGGTGACTCGCGCCCCATGCTACATGATACGTTCGAGGTCCTTATGTCTATGTAAGCAAACTCGGCTGACCACGCAAGTGCGGGCTGAAAGTATTTGGTTGGGAATGAGGGTTGGTTATATTTTATCACTTCAAGGAAATCAAAAGGTACGTGTTTGTGAACTTGGCTCCGGTTACGCCGGACGTGCATACGCGAAAGCGGTGTACGGAAGAAACGGACCTTAGTCCCTTAAAAAGATCATTTTTATAATAAATTAAGGCGGCACGCAGGATTGTTCCCCTACTGGTTCATGACCTCATTTGATCACTGACAGCACCTTCCCTCGGCATTCGTACTCCTCGCAAACGATTAGCAGTTGGATGGTGGTTAACCAGGTGGGCCGAAAGGCGGTCGACTTCCTGTCAGTGAACAATCTTGAGGTAAGGTTATAAAATCACAACTTGATTATAAGTTTTCAGTGTTGTTACTCCAATCAATATTAATCCTAATACTTGATATCAAAGATCCATTTTATCTATATATATATTTACTAAAAAAACTATTTTCCCTAAAGATAGAATTTAGTTAAACGTAAACAAAGGTTGAGTATTGGGAGCTCTCATTTTCTATTGTGTCCCGATCGACCCCAATTCAACTTACCACTACTATACTGCCCACGATGGGTGCACTTGCACGTGTAATGTGGTGAAATGGTAGTTGTCAAGTAAATCAGGAACTATAAATTTATAAGCTTCAAATGCTAAAAAGGTGTCACAATATAATATATTTTATATATACATCACAGCAAACCAAGCTTTTTGGCGCCGTTACCGGGGACACAAACGAGGATTCCAAGAAAAATCCGAGTTAACGGCTTAACCAAAAAAAATTCCTATTATATTATATGAGTATTAGTATTATTAGTATATATAATATTATTATCCTAATATATAGTAGTCATATATTATTTAAAAAAACAACCTTTCATTTTCTGTCTCCTACCTACATTGCACCGCAGAATGTTTTATCTGGCCAACAAAACCCTCATCTCAGGTACAGGAAGGATCCACTGGAAGGACAGGAAGCCAGAAGGTAAGATGACAAAATCAACGGCCATGGAAGTTATTTTTGCAACTCACATAGAAATAGTAACCCTCGGCCCAGGTAAGTGTTTCGATTTTTTTCACACTTGTTTTGAAAATCTAAAAAACATTTTCTCAAATTTATCAGAATTCCCGCTCGATAAAAACTTAATAGGATTTCTCTTCAAAGTAAGTTTTTAAAATTTATCAAAACAAAAATAAACCAGGTCTAACTTACGACCAGTAAATAAACAAAGCTATTTTAGTTAGAAAAATAAATTTTTGAAGAAAATTTGAGGTTTGAAAATACTTGCACATTCACCAGAGGAACCAACCGCCCAGCACGTTTCAACTGTCTATAGAAAAAAACGGTTTAATAAAAGGCAAGCACGCCCCGTGCTCCGTCAGGCATGGGTCGTGCTGCTCACGACAGAAACCGAACAAAAGGGGTCTCCTCCCCATTTATGACATCATTTGACACGGGCCATGCTTCGAGATTCTCTTTGGGCGAAATTTTCCACTTGACCATGAATCTTCTCCTCCACATCACCATCATGTAAGTATTTCGAAATATTTTCACTTTTTCTTCAAAATCTTTAGTTTAGTTGGGTTTTTGTCAAACTAGGGCTAGGTTCATATTTGTCAAATCTGACCCGAATTACACGAAAACCTGTGTTAGGATAGTTGTAATAAGTGTCAAATAATCATCCTAGTTATCAATCTAAGTCAAAAATCATGAATTAAAAGCAAATTTGTATTTTTCCTCAAGAACCCGAAGTTGGAAATAACTTAGATCCATATGGTATAAATGATGTTTTGGAAAAACCGTTTATGGGGTTTTCTAAATCGGAGGATTGCGAGTTGATTGCTATAAAATTTTCAAACTTTTCGCGAACTTATAATTTTTCCGGTTGAATGGTGAAGAGCACGAAGAACAACACGGGTGGTGCCCGAGTAAGCACACCCTGTGCTGCTCCTGGTACATGAACCTTCAAGCTTATGAATGACACGGGCTGTGTTAGGGTGAGCATGCCCCGTGCCGAGCATAAAATTGAAAACAACTGTTGAGGAACAACACACCCCGTGCCCAACCTGACACTCCCCGTGCTGTTCGTCGTAAATTCGTTATTTTTCCGTTCTGACCAACACGGGTCGTACACAGTTAGGCACGCCCCGTGCTAAGCCATCTGACCACCCAAAAATTGCATTTCTTCCATAATATATGTTCTCATATTATCATGTTTTCCATTTCAGGGCCGACTGGACTACCTTTAACACCCGAAGGGAGAGAAAAAGCCACGATCGTCTTCATCGAGTTATCCCCCGAGTCGATAACATTGCCCGTGTGCCTCACATGGAGACGTTGGAATAGCTCAATCAACTCCAGCGATATAACGACTTCGTTTCCGAACCGATGAAACAGTTGTTCGGATTGTTCATGCCGATTGGGGTGCGGGATTGCACCATAGAATTCTTAGCCTCCTTCACCTTCGAGGAAAGGGTGACGGAGTGAACGCCGAGGCTGGAGTACGATTCAGATTGGGAAGGTGGTGGTATTTAAGAACTATGGCACAATTCATGTTCGACATCAGGGTCTATCACGAAGACGAGTTGCCTAGCTTGGAAAATGCACGACATTGTATGTCGGGCGAGGAGCATCGAGCAGATCCAGCCCCGGGGTTGCCAGTCATGCTTTTTGGGAAACCATTGGCTACGGACCCCGAAGGTACAACCCAAGCTCCAGCAAGAGTACCAAGTTAAGAAACCCGCTCCATCGATACATCCACCTTAGCTTTGTTTAGTATGTGTTTGCCCGAGGCAACTTGAGGGACGTTATCAGTCTAAAGGACTTGGTGGCCCGCTACTGCTTCACCACAGGGACGGTTTTTAACCTCCCCCATGCATTATGCAGCGCCATCCATCAGACCGCCAACACCGACGACAGGAGCCTACTACTCTATGGGGGTCTGATCCATATACACCCCCATTCCTCGAGACCTCGAGTGCTCCTCAGCCACTCAGTATGCACATATGGAGTATACCCGAAGGCTCCTCAGGATCACACCCCATCCTCCCTTCAAGATGATCGACGACAGACGTCGGGTATGGGATCCACTAGCTATTAAGCCCATGGAGGAGGACCATGACCAATAGCAGCAGGAAGAGCACCACCCTGACCCCCGCGGCCCCAACTTCCCGTCTATGAAGGACCTCTACCACTCTCTCCAGCAAACCTACACTACCGTCTTGGCCATAAATGATCGCACTCAGACGATACAAACGGAGAATTGGGGTATGCTTGATGAGCTTGCTACTCATCAGGAGAGTTCAGGAGGCGCTACTGTCTGCCCGGGTAGAACCATCGGGTGGACATGGTGGTGGATATGGCGGACATAGCGCTGGAGGCGGCAGCGGATCAACCTCCGATGACGATACTCAGTGACTTCAGGTATGGTTTGGTTGTTTCTGATAGTAGCATGATACTATGATACATTTTACTTGTTGATACATTTTTATTTATGTTGGTGACGTGATACACTTTAATTTTTCTTTTTGTATGTATCTTTTGGATGATGACACAGTACTTCTAGTAGCTTATCTTTTATTTAGTTTAACTGTGTTGTGCTTGAGTAGTTTAGAAGCAGGTACGTGGCAAGCTCTACAGCTGACTGGACCGGTAGGTCAAAACAGTATGGCGTGGTAATCATTCCACGGGTGAAATGTCCTGTTTTCAGAGGAAACTCTACCTAATTTTTCCTATGTTAGAGCATATTCCTATGCTACAATGTGTCTCGTGTATTGTATCTAGTTCAGAGCATCTTTGTGAGTCGAAGAGTCAACATACCTTGGTGGTCGTACCAATGGTACGTCGTACCAATTGGTACGCCCGTACCAAGTGGCCCGCCAGTTGGTACGCTGGCCAGTATGTTGCTAGTATAAATAGTTCATGTTAGAGAGAGTTAGGTGGTTCTGTCATTTGTGTCACTCTTAACTGTGTGTAATTAGTGTGTCTCTCTCCCTCTCTAGAACTCTTTGTAATCTCTTAGGGAAATCAATAAAGAAAAGCTTTATTTACATTCGGGTTCATCGTTTGATCGAATCATGCAGTAGTAAGATCCGTCCAGGTACTTACAAGTGGTATTAGAGCAATCCAGGTTGCTTTACTGATGTGATTTCGCCATTTTCAAAATTCTAGTGAGAGAAAGTTTAGGTTTGAGTCATTTTTCATCAATTTTTCTCAATTCTGAGTGTTTCTGGTGCTAAAATGTCACACCCCCAAAAATCCCACGCGCGATAACGCGCTGTAGGGAGCGTGACAAACCAGGATCGTTGTCCATTAGTTACACCAAATGACCAATAATTAATAAAAGGTTGTATATTTTATTAAAATACAAATACAGAGTTTTACAAATGCGGAAGCGTAATTTGCTGAAAGTATTTATTGTAAAAACACCGCCACCCAAGGTGACGTGGCTTGTTCAAAGACAATAAAAGGGTTTCGAAGTCTCATGCATGCGTACTTGTGATACTCGAACATCCGCAACCTGAGAAATAACATGCTAAAAAGTGTCAACACGAAGGTTGGTGAGTTCACAGGTTTAATCAGTTCATCAGTTGAATGTAAATCGACTGTTCAACAATAGTCCCAGTTCTGTTTAAATCAACTGTTCATCGACAGTTCAAGTTCAGTTTAAAATTGATTGTTAAACAACAATCAAGTTGAGTTTAAGATTGACTATTCAACAATAGTCAAGTTGAGTTTAAGATTGACTGTTCAACAACAGTTAAGTTGTAAGAGCATAATCACTAATATATATCAAATAGCTAGCTAGGCTATATACATGAAACTTCGCACGTTGATAGTCACTGAAGCTAACAGTTGTTTACAGTTTATGCAGTTTGCCTTGTTGTGTTTAGGACGAATATAACACCCGTTCGATATCCAATCGTGCCAGAGCGACTGGCCCGGGTGGGGTTTGTCAGACCCGGTAGTACTACAATATATTCCCCGCTATCGTCATTAATATTAACGGTACCATAGGAAGGACTTTGTTGTATAGTGTGCTACAAGTACTTCAAGTGATATATAAAAGTCTAATTATCTCAGTTGTGTAAATCATGCATGTTAATCTCCCCCAAAAGGATTAAAACAGTAAAATGGGGCCGTGAAACTCACCTTAGGTTGCACAGCAATATTCCAGATAAACAATTCAACAATTAGCAAGAATGGGTCTCGCGTAAACAATCAATCCCCTAGCAAGCATATAAGTATAAGTGCGTGTTCAAACAAACAGCTAAGTCTAACGTAAGCGATAAAAAAGAAACGGACGATTGTGAAGTCCGGAACACGTCGAGGATGGCACGCTTGCCAAATCTGAGCGATTATCGAAATGACACGAAAAATCTATTATATACGAATAATATATATTTTCTAAATTCAAGGATCAAAATAAACATATTTATATAATATATATAAACCAAACTGGCAAGGCAACGTTAATAACGAGTTTATAAACCGAGTTACATATATTTAAAAGTTCAGATGAAATATCTAATCGTTTCAATAAACCAACGATATATGTTTATATATTAATTTACGTAATATATATATATATATATTTATCTTTTATATAAAAACCCATAATTTTTAAATCAATATATACATATTAGAACTATATTTAAATTTAAAACAACATGTTAGACAAGTTTACGGTTAGAAGACGGTTTATGAGATTTAATAGCCCAAGTTATATTCCTACGGGTTTAAAATACGATAAGGGACGACTTTGGTACAAATTCTAGTGATCAAATGTTCAAAAGAACACAAAAACAATAAAAATAGAAAATATGGAGGTCACCGGGTTCGAACCCGTGACCTCTATGTCACGACAAAGCAATCAAACCACTTGGCCAAGGGCACTATTGATGACAAGAACCCGATCGAATTTTTTTTATCTAGCATAAGTGTCTAGAACTCGGTTTACAGAAAAACAGAAAAAGAAGTTCGGAGGCTGGGTCTCGAACCCGGGTCTCCTGGGCACAGGTTGTGTGCCTTAGCCACTAGGCTAGGCTCCGGTTGTTGCTTTGAGTTAATAAAAGAAATACATAACCAATACGAGCCGGTCATCATCTTCTTCACCCAAAAACCCGGAGAACATGCGATTTACATAATAGGGTGATTACCTCGAATCAAAGATGGGTTGCGAAGTGTTACTGTCGTCGAAATCGAACACGAAACTCAACCGTGGACTCGAAACTTCACTGCTACCATCTCGTTTTGCTCCTGTATGCTCGACGGGGACTCGATAACACTGTATGATGGTCGAACAATGGTCGTATGGTGACTAACAGAGTGTTGTTTAGCCGGAATTTCTCAGTTCCGGTGGGTTTTTTTTTTCTTTCTTTCTTTTTCTTTTCTTCTTGTCGAGAGCATCAGTGAGGCGGAAGGGAAAGAGAGTTTGAGAGTGGTGATGGAAATTGATCAAATGAAGGTGTTAATGTGTGGTGAAGGATTGAATTGAATGGTTTTGATTGTCGGATTCGGTTACCAGGAGGGAGAACGTCATCGTCGCCGACATTTAAGATGGTTAACTCAACTATCGAGGAATTACACAACCAGTCCCTCCCTTTATTTCATATTGAGTAACCAGGTTCTGGATAATTACAATATTAGTCCCTGCAGATTTGTTAAAACAAAGGTAGGTTTAAAGGTTGGCAAAATTGGTCCCTCGAAGTCAGAACCCGTTAACGAACTCTAACAGGGTTAGTGGAGGATGATTTTAACGATAAATATACGCGTGTCGTCAAGATACATTTAACATATAATATTATATAAAATACAAATCTAGGTTTGTCCCATAAAACCACCAATATAATTTCATTAATATTTGTTTTGAGTTTCACATAAAATGATGAATTCTATATCGTAATGATACACGTAAACTTCCATAAAATAATAGAAACGTTAGGTATAACCACGTGACACATTGCCACATAAAATAATATGATATAATGTGAATATATATAAATATATCACCTAAAATCATAACTTTAGTTGTCACATAAAATGACAAAACTTTCACATGAAACTATAACGTATGATCTACATAAATCCATAAAATATCAAACGTCTGATGGTTACACAAACCATAATTGCTAAAGTCAATACAGTCAATCACATAAATGTTCACATAACATTTAATACGGTTTATGTTCAGTTATTGTCAGAAAATGACCCTAAAAGTCGGATTGTCACAGTATCCCCTTGTTGAAGAGTTTTCGTCCTCGAAAATTGCATAACGCGGTAATAGTTAATGAGTTAGACACAAGAAAAGAAAAGAAAATTTTTCAGTCGTCACATCATCCCCTTGTTGAAGGAATTTCGTCCCGAAATTTAAGTCGGTAACAATTGTTACAAGAATCGAATTAATGGCAATATATCGAAAGAATTCAGGTTTCCTACTCCAAAAGGAGTGATGGATGATATAATCAAAATGTGTACAAGAAGTTGAGAAGGTGACAAACATTTAGAGAATTTCAAAAGAAATTCGAATCGAAAGTATAGGAAATAATTTTTGTAGCAGGGATTCTCTTACGAGAAGAGTTGTACAACTATAATACAAGAATCGTGTCGTGTGACCAGGCCGAACAGAGTGACACTATAACATAAGTATCTAAAATCAAAATTTCCATATGAAGACGAATCATGATACGTCCGAGTTGTTTCCAGCCATTGTACCCAATGCTGGGAGTGAGGTTCCCACGTCGTGTCTCGTTTTCAGTTAAGAAATTCGCATTCACCAATAACACAGGTGAATTGAAAAGAAAGAAATTTGAGCATGAGAAGATTGTGTGTGCATCAGGTCAATCGGAGTTTGTTTAATAGACCCATCGTGTTACCAAAATGTAAACGTCTGGATTTTTCCTACCAACTAACAAATAGCATAGAATTACACATGACTGATAAAGTTAACATTAGGAACCATTGGTTGATGTAGTACTTTATGGAGTTATGACCAATTAAGTTCACATGCTTTATAAAAACATTGAAATTGACATTTCATGCAATAACGGTTCAGATAGCATTTGAGTCTCTATGAAGGCTTTTATTACTGGTTTAACTCATACTAGCATGCAATCTATCATAAAGGTTTTACCATATAAGTTCATACTAGCATGGCATATCTCGAGCATATAAGTTCATAAACTAACCAAGACAACCCATACGGTGCAAAGTTGACGGGGAAACTTCACACAGTCTTGTCATTCCCATCGAGGTAGGAGACTTAGGACCTTTTATGGTGTATGGTTTTCATACTCAATCAAGTTAATACATTCAGAACACGTCAGTTTCTGGTTCCTAACACGTTTCATACACATAACTAATCATGCATTTCTACTCAACTTATGGTTAACCAGCACTTAAATGATTAATCAATTAATACACCCTAAACATAGGATTAGATTCTTGAATTTTAGCATGCATAAACATGTATGTTTTATAACATTTCTCATGAGAAGATCAGAAGCATTAAAATGGTTCAACAGTTATTCTCATACTAAAATATAATTGGTAACATACTGATTTTGTGACAGAAGGACTGAGGTCTAAAGAGAAATCTAATCAAAAGCTTGTCATTTAAAAGGTAACGCATAGCAGTTTGTTTTAGAAAGTAATTACTCAATTCTGTTAAGAATTATTCAATAAATCACATAGACAATTAGGTTCAAATTCAAGTTGGAGTTCAGTATCATACAACATATCATCATGCACATTACATTACTAAAGAATCCAAAAAGTTAGAGTGAAGATCTAACAAAATAAAAGTGTAACTATGAGGTACCGAATATTGAAAAGTGATCTGCAGGAATACGCATGGCAGCAAGCATGAGAATAGCAAATTTAAGATGAAGAGCGCCAACGGTTAGTTCGTGAATTCTAGTAAGCGATGAGATAGCAAGCTTATGATAGTCGCAGCTACACATTCCAAGGATGACATGTGAGTTTAATCTGGCACTAGTGAAGATACCCGCAGGGAGGAGGCAACTAACGTAGTGGATAGTATAAAATTCAAAGAGAAACATATAGTGTGCTTGACAGGATTTGGGAAGGAATTCACGTAAATAGATATCATAATGAACGTGTGAACGGTTATACAATCCAAAAGAGTAAACGTCTCATTAGGGAAATCTTCATTGTTTAGGCTCACCAGTGTGTCCAATCTCCTTGGTGTTCTTGCGCTTCATGCGTCACGATTCCTTTCATGTCAAAATATCGGTTCAAATGGTCTTCAAAAGTAAGATAAAGCACAAAGGTGTTATAAGAGGATGTCTGCGAAACACAAAACATCAGGATGTTCAAAAGTGGCTTTGGCTTGGGTTTCCTAGACATATGCGTTTTTGCTAGGGTTCAGAGCAGGTTTACCGCGGGTCAAAAGATATAATCGAGTGTTCCATAGAAAGGATTGGGGATATCACCTCAGTGAATGCCAGATAGATTATAAAAAACAAGGCAGTCGACCCAAAAGTAGTGTCCCTAAAACGAGAGTCGGTCTACTTCTTAACACACGCCTCTAAAAGTTGGAGTTGATCATTCGATCAGGTGGTTTGTCATTCATATGGGAAAATCTTTGGTTTTTAAAACGTTGATGTTCACCTGGGTCAGAACTCGCGTCTAAATCATGGCACGAAAATTTGCTTCAGAAAAGTTTTCCTTCTAGACTCGGACAATTAAAAGCATGAAGTTTGATTATTTTGGCTATGTCTCTCTTGATAGGAATACGTAAGGGATATCTGTAATCTCGAAGAAAGTGACATTAAACAGTTTTGTCGAGGATCTAGTCCCGTTAGATGGAGTTTCTCATGACGAGGCTCTTGTGTATGACTCTAAAGTCAATCATTGGTCTGGTACTGGTCCTACATTCAACGTGCCACCAATGTTTATATATAGGGTGTACCGCAGCTAACCCACCACACTACTAGCACCTTGAAGGCGTACCAGCAACTTACCATTACTAGCTATTAGTCAAACCACACTGGTTATTTTATCGAAAGTAGAGGACGTCAAGTTTTTCCCATACGCTTGAAGGTAAAGGGGCGAGAGATTAAAACCTCAATACGTTGTACAAACAAAAGGTGTAGGTATTTCCATTCACGAGACCGGTAGGATGCGTAAGGTTTGCTATTCTCGTGAAGATCATTGAGAGTTTGGCATGCGCAATGCGAATGTCATAAAGCTTCAGGTTTCAAGACGATCAAAATTTAAACAGGCAACAAAGTTTAAGTTCAAGCTGGGGGTTCATCAATGAAAGTTTTCTGAAAAGGACGATGAGGATTCGTGTATCAGGAATTTGTCGATAGCCGCTATGACAGGAGCATTACTAAATATACAAATGTATGGACATCTTTGTGTACTCGATGAGTAGGAAGGGATAATGCAGGTTGATAGCACAATTAGCTATCGATAACAAAAAGTTCATGCTCGATGGTTGTAAATAGAATTTTCATAAACAGGTTTTATCGTTACAGCGATTGAGATACAAGGTTGTCTCATCATTAGTGGTGTTTAACTAGTAGAAAAGCTAATAATAAAAAAAATGTAACACCTTCTGGTTCAAAGCTTGAGAGTTCATCCAAGACATAAGGATTACAAAAGCGCGAGAATCAGAAATCGCCGGTTGCTAAATCATGAAATGTTAAATTATGCAAACAAAAATCGATAGTTCAGGCTCAGGAGATCAATCGGAACAGTCCTTACGTTAAAGCTGGGAGTTATTAGTTTGAAAGTAAGAAAGGATTCTCATTAACATTATCCCCATTAGATATAAATATGCTTGCGGTGTGGTAGACAATTTGTACAACCGTGTCGATGTTGTTGGTAACAAGTACTGGTTCACACAAGAAAATCAGGGAGTATGAATCTTCAGAGGGCAACCTCACAAGAGCTTTCATCCAATAAATACGCTCCAGTGCGCACAGTATATGATTTATCCAATTCGTTCATCTGACGTTGTCTGGGTATCCGTCCGGTGAATGCATGTCTAAGTTATCTCACGATCGTAAGGTTCTAGGGGTTGATATGGTCGGTAAGGTTATAAAAAGAAAAGAATTATGATTCAGGATGAGTTCAAACCAGTCAAGGGTTTCGCAGGTCGAGAGTGTTCGTAGTTAAGGAAAACTAGTCATTGAAATACACGAGTGTGACGGTGTCCTTCCAGGACCAACTTTTCATAATATGCTTCAAAAGGATTCATGTACGATTTAGAATCCAATAGTAAAGGGGCAAGATCAGATGCGACATCGTTTTCAAAAATAGATGACTTCGATCATTCAGTTGGGTTCAACATGTTTAACACTCAATACCACGAAGAGAAAAAAAATTGACAGGAATTTGGTCCCAATACGACCATTGGCTTGCCTAGTAGGATTTCTCCAGGATTTCCATATACTGCAAATTGCATTTACGTGTGCACCCGTAACTGTGATTTACTTTATATGATCACCCTAGTTCCTCTTACTTCAGCTACCAAGTATGGTGTGGTCACTAACCCATGGTTATCTTGACCATAATTTGTTAATGAGACAAGTTTTCGAGAATAGAATGCTCACTCAGATTGTAATGACCCACCCGAAACGACTCAGCCATAAATTTAGCTCAATAGGATTTGAGTAGGGTTTATCAAAATGACCCTAGCTTAGCTCGAAGTTAGAGAAAAATTATCACACATACTGGCGTGATCGCAATCCTATATACAAGAGGGAATTTCAGTCGACCCGCATCACGTTTCATTGGGGTTATAAGAATTGTATTCCAACTGTATTATTTCAATGCACAACGTGATAAAATTGAGAAAGGAAAGATCTTAAGATATCACATCAATTATAAAGACGATCAGGATAAAAAATGTTGATATAAGTGCCCTATAGGCAGCTACTTGAATTTATACACTGCTAACTCTAGTGAAGCTAAATAATCACGTTACTAGCACATCGAGATATTTCCTGAACGGATGAGTTTAGAGATATACGTAAGGCAGGTATAACAAGAACCTCCTAAGCTAAGATGAAGGTTTAAGGACAAGAAGAGGTACTACACCACCCTCCCTATGCAGCATACATCCATAGTATGGGCACTACGCCCAGTTGTTCAATCTAGAATAATCCCGAGTAGCAATCAGTTCGTCAAAAGTATAAACATGATCCTTCGATCTGATTCGACGTCTCGTCGTACATGAAAGTTATCCAAGAGGTACATAACTTAGAGAGGTTAAGAAAAATGACTCAAGACTAACCGGATCCTCGCCGTGAGTAGAAGGGGGATTGGATGATGTAAATGACAAATCGTAAACCAAGTGCGTGTAGGAGTGAGTATCACGATGCATGAGAGAAATGTTTAAGTGCAACTAATGCAAAACAGTTACAGTCTAAGACGAATCTTAGTTCGCTGTAACCAATGGCTCTGATACCAATCTGTCACACCCCCAAAAATCCCACACGCGATAACGCGCTGTAGGGAGCGTGACAAACCAGGATCGCAGTCCATTAGTTACACCAAATGACCAATAATTAATAAAAGGTTGTATATTTTATTAAAATACAAATACAGAGTTTTACAAATGCGGAAGCGTAATTTGCTGAAAGTATTTATTGTAAAAACACCGCCACCCAAGGTGACGTGGCTTGTTCAAAGACAATAAAAGGGTTTCGAAGTCTCATGCATGCGTACTCGTGATACTCGAACATCCGCAACCTGAGAAATAACATGCTAAAAAGTGTCAACACGAAGGTCGGTGAGTTCACAGGTTTAATCAGTTCATCAATTGAATGTAAATCGACTGTTCAACAATAGTCCCAGTTCAGTTTAAATCAACTGTTCATCGACAGTTCAAGTTCAGTTTAAAATTGATTGTTAAACAACAATCAAGTTGAGTTTAAGATTGACTATTCAACAATAGTCAAGTTGAGTTTAAGATTGATTGTTCAACAACAGTTAAGTTGTAAGAGCATAATCACTAATATATATCAAATAGCTAGCTAGGCTATATACATGAAACTTCGCACGTTGATGGTCACCGAAGCTAACAGTTGTTTACAGTTTATGCAGTTTGCCTTGTTGTGTTTAGGACGAATATAACACCCGTTCGATATCCAATCGTGCCAGAGCGACTGGCCCGGGTGGGGTTTGTCAGACCCAGTAGTACTACAATATATTTCCCGCTATCGTCATTAATATTAACGGTACCATAGGAAGGACTTTGTTGTATAGTGTGCTACAAGTACTTCAAGTGATATATAAAAGTCTAATTATCTCAGTTGTGTAAATCATGCATGTTAATCTCCCCCAAAAGGATTAAAACAGTAAAATGGGGCCGTGAAACTCACCTTAGGTTGCACAGCAATATTCCAGATAAACAATTCAACAATTAGCAAGAATGGGTCTCGCGTAAACAATCAATCACCTAGCAAGCATATAAGTATAAGTGCGTGTTCAAACAAACAGCTAAGTCTAACGTAAGCGATAAAAAAAACGGACGATTGTGAAGTCCGGAACACGTCGAGGATGGCACGCTTGCCAAATCTGAGCGATTATCGAAATGACACGAAAAATCTATTATATACGAATAATATATATTTTCTAAATTCAAGGATCAAAATAAACATATTTATATAATATATATAAACCAAACTGGCAAGGCAACGTTAATAACGATTTATAAACCGAGTTACATATATTTAAAAGTTCAGATGAAATATCTAATCGTTTCAATAAACCAACGATATATGTTTATATATTAATTTACGTAATATATATATATATATATTTTTATCTTTTATATAAAAACCCATAATTTTTAAATCAATATATACATATTAGAACTATATTTAAATTTAAAACAACATGTTAGACAAGTTTACGGTTAGAAGATGGTTTATGAGATTTAATAGCCCAAGTTATATTCCTACGGGTTTAAAATACGATAAGGGACGAATTTGGTACAAATTCTAGTGATCAAATGTTCAAAAGAACACAAAAACAATAAAAATAGAAAATATGGAGGTCACCGGGTTCGAACCCGTGACCTCTATGTCACGACAAAGCAATCAAACCACTTGGCCAGGGGCACTATTGATGACAAGAACCCGATCGAATTTTTTTATCTAGCATAAGTGTCTAGAACTCGGTTTACAGAAAAACAGAAAAAGAAGTTCGGAGGTTGGGTCTCGAACCCGGGTCTCCTGGGTACAGGTTGTGTGCCTTAGCCACTAGGCTAGGCTCCGGTTGTTGCTTTGAGTTAATAAAAGAAATACAACAAATACGAGCCGGTCATCATCTTCTTCACCCAAAAACCCTAGACCCGCCAGACTTATCTCCGGTCACCGGAAAACGTAAAACACCAAAAACGAAACCCGGAGAACATGCGATTTACATAATAGGGTGATTACCTCGAATCAAAGATGGGTTGCGAAGTGTTACTGTCGTCGAAATCGAACACGAAACTCAACCGTGGACTCGAAACTTCACTGCTACCATCTCGTTTTGCTCCTGTATGCTCGACGGGGACTCGATAACACTGTATGATGGTCGAACAATGGTCGTACGGTGACTAACAGAGTGTTGTTTAGCCGGAATTTCTCAGTTCCGATGGGTTTTTTTTTCTTTCTTTCTTTTTCTTTTCTTCTTGTCGAGAGCATCAGTGAGGCGGAAGGGAAAGAGAGTTTGAGAGTGGTGATGGAAATTGATCAAATGAAGGTGTTAATGTGTGGTGAAGGATTGAATTGAATGGTTTTGATTGTCGGATTCGGTTACCAGGAGGGAGAACGTCATCGTCGCCGACATTTAAGATGGTTAACTCAACTATCGAGGAATTACACAACCAGTCCCTCCCTTTATTTCATATTGAGTAACCAGGTTCTGGATAATTACAATATTAGTCCCTTCAGATTTGTTAAAACAAAGGTAGGTTTAAAGGTTGGCAAAATTGGTCCCTCGAAGTCAGAACCCGTTAACGAACTCTAACAGGGTTAGTGGAGGATGATTTTAACGATAAATATACGCGTGTCGTCAAGATACATTTAACATATAATATTATATAAAATACAAATCTAGGTTTGTCCCATAAAACCACCAATATAATTTCATAAATATTTGTTTTGAGTTTCACATAAAATGATGAATTCTATATCGTAATGATACACGTAAACTTCCTTAAAATAATAGAAACGTTAGGTATAACCACGTGACACATTGCCACATAAAATAATATGATATAATGTGAATATATATAAATATATCACCTAAAATCATAACTTTAGTTGTCACATAAAATGACAAAACTTTCACATGAAACCATAACGTATGATCTACATAAATCCATAAAATATCAAACGTCTGATGGTTACACAAACCATAATTGCTAAAGTCAATACAGTCAATCACATAAATGTTCACACAACATTTATTACGGTTTATGTTCAGTTATTGTCAGAAAATGACCCTAAAAGTCGGATTGTCACAGTATCCCCTTGTTGAAGAATTTTCGTCCTCGAAAATTGCGTAACGCGGTAATAGTTAATGAGTTAGACACAAGAAAAGAAAAGAAAATTTTTCAGTCGTCACATAAAACTGATTTCTAAACGTTCCTAGAGTGTTTTCGCACATCACTGTTGCAAATTCCAGTTCAAAGAGTCCAAAATTCGAAAATTCAATCGATTTCATGATGGTACGCTGCTGGTATGCTGGTTGAAGATCTTGGTACGCCGGTTGAATATTCTGGTATGCAAGGCAATCTTCATAGAGTGTCTGGTACGCTGAGTGTTGGTACGGAAGACAATCTTCAACAGTGGTATGCGAAGGTTACTTTCCGGTCTGGAGGCAGTTATGTCGTACCAAGGTGGTACGCTACTGTTCACTGGTACACTGATTGGTTTTGTACGTTGAAGTGTTAGTACGCTGAGAATTCTGGTACACTGATTTGGTTTGGTCCGGTTCTTGGTACGTTCAAAGATTTGGTACGGAAGTCGATTTTTGGTACGCTGGCAGAATAGTTGTGTTCACTAAAATGACGTAACTTGAGTTCCGTTAAGAGTTATGGGAGCTAATACCAGCCAAAACGGCCATCTCGGAGAGATCTTCACTTTTACTGGCCTAATGGCCAGTACCCTCCGGTTTGACCCCCAAAATCCGTTTCTAAGACCTTCCTTTTTGAGTTTGAAGTTTTGACGTTCGATTTTTTACTTCAAAATGAGCGATTTTCAAGCATTTTCAGCTGCTCAAACATCGATGCAACTCATGATGAATTATGATAACAAGATAGGAACAACTCAGAAGCTTCTAAAGTTGCTAAGATTGGAAGATTACCACAATTGGAGGAGTCGCTTTGAATCTTACATCTTTTCTCAAGATATTGATTATTGAATTCCGCTTCAATAGGAATATGAGTATCCGATGTTAAGTGGCATTACCAAAAGATCTAATGCATCAATTTAAGAACTATTCAACGGCTAAGGCATTGTGGGATGCTATTGCAGAAAGGTGTGAGGGTAATGAGCAATATAAGATGACTCGAGAGAAAGTGTTAAAGAAAGAATTTGATAATTTTGGACATTGTGATAATGAAAAAGTGTCTGATTTGATTGCACAGTTTTCACACTTGATAAATGAACTTGAGGTTGTAAAAGTCAAGAAGAACAATGATGAACTAAAGGAGAAATTTCTAGAAGCCTTACCCGATAAGTGGGAAAATTATGTTATGATGTTGACTAATGATCCGAGTTATGCTGGTTTGACATTCAATCAATTAACAAGCAAGTTGCAAGCTCGTGAAATGAAACTGATTGTGAAGAAATCCACACATCCATCTGTTCAACATCCTGAATGTGTATGCTAAATCTACATCATTTTCTAGTTCAAGTTCTAATCCAGCTCCAACTGCGTTGCTTGCTGGACATTCTTCAAGTTGCCGATTCACTATTCCTGAGAAATCAACAAACAACTCTAATTCTGCTCAAGCAATTTAAGATCTCGCTGCATTGCTATCTGCTTTTATATCATCTTCTTCTGGGTCATTTTTTAGCCAAATTGGTCAATCTATATTATTTGGAGAAGATTTAAATCAGTTGGATGAAGATCAATTGAATAAATTTGATTTGGAGTGGTAGTTTGCTATGGTAGTTGAGAGGGGACTGAGATTTATGAAGAAACATGGAAAGACATCAATTCTTCAAGGAGGAAAACTTGGTTTAGAAGAGAATGATTAAATGTTTCAAATGTTCCAATTTCAGACATTTTGCTCGAGATTGCAATCAATCGTCATCTGAAAAGAGTAATTATGATAAATATGTTCCCAATAAAGACGAAAAAGCTATGATTTCTCAAACTGATGAAGGTTATGATTGGTCTAAAGATTTTCCTGATGAGTCTTCCTTTATAGCAACTGTGCAAGTTGATTTAAGTGATTCTGATTCAAGTGTTAGTGGTTATGAATCAACGTGTGAATTTTTTGCTCAAAAGGATAAAAAAAAGATTCAGGAATTAGTTCAAGAAAAGGAAGGGTTGATTGTTGAAAGGACAAAGAAGGAAGAAGAATTAGAAAGTTTCAAAAAGAAGTTTGAAGATTCTGATGAGATTCTCAAGGTAAGTGAGAAATTAGTCAAGGAAAAGAATGTTTTGATGGAAGAGTTTGTAGAGCTTCAAAAAAAAGTTGGCTGAAATGGTTGGTGCAAGATAAAGAACAGATTTTAAAGTTACAAACTGAAAATGAAAAGTTGGTTAAAAGTACTGTTTTGGTCAAAATTTCATAAAGGAATTTCGTATTCCAAACTTAGATTGTGAGGTAGAGTGCTTAATGATCAATTGAGCAAATAATCCAAGCTAGGATGGTGACACGATGATTTAGCGAGGAAAACTCCAGAATCCTTCGAGTTGCCTCTAGGAATCCTGGATAAAAACCTCGGGAGCCGGCCGAATAGCCGCCTCCTAGTCATTTTTATTAATAACGAAACGAGAAATTACAATGGGTTGGAGGTTTGATCGATCAGAGCTAAGTGTTACAACGTTTGCAGTGGTAATCGAACTATGTCGAGTGTTGTGTGTGTTCCTATTGATCGAATCCTCCTTTATATAACAAACTAACTACTAACTAACTATCCGGGATTCTCGGGATCTCTTCTCCCCATCTCTCTTGACCGTTGAAGGAGGTTCGGCCCACTTTACCACGTGCAAGCTAGTTAAGACCGAGTCTTCAGGAGGTAGTTAAATTCTTCAACTTTCCTGAAAACAAATAAATCATGCGGCAAAAATAAGGGTTAGTCGATAATAAATATTCAGGATACCTGACTGGATAGGATTCCCAAACTGTATCGAGATTCTTGGTCCATGCGAGCTTCCGGTGAGCATCCTGAAAATTTACCCTCAACAATTGCCCCTTGAATTTCGACAGATGTGGATAAGCTCAACAGTTGTCAAAATTCAAAATGATTCCATAAACACGGCGTGATCACGGTAAAAGC
>JBCNJP010000007.1:42745088-42889409 GCA_039602395.1 Deinandra increscens subsp. villosa | reverse complement strand
CTCTAAAACCTAAACAATAGTCTCACTAAATTATAAGTTATGTGACCAATTGTTAGTAAAACGTCACAGTAAACATGAACAACATGTCACCATTTGGGAACACTTTGTCACTACAAAATAAATAAGTGTTACCAAAAAATGGGTTTACGGTGACATTATTCGATAACGTCATTGATCCTGAAAGAAAAATCACTACTCTATAGTCACACTTTTTATCTACGGTCACATTTTTTGGTACCATACGGTCACTGGAATTTAATGTCACCATATCATACCTAAAATGGCGGGACTTTTGGTCACGGATTGGACGGAAAAAAAAATGTCACTAATCACATATAGTCACACTTTTTTAGTGTCACCGAAGGTCATTTTTGTACTAGTGTAAGGCTTAAAATGATAATACACCACAATATCCTAAAATATATCAACATCTATGTGTCTCAATATCATTCATTTGAATGATTACTTATTATGACTCACCAAATTTTATCCTAGACACATACTTATGTGTCTCAATATCATTCATTGGAATGACTACTTCTTATGATTCATCAAATTTTATCCTAGTCACCATGGGACGTGTCTAGACCATATTTTACACCTTGTACTATAAGTACAAGCCTTAGTTTATCAGATTCACTTGCTAATTCACAAATCAAAGCATAGAAAAACCCTAAAACTCTCAAGAACAATCATAGCTCGAAATCGGTTGATCCAGGAGGTCTTAGAAGCTAATTTTCTGCAGTCAAGCTTTATTAGGTATGTATTACAAAAGCCCTCAATCAATTTTATGATTCATAACACCTAGATATGCTTTTTTATAAAAGATCCGAAATTAGGGTTCTTGAGCATGATTCTTCAAAATTGAGTAATCTGTTTGGAATTAAGATCTGGCCTTTGGTATGTAAGCTTAAAATAACATGTTTTAAGAAATCCCTAAGTTAATTTCATGATTTGATAAGGTTTGGTATGATTTTGAGAAACGGGTCAAAATTAGGGTTTTGTAGATGTTGTTTTGCTAAAATTGAATGATCGGGATTGAATTAAAGTTCCATCTTTTGAAGTATATCATAATATGATATTATGAACAGAGGCCCTATGTTTATTTGATAATAAAAAGAGTTTTGATGATAATTTGAGAACTACGTCAAATTAGGGTTTTGAAAGATGATTATCGAATATTGGGCTATCTGTAAGGAATTGGGAGTTGGTTTTTGGTATTAGAACATGTTTTTATATATAAAAAGTATATATAAGTTCAATTGTGATAATTAGTAAAATATACCAAGCTATTCGGGTACTTAGAAGTTCGTGTGGACTGGAAGGGTAAGCGCCTGTACACTTGGGTTTCTGGCATAGCGAGGGTGTCGCATAAATCTCAAATGGGACCTGGCATACCTCACTGGGCGATCTCAGAGTGTGAATTTACTTATAGGAATGCGTGTCTTCATATTATCATTAGAAAAGTTATATTGCCTATAAAGGGCATTTTGGTCATTTTGACCTCTGAGAATGTATAGTTTTAGGATTATAGAACATAGAAGATGTTTATGATATAAAGCCTTGCATTAATGCAACCTGATACACGATTAGGTTTGGATCGAGGCTTTTAGTGAAGATTCTACCTGAGATTATTCGAGTGAAGACAAAGGTGAGTCACTCTCTCACTGGGCAATTACTTTTTATGAAACGGGATGTGTTATTCTGTAATTAAAGTATATATTTGACTGCCATTACTATCTATAAATGTTGAGGCCTGAAGGGTTAGATACGATCTTGGAAGGGGGCCCATGTGACACGTACAAATAGGTAGTATGCATATAGATAGACCTAGTTTCTTCTGGACGATCATTCCTGATCTTGATTCTGTGATCCCTGCCATGGATATACATGTTTATATGATGTTGTAGTCAAAATTTAATTACATACGAACTGCTACGTTTATGATCACCAGCAATATGCTGAGCCCCAAATGTTGTCTTTCTCTTTTGGACGCAGATCTTAGGTACCATGTAGTAGCAGATAGCTAGACATGGATGGGACGATGAAGAAGCTAGTATAGAAGTCTAAATTTTGGTTGGACGAAGACATAGACTTCTAGTTTCAAATAGAACTTGGATGTTCTATTATCTTTGTACTTTGTAGATTCTACAAATTTTGAAATGAATAAAGTTAAAGACTTCCGCTGTAAACTTTGATTAGTGCCATGTGCTTTCTTTTATTCGATGTGTAACACTCCCTAGTGCTTATCCTGGGATGCGGGTGTTACAATATGAAATAGGTAGATTAAGAATATCGCAACATTAAATAGTGTTGTGTGCATTTGGACAATCATCGTGTTCTCGACATCTTCCGCCGTCGGTTGGGGTATGACATGAAATACAATCGTATCGCAGCTTGAGATATTTTGAGAATATGTAACAGCGGACAATCATCGCGTCCCGACATCTTTCGCCTTATGGCATACGAATGTATGCATGCAAATTGATCCTGTGTTTTTAGACCAGATCTGTACGGGTCATGAGTAAGGGTTTAAGAACTGATACACCTTATTTAAGGGACAGGGAGTCCCACCATGAAACCCAAGAAGCTCGTGTGGTCAAAATAGAGTCAATTATGTTTGTATGGGTGGTGAGATTTTCACCCGTATAGTGAGTCTGAATATAGTGACACTATATTTAGCATTTGATTGTAACTTATACCTTTATATGTTAGGTTATTACTTGTTAGCTTGATGTGGATTCAAACTTTGAGTTGTGAGTACCGTTAGCCGTCCCCCTTTAACTTACGTTTTGGGGTTGTATATAAGTTGTCTTAAAAGTTTTATGATAAATATTGTGCTGGATGTATGTGTTATATCATGTTTCAAAAATTGTGATTAGTATCGGCTTGATAAACTCCTTTGGGAGCTATATGGGGTCATTAAGGTCCAGGGAGGGCCTCTGAGGCATATATTTGTAACTTTGCAGCTGTAAAAGGAGACATGGGGTCTCATGTCATCCAGATTCTCTAATATAATTATTAGGGTTGATATGTCATATATGTTATGTGCGGGGTACAGGGGCACGCGCCCGTCTTGGTTTTTCCTTTCTGGATTGAGACGTGACCTTTTGTGGGCACAATCTTTCTTAATTTATGTACATATATTTTAAAACTGTTGGTATGCTGGATTTTAGACTGTAACTTTTTGGGCACAGTCTTTCTTAATTTATGTACATATATTTTAAAATTGTTGGGTTATTTTTCAATTATATTATCTAACAAGATTTGTCAAATAGCCCGGAATGGACAGGAAACTGGTGCAAACCCTTAACGTGCTGGCAGTGTGGTGGGTTAGCTGCGGCACACCCTATATATAAGCACTATCGGCATGTGGAAGGTGGGATCAGCGCTGAACCACAGATTTACCTTGAAATCATAGACAAATACCTTATTTTGAGAAACTTCACTTAATGGGAACAGCGCCCACAATAAAGCAAAATCTATGTTACTTCCGTTCCTGTTATCTCGCATGTCCCTCATGCATATTTTTCACTAGAAGGGACATACACAGTTTAATCAAATAAAACTTATTGTTTCCAACCCTCTAGATTGAAAGGAAACATCCTGATATAAATTTCCTACTAAGGGTCAAATATAGACTACGACCCAGATGAACAACAACGTTTTAACAACTCAAGTTTTGTATTATAAAAGGGCAAATCACATGTTCTTTGGAGCAACCCCGTGACTTTTCCAGGACCCTTATCAACGTTTACTCGTCCCAGATCCATACTCGTCTTGGTTCACCATGAAAATTGGTGAAATATTTCAATTGGTCCTCTAGTTATTGCATTTCTGACATACCACGACTTGTTAACCTCGTGTACGCCTAAAATTGTCACCGGCTTGGTGAAGCAGAGCACTTCTTAATGAGATTACCGCGCTTACTCGCTATGCTATTGGTACTACGACACCTTGCGGCGTCATCTGCCTATACCTTTTCTGCGAACTGTAAGAACCACCCGATCTTAGCCAAATTCAAGGATGCATACCCGCCCTCCAGATACGTTAACATTCGAACCTTTTTGCAGCACTTTTTGCCTTTACCATGTCATTTGATACAATACTTTCTGTTATCTATTTGGATACTATAGCTGAAGGCTACTCGGACATATGGTCACTTCGTCATATTAAATACTTCAATTTCGGATATGGTGTCATCGTGACACTTGCGATTCCTGCCGATTCAACTCACTCATGGAAACGTTTGTTATAGAAAAAATATCACTCTTTATACGATCATGCGAAATGTTCACTCGATACTTTTTAAAAATCATATACCAACCATCATTCCCCTTAGAGGCAGAGAACTTGTACTGTCTCATAACGATCCGTAAAACAGTTAGCACTACGACAATTTTCGGGACGAAAATTGTTTAACATGGGGACGGAGCTGTGACAATTGCCACTTCCTGAATTAACGTCGTTAAGTTTTTCGTTAATTCCGTTAGCAAAACCCGTGACCCGTTATTTGAATGATTGCATATGTGCTAATGTTTATTTGCTAATTAATTTTAACAACTTGCTTCGTGAACTTATTTCGTGACCTTATGTATTATTTGTAGAAATTTGCATTTTTATGCGAAACCGAGCTTCGCGCGAAATTTAAATTTTTATGTGTAAATGTTAAAATTATGTAACCCGACTAAATCTTCTATGTTAAATAAGTTAAAAACACTTAGAAACATTCTTAGAATGCTTACTTTTCAAATTTTAGTAAAAACCCATTTACTTGTGTTTGGGTGTTTTATGCTTGAAAATAGAACTTAGAGGGGCCGTATATGTAAATTTCCTTAAATCAAAATCTGCCCAAACCCCCCTCCCATCCTCATTCACGCATCACTCTCTTCTCCCCCTCTTCTTCACGGCTCAAGAACACACACACACACACACTCGCGAATCTGGGAAATCAAGCATCAAGGAGGTGAATTTCAAGTATCCTAAGCTCCTACAAGCATCAAGAACACCAAAGGAAGCTCCCTCTTCACTTCATCTTCTCCATCTCGCGATTTTTCTTCCAAGCTTGTAAGCCCTAAAATCTCATAACTCGAAATTTGTAGGTTGCATGTGTTAATCTAGTGTTTATATGCAATTTGATGTGTGTAAATGCTCATGGAACATGATTTAGGTTAATTTATGTTAACTCATGTTTTGGGTCAGATTTTAGAATGAGTTTAAAGCTGGAAATTCGAGTTCAAAAACTGCCATGTATGTTCTTGTATTAATGTTGGGTGTTTGGACATGGAAATAGGGCATGTGAGCTTGTATGCTAGTTCCTATGTTGAGATTTTGTTATGATTTTGGTATGAACATGTTAGGGACAGAAATTATATGTTAAAATGGTTATAATTATGTTAATGGGTTTTGGATGACCAAGTTGTTGCTCAAAATTAGAAAACCAAAACTTTCACAAACTCTAAAACTTGGACAGATTCGGCCAGATTTTTAGGCCATTTTGAAGAGGACATAACTTACTCAATTTTGCTCTAAACTGATTGATTCTTTTTCCCTAGTAAAGTAGGATGTCTTACCTTTACAACGGCTACTCGCACATTTTCTAAAACCTCCGTTTGGTCATCCAAAACACTGCTGCAAGTTAGGTGCGCAGAGCTGTATTTTTCTGTGAAAAGTAGACTTTGCTTTTTGGTTGAGCATGATAACCTCGTTTTAATGAGGGGTTTGTTAAATGAAAATTAGGCTTATATATTAAAAGTAAGATCTGGAAGGTTTCATGTTCAAACTCTAAGTTTTGAATGAATTATGAAAATTTTAAACCTACTTTGACTATTTTGCAAAAAGCTAAAATTTCCAACTTTCGACGCGCATAACTTTCTCAATACTTATCCGATTGAGTTGATTCTTTTACTAAATATAAGGTTAGCGAACTTAGTTTTGTTCCTAGCAAACTTAAATCCTTCTTAGCGAATTTCTGTTAGCGAACTTGAACCTTTGTTCTTAGCGAACTTGTGCTGTTTTTAGAGAACTTCCAGCTAGTAAACTTGACATTCTCCTTAGCGAACTTCGTATGCTCTTAGCGAACTTGTTGGCTTCTTAGTGAACTTGAGGATGGCCTTAGCGAACTTGATGAGGCCTTAGCGAACTTGTATGGTTCTTAGCGAACTTGTTCTTAGCGGACTTGAAACACTCCTTAGCGAACTAATTAGCTCTTAGCGAACTTGAACATAACCTATCAGATTTGAAGAGTTCTTAGCGAACTTCAAGGGGACACTTGGAAGAATCTATGAGAATTGGTGTAGCATTGTTTGTACCACATGTTGGAATGCACATTGCCTTCTGTTTAGTGTATACAGGACCATCAAGAACCCTATTGGGGTAAGACCCACCTAAGATGCAATCAGAGAGGATTTCCTTTTAAGCATGTATTCACCATCTTTTACCTGGTTACATCAACAAAACTTGAATGATTAATCGTAAGTGCTTGTAGTTGTGCACTAGCTTCATGAATAGGGCAAGATCCATTGTTTAGGATCCTGATATCTTTACAGACTTGTTCAACCCATAACAGAATTGTTTATTCTTAACAACCTTGGTAGGTTTACTTCTAGGCCTAGATCATGGTAATCTAGACTCTAAGACAATGATCCAACATATCCTAAGCTTAACTGATCATACTCTCTTATAACATAAATAGGAATCGTAGTAGATCCTATTCGGGTAGGACACCCATTAACACACACCGAGAGTACCTTTATCGTAGTGCGTTAGTAAAGAACATTGTTTAGCCTCGTATAGGGCAGTATTGTATAGAATCAGATGAATTCTCATGGGATGCTTGTAACTATGTCTGCTACCCCAAAATGTTGAGACTATTTTCCTTGGTCAGTTTAGACCTTACACTTTAATCGCATAGTTGTTGTGTGGTAATTCAGCGTGAATGTGACTCTAGTAACGTATACAAAATCAGGCTGGTGATGATTAAGAATAATGTGATATTCTCTCTGTATATATATATACTTATGTGTGTATAACGGATTCGTGATCGAGTCGGACAATAACTACTCTATATCTTTAAGTTAAGTCAGGGGCATTGTAGCATGCCCTGCCCATACTCCTACTGAACCACTTGTTTACCAAATCGTACCTACGGTAAACTTAAAATTGAATGAGCTGTTTATTCTCAAAACTTGTCTCCTTGGCAAATCCCGGTCAGTTACGTATGATTTAGTAACACCTTCTTGGTACTTTACCCCCCTTGGAAACCACATACTACCCCACCGAACCTGGTAGCTAAAGTAAGAGGAACCAGCGTGACCATACAAGGTAAATTACCGTTACGGGTGCACACGTAAATGTAATTCATAGTGTATGGAAGCCCTGGTGAAATCCTACTCAGCAAACCATCAGTTATAAGGAATACGACCTTTCATTTCAAAATCTCATGACATCCATTTTCAAGCTTATGGGACTCAACCGTATGGTTGAGGACATCTAGCAAAGTTCATTTCGCCATCACACCCGTTCTCGTCTCTCTTGGCTATGGCTTCTAACCTATCAGCTCCTTTAAAAATGCTTGTGCGAATGTTAACACTAATATGACATCCCATCACTCACATCATCCGACGATAAAGATCTCCCCTCGCTGCGAGCGAGCCGTGGTTAAACTCTTTACTGACTCTAATTTATCCGCGATGCTAACTCTACCCCTATGACGTTAACTACTACAACCCTTCTTCAAGCTCTCTCACTTGTATAACAACTCCATAAACCCTAATCTGATGGAAATTCAGACCTCTTCAATGGACAATTACACCTCAACCATTGGAACCAACCTTTCGGCAGGAAAATCTTGTGAAGTTCTCCTCTCTTGACTAGTAATCTCGTCATGATTTTAAGCACTTTATACCTCACTACAAATAAAGTTTCACCCAACGGAGCGATGTAGGTTACCTCTCGAACCCGTACGATCTGCTTTATCTTCAAACACACGATTCGTCTTTGAACTTGACAACCAAGGAACCTTCTACTCTGACATTCTTTTGTGACTTGGAATGTCTTCAAGCCTTGAGCCATCACGGCTAGTTAACCTCATCAATGACATTTCCATGCACTTCTTTGTCAGAAGCTCCCGTACGAAAAACAGTGACAACCAGCAATAGGCGGCAGCATGCTAGGAAAGCTCCACAACATCATACATTGATACCCATTGTCCTCATTCCTCCTTCTCTAGAAAAACTTTCTTTGGTAACCTCTGTTTCATAACCAATGGTGACTGAACCAAATGAATGACTCGAACTCTTGATAACACGCATAAGGAAGTAGATTAACTCCAGAATAGACGAAGACATGCTTAAATCTATTATATATGCGGCGAGCTACCCGAGGATCACTGAAAGCGACCGAAGTACCCGATATTTTTACATCTTTTATGCAATGCGGCTTTTCGATACGCACTAGACCCCGCGAAACCTTAGCTACAACTCGTATTTACACTCATTGAAAGTCAGGTAGTATTTTGGAAGTCGTCAGCACTTGGTGTTTCGGGAACCCAATCTTATTACACGTTTGCACCCTTACTTGATCTTGAGGACCGAAAAAAACTGATGTTCTTACATGAAATCTATCCTGCTGTACAGTACAATCGTTGACACACTCGCATTTATATCGGTCGACCCAAATCGTTTTCTCCAGATTCGCGTCAATTGTACCAGATGACTTTCTTCGAAACGTGTAGTTGCAACTACCCTACACTAGCTACCTCGCCCTTCATCCTGAATCTACATTCCCATACTTGATATCATTCATTCTTCTATAAGGAACCTTTCGGTCATTAGAACATCACCTTTATTTAGAATCTTTACCAGAGGGTAATAGGCGTAACGATATGTCCCATGTTGGCGAACCTCATTTTTAACCTAAATGTGAAGGACTACCTTATCTTTTGAATCCCCTTCAGAAACTCAAATTGTATTCGCGTTGCGTCAGCTAAACTCTTAATAATCCTCACCATAGGCGAAGACTCCACCGACCGAAAACGTGGAAAAACCATTTTTGTCGTAAAATTTAAAATTTTCACATGATTGCATGGTTTCAAATCTTTTCACTCCCATTCAACTCAAAAGCATTGGGGAAAAACATATGATAACTTATTTTTCAATTATATTATCTAACAAGATTTGTCAAATAGCCCAGAATGGCAAGGAAACGGGTACACCCTTAACGTGCTGGCAGTGTGGTGGGTTAGCTGCGGTACACCCTATATATAAGCACTATCGGCATGTGGAAGGTGGGATCAGTGCTGAACACAGATTTACCTCAAAATCATAGACAAAAACCTTATTTTAAGAAACTTCATTTAATGGGGCAGTGCCCACAATAAAGCAAAATCTATGTTATATCCGTTGTGATTTCCCATGTCCCTCATGCATATTTTCACTAGAACAGACATACACAGTTTAATCAAATAAAAACTTATTGTTTTCCAACCCTCTAGATTGAGAGGAAATATCCTGATATATATTTCCTACTAAGGGTCAAATAGACTACGACCCAGATGAACAACAACGTTTTAACAACTCAAGTTTTGTATTAAAAAAAGGGCAAATCACATGTTCTTTGGAGCAACCCCGTGACTTTTCCAGGACCCTTATCAACGTTTACTCGTCCCAGACCCATACTCGTCTTGGTTCACCATGAGAATTGGTGAAATATTTCAATTGGTCCTCTAGTTATTGCATTTCTGAAATACCACGACTTGTTAACCTTGTGTACGCCTAAAATTATCATCGGCTTGGTGAAGCAGAGCACTTCTTAATGAGATTACCGCGCTTACTCGCTATGCTATTGGTACTACGACACCTTGCAGCGTCATCTGCCTATACCTTTTCTGCGGACTGTAAGAACCACCCGATCTTAGCCAAATTCAAGGATGCATACCCGCCCTCCAGATACGTTAACATTCGAACCTTTTTGCAGCACTTTTTGCCTTTACCATGTCATTTGATACAATACTTTCTGTTATCTATTTGGATACTATAGCTAAAGGCTACTCGGACATATGGTCACCTCGTCATATTAAATACTTCAATTTCAGATATGGTGTCATCGTGACACTTGCGATGCGATTCAACTCACTCATGGAAACGTTTGTTATAGAAAAAAAAAATCACTCTTTATACGATCATGCGAAATGTTCACTCGATACTTTTTAATCATATACCGACCATCATTCCCCTTAGAGCAGAGAACTTGGACTCTCTCATAACGATCCGTGAAATAGTTAGCACTACGACAATTTTCGGGACGAAAATTCTTTAACATGGGGAGGCTGTGACAATTGCCACTTCCTGAGTTAACGTCGTTAAGTTTTTCGTTAGTTCCGTTAGCAAAACCCGTGACCCGTTATTTGAATGATTGCATATGTGCTAATGTTTATTTGCTAATTAATTTTAACAACTTGCTTCGTGAACTTATTTCGTGACCTTATGTATTATTTGTAGAAATTTGCATTTTTATGCGAAACCGAGCTTCGCGCGAAATTTAAATTTTTATGTGTAAATGTTAAAATTATGTAACCCGACTAAATCTTGTATGTTAAATAAGTTAAAAACACTTAGAAACATTCTTAGAATGCTTACTTTTCAAATTTTAGTAAAACCCCATTTACTTGTGTTTGGGTGTTTTATGCTTGAAAATAGAACTTAGAGGGGCCGTATATGTAAATTTCCTTAAATCAAAATCTGCCCAAACCCCCCTCCCATCCTCATTCACGCATCACTCTCTTCTCCCCCTCTTCTTCACGGCTCAAGAACACACACACACACACGTACTCGCGAATCTGGGAAATCAAGCATCAAGGAGGTGAATTTCAAGTATCCTAAGCTCCTACAAGCATCAAGAACACCAAAGGAAGCTCCCTCTTCACTTCATCTTCTCCATCTCGCGATTTTTCTTCCAAGCTTGTAAGCCTTAAAATCTCATAACTCGAAATTTGTAGGTTGCATGTGTTAATCTAGTGTTTATATGCAATTTGATGTGTGTAAATGCTCATGGAACATGATTTAGGTTAAGTTATGTTAACTCATGTTTTGGGTCAGATTTTAGAATGAGTTTAAAGCTGGAAATTCGAGTTCAAAAACTGCCATGTATGTTCGTGTATTAATGTTGGGTGTTTGGACATGGAAATAGGGCATCTGAGCTTGTATGCTAGTTCCTATGTTGAGATTTTGTTATGATTTTGGTATGAACATGTTAGGGACAGAAATTATATGTTAAAATGGTTATAATTATGTTAATGGGTGTTGGATGACCAAGTTGTTGCTCAAAATTAGAAAACCAAAACTTTCACAAACTCTAAAACTTGGACAGATTCGGCCAGATTTTTAGGCCATTTTGAAGAGGACATAACTTACTCAATTTTGCTCGAAACTGATTGATTCTTTTTCCCTAGTAAATTAGGATGTCTTAGCTTTACAACGGCTACTCGCACACTTTCTAAAACCTCCGTTTGGTCATCCAAAACACTGCTGCAAGTTAGGTGCGCAGAGCTGTATTTTTCTGTGAAAAGTAGACTTTGCTTTTTGGTTGAGCATGATAACCTCGTTTTAATGAGGAGTTTGTTAAATGAAAATGAGGCTTATATATTAAAAGTAAGATCTGGAAGGTTTCATGTTCAAACTCTAAGTTTTGAATGAGTTATGAAAATTTTAAACCTACTTAGACTATTTTGCAAAAAGCTAAAATTTCCAACTTTTGACGCGCATAACTTTCTCAATACTTATCCGATTGAGTTGATTCTTTTTTAAACATTCCCTAAATGTTGAGTAGTTAGTGCCTGCTGAAGTTTAGGAGTTAACTCCAAGAAATGAGCAATTTAGCTATGTCACCAAATGGTGTGTTAATGTTTGACAAAGGTGATTTTTAGCCAACTTCGTACGCGCATAACTTCCTCAATTCTTAACCTTTTTAGTTGATTCTTTTTTGCAACAAGTCCTAAATGATATGTAGTATATGCCTGTAAAATTTAAGGAGTTAATTCCAAGTATTGTGGATTTTAGCTATGTCACTAGTTAGGTGCTTAAAGTTTGACTTTCTGGGTCAACTTTGACTTAAGTTGCAATTTCTTGTTTTTCTGCCAAAATGGGACTTGTATGTGCATTGTGTGGCTTGTATGATTGTATGAAACATGTTTAGGTGTTTATGTGCTATTTTCGTCCTAGCGACACCTACTAATTTGATTAGGCCATATTTTACCCGAATAGGTTAATTTTGACCAACCGGTGGAACCAAGTGCTGAGTACCAGTGCACCCTCAGGTGAGTTCACTCTCTAAATTGTTATGTCCAGTAAGGGACGATAACGCGCAGGTGGTTGCATCCGGTAAGGATGGTAACCCAAACCGTAAGGTATTTCTTACTGAGTAAATTTCCGACATAAATATCATATGCTACACTGAATTGAACTTATTTATTAAAAAGTCCTTACATTCGAGCCGTTAATATACAGTAGCGAGGTAATGTTGAGTAGTACTACTGGGGATTGACACCCCCGCTCAGCGGTGCACGGGATGCACCCTCCCGACTGGCGGTCGGACTGAGATCAATGTTAGCCTACCCACCGTGATCCGTCAAGACACGGGAAGGAAAATTCATAGGTACCCCCTATCAAAACATTGTCAGCTTCGGTTACGAACAATTCAGGTGTACATAACTATAGGCTAGCTACCTACGATATGGAATTTACTGGTCTTATGATATTGATTGTGTTTTACCGGTCTTTATTCATAAACATTAGGTCTACTTGTGACGGGTAGACCGCTTTAGTGAACTCACCAGCCTTGGCTGACACTTGATTGTTGAATGCTTTTCAGGTTGCTTGGAGGATCATGGATGGCACGGGCGTTGACAATACTTACCTTTTGTAAAACCCTTTTGGAAATTGTATTTCAGATACTTTAGTAATCACTTTTACTAAACGACAACCTTGTAAACTTTTAATGCTTCCGCTGATTTTGGTGAAATGTAAACTCTAATTTATTAAATGAAATACATGACTGGTTTACCCCTTTAACTATGGCTTGGTTGTAACTAAAGACTTGGATCCTGGTCTGGATCACACCCCACACGGTTATACTCCGTTAGTGGAAATTGGGGGTGTGACAAGCTTGATACACTGGTGGTATGTAGAAGGGACAGCCTTCATCTCATGAATCCAAGGCCTGCCAAGAATAATATTGCAACAGGAGAGGGTATCTATAACACAGAATTTTTTCATACAATTTACCCCCTCTATATATACTGGTAGTTTGATATCTCCAACTGTACTCTTGGTTTCTCCACTGAAACCCACCAGGACTGAGGATCTCGCCACAATTTCAGATTCTGGGATGCCCATCTTCTTGAGCACATCTAGACGAATTATGTTGACAGAGCTTCCGTTGTCAATCAGGATCCTGCGCACAAAATGGTTAGCAATATATAGAGTAACTACAAGGTTGTCATGGTGGGGATCCTGAACGTGAGAGCGGACGCTCTCATCGAAGGATATAGTCTTTTCCTGTGTCAGGGTGGAAGTCCGGACAGGTCTGGATCCCTGTTCAGACTTAGATTCTTTAGCGTGCTTCTTTACTGAGGAATACGAGGTTCCACAAATATCTGAGCCTCCTGATATGAAGTTAATGATCTGAGCATCCTGTGGTGGAGAGGCTACTCTTTGAGGGACTTGTTCAGCTTCCTGAGTTTTGCTTCTCTTCCTACCCAACAACTCTTTGAGATGCCCTTTGCTGAGTAGGTAGCGGATTTCTTTCCTGAGTGCAATGCATTCATCTGTCAGATGACCAAAATCCTCGTGATAGGCGCACCACTTCGATTTATCTTTCCAGGATGCCTGCTTGGTATCCTTCCTGGGCCACCTTGCTTTTTCACCTAGATCGTGCATGGCACACATCAAGCCACCAATGTCAACTGAAAAACAATATTCAGATATCTTGGGGTATTCCTCATCATCGTCATCTTGATCCACGGCATTAATTCTTTGATTATCCTGCTTGGAATATGGCCTGGATCTGTACGGTTTCCTAGGGGATTCCAATTTCTTGCTGTTGTGATCATATTTGGGGACGTCCAGTCTTTGGTGAATTTTCTTGTCGTCTTCCAATCGGATGAACCTTAAAGCTCTGCTTCGAACTTCGTCAAGGTTCCTGCAAGGAATCATGACAAGATCGTCGTAGGAACGGGAATCTCTTCGAAGTCCCATCTTGAAGGCTTCAATCGCGGCTGCCATATCCAAGTTGGGAATCTCCAAAGATTCTCGTCCGAATCTGGCAATGTATTCTCTGAGCGGCTCATCTGATTTCTGGACTATCCTGTATAAATCACCGGTTAGTTTCTCAAAGGTCCTGCTACAAGAAAATTGACTGTTAAACATGTTAACCAAATGAGAAAACGAAGTAATGGTGTTGGGAGGAATGCTCAGTAGCCATTTCATGGCTGGTCCCGTTATGGTTGAACCAAAGCCTTTGCATAGACAGGCTTCTTTGATTTCTATTGGAATGGGATTGATTTCCATGCGCTCCCTGTAATGTGCCACGTGCTCTTCAGGATCTGTGGTTCCATCGTAAAGCTTCATGCTTGGAGTTTGGAAACGCTTCGGGATCTCCACTTGGGAAATTAGCCAAGTAAATCTAGAGATCTTGTGGCTTTCCATAGGAACCTCAGGAATAGGTTTCAGGATTCCCGGAACATTCGATATCATCTCTTTCAGCTTCTGGAGCTCCTTAGCAATACTTGGATGAATACCTGAACCACAAGGAGCACCCTGGTTAGAAACGATAGGAATTGGATCAGACACATTACCTGGGCCAGGATTCTGGGCTGGAATCCTGGGATTATATCCATAGTTTGTTGGGATGCTTGGCTCCGTTGTGGCTGCTGTTTGCATGGGAATGATGTCATCATCATACACATCTGAGGAGCTGGTCCTGGCGACCCCTGCAGAAGCAAAAGGGTTAGAGTATTGATATCCACGGGGGTTCTGACTTGGATTCCCGGCAGAGAAGGGATATCCTTGAGATGGGATAACCAGGGATCCTAACGATGAGGGAATCCAAGGATCCTTAGAGCGCGGCTGCGAAGATTCTGTTGGGACGGCTCCTGAGAATCCAGCAGTGTTCCCTGCGTATCCAACGGCCTGAGATGTCATTGTAGGGACAGCAGTGAAGCCTGTAGTTGATTTGTAACCGTAGCGTGCCGGATCCGAGGATCCTGACGCATTGAAGTCAAGATGCCTGTGGAATAGAGGACTTTGTTCCCCCACAGGTTTCTTGGACTTCTTAAGCTGCTCGATCTCCTTCATCACCGTTTGGTTGGTCTTCTCTTGCTGATCCATTTGACTTTTTACCTGCTTAATCAAGGAAAACAGATCATTGTTAGTAATAACAGGATCAACAGATTGAACCTGGGATCCTGTGAAGACAGGATAGTCAGTTTTTCTCGGCTGCTCGTCCACTTTCTTCTGACGGTCATTGATTTTCTTATGGCTTCCTGGAACGGAAGGAAGAGGAGGAATGGAGGACGATGTAGAGGCCGAAACAGATTTTTGTGGGTTTGACATCTTTGGGATTGGAGATCAAATGAAGTGTATGAAATATGGGAATTTGATAAGATTAAGCACCACTTGCCCCACGGTGGACGCCAAACTGTTTTGGTCAAAAATTCACAAAGGAATTTCGTATTCCAAACTTAGATTGTGAGGTAGAGTGCTTAACGATCAATTGAGAAAATAATCCAAGCTAGGATGGTGACACGATGATTTAGCGAGGAAAACTCCAGAATCCTTCGAGTTGCCTCTAGGAATCCTGGATAAAAACCTCGGGAGCCGGCCGAATAGCCGCCTCCTAGTCAATTTTATTGATAACGAAACGAGAAATTACAATGGGTTGGAGGTTTGATCGATCAGAGCTAAGTGTTACAACGTTTGCAGTGGTAATCGAACTATGTCGAGTGTTGTGTGTGTTCCTATTGATCGAATCCTCGTTTATATAACAAACTAACTACTAACTAACTATCCGGGATTCTCGGGATCTCTTCTCCCCATCTCTCTTGACCGTTGAAGGAGGTTCGACCCACTTTACCACGTGCAAGCTAGTTAAGACCGAGTCTTCAGGAGGTAGTTAAATTCTTTAACGTTCCTGAAAACAAATAAAACATGCGGCAAAAATAAGGGTTAGTCGATAATAAATATTCAGGATACCTGACTGGATAGGATTCCCAAACTGTATCGAGATTCTTGGTCCATGCGAGCTTCCGGTGAGCATCCTGAAAATTTACCCTCAACCAGTACTGAGAAGTGGGAAAGTGAAGCAAAAGATGTGATTGGAGATTTTGATGCTTTGTTTCAGAAATCAACAGCAAGAGTAGAATCACTTAAGCAATCTTATGATGAACTTAAGAAAGAGTTTGATGAAGTTTTTGTTGCCGAAAACCAACATCAACTGGTTCATTCTGAATTACAAGACAAATTTATAAGTTTGAAAGAAGAAAATCAATTGCTGAATAGAAATATTGAGATTCATGAGGGAAGGGTGAAGAAAATTACCCAAGAAGTATATGATGCACATGATCAGATAAGACAAGGAAAGTGTTTGTCTAACGGAGCTTCAAAACAATTAATTGATTCAATAAAGGCGTTGGGTGAAGCACAAAAGAAAATATCTGATTTGAATGTTGAAGTATTGGATCTTAAGTGGCAATTGAATAATCTGAAGAATTCACTCTCTTTCACAAGTTACTTGTGCAGAGATGAGAATTTCAGGAAAGTTTTTGGAAGTGAAGAGTATAATCAAATTCCGCATCCAGTTATTCAATATGATGCTCTAGTTGATATTCATTCTTCTGATATAACTGAAGATTATTCTGACTTTGTTTCTGAGACATCTGAGTTTGTTTCAACTATGTAGAAGGGATTACGGGGGGAAAGCAAAAGAAGAAGGATTTGTCTGAAAGTTCTCCACAAGAATTTTCATCGTCTGGATCTAATTCTACACCTCGAAGTCCAACTTCCAAATGGGTTCATGCAAATAGGTTTCAAGTATTTGATGATTTTTCTGACAGTTTTGAATCTGATGATAAATGTCATTCATTTCAGGTCAAACCACAATCTAAACGATCATATCGTGCGTGCTATCAATGTCACCGAAAGGGACATATGGCACATGATTGTCCTGAAATTGTTAAAAGAACATTTTCTAACAAATCTGCCACATTTATTGATGAATCAGGCAGAATTTTTACTGAGTCAACACCATCCAAATCTAAATCTCAAAAGAAACAATTTTTCAAATTTGATTCTAGTGTTGGTGGTTCATCACAAGATGATGACTCAGTTAAAACTGAAAAGGCAAAAATGCAGTGGCGACCTAAGGTGGTCCGTACGGCTACAAATGATTTTGTGGAAGACACTGGTCGATTAGAAGTTGTGTGCTTCGGGTCATTTGAATACTAATCATTTAAATCCAGTGTGCAGATTTCTTCAAGAAGACCTGTCGGTGATTGCGAAGTTTACGCTTCATGCAGTTACTGATAGTGGAGTCTCCTGTGTAACTTAAATTCAATGATTCATCTTACAAAACTGAAAGTTTTTCTGAAAGCTAAAACTGAAATGTAACAGTATCGATTGGTCAATTTTCTTTCTTTTACATTTCGTATGTAGTTTAGGGGGAGAAATTTGAAAATACCAAAAATAGTGTCTTTGTGTTTTTGTTAAAATGAAAATCCAAAAATAGAGTTTTCATTTTAAGGGGGAGAAAAACAGAAAACTACAAAAACATTGAAAAATGAGAAATTGTATCCTATATATCTGGTAAATAATGGTACATTGGCTTACGTGTCTGACTATGATGGTACATTAGCTTACGTGTCTGACTCATGGATAAAATAAATGAAAAAGCCATAAGATCATTGTTCGATGTGCTTGGTAAGCTCGGCATTAAATCAAAAAGTATTCAGATGAGATATTCATTAAATACTAATGTTTGACCTAGTGGACAACATCTTAAAGCGTATTTCAAGATATCAATAAAAAGATATGTGAAAAAGAAAAATGAGAAGTCACTGTGTATACATGTGTTCATTATGCAAAGATTAAACTTGTTTGATTTTCTTTATTTTGTCAAACGATCGGACTTTCTCTGCGAATCGAAAGAAGGGCCTGCTGGTTGTTCGTTTGACGTTCTGCTTTATTTTCTTTGGTGTTTCATATAACTCATCAGACTTTATATGCGTGTACGGGAGTATCGACCTGATTATTGTTGGGTTATACAATTTCAACTTGTTTTTATTTTCTTATTTTGTTAAATCCGATGCCTTATCTGCATATCGAAAGATCGACCTTAAAGTAGACGATTTAACGTTCTTATTTCTTTTTGCATGGAACACAGTTGACTATATCGTGGATACAATCACTATGTGTTAAATCATAAGTGAAATCCCAAAGTGTGATAAGCAAATACATATTTGAGTATGTCTGATAGTGTGGGGTACACTGGTCAAAGAAAATCTAATCAATACAATAACATATCCAGATGTTATGAGTATGATTATGCCTGAGTTTAAGATGGACAAATTATACCAGTAATCGACATGACTTGTGTGCTGAAGTAATTGAAATTGAAGTGTAGTTCAGCATGTTATGCTCAATATGTCCCAAGTTGTGATCTTTCTCGCAAAAGACAAAAATAGTGTCTGATTCTGTATTGCATTTACGTTTCATATCTGAAAATTCCAAAAATATTTTAGGTGTGTTTTAGCATAAACTTAGAAAAATCAAAAAGATTTTAAGTGTATTTTGATGTAAAGTTTCAAAAAGCCAAAAAGATTATGTTTCTTATTTGTTTTCGACCGATCGATACATGATACAAAATTATGATTTCAAAACTATATCTTGGATTCTCGAAGAGAAGTTTTGCGCCAAGATTAAATTAATTTTCAAAAGAAAAAGAAAGCCGCGTTTTTGTCTTCTGAAATTGCAGGTTCTGTGTGACAAGACTCGAGCATGGTGAAAGGGGGAGTATGAAGTATTTTTTCACAAATGGATCTTGAAGTTCAAAGATTGTTCAAGAATGATCCATCCATGCAAGCTCTATTTCTGACAAGATTTCAAGTTGAAGATCAGAAGCAACGATGCTGAAGATTGAAGACTGAAGTTTATGAAAATGCGTGAGCGGTAGATCGTCTACTTAGTCGTAACGAAATCAATGTAAAACAGTAATCACACGAGAGTAAATATAAAAGAATTTGTATTAGACCACAGAGTAAACTGATGAAAAGTAAGACTCAAACGTACAAGTCTCCATAACAATACACAAGACAAACTATTTTATACTAGAGCTAAACCCGCTTGGCCGAACCTCAGGTTCGGACCAGTTCGGACTAGTCCGAACTTGGAGCTTGCCAAGAGTTCGGCCAGCAGTATTCATGCATTACTTGTCTTGTATTCGATACTTCACATGATAATCAGGAACTAGGTACTAACAAACTCCTCCTCGGCATGTGCAGTATCACCTTTCGCTTAAACTTGTATCATGTATCGTCAATCAAACTCTTCCTCTTCTTTGACGATGAGTTCAATCTTGAATACTTGATATTGCTTCGTGTGTAATCTCTTTATTAACAATCTTCAGAAGACTTAAAGTTGTGATGTTCTCTTTCAACTTAGAAACCTGTCAACATAAATAATCTTGGCGCAAAACGTCTCTTCGAGACTCCAAGATATTTTGATTTTGAAAATGATTTTGTATTTCGTGTTGATCAATCGAAAACAAATAAGAAACAAAATCTTTTTGGCTTTTAGAAACTTTATATCAAAACACACCTAAAATCTTTTTGGTATTTTCTGATATGAAATGTAAATGCAAAACAAAATCAGACGCTATTTTTGTCTTTTGTGAGAAAGATCACGACTTGGGATCAATTGGACATAACATGCTGAACTACACTTCAATTTCGATTATTGTAGCACATAAACCATGTCGATTGCAGATATAATTTGTCCAACTTTAAACTCAAGCAAAATCATACTCATAACATCTGGATATATTAAGGTATTGATTATATTTGCATTGACATGTGTACCCCACACTATCAGACATACACAGATATGTTTTGCTTATCACATTTTTGTGATGTCATTTGTGATTTAATCACACAATGATTAAATTCATGATATAGTCAACTGTGTTCCATGCAAAAAGAAATAAGAACGTTAAATCGTCTACCTTAAAGTCGATCTTTCGATATGCGAATAAGGCCTCGTATTTAACAAAATAAGAAAATAAAACAAGTTGAAATTTTATAACTCAACAACATTCAAGTCGGTCTTGTGGACACGCAGAGAAAGTCCGATGAGTTATACGAAACACCAAAGAAAATAAAGCAGAACGTCAAACGAACAACAATCAGGTCGGCCTTATGAGCACGCAGACAAAGTCCGATCGTTTGACAAAATAAAGAATATCAAACAAGTTTAAATTTTTACAAAATGAACACATGTATATACAGTGACTTCTCATTGTATTGTTCACATATCTTTTTCTTAATATATCGTAAGATATGCATCAAGATGTTGTCCACTAGATCAAGCATCAGATTTAGTGTATATCACATTTGAATACTTTCTTATTTGTCGAGTCTACAATGGTCTTATGGCTTTTTCATCTATTTTATCCATGAGTCAGACAATGTAAGCCAATGTACCATCATTTCCCAATCATGTCGGATACAATTTCTCATTTTTCAATGTTTTTGTCTTTTGCAAATTTCTCCCCCTAAAAATGACAACTCTATTTATAGATTTTCATTTTTAACATTTGAAAAGACAACACACTATTTTTCTATTTTTGCAAAAACAAACTCCCCCTCAAAATGAGACGGAGTGAAAAACAAAACAGAAATTGATCAACCAACACGAATACTTTCCGTTTAGAATTTTTGAAAACAAAATTTGATTTTGAGAGTCACTTTAAGTTAACACAGAAATTTCACAATCAGCAATTTCACAATCACCGAAATGTCTTCCTGAAATACATGCCTGACACCAAATAAAACATTAGTCGCTTTGGGATCGACCCGAGTCAACAGCATAGGGTCGCCCGGTGTCTTCCACATAGTCGTTGTTGGCCTTGGAAACAACTTTTGGTTTCCAGATTTTTAATGATTTTAATTTTTTGATCAGAACCAAAATCAGTTTCAACCGGCGTACTTGGTTTAGACCATGACGACTTACGAGGTGATTTGATCTTTGGAGACCATGGTTCATAAAAAATTTGACCTTTGTTATCCACATATTTAGCAGTGTTGTGGATATATGCAGTCGTCGGATAATCAGCAGCAAGATGTCCTGGTTGACGACATGCATAACAAAGTCTTTCTCGAAAAATATTTGAAAAATTCTTTGGAAGTTGAAAACCTGATGAATGTTCAGAATCAAAAGTATCAAAGAAACCATCAGAAAAATCATACTTAGGAGATGGACTCCTTGAAGATGATGACCTTCTAGAATAATAATATTGTTCTTTCAGAGGAGGTGATTTCTTTGGAACTTTAACTTTTGAAACTTGTTCAACTTTCACCAGCTTCTTTGCTTGAACGGGTACATCCTTCACCACATAACCCAAGCCTTTGTGCTTTAAACCTGGGTCTTTGAAGAACTTGAAGAAGAACCAGAAGCATCTCTTCCCTTAGCTTCTCTAGTGAATTTGGTTGTTATGTCTTTCAAGTTTGTTGTTCTCTACCAAAACCTTGTCTTCTTCAGTTGCAGATGAAGTACTTGCACCACTTTTGTCAAACACATGTTCATTTTCTAGAAAAATAGACTTTGAGCTAAACTTTGGAGCTTCACCCAAAGACTTTTCCTTCTTTTTAGACTTTGACTTCTTCTTCTTTGATGAAGTGGCATATTTTGAATAATCATGCAATTCGGCTTTAGGATCAAGCGGAGCAGATGTAACCTCAGATAAATCCACCGGTTGAGGAACCAAGTGAATATCATCCTTCTTAGAACTATCCTCATTCCTATCTTGCTTGTATAAGAAATTCAGCAATGTCGGTGACAAATTGCAATTCTTTACTTGTCGTTGCAACTCCAAAATTTTCAACTTCAACTCAGATATTTGCTATTGAGCATCAAATACTTCTTTTTGTGACTTGATGAATTTTGTATTGAGATCATCATATTCATACGTTTGTAACTTCCAATCTCACATTCAGCAAACTACTCTTCAAGAACACTTTCTCTCTTCTTCTTGTAAATCTCAACATCTTTTGTTTAAACTTCATTTTTATCCCTATAAAGAACATTTTCATCTTGAAGCATAGAGATTTTGTTCTGAAGTTTCTCAATAGTAGCTGCAGACTCAACAATAAGAGCATACGCCTTTTCATACTTTTATTGAACAGGATAACTCTTTTCAAATAAATTCTCAAAATCTTTAGCTGCATCTAAAGCTTTAGCTTTTGCTTTTTCACAAATTAACAATCCTTCGCAAGTGTCTTGGAAAAAGATGAAAATTTTCAAAGAGTGTTTGATAAGACAGTTACACCCCCAACCATTATCAAAGAAGTTGTCAATGTTGTCAATGTTGTCAATGAAAATGTTCAAGAATGTGACTATTCTAAGTTTTCATCATCAAATTCTAAAGAAGAGAAGGTTGTGAAGAAGAAGGAAAACAAGAAGGTTGGCAAGAAGAATGACATGAAATCTGAGGTTCCTAAGTTCTCAACGTTTGTGTCTGGTTCGTCATCGACGGAGAATGTATAGTCAGCTAATTCTACCAAGAAGATTTGTACTCATATTGATATTGGTGAGACGATTTTCTATGCAAAGAAGAATGTTAAAGAAGTTAAAGCTGAATTAAGAATATTAGATTTTCCAGCATTCATGGTTGAATCATTATCACCAAAATATACTACAGGATTTTGAACTTGTGCAGGAAGTGATTTATCACCATTAATTCCATATCCCTAGCTTGAATTCTTTTAATCAAATCATTAAAAGATAATCCTGGATACTCTTTATCATGAGTGATCATCATCACATAATTCTCCCACTTCTCTGGCAAAGCCTCTAAAATCTTTTCTTTCATATCAGCTTCTTCTTTTGTCATACTTACCAAACGCATTTCACTCATTAAGTGAGCGAACCTTGCAATCAGATTTGGAGTTGATTCATTTTGGCAATGCTTGAAACTATCAAATTCTTTCTTTAAAACTTTCTGATGACTTTTCTTATATTGATCGTTGCCTTCACATCGTTTTTCCAAAGCATCCCATAGACTCTTCGATGTATAGTTACCAGAAAATTGATGTAGTAACTCTTTAGGCAAAGCCATCGTCAAAGTACCATACGCTTTCTTCTCAGCTTGATAAGTTTTCTTTTGTTCAGATGACATATTTCTTTGAAGAATGGGTTCACCAGTTTCATCCTTAGGATAAACATAATGCTCAGTAAATGCCAACACATATCAATATCATTAGTATCAACATACGCTTCAAATCTTTTAACCCAACTATGATAATCCTCCAATTTGAGTAATTTGGGAACTTTCTGACTTGTTCCAATTTCATTATCATAGTTCATCATTGTTTGCATTGTTGCTTGAACCGAATTTTGAATAGCTGCGAACGCTTGAAAATCAGACATTTTGAAAAAATTATGTCATTGTTCACTCCGAAGCCGTTTCGAACCACGTCCGAACTATCTCCGAACTTAGGTCGAACTATATCCGAACTTAAACTATCCGAAGTCCCTCCGAACATAACCTTCGGAAGAATCAACTGAAATTGGACCGAAACCGTGTCGAACGTCGTCCGAACCTAAACCAAATTACTACCGAACGATTCTGAACTCTCACCGAACCAAGAAATGACCGAACTTCGCCCGAACCTGGAGTTCGGAGCGGTTATTTTCAGCTTAGCCCGAACCTCAAACGAACTCTAACTCACTCGACACCATTTTCTCAATTTTGAGAGTTTTTGGATGAATTTTTCGATAGAAACACAAGCAAACTCGATAGAAACAATCTAGGAGAATATTTTTGATGAGAAGCACACTCGAGAAGATCAAACGAAATCCAAAGTGATACTCATTTTCGCAAAAAACGTGAAAGTTTGATTCAAAGCTTCGAAAAACAATGATTTCCGACCAGTAGAACAAACCAAATGCTCTGATACCACTTGAAAATGCGTGAGCGGTAGATCATCTACTTAGTTGTAACGAAATCAATGTAAAACAAGTAATCACACGAGAGTAAATACAAAATAATTTGTATTAGACCACAGAGTACACTGATGAAAAGTAAGACTCAAACGTACAAGTTTCCATAACAATACACAAGACAAACTATTTATACTAGAGCTAAACCCGCTTGGCCGAACCGCAGGTTCAGACCAGTTCGGACCAGTCCGAACTTGGAGTTCGCTAAGAGTTCGGCCAGCAGTATTGTTAGAGCATATTCCTATGCTAACGTTGTGTCTCGTGTATTGTATCTAGTCAAGAGCTTCTGTGTGAGTCAGTTAGTCATCTGGCCGGATCACATGATCCGCCGGACCAGTTGATACGGCGGACCAGATGGTCTGCTGGTGGTCCGCTGCTTTATGACTAAGTAACTATAAATAGTTCGTGTTAGAGAGAGTTAGTTCAGTGCTGTCATTCTACAACTCTTAACTGTGTGTAAACTGAGTGTGTTTCTCTCTCTACTTGTAATCTCTAAGTGAATCAATAAAGCAAAGCTTTATTTACATCTTGTTGTTATCCGATTACCAAATCATGCTGTAGTAAGATCGTTTCGTGGTTTTACAAGTGGTATCAGAGCATTCCAGGTTGCTCTACTGCTGTGATTTGGTAAGTTTTTGAAATTCTAGAGAGAGAAAGTTTGGGTTTTCTACATTTTTCATCAATTTTTCATAATTCTGAGTGATTCCGAGGAGAAAAATGATTTCTAAATGTTTTTGGAGTGTTTTCGCATCATACTGATCCAGTTTCTAGCTTCAATTGTCGAAATCTGTGAAAATCAGTCGATTTTGGTGTTTTCTGCATCTGGTCCGCTCGACGAGCAGTCTGATCCGCCATTTGATCCGCCAGGCAATCTTCATCAGTCTGATCCGCGACAGTTGCAGCGTACCAGTGTGATCCGCTGAAAATTCTGGTCCGCCGTACCAGTTTTGATCCGCCGTACCAAAAACTGATCCGCCGTATGAAATTTGGTCCGCCGGACAAAATCTGATCCGGAATCTGGTCCGCTAGTACAAATCTGATCCGCCTCGTTAATTTGATCCGGAACTGGTCCGCTGGTAGTATTTAGATCCGCCAATTTGTATTGATCCGCTGGCAGAATAGTGACCTTCACTAAAACTGACGTAACTTGCAAACCGTTTGGAGTTACGGAACCCAATACCAGTCAAAACGTTCGTCTTTCCGAGATCTAGGACGTGTACCCGCCTACGGCCAGTACCGTCAAGTTTTGACCCCCAAAATCCGCTTGGAAGACGCCCGTTTTTCAGTTTTAAATTTTCACGTTCGGTATTGAAATTTCAAAATGAGTGATTTTCACGCTTTTTCAGCTGTTCAATCATCAATGCAAGCCATATTGAACTATGATAACGAGATAGGAACAACTCAGAAAGTTCCTAAGTTACTTCGATTGGAGGATTACGAGAATTGGAAGCAACGATTTGAATCATTTGTTAATGCTCTTGACATTGATTTGTGGATTTCTATTGAACAAGATTATACATATCCTAAGAAAAATGGAGAACCAATTCCACGAAGTGATCTTGATGAAGATCAAAGGAAAGTTTATGCCAGAGAAAAGAAAACTTATGCAAATCTCACAATGGCATTACCAAGAGAACTTTTGCATCAATTCAAAAACTGCACAACATCAAAAACATTATGGGATGCACTGAAGGATAGATGTGAAGGAAACGAGCAATATAAGAAGAGTCGAAAGAAAGTGTTGTTAAAGGAGTTTGATAACTTTCAGCATTGTGAAAAAGAGAGTATTGCAGATTTGATTTCTAGATTTTCTCATCTGATTAATGAACTCGATATTGTAGGAGTCCAGAAAGAAAAAGAGGACTTGAAGGAAAAATTTCTGGAAGCTTTACCGGAAACATGGGAGAATTTTGTTATGATGCTTGCTAATGATCCAAATTATTCAAGTTGGACTTTTAATCAATTATTAAGCAAGTTACAAGCTCGAGAAATGGAATTACTTGTAAAGAAATCAGCAATTCCATCAGTTCAGAATCCTGCAGTTTATTTTGGAGAGAATTCTGCTACTGCTCATGCTAAAGCCAAATCAAATTCTATTTCAAGCAGTAATCCACCAGTAACAGCATTTCTTGCTGGAAAATCAGATAATGGTGGGTATTCTTCAGGATGCAGTTTTACTATTCCTGCTAAATCATCAAGTAAGTCAACTTCTAATCAAGCAACAGAAGATCTAGCTGCTTTGTTATCTGCTTTTATATCTTCATCGTCTGGATCGATTTTCGGTCAAGTTAGTGATGCTGGTTTAAGTGGAACTGAGTTAGAATAGCTGGATGATGATCAGTTAACTGAATTAGATTTGCATTGGCAATTTGCAATGATGGTTGAAAAAGGAAGACGTTTTATCAAGAAACATGGAAAGAATTCTTTTGTTCCAGGAAATAGGAAATTGGGTTTGGATAAATCTAAAGTAAAGTGTTACAATTGTTCCAAGGTTGGACATTTTGCTCGTGAGTGTTCTCAATCATCATCTGATAAGAGTAAATCTGATAAACCTGACGCAAAAGCTATGATATCTCAAACTGAAGAACGTTATGATTGGGCTAAAGATTTTCCAGATGAATCTGCATTCGTGGTTCATTCTCAAGACAGTTATGCATTGATGGCAAATATTGAGGTTGAATCGAGTGGGTATATATCTGAGACCAGTAAATCTGATTCAAGTCATTCTGATTCCGAAATAAGTGGTTATGAATCCGTGTGTGACTTTTGTTCACAAAAGGATAGTCAAATTAAAGGTTTGATAAAGGAAATAGAGTGTCAATCTGTTGAAATCAAACGAAAGGATGAAGAATTGGAGAGTTTCATCAAGAAATGTCAGGAATTTAATGAAGTTTGCAAAACAAATGCAGAGTTACTCAAGGAAAAGAGTGTGTTGGTGACAGAATTAGCGAATGTTCAGAAACAATTGTCAGAAAGCTGTATACAGAATGATCAACAAAAGTTACAACTTCAACACGAGAATGATGAGTTCATGTCAAAAATTGTCAAGCTTACTTCGGTCAATGAAAAGCTGGTCAAGGAGGTTGCAGAATATAAGTCTCAAGTTCAAGATGTTAGTGAAGATTTTGAACAGTTATTTCAAAAATCTATCAAAAAGGTTGAAGTACTTCAGACATCGAATGATGAACTTCAGAAGGCATTGGATGAAGTTACTGCTGATAGAACTCAATATCAGATTGTTCAGTCTGAATTGCAAGATACAATCACTTCTTTGAAGAAAGATAAAAATTTATTAACAAGGAATATTGAGATATATAAGGAAAGAGTGGATAAAGTTACCAAAGAAGTGCATGCTGCTCATGATGGGATGAGACGAGAAAAATCATTAGTCAACACAACATCTGAGAAATTGATTCAATCAGAAAAAGTTCTTGCTGAAGCTCAGAAGATCATAGCTGATTTGAAAGTTGAAATTCTTGATCTCAATCGTCAATTGCATAACTTGAAGAATTCTCATTCTTTTACAAGTTATTTGTGTCAAGACGACAACTTCAAGAAGGTATTTGGAGGTGATGATTTTAATCAAATTCCTCATCCAGTGATTCAAACAGAGTCTGTTGTTGATTTGAACACTCCAGTGGTAAACAAAGATTATTCTGAATTTGTATCTGCAAAGTGTGAGAAGAGGGACTCGCAGTGTTCAATCAAGCATGTTGGGACAGATGAGAAGATAGGGTCTGAAGAAAAGTTGGCTGCTGAGCTTGTTCAAGCTAATAATTTGAAGGGTATTAAAGCTAAATTTACTGAGGTTGCTCAAGCTGGTTCTTCTACGTCTCAAATGGATTTATCAAAGTTACCTGGTTATAAACGATCTGGTTTGGGTAATCATAATCACAAAGTTGTTCAGAAAGTTGAGAAGAACAAGCCAAAGAAGACTCCTAAGGAGAAGAAAGATACTAGTCTTGAACAGATATATCATCTGGCGCAGGTATTTGTATCCACCATGGAAAAAGGCTTCGGAGGTAAGATAAAGAAGAAAGATTCCTCTACAAGTTCTCCGAAAGAATCTTCCGCTTCGGATTCCAATTCCACACCTAGAAGTCCTACATCACAATGGGTACATTCTAACCGATTTCAGGTTTTTGATGATATTTCTGATGAGTCTGAGTTGTCTAATAAATGTGATCCAGTTCAGGACAAGTCCCAATTTCAACGTTCATATCGTTTGTGCTATCAATGTCGCCGAAAGGGACACATAGCACAAAATTGTCCTGTCACTGTTAAAAGGAAATTTTCTGGAAAAACTGCCACGATAATTGATGAATCCGGCAGAATTTTTAATGACTCACCAACATCACATTTTAAATCAAAACATTTCAAAAGTGAGTCTAGTGTTGGTGATTCATTACAAGATGAGGTTTCTGTGAAAACTGCACCTGCAAAGATGCAGTGGCGACCTAAAGTGGTCAGCCAAGCTGCAACTGACTTTGTGGAAGACACTGGTCGACCAGAAGCTGTGTGCTTCGGGTCATTTGAGTATTAATCTTTAAACCAGTGTGCAGGTATTCCTAGAAGACCCGTTGGTGATTGCAAAGTTGCTGATGGAGGAGTATTCTGTGTTTTTAACTTAAATTACATGTGATATCATTTTCCACACTGAAATTTTCTGAAAGTTAAACCTGACAGGTATCAGTATCGATTGGTCAATTTTCTTTCTTTTACATTTTGTATGTAGGTTAGGGGGAGAAAATTGAAAACTCAAAAACAGCGTCTTTTTGTTTTTGTTTGTGTTAAAATGAAAATCCAAAAATAGAGTTTTCATTTTAAGATTTTCATTTTAAGGGGGAGAAATTGGAAAATACAAAAACATCGAAAAACAGAAAAATACAAAAACATTAAAAAATGAGAAATTGTATCCGACATGATTGGGAAATGATGGTACATTGGCTTACGTGTCTGACTCATGGATAAAATAGATGAAAAAGCCATAAGATCATTGTTTGATGTACTTGGTAGGCTCAGCATTAAATCAGAAAGTATTCAGATGTGATAAACACTAAATACTAATGCTTGACCAAGTGGACAACATCTTGATGCATATCTCATGATATATCAAGAAAAGATATGTGAAAAAGAAAATGAGAAGTCACTGTGTATACATGTGTTCATTTTGCAAAGATTTAAACTTGTTTGATTTTCTTTATTTTGTCAAACGATCGGACTTTCTCTGCGTGTCGAAAGACCGACCTGATCGTTGTTCGTTTGACGTTCTGCTTTATTTTCTTTGGTGTTTCGTATAACTCATCGGACTTTCTCTGCGTGTACGGGAGTACCGACCTGATTGTTGTTGGGTTATACAATTTCAACTTGTTTTATTTTCTTATTTTGTTAAATCCGAGGCCTTATCTGCGTATCGAAAGATCGACCTTAAGGTAGACGATTTAACGTTCTTATTTCTTTTTGCATGGAACACAGTTGACTGAATCATGAATACAATCATTATGTGATTAAATCACAAATGAAATCACAAAGTGTGATATAAAAAGCAAAAACATATCTGAGTATGGTTGATAGTGTGGGGTACTCTGGTCAATGCAAATCTAATCAATACAATAACATATCCAGATGGTATGAGTATGATTGTGCCTGAATTTAGAATGGACAAATTATACCAGTAATCGACATGACTTATGTGCTGAAGTAATTGAAATTGAAGTGTAGTTCAGCATGTTATGATCAATATGATTCCAAGTTGTGATCTTTCTCGCAAAAGACAAAAATAGTGTGTGATTCAGTATTTCATTTCTGTATTGCATTTATATTTCATATTTGAAAAATTCAAAAAGATTTTCGGTGTGTTTTAGCATAAAGTTTCAAAAAGCCAAAAAGATTTTATTTCTTATTTGTTTTCGACCGATCGATACATGATACAAAATTTAAAAATTCAAAACTATATCTTGGATTCTCGAAGAGAAGTTTTGTGCCAAGATTAAATTAATTTTCAAAAGAAAAGGAAAGCCGCGTTTCTGTCTTCTGAAATTGCAGGTTATCTGAGTGAGATGACTCACGCATGGTGAAAGGGGGAGTATGTTATATCTTTCACAAGTGGATCTTGAAGTTCAAAGTTTTTTTAAGGTTGATCCAGCCATGCAAGCTCTAATTCTGACAAGATTTCAAGTTGAAGATCAAATGCAGTCATGCTGAAGATTGAAGACTGAAGTTGAGTTAGAATATAGATACACTACACGTTAAGGGGGAGTTTGTTAGAGCATATTCCTATGCTAACGTTGTGTCTCGTGTATTGTATCTAGTCAAGAGCTTCTGTGTGAGTCAGTTAGTCATCTGGCCGGATCACATGATCCGCCGGACCAGTTGATACGGCGGACCAGATGGTCTGCTGGTGGTCCGCTGCTTTATGACTAAGTAACTATAAATAGTTCGTGTTAGAGAGAGTTAGTTCAGTGCTGTCATTCTACAACTCTTAACTGTGTGTAAACTGAGTGTGTTTCTCTCTCTACTTGTAATCTCTAAGTGAATCAATAAAGCAAAGCTTTATTTACATCTTGTTGTTATCCGATTACCAAATCATGCTGTAGTAAGATCGTTTCGTGGTTTTACAAGTATTCATGCATTACTTGTCTTGTATTCGATACTTCACATGAGAATCAGGAACTTGGTACTAACAGTTTAGTTGGAATAAGATAGATAGATAGATAGATAGATAGATACACTACACGTTAAGGGGGAGTTTGTTAGAGCATATTCCTATGCTACAATGTGTCTCGTGCATTGTATCTAGTTCAGAGCGTCTTTGTGAGTCGGAGAGTCAACATACCTTGGTGGCCATACCAATGGTACGTCGTACGAATTGGTACGCCCGTGCCAAGTGGTCTGCCAGTTGATATGTTGGCTAGTATGTTGCTAGTATAAATAGTTCGTGTTAGAAAGACTTAGGTGGTTCTGTCTTTTGTGTCACTCTTAACTGTGTGTAATTGAGTGTGTCTGTTAGAGCATATTCCTATGCTACGTTATGTCTCGTGTATTGTATCTATGTAATGAGCATGAGAGTGAGTTTTGCTGGAAGTGTACCAGGCTCCATACCAGTTGGTACGGACCAACGTACCAGATGGTATGTTGGGTGGTACGCTAGCCAGATTAAGTCACCTATAAATAGGTAGCTTGTGTAGAGAGCATTAAAACTTATGGTCATTCATCTTATATTCTGTGTGTGTTACTGTGTGTATGCTCTCAAACTTTATCAATACAAATCTCATGTGTATTTACGTTTGATCTTGTCTCTATCTTGTTATCAACATGATTAGCATCTTTACAAGTGGTATCAGAGCTATCTGGTTCCATTTTCTAATCGAATTCTGTAATTTCGAGTGTTCTTAGAGAGAGAAAGTTTGGGTTTTCTTTGTTTTTCATCAAATTTTCGCAATTCAGAGAGTTTCAAAGATGAAAAATGATTTCTGAGTGTTCCTAAAGTGTTTCCGCATCTTCCTGGTCCATTTTCCAGTCAAAATCATCAGAAATTCGAAAATTCAGTTCATTTTCGCGTGGTACGCATCTGGTCCGACCGAAGAGCATTTGGTACGCACCTGGTCCGCAAGGCAATCTCCTTCGAGATTTTGGTACGCTGAGTTTGGTCCGTACAACATTCTTCAAGTTTGGTCCGTGACGGTTATTTTTCTGGTCCGTAGGTTGTTACTCCGTACCATTCTGGTTCACTACTGGTACGCAAGTTGATCAGGTCAGCTGCTGGTACGCAAGTTCATTTGGTATGTTGATTGTTCTGGTTCGCGACTTGGTCCGCTCAGTGTATTGGTCCGAAAATGGTACACTGAGAACAAGATTGGTACGCTGGCAGAAAAGTGACGTTCACTAAAACTGACGTAACTTGAGTTCTGTTTTGAGTTATGGAACCCAATACTAGCCAAAACGACCGTCTCGGAAAGATCTACACATTTACTAACCTAACGGCCAGTACCCTCCTTTTTTGGTATCCAAATGCCACTTTTAAGACGCCCGTTTATTAGTTTGAAGTTTTTGCATTCGGTATCGTAATTTCAAAATGAGCAATTATCAAGCGTTTTCCGCGATTCAAAACACGATGCAAGCTATCATTAACTATGATAATGAAATAGGAACAAGTCAAAAAGTTCCGAAGTTACTCAGAATGGAAGATTATCATAGTTGGGTGAAGCGATTCGGAGCATATGTTGGCGCTAATGATGTTGATTTTTGGTTATCTTACAATAATCAATATGAATATCCAATGGGTGCAAATGGAAGGCCAGTTTTGCAATAAAGTCTCACTGGTGAACAAAAGAAGGTATATCAAGCCGAATAAAAAGCTTACGGAACTTTAACGATGGCATTACCTTCAGACTTATTACATCAGTTTTCTGCTTATACTTCAGCAAAAGAATTGTGGGATGTAATTCAGAAACGGTGTGAGGGTAATGATCAACTCAAGAAAAGTAAACAAAAGGTTCTAAAGAAAGAGTTCAACAATTTCAAGCATTATCCAAATGAAAATATTTCAAAGCTTATTACTAGGTTTTCACATTTACTGAGTGAAATGTGTTTAGTTGGCATCAAAAAGGAAGAAGCTGATTTGAAAGAGAAGTTACTAGAGGCATTACCTGAAAGATGGGAATACTATGTAATGATGATAATTCATGATAAAGAATATGCAGGATTGTCATTTAATAATTTGATTAAGCAGATACAAGAAAGAGATATGGAGTTGAATGTGAACAAATCCATGCTTGCACAAGTACAGAATCCAGCTACATATCATGGTGAAAATGAGTCAACCATGAATACTAAAAGTCAAATATTTTCAGTGAAGGTCCTACTACTGCTTTTCTTGCTGGAAAATCTGAGAATTATGGTTATTCTCCGGGTTGTACATTTACAAGTCCAAATCAATCACCAAAGCCTACATTGTCTAATAATGCATTTGATGATTTAGCTTCATTGCTATCTGCGTTTATTTCATCATCTAGTGGTTCAATTTTTGGGAATATTAGAGAAGCTGATCTATTTACAAATGACTTAGGTCAGTTGGATGATGATCATTTGAATGAGTTAGATTTACATTGGCAATTTGCTATGACTGTTGAAAGAGGTAAGAGATTCGTAAAGAAGCATGGTAAACGATCTTTTCTTCCAGGAGGAAAACTTGGATTGGATAAATCTAAAGTTAAATGTTTCAAATGTTCCAAGATTGGTCATTTTGCTCTTGAATGTCAAAATCCAAAAGCATCTGCATCCTCGTCTTCAACAAACAATTCAAATTTAGAAGCTTTGATTTCACAAAAGGTTGAAGGATATGACTAGGAAAAGGATATTGCAATTATGGACAAAAGACATAATCAGAGAGCATTAACTGCAGTTTGCAATTCAGATAGTTTTACTTCTAAGTCTGATCATGTTACAGATTATGTTTACAAAACATCACCTGCTATGGTTTATAATGTTGATTTAAAACAGTATGTTCCATTGTATCCTGATGAATCTGCATTTCTAGCCAAAGTACGTAAGAATGTAACTGATTCAGATTCAGAAACAAGTTCATGTGTGTTGATACCTGATATGTGCGTCGTGTGAAGTATTAAGCAATGTTCAAGTTCAAGCCAAAGTCTGAGTGGCCGAACTAGGTCCGAACCTGGAGTTCGGACTGGCCGAACCTGAGGTTCGGACGAGGCTCGGCCAGCTGGGTATATATAGAAGTTTGGACATTGTAATAGTTAGTTTTGAGCGTGTGAGGTTTCTGCTAAGTGTGTGTTTTCAAGGTATTTCTCTGTGTTGTGTTTCTTAGTGTTTACTGATTGTAATTGTTCTTTGTTGATCAATAAAACAATCGGTTAATTATGTTTCGATGTCCGATTAGCTAGATCGAGTACACGATCTGATGCTCACGCATTTTCAAGTGGTATCAGAGCTTTCTGGTTCACTCTACTGATCTGTGGTTGCTATTTTCGGATTTTTGAAGCGTTTTTGATGTTTCTCGAGTTGGTTTTTGTGTTTTTCATCTATTCTATAGAGTTTTTGGTGTCACATTTGCTCCTAAATCACTTCTTATCGGTTTTTTCTGATCTTCAGTTGTAAGTTTCGTCAAAATCTGTCAATTTTCGCAAGTTTTTGAAAAATGAGTTCGAAGTTCGGAGTTTTCTAATCTGGTTCGGAGTAACTGCTCCGAACTTGAAGTTCGGACCAAGCTCGGTGAGTCTTCGGTGAGAGTTCGGTCTATCTCGGTCAAAGTTCGGAGTTGATCTAAGTTCGGTCAAGGTTCGGAGTTCGTTCGGTGACAGATCGGAGTTTCTAAGTTCGGCCTTTTTGTTTTAGGTTCGGACGAAGTTCAGAGAAGGTTCGGAGGTCAGTGATAGGTTCAGAGCTAGTTCGGTCACCAGGATTCAAATTTTTCACGATGATAGAATTTCAAGCGTTTACTGCAATGCAAAGTACGATGCAAACCATGTTGAACTTTGATAATGAAATCGGAACAAGTCAGAAAGTTCCCAAATTATTGAAGCTAGAAGATTATCAAAATTGGAAGAAACGATTTCCTATGCTAGCGTGTGTCTCGTGTATTGTATCTAATCTAGAGCAGTTGTGTGAGTAATATAGTCACTAGCCGTACTATATGCACCGCCGGACCAGATGGTCCGAGCGGACCAGATGGTTCGCAGGTGGTACGTTGGTCTGTTACTAAGTGACTATAAATAGCTTGTTAGAGAGAGTGTTTAGTAGTTCTTTCAGTTCTCTATCTCTTAACTGTGTGTAGCAGAATGTGTAATCTCTCTCTAGCTTGTAACCTCTAAGTGAATCAATAAAGCAAAGCTTTATTTACCTTCTCGTTGCTATTCGATTACCGAATCATGCTGTAGTAAGATCATATCGTGATTCTACAAGTGGTATCAGAGCATTCCAGGCTGTTCTACTGCTGTGATTTGGTAAGTTTTCTAATTCTAGAGAGAGAAAGTTTGGGTTTTCATCATTTTTCATCAAATTCTTCCAATTCCGAGTGTTTCTGTGATGAAAAATGATTTCTGAATGTTTCTGGAGTGTTTTCGCACCTATTTGAACCAAATTTCCGATCGAAAACGTCGAATTCGCGAAAATCAGTCGAATTTAGTTTGAACTGCGTCTGGTCCGCTCGAAGATCAATTGGTCCGCAACTTGTCCGCCTGGCAATATTCATCAGTCTGGTCCGTGGCAGTTACAATCTGATCCGCGGCAGTTACAGCGTACCAGTGTGATCCGCTGAAAAATCTGGTCCGCCGTACCAGTTTTGGTCCGTCGTACCAAAATCTGATCTGCCGAAGATATCTGGTCCGCTGGAACATATTTGGTCCGTTGAGAGTATTTTGATCCGGTGAACAAATTTTGATCCGCTAGTTTGATCTGGTACGGGGGTTGGTCCGCTGGAATTGTTGGTCCGCTGGCAGAATAGTGACCTTCACTAAAACTGACGTAACTTGCAAAGCGTTTGGAGTTACAGAACCCAATACCAGCCAAAACGTTCGCCTTTCCGAGATCTAGACATATACTAACCTAAAAGGTCTGTACCCCCTAGTTTGACCCCCAAAATCCGCTTGGAAGACCCTCGTTTTTGAGTTCAAAGTTTTGGAGGTTTAGGTTTAACATCAAAATGAGTGATTTCTATGCAATGACTGCTGCTCAAACATCAATGCAAGCCATGTTGAACTATGATAATGAGATAGGAACAACTCAAAAAGTTCCTAAATTGCTAAGGCTTGAAGATAATCACAATTGGAGAAGTCGGTTTGAATCTTACATTTATTCGCAAGATATTGAAAGTTGGATTCCAATTGAGAAAGAATATGAATATCCGATGATAAGTCCCAACAAACCAAAGATGATTAGTAGTTTCGATGCTGATGAACGGAAAGTTTTTTCTCGAGAAAAGAAAACATATAGTTATCTTACAATGGCTTTACCAAAAGATCTAATGCATCAATTTAAGCAATATACAACGGCTAAGGAGTTGTGGGATGCTATTGAAGAGAGATGTACGGGTAATGATCAATACAAAAACACTCGAAAGAAAGTTTTGAAGAAAGAGCTTGATAATTTCAGGCACTGCGAGAATGAGAAAATTCCAGATTTGATTGCTCGATTTTCACATTTGATAAATGAACTTGATGTTGTAGGAGTCAAGAAAGATAGTGATGAATTGAAAGAGAAAATTCTGGAAGCGTTACCAGAAAAATGGGAAAACTATGTGATGATGTTGACAAATGATCCAAATTATTCAAATTGGACTTTCAACCAAATAACTAGCAAATTACAAGCTCGTGAGATGGAATTGTTGGTGAAGAAATCTGCACATCCTACAGTTCAAAATCCTGAATTGTACTTTGGAGAAAATAATGCTACAGTTCATGCTAAGGCAAAGTCACATTCCATTTCAAGCAGTAATCCGCCGGTAACAGCTTTTCTTGCTGGGCATTCTGAAAATTCTGGTTATTCTCCAGGATGTGGTTTTACCATTCCAGATAAATCGCCAAACAATTTTCATCCTGCTCAATCAACTGAAGAATTGGCTGCATTGTTATCTGCTTTTATATCTTCATCGTCTGGATCGATATTTGGTCAAGTTAGTGATGCTGGTTTAAGTGGAACTGAGTTAGAACAGCTGGATGATGATCAATTAGCTGAATTAGATCTGCATTGGCAATTTGCAATGATGGTTGAAAAAGGAAGACGATTTATCAAGAAACATGGAAAGAATTCTTTTGTTCCAGGAGGAAGAAAACTGGGTTTGGATAAATCTAAAGTAAAATGTTACAATTGTTCAAAGGTTGGACATTTTGCTCGTGAGTGTTCTCAGTCATCCTCTGATAAAGTTAAATCTGATAAGCATGAAACAAAAGCTATGGTGGCTCAAGTTCAAGAAGAAAGAGAGTTTGATAAATGGTCAAAACAATTTGACAACCCATCTATTGCTTTGACTGCTATTCAAGATACTTGTGCCGAATCAGGTGAATTTTGTTATATCAACGGTCAATCTGTGGCTTTAATGGCAAATGTTGAAGTTGAATCAAGTGGGTATACGTCTGAGATCACTACATCTGAAACAAGTGATTCCGAAGTTAGTGGGTATGAGTCAACTTGTGAGTTTTGTGCTGAAAAGGATAGAAAAATTCGTGAATTGGTTCAAGAAAAGGAAGGGTTAATGGTTGAGAGAACACTGAAGGAAACAGAATTAGAAAGTTTCAAGAAGAAAGTTGAAAATTCTGATGAGATTTGCAAGATAAATGAGAAATTAATCACCGAAAAGAATGTTTTGAAAGAAAAGTTGATGGCAGTTCAAGATAACTTGCATGAGTTCATTAGTGCCGATAAAGAACAAATTTTGAAGTTGCAAAATAAGAATGAAGAGTTGGTTAAAAGTGTTGAGAAATGGGAAAGTGAAGCAAAAGATGCGATTAATGATTTTGATAATTTGTTTGAGAAATCAACTGCAAGAGTAGAATCGCTGAAGAAGGCTTATGATGATCTCAAGAAAGAGTTTGATGAAATTACTGCTAAGGAAAATGATCGTCAAATAGAACATTCAATATTACTTGATAAAGTCACAACTTTGACACATGACAATCAGTTGTTGAAACGAAATATTGAGATTCATGAAGGTCGTGTCAAGAAAATTACTCAAGAAGTGTGTGATGCTCATGATCAGATGCGACAAGAAAAGTTTCGGTTTAATACAGCTTCAGAGCAATTAATTGATTCTGAAAAGGCATTGGGTGAAGCTCAAAAGAAAATATCTGATTTGAATGTTGAGGTGCTGGATCTTAAGAGGCAGTTGAATAATTTGAAGAATTCACATTCTTTTACCAGTTACTTATGCAAAGACGAGAATTTCAAAAAGGTTTTTGGACGCGAGGAGTATAATCAGATTCCGCATCCAGTTATTGAATTTGATGCTCTTGCTGATATTCAAGTTTCTGGCATAACTGGTGATTATTCTGAATTTGTTGCTAAGAAGTCTGAATTGAAGAAATCACAAAAATCAAAGATGAAAGAGGTGAGTTTGGTTGATACATTCCCAACAAAGTTTGTTTCAGGTGGTTTTATTTCAGAAAAGGGAGTTGGTTCTGTTGGAAACCAAGTGGAGAAGGAAGAAAAGCAGCTGCATGAAGAAAAGTTTGTTGCTCAACTGGTTAAAGCTAACAAACTAAAGGATATTAAAGCTTCGTTTAATCAAGCTGCTAAAGCGGGTCCTTCGTGTTCTGATGTTGATTTAACTAAGCTAGCGGGTTATAAACGTTGTGGTTTAGGTAGTGATGGTAAGAAGGGTGCAAAGAATATCAAGAAAAATATGCCCACGAAAGCTCTAAAAGTAAAGAAAGACACAAGCTTGGAACAAATTTATTATTTGGCTCAAGTCTTCATGTCTACAATGGAAAAGGGGTTCGGTGGGAAGATCCAAAAGAAGGCTTCATCTACAAGTTCTTCTGGTGAAGTTCAAACCGTGAAAGTTTCATCATCATCTGGATCAAATTCCACACCTCGAAGTCCTACATCGAAATGGGTACATTCTAACCGATTTCAAATTTTTGATGATATTTCTGATAGTTCTGAACCCGTTGAGAGGTGTTCATCAGTTCAGGGCAAATCACAATCTCAAAGATCTTATCGTTTGTGCTATCAGTGTCGCGGAAAGGGACACATGGCAAAGGATTGTCCTGAAACTGGTAAAAGATCATTTTCAAACAAATCTGCCACATTTATCGATGAATCAGGCGGAATTTTTACTGAGTCAACACCATTCAAATCAAAATCTAAAACGACACAATTTTTCAAATTTGATTCAAGTGTTGGTGGTTCATCTCGTGATGATGACTCAGTTCAAAATACAAACGTAAAAATGCAGTGGCGATCTAAGGTGGTCAGCAAAGCTGCAAATGATTTTGTGGAAGACACTGGTCGACCAGAAGTTGTGTGCTTCGGGTCATTTGAGTACTAATCTTTAAGTGTGCAGGTATTCCTAGAAGACCCGTTGGTGATTGCAAGTTGCTGATGGAGGAGTATTCTGCGTTCTTAACTTAAATTAAATGATTCTTTTTTCAAAATTGAAAGATTTTCTAAAAGCTTAACCTGAAAAGGTATTAGTATCGATTGGTCAATTTTCTTTCTTTAATGCATTTTGTTTGTAGTTTAGGGGGAGAAAATTGAAAAACCAAAAATAGTGTGTTTGTGTTTTTGTTAAAATGAAAATCCAAAAATAGAGTTTTCATTTTAAGGGAGAGAAAATGAAAAATACAAAAACATTGAAAATTGGAAAAATACAAAATCATTGAAAAATTAGAAATTGTATCCGACATGATTGGGAAATGATGGTACATTGGCTTACGTGTCTGACTCATGGATAAAATAGATGAAAAAGCCATAAGATCATTGTTTGATGTACTTGGTAGGCTCAGCATTAAATCAGAAAGTATTCAGATGTGATAAACATTAAAATACTATGTTGGAACTTTTAATAAGTGTGACTGACGCCATCAAATCTATTCTCGAATAATTCGGTTGAAGAATCCATTGTGTTTTGATTCAGAGACGCGGGTTGTGATGCTCGAGGCTTGCAAGTTTGGACCGAAGACGTTTTCTGGAAAAGTCAACCGTTCGGGTCAACGGTCAACGTAAAAGTTAACGGAAGATCAGTTCGAGCGAGTCAAGGTTCATATTGATTAAATCATCTTTGATTTAATTAATAATAATTATGTCATTTGTTTATTTGTATTTGCTCATTTGTATGTGTGTTAGCTAGTTAGTGGGCTAGTGAGCACATGGGCTCTCTATATATAGGAAGGGATAGCTTCATTAGATAGATGATGAATAATAGATGAATAAGGATGTTCTAGAGAGATGTGAGCTATCATTTCTAGAGAGAGAGTCACACATTGGGTTTGAGCTCAACCCAATGTGACCATGGATTTCCTATGACGAGTTTGTAATCATTCGGTTCGTTGTAATCATTCAACAATAATCAATGAATCGTTTGATTTTTTTCATTTCTTGTCATTTATTATCTTCGATTCTCTTCATCCCGTCTCTCCTTCAATCTCACCTCTGTTCTTGCTCAAGATCGGGATTCTCGATGTGAAATCGATCCTGAATAAATTTTGCGTTTACGCTCGGGATCTCAGTTTTTCACCGATTTGACATTATTTTTGCATCCAACCCAGTCACGCGGAACAAGTTCAGTATTTATGGATCATTCACAACTGTCAGCACCCGGCTTCCGGTTTTTCACAAGATTGTCCGATTTCAGGATTTCAGTACCGTTTTCTCTTCGGAACTGAGCGGAACGGTTCCACTCTCTGCATCTGATTTTCCGCTTCCGCATCGGATGTTTTCAGAGGGATCTAGAGAAAAGGGGGAACTTCTATGGATTTGGATTATCGGGTCGATTATCTGAAGTTGGAGCATTTTCAGTGTTTGATTGGTTTATCTGATTCGATTTGTTGCGATTTCTTCTCCAATGTTCAGCATTCTTAGTATTGTACCCGACCGTGTGAACCAAGTGAACTGCAGCACTTGGATCTCAACTGGAGCAACAAGAACAGAAGAAGCTTATTCAAAGGGGGAACCTCTACAACAGAAAGATTCAGGTTTATCAGTTATTCTTTGAAGACACACGACAGAGCGATTCTTCACCAGTATGACAGATTTGAAAGCGTCAGTCAAGGGGGAATTGTTGGAACTTTTAATAAGTATGACTGACGCCATCAAATCTATTTTCGAATAATTCGGTTGAAGAATCCATTGTGATTTGATTTAGAGACGCGGGTTGTGATGCTCGAGGCTTGCAAGTTTGGACCGAAGACGTTTTCTGGAAAAGTCAACCGTTCGGGTCAACGGTCAACGTAAAAGTCAACGGAAGATCGGTTCGAGCGAGTCAAGCTTCATATTAATTAAATCATCTTTGATTTAATTAATAATAATTATGTCATTTGTTTATTTGTATTTGCTCATTTGTATGTGTGTTAGCTAGTTAGTGGGCTAGTGAGCACATGGGCTCTCTATAAATAGGAAGGGATAGCCTCATTAGATAGAAGATGAATAATTGATGAATAATAAATGAATAATGAGTGATGTGAGCTATCATTTTCTAGAGAGAGAGTCACACATTGGGTTTGAGCTCAACCCAATGTGACCATGGATTTCCAATGACGAGTTTGTAATCATTCGGTTCGTTGTAATCATTCAACAATAATCAATGAATCGTTTGATTTTATCATTTCTTGTCATGTATTATCTTTGATTCTCTTTATCTTGTCTCCTTCAATCTCACCTTCGTTCTTGCTCAAGATCGAGATTCTCGATGCAAAATTGGTCCTGACAAATGGTATCAGAGCGGGTACCGATCAGATTCATCTCACCGTGAATCTGGTCACTCGAATCTGTGATTTTGAGCTTGAATGAGGTGCTGATTGGAAAACCCACTTTGGAGACTTTTTTTTTCTACTTTTTCTTATTTTTGGAGCTGATTGATGATTTCTGGATGAATCTGATGATGGATTCTTGTTATTGGGTTCATTTAGATATGATTTCATGCTCCATATGTTCAAATCAGTGAAGAAATACGAGATCTGAGCTGAAAAAACGAAGCTGTTAAAGTTTTCCCGTTTTGGGGGTTTTTGAAGATTTTTAAGCTTTGATTCTGAGTTTTTGGTGCTAAAATCAGTGTTTTTGGATGAAATAAAGTATGAATCTTGGTGGAAAACGCGTTCCGGATCCATTGGAAGCATCGGTTTCGTCTGAAACGCAACGGTTTGGGCAGATATGGAGGAACACACAGTAGTGTGTGTTTCACGGTGTTCTTGGTGTTCTTCATTTTGGTTGAAGATTGCCTTGGCGATTTCGCAGCTGATGAAGATGTTCTTGGCGATCTGGAAAGTGCTTGAAGTTGTTCTTGGCGACCTCGACTGTCCTTGAAGATACTCATGGCGATCTCGGGTGTTCACGAGCTATTTCTTGGCGACTTCGTGCTTAGTTCTTGGCGATTTCAAGTTAATTCCTGGCGATCTCGACAAAGTTGGCGATCTCGAAGGGCTTGGCGACTTCGAATAAGGATTGGCGACCTTGAACTTTGGCGATCTCGACATCTGGGTTTTCATCCAAATAAGTTTCAGACGAGTCTGTTCGTTCAGGACTGTAGAGTATCGAGAGACGAGTTCAGAGACATAAAATTCGTTAATTTTCGTCGCGTATTATGGGAGATATGGGCAAATCACGGTTTTCCGACGATCTTGTTCGATTTTCCGGCGATGATATTAGGGTTCCGGTGCTGCGCAGACAAGATGGAGACTAAGGTGACGTGGCAGCACCTTATTCGTGCGTGTAATACAGCCAATTCCTTTCTCTCTCTCTTGTCGGCTGCAACAACTAAACACTTCTTGCTGTCTTGTTTTCATTGGCCGGATGTATGCATGTGGGACCCGCCTGAGAGTAAAGATCCGTTAAGGCATTTAGTCTGGTGCGCTGTGAGTGGTGAGAATAATTTACGTGGGCCCCTGGTCAAGAAAATGAATCCGTTGAAAGCTCTTTGCTGGCTGCTCCTCAGTGGTCAGCGCTTCTCTCACACGGATCGTGAATAACTGCCCTTGGATCATTTTTTTTCTTAGCCGTAGATGGGCATATAAGCCTCAATTATGATTGGCTTGTTGCCTTTCACCTGGATCACGATCTGATCCATTGAATCTCTTTATATCTCAGCCGTTGATCATTTTTTGAGGGTAAAATCTAATTGGTCTACGAGATTGCACATGGATTGTGTTTTCTTGGAGATTTAATGCCACTAAATAATTTTTTCTGCATTTTTCGTTAAATAAGGGGTATTTCTCATCAGTTTTTCTACAGACTAACGAGATAACGCCTCAACAAAATTGGGGAAAATTTTTATTGGTCATGGATTTATTCCGCTTATTTTTACCGGGTTTCTAGTTTTTGTTGACGTCAAGGCCACGTTAGCTAACGACCACTGACGGACTGGTTTCGCTTCTCGGTTAAGTCTGCGACTTTTTCGTTATGTCTCACTTCAAGTTGTTTAGCTGATGCAGCGCTGATGTCATCTAACCGAATTAACTGGAATCTCAGTTAAATATTGGAATATTCCGTTAAATCTCTAACGGAAGGCCGTTACTTGAATAAAATTGACGGTTTTCTCAGAATCATTCCAAATTGCACCGTTTGACTCAGAATTCTTCACGGAATATTTTTCCGAGCTCGATTTTCTTCGCACAAAATTACAAAGACTCCGGTTATGAATAAATTTTGCGTTTATGCTCGGGATCTCAGTTTTTCACCGATTTGACATTATTTTCACATCCAACCCAGTCACGCGGAACAAATTCAGAATTTATGGATCATTCACAACTGTCTGCACCCGGCTTCCTGTTTTTCGCAAGATTGTCCGATTTCAGGATTTTTATACCGTTTTCTCTTCGGAACTGAGCGGAACGGTTCCACTCTCTGCATCTGATTTTCCGCTTCCGCATCGGATGTTTTCAGAGGGATCTAGAGAAAAGGGGGAACTTCTATGGATTTGGATTATCGGATCGATTATCAGAAGTTGGAGCATTTTCAGTGATTGATTGGTTTATCGGATTCGATTTGTTACGATTTTGACTCCGATGTTCAGCATTCTTAGTATTGTACCCGACCGTGTGAACCGAGTGAACTGCAGCACTTGGATCTCAACTGGAGCAACAAGAACAGAAGAAGCTTATTCAAAGGGGGAACCTTTACAACAGAAAGATTCCGGTTTATCAGTTATTCTTCAAAGATGCACGACAGAGCGGTTCTTCACCAATATGACAGATTTGACAGCGTCAGTCAAGGGGGAATTGTTGGAACTTTTAATAAGTATGACTGAAGCCATCAAATCTATTCTCGAATAATTCGGTTGAAGAATCCATTGTGTTTTGATTCAGAGACGCGGGTTGTGATGCTCGAGGCTTGCAAGTTTGGACCGAAGACGTTTTCTGGAAAAGTCAACCGTTCGGGTCAACGGTCAACGTAAAAGTTAACGGAAAATCGGTTCGAGTGAGTCAAGGTTCATATTGATTAAATCATCTTTGATTTAATTAATAATAATTATGTCATTTGTTTATTTGTATTTGCTCACTTGTATGTGTGTTAGCTAGTTAGTGGGCTAGTGAGCACATGGGCTCTCTATATATAGGAAGGGATAGCTTCATTAGATAGATGATGAATAATAGATGAATAAGGATGTTCTAGAGAGATGTGAGCTATCATTTCTAGAGAGAGAGTCACACATTGGGTTTGAGCTCAACCCAATGTGACCATGGATTTCCTATGACGAGTTTGTAATCATTCGGTTCGTTGTAATCATTCAACAATAATCAATGAATCGTTTGATTTTATCATTTCTTGTCATTTATTATCTTCGATTCTCTTCATCCTGTCTCTCCTTCAATCTCACCTCTGTTCTTGCTCAAGATCGGGATTCTCGATGTGAAATCGATCCTGACATACTAACGCTTGACCAAGTGGACAACATCTTGATGCATATCTCATGATATCAAGAAAAGATATGTGAAAAAGAAAATGAGAAGTCACTGTGTATACATGTGTTCATTTTGCAAAGATTTAAACTTGTTTCATTTTCTTTATTTTGTCAAACGATCGGACTTTCTCTGCGTGTCGAAAGACCGACCTGATCGTTGTTCGTTTAACGTTCTGCTTTATTTTCTTTGGTGTTTCGTATAACTCATCGGACTTTCTCTGCGTGTACGAGAGTACCGACCTGATTGTTGTTGGGTTATACAATTTCAACTTGTTTTATTTTCTTATTTTGTTAAATCCGAGGCCTTATCTGCGTATCGAAAGATCGACCTTAAGGTAGACGATTTAAAGTTATTATTTCTTTTTGCATGGAACATAGTTAACTGAATCATGAATACAATCATTATGTGATTAAATCACAAATGAAATCACAAAGTGTGATATAAAGCAGATACATATCTGAGTATGTCTGATAGTGTGGGGTACACTGGTCAAAGCAAACCTAATCAATTCAATAACATATCCAGATGTTATGAGTATGATTGTGCCTGAGTTTAAGATGGACAAATTATACTAGTAATCGACATGACTTGTGTGCTGAAGTAATTGAAATTGAAGTGTAGTTCAGCATGTTATGACCAATATGATCCCAAGTTGTGATCTTTCTCGCAAAATATAAAAATAGTGTGTGATTCAGTATTTCATTTCTGTATTGCATTTATGTTTCATATCTGAAAAATCCAAAAAGATTTTAGGTGTGTTTTAGTATAAAGTTTCAAAAAGCCAAAAAGATTTTGTTTCTTATTTGTTTTCGACCGATCGATACATGATACAAAATTCAAAATTCAAAACTATATCTTGGATTCTCGAAGAGAAGTTTTGCGCCAAGATTAAATTAATTTTCAAAAGAAAAGGAAAGCCGCGTTTCTGTCTTCTGAAATTGCAGGTTTCTGTGTGGCAAGACTCATGCATGGTGAAAGGGGGAGTATGTTATATTCTTCACAAGTGGATCTTGAAGTTCAAAGATTTATTCAAGGATGATCCAGCCTTGCGAGCTCTAATTCTGACAAGATTTCAAGTTGAAGATCAGATGCAGAAATGCTGAAGATTGGAGACTAAAGTTTTGTTAGATAGATAGATAGCTAGATACACTACACGTTAAGGGGGAGTCTGTAGAAGCATATTCCTATGCTAGCGTGTGTCTCGTGTATTGTATCTAATCTAGAGCATCTGTGTGAGTAATATAGTCACTAGCCGTACTATATGCACCGCTGGACCAGATGGTCCGGGCGGACCAGATGGTCCGCAGGTGGTACGCTGGCCTGTTACTAAGTGACTATAAATAGCTTGTTAGAGAGAGTGTTTAGTAGTTCTTTCAGTTCTCTATCTCTTAACTGTGTGTAGCAGAAGGTGTAATCTCTCTCAAGCTTGTAACCTCTAAGTGAATCAATAAAGCAAAGCTTTATTTACCTTCTCGTTCCTATTCGATTACCGAATCATGTTGTAGTAAGATCGTATCGTGGTTCTACAAAATGATATCGATTTGTGGATTCCGCTTAAGAAGCTTTATCAACACCCAACAGATGCGGGAGATTTCAAAGAAGTTCATACCTTTGATCTTGCTGAAAGAAAATCATACGAGCTTGAACAAAAAGCATATGGTTATCTTACAATGGCATTACCCACTGAGTTGATTCATCAATTTAGCACTTGCAAGAAATCTAAGCATTTGTGGGATGCTTTATCAGCGAGGTGTGAAGGTAATGATGACTATAAGAAGAGTCGGAAGAAAGTTCTAAACAAATAATTTGATAATTTTCAGAACTATGACAATGAAAACATTACTGCTCTCGTTTCAAGATTGTCACACTTGATTAGTGAATTAAAGGTGGTTGGGATTGAGAAAACCGATGCTGATTTAAAAGAAAAGATTTTGGAAGCTTTGCCTGAAAAATGGGAAAACTATGTTTTGCTACTCAGTACTCATGATAAGGATTATTCTACAATGACATTTCACGAGCTTACTGGAAAACTTCATGCTCGGGAAATGGAAATGTTAAACTCAAAGAAGTCAACTGCTACTTTGCAGAATCCTGAATTGTATCATAGTGAGAATAGTGCAAGCATGAATGCAAAAGCTAAGCCAAGTTTGAGTTCTGCACCAAATGTTGCTTTCTTGTCAGGAAGTTCAGGAAATTCTGATAACAATTCTTCACGGGGTTGTAGTTTTACAATTCCAAATTCTTCAAGTCAAAATGTGTTTTCTGTTGAATCAACAGATGATTGTGCCAAAATGATTTCTGCATTGATTTCCTCATCCTTTGGGTTGATTATCAAGAATGTTGTTGATGCAAAGTTAACCGGCGATGATCTTGATGGACTTGATGATGATCAACTAACTGAATTGGATATATCTTGGCAATATGCTATGTTATGTCAACGATCGAAGAGATTTTTCAAGAAATATGGAAGAAATATTTCTGGTGAGAAATTGGGTTTTGATAAATCAAAGTTGAAGTGCTACAAGTGTTCAAAGCTTGGGCATTTTGCTAAAGAATGTCAACAAGCAAATCTTAGCAAGTCTTATTTTCCTTTATCAAGCAAACCTGGTTTTACACAGCCATCTTCTAGTAACACAGACAAGGCAACAGCTTTAACAGTTCAACAGGATGCTGTATATGATTGGGGTCAAAGGTTTGGTTATGATTCATCAGCTTTGATTGTCACTCATGTTCAATCAGATGATTCCTATTCAGATACTAGTTCCGATACTAGTTCAAATCCAAGTTCTTATGAATCTGCTGAAAACTTGGAGAGTTTAATGAAAGAAAATGCTTTGTTGGTGAATAAAGTTCAACAACTGTCTAAGGAATTTGATGTGATTAATTCATGTTTAAAGATTTCTAAGGAAAAGGAGAAAGAGTTGGTTTTGAAGAATGAATGTTTAATGACTGAGATCAAATTGCTAAATGAAGTTTTAGAAGTGTTCAAACAAGATAAGAAGGATGTTGAAGCTACCAGAGCAAAGGTTTGTGAAGAACAGGATGAGTTGGTAAAAGAGGTTGAAAAATGGAAGTTTAATGCTGAAGATGCTGCTACTGATTTTAAGAATTTATTTGAAAAGTCCAAAATCAAACTTGATTTGCTTACACAGAATGTTGAAGAATCTGCTAGCAAAATTGAAGCATATCAATTCGATATGGAAAAGTTGTTGGATGAAAAGCGGGAGTTGGTTAGTGTGAATAAAGTTCAAACAGCAAATTTGGAGATTCAAAGGCGAAACGAAGCTAAACTAAAGAAAGAGTTGTTTGAAGGATTGGAAAATCTTCAAATGCAAAAGTTTGAAACTCATAAAGTTGCTAAGCGTTTAATTGCTATGGAAAAAGAGTTGGCTGAAGCACAACAGAAGATTTCTGATCTCAAAACTCAAGTAATAGATGCAAATCGCTTACTCAACAATGTTTCAAATTCTCAAGTTTTCACAAGTTTCTTAGCTAATGATGCAAATTTTGAGAAAATGTTTGATAAAACTGCATCACCCCCTGCTCAAATCAAAGAAGCTTTTAAAGAAGTGCAAGAGCAAGTTCCTGAACTTGATTATTCAAATGTATTATCATCTACTGCTGAGGAAGACAACGGTGTGAAGAAAAAGAAGAACAAGAAAAATAAGACGCAGAAGAGAAAGAAATCTGAGATTCTTCCAGCTCCAAAGTTCGTGTCTAGTTCATCTTCTGCTGATAATGAGAAATCAGCTACTTCAAGTGACAAGATTCAGTCTCAATCTGAGTTTGATGAAAAGCTCTTTTATGATCAAAATAATGTAAATGAAGTGAAAGCTGAATTTTCTCGGTTAGCAAAGCATGGACATTATACATCTGAGGAGAAAGTTGTTAGAAAGAGGGTTGGCTTGGGTTTTCATGAGAAGAAGGATACAGCTAAGGAGGTTCCAGAATCTGCATTACAAAACTTGAAGAAAATTAAGACGCAGCAAGTGAAGTAGGAAGTGTTCAAAGCAGACAAAGTTCAACCTGAGAGGTTCTACAAGCTCAAAGGTTCTGATCAGCTTTTCTCGGACAAAGAGTTTCCTCTTTATTGTGTCAATGCTCGGAAGATTTATGAGGTTTTGTGAAAGATAAAATTTCTTCTGAAAGTTCTCAATCTCGAAGCCCAACATCTAAATGGGTGCATGATCACATACATCAGGTATATGATTCTAATTCTGATCATGTTCGAGATATTCCTATGTGTAATTCTTCGCAGGTACATCAAAAGTGGGACAAAACAAAACGAATCTGTTATGTTTGCCACCGAACAGGGCATATGGCAAAGGATTGTCCACTACCTGCTGTTTCACCACAACGGTTTCATAAGAAACCAGTTTTTGGTAAACCTGCCAAACAAATGTTCTTTGATGAACAAGGCAGAGTTTTTGATGGCGTTGAACCTACATTCTTTCATAAACAAAAACGTTTATGTTCCAATGTTCTCAAAGGTTCAAAGTGTAGGTTCATCATCACAGTTACCTGCGATAAGTTCATCACAAACGGCCTTACCAAAACAACAACAATGGAAACCTAAGGTGGTTTCTAAGCAAAACCAGGACACTAGTCGACCAGAAGCAATTCGCTTCGGGTCATTTATGAATTAATCAGTTTGACCAGTGTGCAGGTACTTCTAGAAGACCTATCGACGATTACAAAGTTGTTGATGGAGGAGTTTTCTGCATAATTTAAGTTTCATGATCAAATTTTCTAAATCTGCGAATTTTTTTTCTGAAAGTCTAAAACTGCAACATATCCGTGTTGATTGATCAATTTTCTTTGTTTACAAGTTCTTCTCAAAAAGCCAAACATAGAGTCTTGTTTTCTTGTCAAATGAAAATCAAAAAATAGAGTTTTCATTTTAAGGGGGAGAATTAAGTAAGGGGGAGTAATTAAGAAAAAGCATGTCATGGGTAGAAGGTGAATACATGCCAAATATATAAAGAAGGAAGGTGAATACATGCACAAAATATAAAATTTGAGAAATTGATCATTGGGAAATGATGGTACATTGGCTTACTTCTGACTCATGGATAGAGTAGATGAAAAGGCCATAAGATCATTGTTTGATGTGTTTGGTAGACTCGGCAAATCAGAAAATATTCAGATGTGATATATACTAATTACTAATGCTTGACCATGTGGATAACATCTTGATGCATATTTCATGACACAAAAAGAAAAATAAGAGTGAAATTCAAAATGAGAAGTCACTGTGTATACATGTGTTCATTTTGCAAAGATTTAAACTTGTTTAATTTTCTTTATTTTGTCAAAACGATCGGACTTTCTCTGCGTATCAAAAGATCGACCTGATCGTTGTTCGTTTGACGTTCTGCTTTATTTTCTTTGGTGTTTCGTATAACTCATCGGACTTTCTCTACGTGTACGGGAGTACCGACCTGATTGTTGTTGGGTTATATAATTTCAACTTGTTTTATTTTCTTATTTTGCTAAATCCGAGGCTTTATCTGCGAATCGAAAGATCGACCTTAAGGTAGACAATTTAACGTTCTTATTTCTTTTTGCATGGAACACAGTTGACAATATCATGAAAAATACGATGCTATTGTGAAAAAAACATAAGTGTTATCACACAAAAGGGAAAAGAAAGAAAAACAGAAAATGTCTGAGTATGTCTGATAGTGTGGGGTACACTGGTCAAAGCAAATCTAATCAATACCTTAACATATCCAGATATTATGAATATGATTCTGCCTGAGTTTAAGATGGACAAATTATACTAGCAATCAGCATGACTTATGTATTTCAATTAATTGAAATCGAAGTGTAGTTCAGTGCGTTTTGACCAATATGATCCCATATAGTGATCTTTCTCATACCAAAAATAGTGTTTGATTTTGTATTGTGATTTCATTTCATTTCAGAAAAGAACAAAAAGATTTTCGGTGTGTTTTAGCATAAACTTTAAAAAGTCAAAAGATTTTGTTTCTGTTTTTTTTTTCCGACCTGATCAACATGTGATATAAAATTTAAATTTCAAAATCATATCTTGGAGTCTTAAAGAGACGTTCTGTGCCAAGATTATTTGAGTATTGATGCAGGATGCTAAAGTGCAAGTAATCACAACTTCAAGTCTTCTGAAGCTGTTGATAAAGACCAGAGATACACCAGTCATTGTCAAGTATTCAAGATCAAGCTACGATCAAGTTGAGGAGGGTTTTGTTCGAAGATTCATTTCATCGGATGAACAGATTCTACACTTGAGGGGGAGCTTGGTTGAAGATACAGATTTGATGATGTAGAAGAGTAGAGATACTGCACACGACGAGGGGGAGTTTGTTGATACCTGATATATGAGTCGTGTGAAGTATTAAGCAATGTTCAAGTTCAAGCCAAAGTCTGAGTGCCCGAACTAGGTCCGAACCTGGAGTTCGGACTGGCTGAACCTGAGGTTCAGACGAGGCTCGGCCAGCTGGGTATATATAGAAGTTTGGACATTGTAATAGTTAGTTCTGAGCGTGTGAGGTTTCTGCTAAGTGTGTGTTTTCAAGGTATTTCTCTGTGTTGTGTTTATTAGTGTTTACTGATTGTAATTGTTCTTCGTTGATCAATAAAACAATCGGTTAATTACGTTTCGATGTCCGATTAGCTAGATCGAGTAGACGATCCGATGCTCACGCATTTTCAATGTGAAACAGTAGTGGAAGATGTTACTGCAGAAGTTACAAAAGAGCTAAAAGAGAAATGTGAAGCTTATGTTGTTGCCAATGATAAATTTGAATCTTTGTTAAAGGATAATGGTTTGATAACTGAAGAACTCAAAGTTATGAAAGTTGCTTTAAAATGTTCAAAACAAAGATGTGCTGATTTAGAAAAAGTCAATTCAGAGTTGGTGAAAGAAAAAGATAAATGGGTTGCTGAATATGAGAAAGAAAAGGCTGCTAATCTTTATGCGGTCCAATATTTTGAGAATCTATTTAAAAAGAGCTACCCTGTCCAACAAAAGTATGAAAAAGCAAATGCAATTGCTGTTGAAGCTGTAGATAAAGTTTTAGAGCTTCAAGAAGAACTTTCAAAGCTTCGAGATGAAAATGTTCAGATTCGTGAAAAGAATGAAATTTTAACAAAAGATGTTGCTTATTTCACTAAGAAGTGGGAGAAGGTTCATGCTGAGTTAATGGAGATATGTGATACAAAAAGGCAACTGAATTCTGAATACAATGATCTATTAGATCAATTTATTGGTACTCAGAAAGAATTGTTGGATGCTCAAGTCAAGATATCTGAGTTGAAAATTGAGATTCTTGATCATCAAAAGCAAGTGAAGAATTCAGTTTTGTCTCCTACTTTATTGAATTACATTTACAATCAGGAGAAGAGTGACGAAAGTGTGAAAGAAGAGGAATTACATTATGTTCCAGCTCCGGTGGTTATATTAAATCCTCCATCTGTGTCACTTGATCCAAGAGCTGAATGGCAAGATTATTCTAAATTTGCAACTCCGGCAAAGAAGAAGAAAAACAAGTCTGAGAAAAAGGAGAAGAAGTTGGGTGAAGCTCCGAAGTTTATATCAACTTCAAAAGTTTGGAAGATGAAAAAATTTGTGAGAAAGTTGCTTCTGGTACTTCATCTGTTAATGAAGAAGACAAAGCTTTGATTCAGGGTAACAATTTGAAAGCTATTAAAGCTAAATTCACTAGTGACGCTAAAGGAAGAAAAGTTTCTGAGTCTTCTTCAAGTTCTTCAAAAGTTCCAGGTTACAAACAAAAAGTCTTGGATTATATTGTTAAAGAAGAACTAGTTACGCAACTACAACAGAAGCAGCTGAAGGAGAAGGATTTAGTTCACAAGAATCAATCACAACAGAAGAAACAAATGGTGTTCAAATCAAAGAATGCTGATTATTATTCTGGAGGGTCTTCTTATAGTTCTGGTTATTCTTCACGAAGTCCACCTCCAAGGTATGATTCTTCTGATGATTTCTTTGATTCGTTTGGTTCAGAATATATTTTTGGTTATCATGATGTGTTCAGGCAGGACAAGAGAAGTCCAAGAAATTTGTCTGATAAAAATCAATTTTTTGAATCACATTTGGGTAGCAGTTCCCTTAATGTTTTCCAAAGAAAATGTTACGCATGTCGTAAACCAGGGCATCTTGCTGCTCAGTGTCCTATAAATGCGGAACTCACTTTTATGTGAACAACACTGCTAAATTGGTGAATGAAAAAGGTCAGATTTTTTATGAACCACAACCGTCAGTGTTCAAATCAACTAGTAAGCCGTCTTGGGCAAAGACGCAAGTTGATAATTTTGTGGGTTCATTGAAAAGTTTTTCCTCGCCCATGATATGGAAACCACGAGTTGTTTCCATGGAAAACAAAGACCATGTTGAAGACACCGGGCGTCCCGAGGCTGCTGACTTGGGCCGATCCCAAAACCACTAATGTTTTATCTGGTGTCTGCAGGTGTCTTCAAGAAGACCTATCATGTGTGTGTTGCTGGTAGTGAAGAAATTGCATAATTTAGTATTTTAACGTTTTATCATTCTCAAACCGTCTTTTAAAAGAATTTTTTTAGTTTAATAAAAAAGGGGTTTTCAAATCTAAAACTGAAAGTGTCAATGTTTGGTCGATCAATTTTCTTTCGTTTTCGTTTTTTACAAGTTCTAGTTGTACATATGTTTAGGGGAAGAAAATTGACAAAAGCCAAAAATAGTGTCTTGTTTTTGTTAAAATGAAAAATCTAAAAATAGAGTTTTCCATTTTAGGGGGAGAAAAAGGCAATGCAAAAGAAAAAAATGAAAAAGATCAAAATTGAGAAATTGATCATTGGGAAATGATGGTACATTGGCTGACGTTTCTAACTCATGGATAAACTAGATGGAAAAGCCATAAGACCATTGTTAGATGTGCTAGATAGGCTCGGTGAATCAGAAAGTATACGTATGTGATATACACTAAATCTGTAGCTTGACCTAGTGGACAACATCTTGATGCGTATTTCAAGATATCAAGAAAAAGATATGTGGAAATAAAATGAGAAGTCACTGTGTATCCATTTATTCATTTTGCAAAGATTTAAACGTGTTTGATTTTCTTTATTTTCTCAAACGATCAGACTTTCTTTGCGTGTCCACAAGACCGACCTGATTGTTGTTCGTTTGAGGTTCTGCTTTATTTTTCTTGGTGTTTCGTATAACTCATCAGACTTTCTCTGCGTGTACGGGAGTACCGACCTGATTGTTGTTGGGTTATACAATTTCAACTTGTTTTAGTTTCTTATTTTGTTAACTCCGATGCCTTATCTGCGTATCGAAAGATCAACCTTAAGGTAGACGATTTAACGTTCTTATTTCTTTTTGCATGGAATACAGTTGACTATATCATGAATACAATCATTATGTGATTAAATCACAAATGAAATCACAAAGTGTGATATATAAGCTAATACATATCTGAGTATGTCTGATAGTGTGGGGTATACTGGTCAAAGCAGATCTAATCAATACAATAACATATCCAGATGTTATGAGTATGATTCTGCCAGAGTTTAAAGTTGGACAAATTATATCTGCAATCGACATGACTTATTAGCTACAATAATTGAAATTGAAGTGTAGTTCAGCACGTTGTGACCAATATTATCCCGGACACGTTGTGACCAATATTATCCCGGATAGTGATCTTTCTCAAATCAAAAATAGAGTGTGATTCAGTATTGCATTTATGTTTCCATTTAGGAAAAATCCAAAAAGATTTTAGGTGTGTTTTGATCTAAAGTTTTAAAAAAAAAATCAAAAAGATTTTATTTCTTAATTGTTTTTGATCGATCAACACTTGATACAAAAACAAAATTTTCAAAATCAATATCTTGGATTCTCAAAAGAGACGTTTTGCACCAAGATTAAATTAATTTTGATAATTCAAAAGGAAAAACTGCACTTTTGTCTTCTAAAGTTGCAGGTTCTGTGAGTCAATACTCAAGCATGGTGAAAAGGGGAGTTTGTTGTATCTTTTACAAGTGGATCTTGAAGTTCAAAGATTGTTCAAGTCTTGATCCAGCCATGCTAGCTCTATTTCTGACAAAATTTCAAGTTGAAGATCGGATGTAGCAATGTTGCAGATTGAAGACTAGATTTTTCGTTAGAATAGATACACTACACGTTAAGGGGGAGTTTGTTAGAGCATATTCCTATGCTACGTTATGTCTCATGTATTGTATTTATGTAATGAGCATGAGAGTGATTCTTGCTGGCAGTGTACCAGGCTCCATACTAGTTGGTACGGACCAGCGTACCAGAAGGGATGCTGGGTGATACGCTATCCAGATTAAGTCACCTATAAATAGGTAGCTTGTGTAGAGAGCATTAGAACTTCTGGTCATTCATCTTATATTATGTGTGTGTTACTGTGTGTATGCTCTCAAACTTTATCAATACAAATCTCATTTGTATTTACGTTTGATCTTGTCTCTATCTCGTTATCACTTGATTAGCAAACGATACGTCGCTCCACGTCTTTACAGTGTCTCTCTCTCTCTCTCTCTCTCTCTAGAACTCTTTGTAATCTGTTAGTGAAATCATTAAAGCAAAGCTTTATTTACATTCGTGTTCATCGTTTGATCGAATCATGCAGTAGTAAGATCCGTCCAGTTACTTACATCCTAACCCTTGACTTTTCTCTTACATTATCCTTAATTTGAAATATAATTTCACACATTGGGGACAATGTGCAATTTGAGTGTGGGGATGAGAATAGTTTGGGTAAATCCGGGATATAACTAAAACTTTTGCTATGTCCAAGGCTCAAGCCTTACACAAAACTTCCTTGGAAAAACGGCTTCCTTACTGCCCAAATTTTTCAAGTTTGTTGTTTTCTAAGACAAGTGTCCAAAAAAGTTTGTTTTCCTCCCATTTATCAAATTTGTATCCATTAACTTACAAATACCTCAAAGATTTGAGATAAATTTTTATTGACAAGATGAAACCAAACATATTTAAATTGCGAGCTTACATTTTCCCTTTTCCATTGACAGTGAGAATTTGAGCCTTTATAGCATGATCACCTATAAACATGCTATTTTTTCATTTCTTTGAGAGAAACCAGGTAAATGCGGTAGAGGTAGAACTTGACACGGCAATACGTCCTAAAATGGACAAAATCAGAGGCCACAACATCAAAGGATTGAGGCACTTAGGATTTCTTTTCTCACCCTATTCTCTACCCAAAAATATATCCCCTAGTAAGCCCCTTTGAGCCTAAACCCTTTCGCTTCTTAAACCCTAAATTTATTTGTAGAATAAACCCCCTCTGCAAATCACCCTAATAAACCCCTCAAAACTTTTTCTTTTTACACATTTTCTTTTATTAACTAAACGGTTATTTTAAAAGGTTTTTAAAAAAATGTATAAAAAAAAATAAAAAAAATAAAAGTTTTCACTATTTTCTCAAAATCAATAAGAAAGCATAAAAGTCTAGACCGAATTTATACCCGTTGTATGTCTGAAAAAAAATCTTTGGTCAAAATATAGGGAAAATCCCCTTAGAAGCAAGGAGCTATCTTCCTCAAGAAGATTCTTTTCAAAAATTGTGAAAAACTTGAAGCTTCTTGAAAAACCAGCAAAAATACCCTTTATTTACGCCTTTTTCCTTTTCAAATAAAACCATCCTACCCTTACCCCAAGCCTACCATTTTAAAGACCTCATGATGATCCTATGACTTCTGATGAGATCGGTGGCGGTTCGATTCCATGTCAAGCATATGCTCTCTATTTTGTTTCTGCCTTGGTATGAGTGTCCACCCCAAAAATCTTCCGGGAAGAGTGATGAGTGACCACTTGTAAGGTGTGACAACCGGAAATTTCCCAGGTTAACCCCGTTAATAACTTGTGTTATATTTTGATAACGTCCGTTACCTCAGTTAGCTAGAATGGTTACGAGCACTACACATGAGTCTAGACGTCGTTCGATCAACTTGAATACATATAATTTATAATTTTGTATAAATTATATTTTATGATTTCATGAAAACGTTTTGTCATTTTATGTGACAACTATATTTATTATTTTTAGATAATATATATGTGTATACGTACACATGTCATTTTATGATTCTATGTGACGGTGTATCACGTAATCATACGAAGTGTTTCTATGATTTTACAGAATTAAAAAAAAACATTTAGTTATGGATTTATAACTATTATTTTATGTGAATCATTTATATAATTATAAATTGTATTTATGATTTTATGTACACCAATTAGGGTTTGCATTTTAAATATGTAATACGTTGATTTAATTCGGTCAAACTCACGTATCCGTACGTTTAAAGTTATCCACGTTAACCCGTTGGGGTTAGTTAACCCTCCGCTAAACTCAAGGGCTTATCTTGCAATTTTCTAAACTTATTTTAAGTAAATCAAACCTGCAAGGACCTAACTGTTAATTACCCTAAACCTTGTGTCACCTTGTAAATTGTATAGGGACTAATCATGTCATTTTCTAATAGTCACATAAATGACAATTACGAGCAGTAAACGTGAATCGGTACCGTCCCCCTCATCGTCGGTTTCAAATTCAGCAAATCAATCCCTCATTCAAGTCTATTTTGATTACTAGAATCATTTTATTACTCAAGAGTCATTCAATTGCTCAACACACGACGCCTCACGAGCTCTCTCTCCCTTCTCTTTCGTTTTTTTAAGTTTTTCTGGCGAACTTGAGAATCCGGCCAACCACCACTATTTTACCACCTGTTTTGTATACCACTGAGATCACCATCCTCCACTAAGTAACCCCGAAGCATTGGATTCGGGAACGGAGCAACGACAAGCGGCGGAGTCGAGACTTTTCGGTTTCGTTTCGGCATCTAAATCGCATCAAAACTCCTCTTTGATTTGAGGTAATCACTGGGTTATGTTATTCGCATGTTTCTCTTTATTTTTTTTAGTTTCACGATTTTCCGGTGACCGGAATAAACTCCGGCCACCGGAGTTTTGATGAAGAAGATGATGACGGGTGGAGATAGGTTAAGTATTTTGCGAACTGGATTCCAACACAAATTGGAATGTAGCGCAGTTGGTAGGCGCGTGACCTGGAGACCGAGAGGTCTCGGGTTCTACCCTCCCCAGCCGCATTCTTTTTCTGATTTTATTTCCTGAACCAGTTTCTATTACTCAGATAACAAAATCATTACGGATCGATAACCAGACACAAATGCGCCCTGGCCTAGTGGTTGCGTCGCTGCATTATGACTCAGAGGTCACGGGTTCGAGCTCCGTGAACCCCATTTCTGTTGTTTTATTTTTTTAGTGATTTTAAAATACTTCTTGGTCCGAAGCTCAAACCTACTAGTGCAAGACTATTAAACCTTGGGCCGTGAAGTTTCCACAGACCCCGTTAGAGTACTCGTTGGATTTTTTTTATTTTATGGAAACCCTATGATTTAAAAGAATTAAAAACTTATGGTTTTGTTTATATTAATATAAACTAGTTTTAAACATAGATATATATATATATATATATTAATATATATTTGATTTATTTGCCATGCACACATACACAAGCGTACGTTTTAAAGATTTTCTTTAAACTCTTGAATTTTGACATGGCACATAAATATATATTTAGGACGTTTTATTTTTCACACTTTTGACGACGCCTCGATATTTATATTTTCGAATATATATATTTACCCGATGATCTCGACATTTATTATTTGGGATAACATATGCACGTTAATTTTCGTAAATCTTTGTGTCCTCGATTAAATGTCATTTGTGACTACTTTCAAACAAACGATTTTCATCACGTATTGAAATTGTTAGCTACGTCGTATTTGGAATTACTTGATTTAACACCGTCGTCTAGGCTATGTTACTCATGTGCGGACACACACTTACGTATGTAAAATCAATAGGTGCTTGGTAGTTACGCAAGACTCGGAGTCTTACTAAAATGTAGCAGCGCACCCTAAGGTGAGTTAGACATCCTTTTACGTTACGTCCGGTTTTGGACGATAACACATGCAAACACGTTACACCCGGGTTAGGGTGATAAACACGACAACTATTATGTATGATTAAAGTAGAAATCCAATATATATCACATGTTCACGTAAAATACTTTATCTTTCAAGTCCTTACTTATCGAACCGTTAATAGCATATAGCGAGGGGATATTGGGTAGTACTACTGGGGTCTGACAAACCCCACTCAGCGGGCACGAGATGCACCACCCGACTGGCGGTCGGACTGAGGACAATATCAGCCTAACTTACCGTGATCGAGAAGGCAAAACATGTAAGGAATTATTCCTACAACTAATTGGTGAGCTTCGGTTGCGAATGTTTTAGTGACATGAACTTAGGCTCGCTACCTACGATATGGATTGTACTTGTAATATACATACTTATATACGAATAAAGACTGTTGTATTTGTACTGCATATTTATACTAGTTATACTTATGTGCTCATGTGAACTCACCAACATTAGTTGACACTTGCTCTTATGCATGCTTTGCAGGACGCTGGGAGAATCTGATTTTGGGCACGTACACTGGTTAAACCTTTTATTTTGGGAATCTGTGTTTAACATTTTCAAAACTTAGACTTAAACTGGTTGTTTACTTAATGGGCGCTTGTTTTGCGCGACATTACTTTAATATGCTTCCGCTGGATTTTTAAACTCTGGTTTGATATTTCCCGTTTGGAAATATATTTACATTTTGAACCCTTAACTTATGGTTGATGTAACTAATGACTCGGGTCCTGGTCTGGTTCACACCCCACACGGTAAAACTCCGTTAGTGGAAAATGGGGGTGTGACATAAGGCATGTAAGTAAGTAGTTAAATAAACTTCTAAGTAAGCTTGTCATGATAAAAAAAATTCAATTAAAAAGGTAGGAGTTAAATTAATGGAACAAAAATACGGAAAATGGAGGAGGAATCATTTTCCAGGAACAAGTCTTGGCAAATCACAAAAATGAGGATTTAGGTTGTGTTAAAGCCCACAATTATGAGGCTTTGCTTGAGGACAAGCAAACGTTTGAGTGTGGGGATATTTGATGTACGCTAAAATATACATATTTAATGATAGAAATATCTTCAAAAATCGGGACGAAACCTAGTTACTAACATCAAAACAAAGCAATTTTGTTTTCTTTTTAGTTTTTCGGGTTTTCTAAAGCCGAAATACAAAAAGGGAGCATTATCTAGCAGAAAAAGCAAAGAGAATGCAAGAGTTTGGAACATGTTGCTCTAGCACGGCCCGTGCCCCATGAAGCACGCCCCGTGCCCGACCCGGATTGGCTTCTGATCAGCATGACCCATGCCTCTGACCTTCCTGACATGGCACGGCCCGTGCCCCACCCAACACGCCCCGTACCGCTTGCACAGAAGAAGACAAAAGTCTGATCGTCTGACAAGGCACGCCCCATGCCTGGATGGGCACGCCCCGTGCCGATCTCCAATTTTGCCTATAAATGCTTGCCTTCCTTCACTTCACAAATTGCTCAATTCTTTTCTCTCCCCCTCACTTTTAGATTAGTTAACGAGCCACTTGGTTCCTTTGTCTCTTCAAGTATGTAAGGTTTGTAAGAAACACAACCAGTTTAGTAAATGAAAGTATTTTGTCTATGAAGTCTTCTTTTACTAACTGGCAAATCTTTAAGCCATGATTGGCCAAACTCTTACACTTGATTGGAGATAACATGCTTTTAAAAAGTTTTCAAGTTGTTTTTACAACACTATTTTAAGGTGTATCTAATGACTTTATAAAAAACCCTTTTTATTGAAAGTGTATTACTGATTTTCTGAACCAAGCGTGCTTCACGTATCACAGACCATTTGGGGAGTCAAAATCCCAAAGACCGAACCTGTAACACCCGGTCGGGGGACGATACATGGTCCGAAAGGTGACTCACGCCCCATGCTACATGATAAGTTCGAGGTCCTTATGTCTATGTAAGCAAACTCGGTTGACCATGCAAGTGCGGGCTGAAAGTATTTGGTTGGGAAAGGGGGTTGGTAATATTTTGTCACTTCAAGGAAGTCGAAATGTACGTGTTTGTGAGCTTGGCTCTGGTTACGCCGGACGTGCATACGCGAAAGCGGTGTACGGAAGAAACGGACCTTAGTCCCTTAAAAAGATCATATTTATAATAAAATAATCTGGCACGCAGGGTTGTTCCTCTGCTGGTTCGTGACGGCGTGTCGAGCGTAACGGTTGCCCAACCAAGGAGCCATGTGACTAAGTAGCATTATACCACTTCATTTTATCACTGCCAGCACCTTCCCTCAACATTCGTACTCCTCGCAAACGATTAGCAGTTGGATGGTGGTTGACCAGGTGGGCCAAAAGGCGGTCGACTTCCTGTCAGTGAACAATCTTGAGGTAAGGTTATAAAATCACAACTTGATTACAAGTTTTCAATGTTGTTACTCCAATCATACTTGAGATCAAAGATCCAATTTATCTATATATATATATATATATTTACTAAAAAAACTATTTTCCCTAAAGATAGAATTTAGTTAAACGTAAAAAAGGTTGAGTATTGGGAGCTTTCATTTTCCATTGTGTCCTGATCGACCCCGATTCAACTTACCACTACTATACTGCCCACGATGGGTGCACATGCCCGTGTAATGTGGTGAAATGGTAGTTGTTAAGTAAATCAGGTACTATAAATTTAAAAGCTTCAAATGCTAAAAAGGTGTCACAAAATAATGCTATATTTTTATATATACACCACAGAGTTTTTTCGTTCATTCTACTGATCTGTGGTTGCTATTTTCTGACTTTTTGAAACAAAAAGTGTCATTTTTGAAAAATTTGAAGTGTTTTTGCTAGATTTTAACCGTTTCAGTCGAGTTTCTTGTGAAAATTTCACTCCTAAATCATTTCTTGTCACTTTTTTCGATCTACTGCTCCAAATTTCATTCAAATCTATCAAAAATAGTGAATTTTTTATCAAAAAATGTCCGGTTCATTCCAGTTCAGGTGACGATCATATGTTCGAAAAATAACCGTCGCCCGAAGTGACAGTTCACTTCAGCTTGGTTCAGTTCGGATAACCGAAGTCTCGGTTCAGACAAGTTCGGTTAACTCCAGTTCGCTTTACTTCTAGTTCGTCTCAGTTCGGATCACTTTAGTTAGATTTAGTTCGTCTCATTTCCAGTTCGGACCAGTTCGGTTCTATATTTCAGTTCGGTTGAGTTAGGTTCAATCATTTTCACTTCGTTTCAGTTCGGATAATTTGAAATTTTTCGTGATATCAGATTTCTAAGCTTTTGTTGTTATGCAAAACGCGATGCAAACCCTAAACAATTTTGATAACGAAATTGGAACAAGTCAGAAAGTTCCCAAGTTATTAAAGTTGGGGGATTATCATAATTGGAAGCAATGGTTTTCTGCTTATGTCAACACGAATGATATCGATTTATGGATTCCAATTCAAAAACTTTACGTGCGTCCAACTGATGGTGGAGAATATAAGGAAATTAAATATTTTACATCTGAAGAGAGGAAGAGTTATGAGCTCGAACAGAAAGCTTTTGGTTATTTTACAATGGTTTTACCTACCGAATTACTAAATCAATTCAGTACTTGCAAAAAGACAAAACAATTGTGGGATGCTTTACCAGCACGATGTGAAGGAAACGATTAATACAAAAAGAGTCGAAGAAAACTGTTAAACAAAGAATTTGATAACTTTCAACATTATGATAAAGAAAACATCATGGCTCTTGTGATTTTCGCATCTGGTAAATGAATTGAAAGTTGTTGTAATTGAGAAAACCGATGAAGAATTGAAATAAAAGTTATTGGAAGCATTGTCGGAGAAATGAAAATTATGTATTGTTGATTACACATGACAAAGAATTCTTAACATTATCATTTCATAAATTAACTGGTAAACTTCATGCACGAGAAATGGAAATGTTGAATTCAAATAAATCAACTGCTCAATCGCAAAACCCATAATTGTATCATGGTCAGAATACCGCAAGCATCAATTCTAAAGCTAAACCAATGGGTGTTAGTTCTGCACCAAGTACAACTTTCATTGGAAATGTTTCGGCAATTTCTGAAAATTCTAATTTTGCATTTTTACGATTCCAAATTTGACCAATCAGAATGCATTTTCTGTCAAGACAATCGATGATTGTGTTACTTTGATCTATGCTTTAATTTCATCATCTTTTGGAATGATCATCAAAAATAATAGTGATGCTCAGGTGACTAAAGAGGATCTTATTGAAATTGATGATGATCAGTTGAATGAAGAATATATGGCTTGGCAATTGGCTATGTTGACTCAGAGAGCAAACAAGTTATATAAGAAAACTAGGAGACATGATGTTGATGCAAATGGAAAGTTAGGTTTAGACAAATCAAAAGTCAAATGTTACAACTGTTCAAAACTTGGTCACTTTGCAAGAGAGTGTCAGAAATCTCAAGCAAGTAAATCTGATTCAAAGACTACCAATGGTTCTCAAGCTACATCAAGTACAAAAGCATTGATTGTTCAAAGTGATGGAACTTATGATTGGGAAAAAGTTTTTGATAAATCAGCATTGATTATCACAGATGTTCCAGATGATTATTTTTTCGATTCAAGTTCTTATGAATCAGTTGAAAATAAAAATTATGAGGTTGAAATTGAAAATTTGTTGAAGGATAATGATTCATTGTTGAAAGAAGTCAGAATTCTTACAGCTGAACTTTAATCTGTTAAAGAAGAATTGGAGGTTTCTAAGCAAGAAAGTAAGGATTTTGAGTTGAAGAATGCAAACCTATCTGAAGAAAATGTTGCTTTAGTTCAAGAAGTTGAAAAATGGAAGGTTGAAGCAAAAGATGTTGAAGCTGATTTCAATGATCTTTTTAGAAAATCCAAGATTAAGCTGATGTGCTAAACAAAAACTTCTCATGAACTCGTTGCAAAAGCAAAATGTTATTCTATTGAGAATGAAGTATTATTGGAAGAGTAGAAGGAATTGACAAGAATGAACAAGTTGTTGAACATAAACATAAACATTAATATCCAAAAAAGAAACGAAGATAAATTGAAGAAAGAATTGTTGGTGAGCTTGACAATCTTAGATTGCAAAAAATCTGAAACAAACAGGGTTCTAAAAGTTGATTGCAACTGAAAAAGAATTGTCTGAAGCACAACAAAAGATCTCTGATTTAAAATTCAGATGATTGATGCTAAGCGTCTTCTGAAAAATGTCACAAATTCACAATCCTTCGCAAGTGTCTTGGCAAAAGATGAAAATTTTGAAAGAGTGTTTGATAAGACAATTACACCCCCAACCATTATCAAAGAAGTTGTCAATGTTGTCAATGAAAATGTTCAAGAATGTGACTATTCTAAGTTTTCATCATCAAATTCTGAATAAGAGAAGGTTGTGAAAAAGAAGAAAAACAAGAAGGTTGGCAAGAAGAATGACATGAAATCTGTGGTTCCTAAGTTCTCAACATTTGTGTATGTTTCGTCATCGATGGAGAATGTATAGTCAGCTACTTCTACCAAGAAGATTTGGTTTCATACTGATATTGGTGAGACGATTTTCTATGCAAAGAAGAATGTTAAAGAAGTTAAAGCTAAATTTTCTCGATTGGCGAAGAACGGACATAAATAATCAAGTTTGGAAGAAAAGATTTCTGGAAAACAGACTGGTTTGGGTTTTAAGACAAAGGTTGTTGAAGATAGTGGTGTTCAAGTTCAGCAACAACAAAAGTTGGAAAAGGTTAACTTGAAGCAAGTTAAGAACGATGTCATTAAAGCTGAAAAAGTTCAACCCGAGAGGTTTTACAAGCTTAAGGGTTCAGAACAAATATTTTCTGACAAAAATTCCCACTTCACTGCATGGATGCTCAGAAAACATCTGAAGTTTTTGTGAAAGATGCTGCTCAAAAGAATAAGAAGAAATAAAATGTAAAATTTTCTTCTGGTGGTTCTAGTTTTACTCCAAAAAGCCCAACTTCCAAATGGGTACATAATCATCGACATCAGGTATATGATACTTTTTATGATCATTTTGGAGATGTTCATTTTTGTGAAGTTATGCAGGTTCGCAAACGGAAGAACATAAACAATCGTTTGTGTTACATTTGTCGACAAAGAGGGCATATGGCACAAGATTGTCCCGTTCCTGCTGCTTCTACTCAAACAAGAGGAAAGCTTTCAGTTTTTGGTAAAACTGCCAGACCAAAGTTCATTGATAAACATGGCAGAGTGTTTGATAAATTTCAACCTACATTCTTTAAAAAACAAGAGAGATTTATTCATACAATTTCAAAGATTCCAATTGTAGCTTATTCATCATAGTCAACTGTGATTGATTCATCAAAGACTGCTTTATCAAAGCAACAACAACAATGGAAACCTAAGGTGGTTTCGAAACAAAACCAGGATACAAGTTGACCAGAAGCATTTCACTTCGGGTCCTTTAAAAACTAATGTGTTTGACCAATGTGCAGGTAATTCTAGAATACCTATCGACAATTGAAAAGTTGTTAATGGATGAGTGTTCTGCTTATTCTTAAGTTAAATTTCATGATTCATCTTTCTACCCTGACAGTTTTCTAAAAGCTAAAACTGATAGGTATTTGTGTCGATTGATCAACTTTCTTTCTTTACTTTTTGTTTATAGTTTTGGGAGAAAATTGAAAAAGCCAAAAATAGTGTTATGTTTTAATAAAATGAAAAATCCAAAAATAAATTCAAAAATAGAGTTTTTCATTTTAGGGAGAGAAAATGCATTTTATGGAAAAATGCATATATGGTGAAGGTGAATACATGCAAAATATATAAAATTTTGAGAAATTGATCATTGGGAAATGATGGTACATTGGCTTACGTATCTGACTCATGGATAGAGTAGATGAAAAAACCATAAGATTGTTGTATGATATGCTTGGTAGGCTCAGCAAATCAGAATGTATTTAGATGTGATATACACTAAATAATGTGCTTGACCATGTGGATAACATCTTGAAGCGTGTTTTATGACAAAAATAGGAAAATATGTGAGAAAGGAAATTGAAAAGTCATTGTGTATACATGTGTTCATTTTGCAAAGATTTAAACTTGTTTGATTTTCTTTATTTTCTCAAACGATCGGACTTTCTCTGCGTATCAAAAGATCGACCTGATTGTTGTTCGTTTGAGTTTCTGTTTTATTTTCTTTGGTGTTTCGTATAATTCATCGGACTTTCTCTGCGTGTCCACAAGACCGACCTGATTGTTGTTGAATTATACAATTTCAACTTGTTTTTTATTTTCTTATTGTGTTAAATCCGAGGCCTTATCTGTGTATCAGAAGATCGACCTTAAGGTAGACGATTTAACGCTCTTATTTCATTTTGCATGGAACACAGTTGACAATATGATGAATACAATACACCATGTGATAATCACAATTGTAATCACATGAGAAAATGAAAAATGTCTGAATATGTCTTATAGTGTGGGATACACTGGTTAAAGCAAATCTAATCAATACCTTAACATATCCAGATGTTATGAGTATGATTCTGTCTTAGTTTAAGATGGACAAATTATATCAGCAATCAACATGACCTTTGTGCTTCAATTAGTTGAAATTGAAATGTAGTTCAGTACGTTATGTCCAATATGATCCCAGATAGTGATCTTTCTCATACCATAAATAGAGTTTGATTCTGTATTGCAATTTCATTTCAGTTCATAAAATTCAAAAAGATTTTCAGTGTGTTTTAGCATAAGTTTGATAAATCAAAAAGTTTTAGGTTTGTTTTGATATAAATTTTCTAAAAGTTAAAAAGATTTTGTTTCTACTTTGTTTTCGCTCTGATACCACTTGTAAACCCGTGAAACGGATCTTACTACTGGTTTGCTTGATCGTATGAATGAGAACGAGATGTAAATATAAAGTTTTTTATATTGAAATCACAAAGACTCAATTACAAACTCTCAAAGAAGCTCAAACTGAAACACATTCAGAAACACACACTTAAGATCTGGTCTCTCTCAGCTCACTCAAAAGTCTACTAAAATACAAAGAACAAATCTATTTAAAGTGGTATCAGAGCTTTCTGGTTCATTCTACTGATCCGTGGTTGCTATTTTTAATAAAAATTTGGAGTGTTTTTGCTAGGTTTTGACCATTTCAGTCGACTTTCTTGTGAAAATTTCACTCCTAAATCATTTCTTGTCATTTTTTCTGATCTACTGCTGTAAATTTCATTATATGTCCAAAATCGTGAATTTTTTATCATAAAATGTTATGTTCGTTCCAATTCGGTTGAAGATCATATGTTCGAAAAATAACCGTCGCCCAAAGTGACAGTTCGCTTAAGTTTGCTTAACTTCTAGTTTGGCTCAGTTCGGATCATTTTGGTTAGATTCAGTTCGTCTCATTTCCAGTTCGGACCAGTTCGGTTCTATATTTCAGTTCGGATAAAATTTCAGTTTGTTTGAGTTAGGTTTAATCATTTTCACTTCGTTTCAGTTCGGATAACCATATTTTGAAATTTTGCGTGATGTCAGATTTCCAAGCTTTTGCCGTTATGTAAAACGCGATGCAAACCCTGAACAACTTTGATAACGAAATCGGAAGAAGTCAGAAAGTTCCTAAGTTATTAAAGTCGGAGGATTATCATAATTGGAAGCAACGGTTTTCTGCTTATGTCAGCACGGATGATATCGATATATGGATTCTAATTCAAAAACTTTACGTACGTCCAACTGATGGTGGAGAATATTAGGAAATCAAACATTTTACATCTGAAGAGAGGAAGAGTTATGAGCTCGAACAAAAAGCTTTTTGTTATCTTACCATGGTTAAAAGCAAATCTAATAAATACCTTAACATATCCAAATGTTATGAATATGATTCTGTCTGAGTTTAAGATGGACAAATTATATCAACAATCAACATGACTTTTGTGCTTTAATTAGTTGAATTTGAAGTGTAGTTCAGTGCGTTATGTCCAATATGATCCCAGATAGTGATCTTTCTCATACCAAAAATAGAGTTTGATTCTCTATTGCAATTTCATTTCATTTCAGAAAATTCAAAAAGATTTTCAGTGTGTTTTAACATAAGTTTGAAAAAATCAAAAAGATTTAGGTTTGTTTTGATATAAATTTTCTAAAAGTTAAAAAGATTTTTTTTTCTACTTTGTTTCCGCTCTGATACCACTTGTAAAACCGTGAAACGGATCTTACTACTGGTTTGCTTGATCGTATGAATGAGGACAAGATGTAAATATAAAGTTTGTTTTATTGAAATCACAAAGACTCAATTACAAACTTCAAAGAAGCTCAAACTGAAACACATTCAGAAACACACACTTAAGATCTGGTCTCTCTCAGCTCACTCAAAAGTCTACTAAAATACAAAGAAAAAATCTATTTAAAGTGGTATCAGAGCTTTTTGGTTCATTCTACTAATCTGTGGTTGCTATTTTCGGACTTTTTGAAACAAAAAGTGTCATTTTCAAAAAAAATTGCAGTGTTTTTGCTAGATTTTGACCGTTTCAGTCGAGTTTCATGTGAAAATTTCACTCCTAAATCATTTCTTGTCGCTTTTTCATATCTACTACTGTAAATTTCATTTAGATATGTCCAAAATCGTGAATTTTTTATCATAAAATGTCCGGTTCCTTCCAGTTCGGGTGAAGATCATCTGTTCGAAAAATAACCGTCGCCCATAGTGACAATTCGCTTAAGTTTGGTTCAGTTCGGATAACCGAAGTCTCGGTTCGGACAAGTTCGGTGAACTCTAGTTCGCTTTACTTCTAGTTCGGCTCAGATTGGATAAAATTTCCAGTTCGGATCACTTTGGTTAGATTCAGTTCGTCTCATTTCCAGTTCGGACCAGTTAAGTTCTATATTTCAGTTCGGATAAAATTTCAGTTTGTTTGAGTTAGGTTTAATCATTTTCACTTCGTTTCAGTTCGGATAACCATATTTTGAAATTTTGCGTGATGTCAGATTTCCAAGCTTTTGCCGTTATGTAAAACGCGATGCAAACCCTGAACAACTTTGATAACGAAATCGGAAGAAGTCAGAAAGTTCCTAAGTTATTAAAGTCGGAGGATTATCATAATTGGAAGCAACGGTTTTCTGCTTATGTCAGCACGGATGATATCGATATATGGATTCTAATTCAAAAACTTTACGTACGTCCAACTGATGGTGGAGAATATTAGGAAATCAAACATTTTACATCTGAAGAGAGGAAGAGTTATGAGCTCGAACAAAAAGCTTTTTGTTATCTTACCATGGTTAAAAGCAAATCTAATAAATACCTTAACATATCCAAATGTTATGAATATGATTCTGTCTGAGTTTAAGATGGACAAATTATATCAACAATCAACATGACTTTTGTGCTTTAATTAGTTGAATTTGAAGTGTAGTTCAGTGCGTTATGTCCAATATGATCCCAGATAGTGATCTTTCTCATACCAAAAATAGAGTTTGATTCTCTATTGCAATTTCATTTCATTTTAGAAAATTCAAAAGATTTTCATTGTGTTTTAGCATAAGTTTGATAAATCAAAAAGTTTTAGGTTTGTTTTGATATAAATTTTCTAAAAGTTAAAAAGATTTTGTTTCTGCTTTGTTTCCGATCTGATACCACTTGTAAAACCGTGAAACGGATCTTACTACTGGTTTGTTTGATCATATGAATGAGAACGAGATGTAAATATAAAGTTTGTTTTATTGAAATCACAAAGACTCAATTACAAACTTCAAAGAAGCTCAAACTGAAACACATTCAGAAACACACACTTAAGATCTGGTCTCTCTCAGCTCACTCAAAAGTCTACTAAAATACAAAGAACAAATCTATTTAAAGTGGTATCAGAGCTTTCTGGTTCATTCTACTGATCTGTGTTTGCTATTTTCGGCCATTTCAAAAAAAATTGGAGTGTTTTTGCTAGATTTTGACCGTTTCAGTCGAGTTTCTTGTGAAAATTTCACTCCTAAATCTTTTCTTGTCACTTTTTCTGATCTACTGCTGTAAATTTTATTCAAATCTGTCCAAAATCGTGAATTTTTTTTTATCATAAAATGTCCGGTTCATTCCAGTTCAGGTGAAGATCATCTGTTCGAAAAATAACCGTCACCCAAAGTGACAGTTCGCTTCAGTTCGCTTAAGTTTGGTTAAGTTCGGATAACCGAAGTCTCGGTTTGGACAAGTTCGGTTAACTCTAGTTTGCTTAACTTCTAGTTTGGCTCAGTTCGGATCATTTTGGTTAGATTCAGTTCGTCTCATTTCCAGTTCGGACCAGTTCGGTTCTATATTTCAGTTCGGATAAAATTTCAGTTTGTTTGAGTTAGGTTTAATCATTTTCACTTCGTTTCAGTTCGGATAACCATATTTTGAAATTTTGCGTGATGTCAGATTTCCAAGCTTTTGCCGTTATGTAAAACGCGATGCAAACCCTGAACAACTTTGATAACGAAATCGGAAGAAGTCAGAAAGTTCCTAAGTTATTAAAGTCGGAGGATTATCATAATTGGAAGCAACGGTTTTCTGCTTATGTCAGCACGGATGATATCGATATATGGATTCTAATTCAAAAACTTTACGTACGTCCAACTGATGGTGGAGAATATTAGGAAATCAAACATTTTACATCTGAAGAGAGGAAGAGTTATGAGCTCGAACAAAAAGCTTTTTGTTATCTTACCATGGTTAAAAGCAAATCTAATAAATACCTTAACATATCCAAATGTTATGAATATGATTCTGTCTGAGTTTAAGATGGACAAATTATATCAACAATCAACATGACTTTTGTGCTTTAATTAGTTGAATTTGAAGTGTAGTTCAGTGCGTTATGTCCAATATGATCCCAGATAGTGATCTTTCTCATACCAAAAATAGAGTTTGATTCTCTATTGCAATTTCATTTCATTTCAGAAAATTCAAAAAGATTTTCAGTGTGTTTTAACATAAGTTTGAAAAAATCAAAAAGATTTAGGTTTGTTTTGATATAAATTTTCTAAAAGTTAAAAAGATTTTTTTTTTCTACTTTGTTTCCGCTCTGATACCACTTGTAAAACCGTGAAACGGATCTTACTACTGGTTTGCTTGATCGTATGAATGAGGACAAGATGTAAATATAAAGTTTGTTTTATTAAAATCACAAAGACTCAATTACAAACTTTCAAAGAAGCTCAAACTGAAACACATTCAGAAACACACACTTAAGATCTGGTCACTCTTAGCTCACTCAAAAAGTCTACTCAAATACAAAGAACAAATCTATTTATACTTGACACACTTTACACGAACTGGAGCTCACCTGAAGTGGCACTTCGTGTCACTTCGAGAAGTCACGAACTGTGACTTTGGGTCCCAGTTCGTGTCACTTCGGGTGACTTCGTGTAACAACAACTTTGGCATCTTCGTCTTGTTCAGATACTTAACACGACGAACCGATTATACTCTAACACACATGCTCAAAATCAGTTGGCTCCGTGGTATTTCATGCTTGATTTCCCTTGATGATGATCGACGCCACAATGCCTTCTATTTGTTTGATTTATATCGCTAGTTACCTTGGTACTTTGTTTTGATGTGTTTGCTTTGCGATATTTTATGGTTGAACTTTGGCATGTGTGGTTTAAACTCTTAATAAATATGGCAGGTTATTATTAGTTCTAGTACTTTGGTGTGTTTTAATTTTCTTTGTGTTTGTATATCGGATGGCATGCTCGTGTAAGCTCTGACACCTTGGACACGTAATGGAATGTCATGTTTAATGTGTGATTGCCTTTAAGAAAGTGCAAATTAGGGAGTCTTCTTTGTAACTATTATCTTCATTTAGTTTTCTTTCTACATTGAGGACAATGTAGTCTTTTAAGTATGGAATGACAAGGGTTGTTAAATTGATAAGAAATAAGACTCCCAATCACATCAAAAGTCTGTATATTCCCCCTCAATTTTTTTAATGTTTTTTTTTCTACCTCACATGACACAAAAGTACACCGTTTTTAACATAAATCACTTTGCTACCTAATCGTTCTTTATTTCCCAATGAAACATCTTGTCGGAAGTGAGATTTCTTTTTTTAAGCATAAATGTTATTTTTACTCTTCCGAAGGTAGGAATGTGGGAGACGCGGAAGGTGTGAATTTCAAATATTCCGAATGTAATTTTGTTTTCGAAGCAACATTGATAGTTTTCTTCATTTCTCTTACACCTCTTCCAAACTTTCTTTCTTTTATTATGAATCTATCTTAACCCTAACTATGACTCTTCATCCATGAGTGATTAATGTTTTTGGGGTGACAAATATATTCTTTGACATAATGGTCATCTTCTCCACACATTACACATTGAAATTTTTTCTTTCGGGATTATTTCTCTACCCTCTTATCATTTGCCTATTCAATGGATTCTTCAATCTCCGGCTACCTCTCATAATCGGTTCTTCAACATCCGTCAACTTAGGGTTTTTACCCACAACCGTCGCCGCATAGTGGCCAAAAAATGGCCATGAACCATTGAGGGTGGGGAAGAAATGATCATTGTAGTGGCTGAAGAAGGAGATCAATGCCGCTCATCAGAGGGATGAAGTGTGTAATGAAAAAAAAAAGATGTTACATTTATGAAAAAAAATAAAGCTTTATTTAACCTTACAAAGATATACACATTTATCCCTCATTTTCATATAAAAATAACAATCTGACCAGGAAAATAAAACAGTGTGATATACACAAACAGATTATACATTATACAATAGAAAGAGTCCAATGCATAAACATATTATTATTATTACATTATAATTTGTATAGGGGTTAATTTTAAAACTTTTTAGAGATTGTTAATTACTTGATAATAATTATAGGGGCAGTTGCATATTTCCCCCTACAAACTTTAAAAATTGCATATATACCCAATCTATAAATTCAATTGCATATATCCCCTTCCTTATTTAAAAATATTGCATATTTACCCATTTTAATTTTTTTATTAGAAAAATTATAGAATGACTATTTTACCCTTAATTACTCAATCTCTAGTTTTTTTTTTATTTCTCAATTTTTTAAAACTTTCATCTTTACCACCGTAAAAAAAAATACAATTCATTAATAAACTAATATCCCGAGTCTACTTACTAACATAAATGTTAACTTTGTATACATATCTTTGGCTTTAATAAACCAATCATCCAACTATGTTTATGCAAGTTGCAGAAATGAGTTTGAAAATGCAAATCCAAAAAGGATCTATAGACCAACTAACATAAACAACTCACATAAGTAATATGAGCTTCAGGCTTCATATATTTCTTGTTGACATCTAATCTTGGAGTCCTCACATCCATAGCCCTCCCAACTCTTCCTAAGAGCCTTATGTCCCTATTCAATACCTTGAACGAAGTTCTTTATCGAGCTTCCATTTCTGGATTTCTTTAAATTAGTGCTCGCCTTTTCCCCTAATTTCAGTTTACTACTTTAACAACTGTTTTGTCCAATCCTTTTATACTAGAGTGCTTCTTAAAATTTGATTGCATCCTTTTATACTAGACCGTTTCTTAAAATTTGATGTCCAACCAAATGAAATCTTGAATAGGTACAATTGAAAACCAAAGGAAATATGTCTAAATTGAAAACCAAAGGAAATATGTCTAAATTGAAAACCAAAATTGAGATATACAATACTTGCTACATAGGATGAGAAGAACCGTAGCAGGTCTGAACTGATGTTTAAGACGAGAAGTAAGGATCAACAAAACCATACAAGGAATGAATCTTCATCACTAAAATCGAATATAGGATGAGAAAAAAAAATACAAAATCGATGATAAAAAACAATGCAAAATCGGTGATGAAGATGAATCTCTCATAGAAGTCAAACAGACAAAATCGATAATGTAGAAGTGATGGATAGATATTGACGATGAGTACATGATGTTGAATCGATGATGTAGAACTGAATCGTTGTTCATCTCTCACAATCGGTGGTCATCTCTCACATATGTTGGAGATGAACCGTCTGTGAGAAAGAAGATCTATGCATACATATTTTTTTCTTAAACCTAATAAACTATTAAATCAAATCAGGGATATAATTGTCATTTAACGATAAAAGAGGATATATGCAATTGTTATTTTATCATTAGTAAATATGCAACGAAAACTTAAAATAGAGAAAAATATGCAATTCTCCGATAATTATATGTTTTAAAAGATAAAAATCGTAGTTAAAAAAATAAAATAAAATGACTAGCCACTCCGTGCAAAGGATAATATAATAGCAGCAAGTGAGGTGGAACCTTTCTTAGTTTCTTTAGTCTCGATCCAAACCGCGCGGCTCGTATCCACCCGAAGCTCCGGTTCGGTCCAGGGACTAGGTTGGTTCATTCTCCTGTTTGTTGAAAATTTCGCACGATCACTTTATCTCTCTCTCTCTGAATCCCTCGTCTTCTCGACCTCCCCGTTCTCCTCACCGATTCAAACCCTAGTTCCAAATTTAAACCTCAAGGAGGCTTCAATTTCAATCTCGCCCGGCGTCTATGGTTCAATGTTCTTAGGTAGGTTCGTGCACACCTTTTTCATATGCTTCAAAACCCTAATTTTTAATCATTCAAAAAGCAAAAGCCTTAAATTTCACTTTTCAGAGGAATCTGTTTTGCCGTTATGTTTATCTTCTTCTTCTATTTTTTTTTTATCAAAGAACTACCTGTAATTTGGTGTCGAAACGTTTATTAAATTTGATCTCTTTGCTGTCTAGTGCAGATTTTTTGTTTTGGTAAGAATTTTTGGCTATCTCTCTCTGTGTATTCATGAAATGTATGTCTATTTGTGTGCTTGTGCTGATATTGAAGTGGCTAGTTGTGGTGACAAGTGTGGGGCTCTGATTACTACGTTTTATAACGGTGGAATGTACCAACTTTGTGTGGCTCTTGTAACTCCCTCGGTTCTAGATTAGGAGTTACACTTTCATTTCTGATTTGTTTTATGATAATTGTAGCTTCTTATTGTTCCCAATCGATGCATAATTAGCTAGGTCTCTATTAGTCATTTGCTGTGTAAAGATCAGGGGTTGTAACTTACTGGACAAGAGCATGTAAGAGTATTTTTTTTAGCAAGAGCAACATAGTTAAGCGTTGAAATCTGTGGCTAACATCCTGTTAGTTTCAGTTCCAAATGTGAATATATTCTTGTAATTTATATATTTTATTATTATTATTATTATTCTATTATTATTATTATTATTATTATTATTATTATTATTATTATTATTATTATTATTATTATTATTATTATTATTGTTATTATTATATTTTTAACGGCAAATTTGGATCACTGACTTGCCACCGGCCCACCCGATCATCTCCACGCCCCTGGCCTAATCTGGAACCCCCTATTTTTTGTTTTTGTTTTTTTGTCACAGTGGGGACTTGAACCCAAACTCTTTCATTTTTAATATCTTTGGGCGCCCTCACCTCAATCACATGGGTTGGGGATCATTGGCATATATTCTTGTAATTTGCACACTTAAAGATTGGTTTCTGTTAATTACTGAGTTATTCGTGAAGCGAGAACTTCTGAATTTTGAAGAGTTGTAGGTGAGGTATCCGAGCCTTTTAGCGAAAGCTCTCATAGAATCTCTAGTGAGGCAGTCAACATTATCTAGTTAGCAGTTTCCGGATCGGAATGTCTCATGCAAGCTAGGTGCATCAGTGTACGGTTAATGCTCTGTTGGCTTTGCAAAAGATCACATTTCGATTTCTTCTTTCTAATTTCTTTGTTATTTTTTGTTGGCTGTACTAGGTATCACTTTACATATATACCGAGGCTTTGTTGCTATTAATGTGTACATGTCTAATTGATTTTAAGGATATCTCAGATTTCATAAATGAAATTATTTATCTTAGGTACTAGATAGATAGCAATTGCACTTCTATTTTTGTTGTTGCCTTGACAAGGGGTGTGTAGTATTCGAATCGGACTAAAAAATTGAAGTTCTGTTTGATTTGAATTAGGTTTCCATTTTCGAATTTTCAAACCGAATTAGCAACTGATTGGAATCTTGATTTCACATTTCGAATCAAATATGACTTAATTTTTTTTGTTATTGTTCTATAAATATAATCTAAAAATATAGGCTTTTTTAATTGAATTTTTTTATCAATTCGAATTGAGTAGACCCGAATTGAAACTGAGTTTGAATTTCAGATGCAAATCGAATTCAAATTCAGATTCAAAATTGCAAATTTCGAATTCGAATTGAATTCAACCTCGAAATTTCAAATAGCTCAATTCGATCAACTTTTAGTAACTTGAACTTCAATGCGTTTGGTACCTTTAGCTGTGACAAAAGTTGTATCAGTATAAGTGAGCCATAATAAATGATTTTATAAATTTTATACTAGCTTTCTTACTTTAAAGGGGTAATTTTCATGTAGTTTATATTCTCTGTTGCTTTGGCAAAGGCACTTGTATCAGGTAATCATATTATATGATTCTATATATTCTACACTATATTTATCAAGTTAACTGTTTTGTTTTTGTGGGTTTTTGTTTTGGTTTTTCAGCTCTTGCTTTAGCAAACAAACTGTCAGCAACTCATGTTTCAGTGTAGATTGATTTGATTTGATACTTACTAGTTTTGTATTTATTGATATGTTTTAAACTCATATTGAATGACTAATGAGAAAAGAGTCAAAGACAATCTATCGTTACTAATGTAGGCAACTCAAAATTTTCTTATTCCTTTTTAATTTTTTTTTGTATTTCTGTATTTTCAGCAAGAGTTGACATCATATATGGTATTTCGGTTTGCTATTATTGAAATTAGTATAATCTAATATCAATCTCATTCATGAGCCAGAAATTAAATTATGAAGACCAGTGAAAACTATAGTTTTATTTTTTTCTAGCTTTGACAAGCCAATCTTTTTGTTTGTGCCCATTCTGTTCTTTTTTTGTTTTTATTTCTGCCCCATAGTTTAACCCAAGTCATCCCACAACTTTATATTAACAATCTAAATATACCCAGATTTAACTCTTTGTTTTAAAAAGCACACCTCAAACGAACTGAGGCCTGAGGCCTGAGGCGACACAGGGGGAGAGCTCCAATGCCTCAGACGACATAAGGCGTGAGGTGTACATGAGGCCCCTGAGTGAGGTGCGCTTTTCATGATGATGTACATCAAGCTTTCTAGGTTGTACATATAAGTTTTTTAGATATTAAACCATATATAGAGCTAATTTGTGTCTAAATGTTGGGTAATGGCGCTAAAAAACTACAGGGATTATACTACAAGTTTATATATTATATCGTGTCTCACGTACGAAAAGCGGTTCACTTTTTTGCCTTACTCCTCGCACCTTGGCTCAGGACCTGTTGCCTTGGCTCACCTCACACTTTTTAAAACCAAGGATTTCAGTCTTTGGGTACAATTGAGACCTTATAATTTGAACTTTCCAGCTTACCTGATCAGCTGTTATTTTGGTCAACATATTCATTACTTCTGTGTTTGTCATGGAGACTTCATATTTCCTGCCATGTTTTGTTGGGGATGTCATATATGTATTGCTTCTCGTGCGTGTTTAATTACAGGTACCATGTGTTACAATCTTTGTTATAGTTCATCTTGTTGATCTAGCTTATACATTAAATAGGATTGATGAATTAAAAGAAATTAGAAAATAACCTTTTCAGGGAAGAGGCGCATAACATCAGTATGAACCTATTAAAACTCACAAAACATATTTATAATTGTATGCATATGCTCAGTACTTGATTTGTTTTCAACTCATTTTTAAAATATGATTAAAGTAGATGGATACTTTTAGCAGCAACTTTATAGCTAACGGATTATTTTTCCATTTTCAGGATTATGTATCAAGGTTGATTACTAGGTTAGCTTAATGGAATTGTGATATTAGATTACTGCATATGGGCTGAAGCTACATACACTTTTGGGACCCTCAAGTTACTGGATTTAGAACTGGAGGTGGATGAGGCTTTATTTTACGTACTTTTTTAAAGGAAAATCTACCCGTCACTTTAAGTTTTAGCCTCATATTGTGGGGCCTGCATCATTAATGCCTGGCAACGGAGTTGGGGATAAGGTTCACAATTTCTTCGCACAAGAAAATTTTTCCCAGGGTCTGCGATCCCGGGATGGGAATTGGTCTTTAAATGACAATTTGTGGGTTGGTAATCGGAAACAGTTTGGGGTGTCAGATTCCAGTCCAAGAAACTATAATCCACAACAATCAGGTAAACACTCTTTGCTCATAATTGCAAGTTTTTTATGCTGTTATTTTCATTCTTTTGAGTTAATAATATCAAAGTTTTAATTGGTTTAAATGAAGGTGACAAAATGAGTGGGTCTAATGAATCAAGTAACAGGTTTGAATAAAGTTATTAAATAAGCTTTAAGTATTAAAAACACTCGGAGACACTTTTGGTTCGTTTACCACTTAACGTGTTCCACTTTAAACCATGTTTTTGAAATTTGTCCAGGTCAACATTAAAATCTAACTTCTTTCAGGTCAATGGTTGAAACTGTCACCTCTAATTGTAACATCATTATTTGTATTACATTTTTAACCTTGACACATTAAATCCTCATTTAACCAGAAACTGAAAAAGGACATGGTGGTCAACATGTTCCGGACCAATATATGTTTAACATTAAACAAACAAATGCAAGGCCTGAATTTGCTAGAAGTCTGTCTCAGTCTCACCATGAACAGCCAAGCTCTAATTGCTCCATTTATGGGCGCCAGAATTTTCGAACAAGGCCAGACGAAGCAAACTGTATGGGAGTGAATACAGAATATGGTCAAAGTAATGTGAACCAAAGGGGTTTTCCGTTCTATGAGTCCCAACAAGAACCTGTTCCTGAACAACATCCAAAGAATCCTTTCAGATCGGAGAGTTCTGAGGGTCATGGTAGTTTTGACCTTTTTGGTGGACAACATCAGACTGATAGTCAACATCCTGGTTTACTGCAACAACCATTACAACAACAGTCGGGATTTGGTGACATACAACAATTGCAGCAGCAACTCATGCTCAGAAAAATGCAAGAGCTTCAACGGCAACAGGAGATTCAAAGGCAACAAAACACGATAAATCAAGCTTCCCAATTTGCTAGTCAACAAAACGCATTGAATCAAGCTTCTCAATTTGCTAGGCAACAGGCATCTGGAAGCCTTTCACACGGGCTTGTTAATGGAACTTCAACTTCTGATTCATCTGGTTATGGTTGGACTGAGCCTGCAGTGGTTAACCCAAACTGGTTGCACCGTGCCTCACCGGTGTCGCACCCTGAGCAACATGTTGAGCCGTCTTTACATGGGGTTCCTGTCTCAAGCTCAAGAAGACTGATAAACCAGTATCCTCATAATAATTCATTTCCTGGTAACAACTATGCTGTAATTCCAGAACAACACATGGTTCCAAATAAAGGTTTATTTGGAAACACATTTGGTCAAGGGTCAAGCACCAGGATGAAAATGGAACACTCTCAGCAAATAGGCGCCCCACAAAATCCATCTGCGCATGAATCCCCTGTTGATACGATTCAGGACAAATCAGCTACGGATGCAGCTCCTTTGGATCCTGAAGAGGAGAAAATCTTATTTGGTTCGGATGATAACATATGGGAAGCGTTTGGAAGTGGCAAAAACACAACCGGAGGAGTGTCTAGTTTGTTAGATGACAATGAGTTTGCAAGTGGTCTGCCTTCTATGCAGAGTGGTAGCTGGAGTGCTCTTATGCAATCTGCAGTGGGGGAAAGTACTAGTGGTGGTGATGTAAGCATACAAGAAGAATGGCATGACCTGAATTTTCAGAACCCTGAACTGCCACCTGGCAAACACTCTTTTGATGACAGTGGGAGACATCGAAAACCAACAGGTTTAACTGATATTAACATGCCTAATATGAATGATAAGCATCATAGAAACATGGGGTTTCAACATGTTTCAGGAGGAAGCAATTGGTTACACCGTGGAGGCCTACAAAAGGTCGACGCTGAAGAAAACCACCTATATGAAAATGCTGTGACAGGTCAGCGGACTCCTCAGCAGCATGGAACAAGCCAACCAGACAAGAAAAAAAATAATTGGAATGCAAACGAGCCTGTTCCAACGTCTTTGAACTCTGGATTCAATATGAATGAGAACGATAATTCATTGCAGCAATCTCAGAATAATGATTGGAAGAGAGTAAGCACTGCTGCTACACCGCATTTAAGCAACTTGCAGCAGGGTGGTAATCATTCTAATCAATTATCTCCCAACAACCATCATTTTAATTACTGGAAACATGTTGATTCCTCGGTGAACACGAAAGGGAGTGAGAATTCAGAGATTAAACAACATCATCTAAATAATAAGGGCCCACAGGTGTCTGAATCATCATTTAATAGCTCAGATAAGGAGGATCTAAATAGCAGTAGAAAGGAGAACTCTAACGACAGCTACAGGTCAAGTTCATCTCACCTTCCTGATACAGTTGTACAACGGAAACACGTATCATCAGATGCTGGTGACTCCAGATCCTTGGTTGGAACAAAACAAAGTTCATCTAATCAGGCTGTTCGAAAGAGTTCTGGTCCCGGCCCACGGAAGTTTCAGTATCATCCAATGGGAAACTTGGATGACGATGTTGGAGTGCCTTACGGAACAAGACAAGGTTCACATACAAAGCCTGTTTCCCTGCAGCATTCTCGAGGGTTGGGAGCTCAAGATCAAGGATATTTCGGGCATACCAAAAGTAGCGCCCAGGTTTGTAATTATTTATTAATGCTTTCACTATAATTGCATGTGTAATAATGCAAATTGACCCCTTCATAAGTAAATGGGTTAAAATCTACATATATGTGTTTCTTATGATAGTCTGGTTACAAGTGACCACTGTTTTTTTTTTCAGGCATTTGTTCCTGAGGTTGGAGTTCCGAAAGGATCTGACGATATGCTTTTTAAGGGCATGGTTCCTGGTCATCTGCCTAATATCTTTGCTCGGCCTGACAAATTGAGTGGTTTACCCACGTCAGATAAGGCATCTCAACCTAGGTATGATTTGACTTGGGGGTTCTTTATTTCCTGTCTTTTATTCATCTCATATATAAAATTTGTTGATTCCGGTTGTTAACATGAGCAGTCAAAGTCAAAATATGCTGGAGCTTCTTCACAAGGTTGATCAATCAAGAGATGGTGGAATAGCAAGGCATTCAAACTCATTGGAACATGATTTGTCATCTGAGATCCCTGAACCTGAAAATTCTGATGGGTCTTTTGGTGGTCACCAGAGAAGTCAATCATCCAACTCTCAGGGTATTGGTTTACAACTGGGCCCACCGTCACAAAGGTCAATGGCTATGCAGGCGGTCAAACATAATTCTTTGAGTCAACCTCAGACCTCTGCTAATTCTAGAGGAAAGGCTCATGCTGAGCCGTCTTCTCTTCCTCCTTTCCAGGAAACATCACATGGAGAATTTAAGAATGATCGAATGAGTATATCAGGTCGAAGTGAAATTCAAACCACGGGGAATAAGATGATGAGCAACTTATCTGCAGCTTTAGGTGGTACGGATTTTTGTAATTCAAGAAATTATCTTCAAAACCATCCAGTGGTGGGCGTTGAGTCTTTCGATGGACCTACTTCCCAAATTAGGCAAGCAGATGAAAGAGTGCAAATGCCAAATTCTTTAGCAGGGGAAAAGTTACACGCCTTTCACCCTCATGCTATCTCTGGCGTGTCTCAACAAGGTGCATTTCCAAAAATGTTGACCAATGCATCGTCAAAATTTTCAAGTCAACTTTTTTCAGCAACTCAATCTCACAAAAGTCAATTCAATGTTGTGGAATCAACTTCGTTACGTCAGCAGAATCTAGAGGAACAAGAAGCAGAAAAGAGAGGGAATAAAAGTTCTCTGAATGCACAGAGGAATATTACCTCTGTAGAGGAGCAGTCAACTGAAAAGGTTGACCGGGGTCAAATGATGAATGGACCGGCAGCAGGCAATGATTCATCTACTGCATCTCAGAAAGATCTTGAAGCATTTGGCCGTTCTCTCAAACCAAATAGTTTCCATCAACAGATTTCGTTGCTGAACCAAATGAAGGCTTATAAACATACAAATAATGACACAAATAACAGGGTATTAAAGAGATTGAATGATTCAGATAGCTTACTTTCTGGACAGCAAGTTACCGTCCTGCCTGGAAATTGTGAAATGCCAACAGATAATGTTGACAAGGGTTTAGCTTCTCTACCTGCTAATCCACCTTCAAAAGATGCACTTGCATCTGAACAAAATGAGCCTACTTCTGTTAAAGTTGAGAACTCTTACATAAGTCCTCAAATGGCTCCATCATGGTTTGATCAATATGGAACGTTGAAAAGTGGTCAGATGTCTTCACAAAGAGCTTATGCTGTAAGGACTATGGAACAGCCGTTTAAAGTTTTTGGTAGTTTGGAAACAACAGCACATGATTCAAAGGAGCCACCAGCAACTGGTGCTGTAGATGCCAGTCATGACGGTGTTATCTGGAAATCTCCAGTTCCATCATCTGTGGTGTCCCAGCCACTGCAACCCAGTATCACTGTTCAAAATTTGGTTACTGTAAGACCAAAGAAACGCAAGTGGTCTAGAGATGAAATTCATTCTTGGCTCAAGGAAGTATCTGGGAGTTCTAAAAATCTTCAAGGCATCTGGTGCGTGTAAAAGTGTCCAAAACTTCAATATGTAGCTAGTAGAGACGTCAAAATGGGCTGTGGTTGGAATACGGGTCAAAATGGTTCAGATTGACGTTGACCTGGAACACTTGGTCCAAAATATAAAACTAACTCATAATGTGTTATGTATGGATTCAGAACTTATATTTTTCAATAATAATAATATAAATTTGGAGGTTTTATGCAGTAAAATTACAGTTTGGGTAACTTTTGGCCTGTAAGTTTCATCATTTTTATTTTACACACTTGTCCCAGAAGAATTTATGTCCAATTTTTTTAAATTTATTTTGTATATGATAACGTGTCGAATGTGACTGCAAAAACTTATAAAAAACTTATCTTATATGTAACTTTGTGGATAAATAGTTCAGGTTTTATGTAATTTTGGCCTGTAAGTTTCATCATTTTTATTTTACGCACTTTACCTGTTTCCTTTTAATGTAAATTTTTACTTCATCCATTGACATGCTTAGTAATATAACGTAACCCAAATCGACCGTTCATAAGTAAATGGGTAGAAATTGCTACCAGTTGTTGCTAGTGCCCTGTGAATGAATTTTTTTCTTTAGGTAGCTATAATGAGTCACTTAAACATAAGTTTTCATCAAGATGCTTTTGTTGACCTGGCGTATAATTTTTTAACCTGCAGGACTGCTATGATGGAATGGTGTGAAGCAACCAAACGGTTGATGGAAAAGGCATGATGTCTCATTTTTTCATTTATTTTCAGGTTTTTTTTTATTTTTTCCTGCAGTTTCCAATAAAAATATGGTTGTGACAGGTGGAAGGTGATGAGGAATTAATTATAGATGTACCAAGACCGAAGAGACGTGTTATCTTGACAACATATTTAATGCAGCAACTACTTCCCCCTCCTCCACCCACCCTTCTTTCAACAGAAGCTACTTCAAACTATGAAAGCGTGACTTTTTATGCTGCTCGTTTGGCACTGGGAGATGCATGCAATCTCGTATCTTGTGTTTCTCATAGGGAATCAAATCTGTAAGAATAATTCTACAGGTTTTGAATTTTTTGAACTGTTCTCTTTTTATATATCTGAGAAATTTGATTTTTTTTTGGGTGTGGATATGCAGGCTCCTGGTTAAAAGCAGAGAAACTGAGAAATTTGATGATAGCCGTCTTTCAGACGTAGAAGCCTGCATGAGTAAAGCAAAAAGGGTAGAAAGTGATTTTTCTAGGTAATGTTTACCTCTCCACATATGGTTAGGTGTTAACACATGCTTCTGGTGTAAAGCCAATTTAATTAAAAAGATCTATGGAAACCCCAAAATTTTTTATTACAAATTACCATGAGCCAATCTCTATATGTGTGGCCAATATAGAGATTATAGGATGCAGTAGAGGTGGAAGTTTTGACCCGATTACTTAAGAATGGGTAATGGGTTAACTTGGGTCTTGTTTTATCTCAGGCAAAACAAAAATGAACCACCTTAAAAAGGAACTGGTCAAAAGCTGTCCAAAGTGTATTTTCAATGCATCAGACAACATCCTAATTTATTTTATTGAAAATACTAGATTGTTTTTAAAAAAAAATCATATTGGCACAATAGTTATTTATATAAAGATTAAAATTAAAAGATAAATAACTTTTATTGTCTGATGGTCGACCCAGCCGAATCATCATGCCCGTCCATATAGCCAGCCACCTCTAGGATAAACTGAATATCCACAAATTTCATAAGATCATCTTTTTATCAAGACACCAAGATTAATTGTTTAAAACTTTTATTTTTCTTTATATCCCTTAGCTATCTAATAATTCGCCGGTTTTGGTTTCTCAATCTTTTTACTTTGGCAGGCTAGATAAGAGAGCATCAATCTTGGATTTAAGAGTGGAATGTCAAGATTTAGAAAAATTCTCGGTTATCAATAGGTTTGCTAAATTTCATGGAAGAGGGCAAGCAGATGGCGAAGCTTCATCATTATCTGATGCAGCTGCAAATACACCAAAACCAAAACCTCAAAGATATGTTATTGCAGTCGCATTGCCCAAGAATCTTCCTGAGAGGGTACAATGCCTGTCACTATGACCCCTTATCAATTTTGTTGCATGTAAGTACGCAACACCGACAACCGCTAACTTGCACCATGAAACCCTCCGTTTATGGGAAGTTGCAGGCAAAGGTGATTATAATAAACAAACGAGTGGCGGTTGATGATGATCTTTTGCCATTATATTGCATATTCTTGAGAAATACAAGGTCGACTTCGTTTGGGGTGGGGTAAATTTGGAAGTGGAAAGTTTAGCCAACTAGTTAGCAACCAGTAGATAAAAATGTTGCCTTGAATCTTTCTCTCCGGGTCTGATGGATTGATTGATTAAATATGTATTTTGATGGGATTTTCTTATCTGGCTGCAATATATCAGATTTCCCTGAATGTTTTTTCGATAAATTGTCTATTGGTGACCGGTGAGAATATTATTTGGCTGACCATCACAACTCGTGGATCTTTATGTTGTGTAAACTTAACCTCACAAAACCGGTTCTCATCTACATATTCAAAATCGGTTTTTAAATATGAATATATTAGGCTTTGATTGAGATGGTTTGAGCATGTGAAGAGAAGGTAATTGAGGGCACCAGTTTGTTCGGTTGATACCATTACGGTCACGGTCGGTTGATACCATTACGGTCACGGGAGGATAGGGCGAGGTAGAGCTATATTGAGGTGGTGTGATCGTATTATGCTTGATTTGCTAGACACCTTAAGGAAGGGAGTTAGCCTACGCGTAGCGCCGAGCCCCGTTGATCGGTCAACGCCACGTGCTGGTCACGTGACGTGCTCCTTCTTCACCCTGCCTCTTCTCCATATAAACCCGTTTTCTGCTGGCGGACCCGACTCAGACCCGTGTGTTCTTTTCTGTCCCTTCTTGGGCCTACAGGCCCAACAACCCCTGATCATCTGTTTTGGGCCTCCGAGGCCCAACTTCGTTCTCTGTTTCTCTAGCGGGCATTAGGTCGCAACCTTCTATCATTGTAGCCCATGTGGGCCTATTCCCTTCTTGGGCCTATAGGCCCAACAACCCGATATCATGTTTGGGCCACCCAGGCCCGTTTGGGTGTTTTCCTTTTTGGTAGGCTTTGCACCAATCAGCGCCCGCCACGTTTTGTTCTCTTCTCCCCACCCTGACCTCCTTGCAGGTTAGGGTGAGTGAACTCTGTAGGGAGGGTGCACCTCCCGTCCGTCCTTCCTTAGCTGGAGGCCTTTGTTTCTTGTTATCCATCTGTGTCAGCTCCTGTGATGAGCTCCGTTCCTCTCCATCATCCTCCTTTGTAGACGACGTCACGTGCAGCGTGGCGTCGTCGACCTTCTCCTTTGAGGTGATGCTTCTTGCTACCCTTTTGTTTCTTCCTCTGGCTACGTTCCGTTAGCCGTGTCATCCTCGAAGAGGATGCCGGTCCTTGATTTCGTCATGGACATCCTCATTCCTAATTGGTTTTTTCAGCCAGTGACGTTGGAGTGGTGTGTATCTCTATGTGTGTAGCGGTTAGAGATGACACACGTGATGCGTGTCATCCTCCTTCTATATGCTCCAGTCTAGGATATGCGTCCTTTTGTTTTATTATTTTAATAACCATCTAAAAATATATTATTTTAATATAATCTTTGTTTTTAAATTATAATATTTATTAATTTTTTATATATTAAAGGAGTTTTCTAATATATACTTTTATCTATTTTCCACTATTATCATTATGGATTTATTTCTTAAGGTTATTTTTGATCCTCTTTTTCTGGTTGAAGAGCAAAGTCTAATTATCATTAGTTTTTTTATTTAAATATAATTTATATTTTATTTTTATTTTAATTTTATGATTTTTTATACACTCCTATTTTTATATAATATTTAATTATTTAATTATTTATTTTTATTCTTAATTAAGTTTTTTCAATAACCCTGATTTCATTTTAGGGTTAACTAACCTAATCTTGGTTTAGGGTTTAAGGTTAACAAACCCGACCAGGGTTTAGGGTTTAGCTTTGAAGCTGTATGATCTAGGGTTTAGGGTTGTCTTATCTTTTCTTCTAATACTTAACTGTTTTGTGTTACAATTACATTGTGTTCTAACAGAAGTCAAAGCTGAATTTTCTCGTTTGGCAAAGAACGAGCGTAAATCATCAAGTTCGGAAGAGAAGATTTCAGGAAAAAGTGTTGGTTTGGGTTTTCAATCAAGAATTGTTGTAGATGGTGGTTTTCAATCTTCAAGCCCACAACATTTGAAGAAAATTAAGTTGAAATAAGTGAAGAAAGATGTTATCAAGGCTGAAAAAGTTCAACCTGAGAGATTTTACAAGCTCAAGGGTTCGGAACAATATTTTCTAACAAAGAATTTCCACTTCACTGCATGAATGCTCAGAAAATATCTGAAGTTTTTGTGAAAGATGTTGTTAAAAAGAACAAGAAGAATCAACATGCAAAATTTTCTTCTAGAGGTTCAAATTCTACTCCAAAGAACCTGACTTCGAAATGGGTTGATGATCATCGGCATCAGGTATATGATTCTTTCTATGATCATTTCAGAGTTCATAATGTTTGTGAAGGTTTGCAGGTTCCTAAAAGAAATAACATAAACAATCGTTTGTGTTACATTTGCCGACAAAAAGAGCATATGGCAAAAGATTGTCCGGTTCCTGCCGCTTCTACTTAAAGAACACAAAAGATTCCAGTTTTTTGTAAAACTGCCTGATCAAAGTTCATTGATGAACATGACAGAGTTTTTGATGAATTTCAGCCTACATTCTTTAAAATACATGAAATATTTATTCCGAAATTTTCAAAAGTACCAATTGTAGGTTGTTCGTCACAGTCACCTGTGATTGATGTAATTGCATGAGTTGTAGATCGTCTACTCGGTCCATACGAAATCCATGTAAAATGAATATAAACGAATGAAACAAGATATCAATATAAAGGTTTTTGTATTAGAACCACATAGAGAATTACAAAAGAAACACACTCTGATTCATAGAGTAAATTAAACAAGAAGTTACTATTCTATACAAGACGAATCTATTTATAGTTTCACATAGATGACCAATACAGCTGTCACTCGAACTGCCAGTTCGGACTAGTTCGTGAGAACCCGAACTGCCAGTTCGGGTCACTGCGGACAGCAACACATTTGTAGCTCTTACTCAATACTTCACACGACGACCAAGAATCAAGCACTAACAAACTCCCCCTCGACGTGTGCAGTATCAATCTTCATACAAACTCGTATCTTCAATCAAACTCTCCCTCAATCTTGACGATTAGTCTGATCTTGAATACTTTGACATTATAGCACGTGTAATCTCTTTATCAACAGCTTCAGAAGACTTGGTGTTGTGATATCCTGCTTTCCACTTAGAAACCCGTGAACATAAATAATCTTGGCGCAAAATGTCTCTTTGAGACTCCAAGATATTCAGATTTCGAAAATTGAATTGTATCCCTTGTTGATCAATCGAAACGAAATAAGAAACAAAATCTTTTTGATTTTTCTAAACTTTATAACAAAACAAACCTAAAATATTTTTGGTATTTTTTTTATATTTTTTTTATACGAAAAGTAAATACAATACATAATCAGACACTATTTTTGTCTTTTGCGAGAAAGATCACGACTTGGGATCATATTGATCATAACATGCTGAACTACACTTCAATTTCAATTATTATAGCACATAAGCCATGTCGATTGCAGATATAATTTGTCTAACTTTAAACTCAGGCATAATCATACTCATAACATCTGGATATGTTAAGGTATTGATTAGATTTGCATTGACCAGTGTACCCCACACTATGAGACATATGTTTTTGCTTATCGCACTTTGTGATTTCACTTGTGATTTGATACATAGTGATTGAATTCATGATATAGTCAACTGTGTTCCATGCAAAAAAGAAATATGAACGTTAAATCGTCTACCTTAAGGTAGATCTTTCGATACGCAGATAAGGCCTCTGATTTAACAAAATAAGAAAATAAAAACAGGTTGAAATTGTATAGCCCAACAACAATCAGGTCGGTACTCCCGTACACGCAGAGAAAGTCCGATGAGTTATACGAAACACCAAGAAAATAAAGCAGAACCTTAAATGAACAACTATCAGGTCGGTCTTGTGAACATGCAGAGATAGTCCAATCATTTAAGAAAATAGAGAAAATCAAACAAGTATAAATCTTTGCAAATAAAGAAATGTATACACAGTAACTTCTCATTTTCTTTTAACATGTCTTTTCCTTGATATATCTTGAGATACGCATCAAGATATTGTCCACTAGGTCAAGCATCAGATTTTATATATCACATTTGTATACTTTCTGATTTGCCAAGCCTACCTAGCACATCGAACAATGGTCTTATGGCTTATTCATCTAGTTTATCCATGAGTCAGACATCGTTAGCCAATATACCATCATTTCCCAAACATGTCGGATACAATTTCTCATTTTTAGATGTTTTTGTATTTTCCAAAATTCTCCCTCTAAAAATGACAAACTCTATTTTTTAGATTTTCATTTTTACCATTTAAAAAACAGCACACTATTTTTGGATTTTTAATTTTCGGACAAACTTCCCCTCAAAACACGAAGGAGTAAAAAATAAGAGAAAATTGATCAACCAACACGGACACTATCGGTTTAGCATTGGGAAAATACAAAATTTTGATTAGGGAATGCAATTTAAGTTAAACACAGATATTCCACTATCAGTTTTCTTTCAACTACCGATAGGTCTTCCTAAATTACCTACTGACACCAAATAAAACATTAGTCGCTTTGGGATCGACCCGATTCAACGGCGTCGGGTCGCATGGTGTCTTCTACATAGTCTATGTTGTCCTTGGAAACAACTTTTGGTCTCCAGATCATTACTGATTAAAACTTTTTATCAGAACCTGAATGTGTTTCAACTGGCGTCTTTGACTTTGACCAAGACGACTTACTAGTTGTTTTGAACTTTGGTGACCAAGGTTCATTGAAAATTTTACCATTGTTATCTACATATTTGGTAGTGTTGTGGATATATGCAATCGTAGGACAGTTTGCAGCAAAATGTCCAGGTCGACAACATGCATAGCAAATTCTTTCACGAAGTGGTGATGAGATTTTTGAAAAATTCTTTGGTTTCCAAATATGATTCGTATCATGAGAAACATAATAACCAAAATAATTATTAGAAGCAAATGAATCAAGTAAATTATTAGAAAAATCATACCTAGGAGATGATCTTCGTGGTAAGTAGTAGGAACCACCTAAAGAACCTTCAGAATGATAATGGCCATTTCTTGATGTACACACAGTCGGTTGCTTCAATTGTGCTTGCTTTTGTTGAGTCTGAACTTATTTAACAACATGTTTCTTCGGTTGATGAATCTGAACAGTCTTAAATACATCTTTCTTCTTTTCCTGTTTTGTCTGTTGCACTAGAACGTTCTTGACTTCATAACCCAAACCTTTATGCTTGTAGCCACAAACTTTCGAAGATTCAAATCGAGAACTAGAAGCATTTCTTACATTAGCTTCTCTAGTAAATTTTGCCTTAATTTCCTTCAGCTTGTTCTCATGAATCAAAGATTTAGCAATTTCAGCTTCAGTTGAAGTACTAACAGACATTTTACTCTTGTTACACCCGGTCAAAGGATTCGGGTGTGAACGAGAATGGAATCATAGTCGAGGATACATAGAACATCATCTAAATAATTTGAACTTCTTAAAACATTACGTCATTTTATTTCAGCGGAAAATAGTGGAAATGATAATGTCTTACATTTAAAATTCATAAGTCTTAAGTTAATAATGAAAACATAAAACGGTTTATTGGGATAGTTGGGACTATGACTCCGTAAGCAGGTCCGATAGCATGTTGAAGCCCCATTTGCATGTCTTCCATAAGTTGCATCAATTACCTAAGAAATCATGAGTTTAAAAGGTCAACATAAAGTTGGTGAGGTTCACAGGTTTATGACTCTACGTTTAAAGTTGGTAAAACAGTTTCAGTATACTTAAATATTACATTGGTTTACCGTTGTGGTTGTATGAACTCACCTGAACCTTGATTTCAAATACTAACTGTTTACCCACCCATAGTATATCGCCCGAGAGATACTGAACAGAGCAGAATAACTGACGTGTACCCCTTGACAATGTACGGAGTCAGGTTTGGAGCTACCAAACTGGGCAGGGTTGTCAACCCAAATAAATCTATTCACTAGCTATCGTTTCGTACAGAACTAATTGAAATCAATTAATGGTGGGATACAGTTGTACAAATGTTCATAACGATAATGTACCATAGTTGGGCATCAGTAAGAGAACAAGTAGTCATACGGCTAACAGATAAACCATAATATTAAGTAAAAAGCATTTATCAGTTCATGATTTCTCCCCCCGAGAGTATAAAAATAGTTAAAAGAAAAGGGGCCGTGAAACTCACTGATTCAGCAGGTAGGCGGTATATAAACAGTGTAGGAAGGGTAGCACTTAACGTCCTAAATAAATAAATAATAGGCACATGCATAAGGTCTACAATCATTTGAGTAACATAAGTCACCCAAGTGATACCGGTCAAATCTTAACATTTTAATCCCGTTTGTATTCGTTTGAAAATCCGTTAGCTTGTATTTATTAAATAAATACTTTCGTGATGATTTATATTTATGTTCAATAAATATAAATGAGGAATTATCATTTAATAATTTAAATTAATTATTGAGCATCGAGTTAAAAATAATAATGTTTATTATTATTTTCATAAGTTCGTATAATTGTTTTTAAGTAAATAATTATTTGTTTGATTTGTTAATCATGCAAGTTATAATTATTTTTAGATAATTATGATTAACGTTTCTTGGGGAACTTTAAATAATTTAAAGTTTAAACACTTGTAAATAATTATTAGTCAAGTGAATAATTATTCAAAGTTCATTTTATTTCAAAACATGAATCGTTTGAAAGATATATCTTTTAGTCATGACATTTAATCATTTAATATTTCGAAATCGTTTAATATTTCATTCGTATGAAATATTCATTTCTTTTTAAAACGTCATGAGAAATATATAATCTTTAAACATCACTTGGACTTATAGATTTTTCCTTTAATCTTTTTATAGAACGAGTCATGTCTTTAAATAAATTTACTTGTTCAGACGTTATCGCGTATATCGCTGTGTTGGTCCCGGTTTTATTACTACGCAACGTCGTTACTGTGACACCTCGTCCGAAAATCCAGGTCAAACCCATTTCTTTGACTTTTAATTAAGTATTAATTGTGCTTTATCTGATCTGATTTCTGTTAAACTGTTAAATTACTGTGTTTGACTGTTAACTGATGACGTAAACCTAATCCACGTTTGTGCTAAAAGCGTATACCTGTTAAAAATATTATGATTTCAAGTATAAATCATGGAACTTCAATAATAAGAAAAATAAATATAAAATGAATTTTTATATTTCATCTGGAACTGGTGTCGAACGTTTATATAATCGACACATCAAAACTGATGAGCGATCGTACGTTTAGAACTATTCGGTTTTAAATAACCTGGACGATCGAGCTTAAAACTGTTACAAACTGACAAACTGAAAACGTTATCCGTAACCCGTCTGGAAAACTGAATAACATAACTGATTTCTGAAAAACATTTATAATCAACTTAAACAATTGTTTTTATGAAATAAAAACATCGAGAACTGAAACCGTTGTCAAGACTTAAGCCTAACCCACAACCGAACACCTAATTGGGCCCGACATGGCCCAATAGGCCCAATAAGCCTAAAACAATCAAACCGAGCCCAAAACTTCGATCCGTTACTCAAATATAATATTCCGAATAATCGTGGCGACCCGAAACCTCAACCGATGCAAAACGGGCCCGGGCCTCGATCCGGTGCCCCGTTTGGGCCCGTACGGCCCATAACCGACGGACCGCCCCAATTACATTTTCTTTTAAATATTCTGGTCCAATATAAAGTCCAAAACCCAATGGGTTATTTTTTTCTAATTTTGGCCCATCAACTTTACAATAATTTTTATAAAAGTTGATTACCACATATTATTTTTATAAAAATTAGCCACCCCTTTTATTATCTTTATACTTTCATGATTTATAAAAGGTATGAATTTTTATCACCAATCCTTTATATCTATTTTATAAAACTCCTTCTATCCACAACACACTTTTATAAAACATGACAAGCTTTTTATAAAAACAATCACCTACACATTAACATTTTATAAAAACTAACTAGTAACTTGGATTGGTGATCTTTCACTTATGACTTGTGAAGATTTCTTGACCCACATCACTAACCTACCATAGCTCATCATGACTCAATAGTAAAGGGAGACTTGTACACATATCTGAAAGAACCTTGAAGCGGATCGGTCTGGATGAATTGATCAATGCAAACGTAATCAAAGTACAAATCAACACACAAACGAGTAAATAAACTCAATCTCTTTATTGAATAGAGAATCAGAGTACAAGGACAGAGAATTACAGAGAAAACCTCACAGACACGTTCACTCAAAATTCTCTCCAAAAACTTACTAAATTACAAAGACACAAACCTATTTATAGACCTACGAACGTCCGAACTCTACTGCTTGTCCGAACCTCAGGTTCGGCCAAGGCTCGGCCAAGGTTCGGCCAGAGTTCGGCCGTCAGACCAAAAACCAAAACTTGTGTCTTCGCTTGATCCAGCTCATTGCCATTTCGGGTATCAACAAACTCCCCCTTGGCAACAGCTGGACCGTTCTTCATCAACCCTGAGTATCTGTAGCAGCTCCATCACCTTTCCAAACCAACTCATGGTTATTTCTAGCATAAATGTTGAACGCAAAACAAACTCTGATCACCCTCTGGAACTTCAAAGCTTGATCCATAAAATCAGGATGATACAGAATTGGATTGTGATACAACTCGTCAATATCAGCTTTTGACAAGTTAATCAGCCACATGGGATCATAAATCTTCACAACCTGATTTTCTTCTTTCAAAACAATAACAGCTTCACCAGTCTTCTCGTTATAATACCACCATCTCAGATCTTTGATAAAATCTTGTGGCATCTTCATCAGTGGTATTTTCTTCATAACCTTAGGCTTCATTGAGAACACCAGAACTATCAGTTTCTTACCAGTCAAAGCATGTATTCTTGTTGAAGATCTACGTCATTTTGGCCTTTGTGGATCCAAAAACTGAAAACCATCACGACATTCTTTCTCAAGAATCTTCTTAAAATGCATACCCATTGCATCATCGCCATAGCAACAAAAGGGTTTTCTTGTAAGCTCACGAACATCCCAGACTTGTAAACTACTGAAATCCCTGGCTTGTTTGAAATATTGAACTCCTTTTTCACGCTTAATTCCATAACACCTCAAACTCGAAGCGTACATCCAGCTAATAATTTCACCCGATACCTGACCCTTAAACTTGAAAGAAGATCTTTGTTTAACAGGTTTCGGAGGCGGCACATAATTTGCATGAAAGGTCTTCAAAAACTCGTTAACCATCTGACTTTGTTTCTGAACCTTTGCCTCTTTCACCACAGGGTCTTCGGGTTTCTCAGCTTCTTTCTTTTTCAAAACCTCTTCTGCTTGAGTATCTTTTTCTTTTGGAAACACTTCAAACTCATCACCATCTTGACTATTGTTGAAATTTGAGTACATTTCAGGATATTCTTCTGCTGTAACATCCTCCACCTCAACTTCCTCTTCAAACATTCCATCAATGTCATCTTCAGACTCTGGTTCTGGTTCAGTGTACTTTTCAGGTTCTTTCTCAGTTGTCTTTCTCAGCTCTTCTTCATTTAACTCAAACACACGCTTTAACTCTTCCACTGTCAAATCACCAACAACTTCCCCTTCTTCAAGCGTCTGCAACATTTTACCAAATTCGGTTAGACTTGTTGCCGCTTGATTTGATGGAATTACTGAAATTGGTACAGCTTCTGTTGAATCTTTCTCCCCCTGAGAAGATGATGCACCAGCACCTGAACCCGAAGTTCCAGATGGGCCTGGTCCGCCACCAACATTCCCTTGGTCATCCTCATCAGGATCCTCGTTCAAGAAACGCATCGGGTCTTCATTACACCCAGAACCGTCTCCTAACTCCCCCTGAGCTTTAAATTTCTCTATGACGAATTTTAATTGCTCACTTAATTCAATAAGCATCTTTGACTGAGCCTGAGTAGTCTTTTCTAATTGAAGAATCTTTTGATCCTTGTCTTGATCACGACTCTGAAGAGTTAACACTTGATGTTGCAAATCTTCTTGAGCAAATTTCAGCACAGTAATTTGCTTCTCTTGTGCTTCAGATTTTGCTTTCAAGGCGTCTATCTGTGTTTGATGATCTGAAAGAGCACTTTGCAAGATGCTAGCTTGAGAGAAAGAAACTGAACCTTCTTCAAAGTTAAATGTCACATCTGGTGTAGACTGAGTGGATGCTGTTGTTGTAGCAGTTGCAGAAGTAAAAACTGGCGTTGAAGATCCCATAGACTGACCAACAAACTGCACACCAGCACTTGCTGAAGGTGCTGTGCCAGCAGTAGTCGATTGGCTCTCATTCATCAAGTTTCTCAGAAAATCAGCTTGTATGTCAGACACAGAAGTCTGAACAGTCGAAGCAGCTTCAGTAGACACCGGAATACTAGTACGCGGTTGCAAAACAAATTGTTGCACACCTACACCTTTCCTCTTCTTCATTCGACCTCCAACAACTGATTTCTTTCTCCCTTTTGATGGAGTACCCAATGAACCTGCCATCTGCTGTTTACTCTTACTGGAAATCCCCTCGGTTTCAGGAACATAATCTTCATCAGATTCAGGATCCACTACATCATATACTCTATTCTGGTATCGTTCGATGCTTAAAACTCAACGAAACCATACAACAATGGTGCTTATTTGATTCGGTTTGTCGATACGAGTTCAACGCAAGTTACGGAATCGTTTTTCGTTAAAAATTGATCGAGATACAGTCGGTTAAAGTTTGTTGTTGTTTTGGGTTTGCCTCGCCGGAATTTTCATAAAAGCCGACCGGAATTTGTGCTATTTCGCCGGAGAAGAAAAAAAAAAACCCCAGAATCGACTATTTTGTTTGTTTATTCAAACTTTCTTTCTAACCCCTCTAGTTTAAAAGTTTTTTTAAAAATAGTTTCATACTTACAAGAAAAACAAAACAATCATAAAGAATAAAAAGTTTAAAAATAAAACAAAACATTTTTTTTAAAACAATTTCACAAGTTTTAAATAAACAAATTTAAAAAAAAAAAAATTATTACAAAAAGTTTTTGTGTTTGTTGGATTGATTTGTGAACGCAAAACTCTTTTGTGTTTGTCGAGTCGGTTAAATTCACATAACTCGTTTGTTTTTGTTTTTGTTTTTACCGTGATATTTTTCGTTTTTTTTTTCTCTTTTCTTAAATCATACAAAAACTATAAACATTTTTTTAGGTTTTCATATATCAAGAAAATTTAAAAAAAAATATATATATATACAAAAATTTAAAACAACAAAAGACAATTTTTTTTTATATAAAAAATTCGGTGATCAAAAGATTTTATTACTTGGTTAATTGAAGGCTTGTGATTGTTCATCAAGTGTTTTTGGATTCAAAGGAACCGGGTTCACAATTCAAAGTGCTTCTTTGGTGTGATTACAAGAAGATGGCAGGTTATTACCGGTATTCATTTTCTGATACTTTGATGATTTTTAAAAGGATTGACAGTGAAGTTCCAATGCTACTTCAGTTTGATGATTATCGCAAATGGAAAGGTCAATTTGAAGTGTTCTTGGTTGGTATACACAAGTATCTTTGGAATCCAATTCAAGATGGATATGAGTTCCCAGTTATTAAAAATATAACAAAGGGAGGTCTAAGAATATCACCACCAAAGATACTATCAGAGTTGATTGAATATGAGGTTATAGATCATGATAGAGAAAAGATAGCTTATTATGCTTTGATGATGGCATTATCTAAAGAGATCCTCTGTCAGTTCAAACAGTTTAAGACTTCGAAAGAGTTATGGGATGCTCTTGCTCAGAAATATGCTGAAATGAATAAATCCAGAAAGAAGATTGACACTGAGGAATCTGAATCTTGTGCAAATTGTAAGATTCTGACAAAAACGTGTACTGATTATACTACCAAACTTGACAGTTATCAAGAACAAAACACACTTCCAATTCAAAAGTCATCTTCTGACACATCATTGACATTGTCTGAAAGGATTGCATTGAAAGAAAACAAAATTCTTCAGAAAATAGATAGACTTGTCAATGGTATTCAAAATGACAAGGAAAAGATCGAGATAGAAAAAGTGTTGGAGGATGTCCAGGTTCACAAAAACAAAGACATTCCAATTGAAGAAGTTCAAAAAGATGGTTCTTCAAAATGTGAAGCTGCTGAGAATGAATTGAAGCTTAAGCATGAGAATGCGGAGTTGATTGCAAAAGTTTCAAAGCTGACTGAAACAAATGATGATTTGATAAATGAAGTTGAGAATTGGAAGAAAGAAGCAAATGATATGGCTGCAGCTTTTGATGATTTGTTTGCAAAATCAAAGATCAAACTTAAAGGTCTAGAAAAGGATGTTGCTGATCTTAGTGCTAAAGAATTAAGTCATCAAGAGGATAACACAAAGCTGTTAGATGCTAAAGCTGAATTGCTCCGTGAAAACAAGCTTTTGAAGCAGAATGTTGAGATTTATAAACAGAAATGGGAAAAGGTTATTCAAGAAACATATGATGCTCATGATCAGTTGAGGAGAGAAAAGTTTACTCTGAATAGAACAACAGAAGAATATATTGCAACACAAAAAGAGTTGGCTGAAGCGCAAAAGATAATTGCAGATATGAAGATTGAGGTGTGTGATTTCAAAAGACAGTTGCATAATCTCAATAATTCATCGTCTTTCACAAACTTTTTGTGCAAAAAGGAGAATTTTCAACAGATTTTCGGTGATGATATTCTGAAAAGTGTACCACCTCCTGTGGTTATTGAAAATTCTATCAGTACTTTGAAAACAACAGAAGAAGTTCACGATTATTCAAAGTTTGCTGATACAAAGTCCGAAAATAAGAAGAAGTTGAAATTTCAGAAGAATAAGGATGAAGAAAAGTTTGATCCAAGAAAAACACCAAAGTTTGACTCAAGGTCTACATTTCTCGATAAGGAAAAAGTGTTTGAAGGCAATCCAGGACATGTTAAAGTTCAAAAATTTTCAGAGATTGTGATTGATGAATCTTTGCTTTCCAATAAATATAATTTAAATGCCATCAAGGATGAGTTTTCTCGGCTTGCTTCACAAGGTCATGAGAAACCTCAGTCGGTACCAGATAAATCTAAAAAGAATGGTGGTTTGGGATACGAAAGCAAAGACGAGGGTGTGAATGTTGGAAATGAGTTCCAAGATGTGCTTGAGATAGAAGAAATTGTAGAAGATATCAAGGTTCACAAAGAAAAGGATATTCCAATTGAGAATTATATCATGTGTGAACCTGATGATGATTTTCTGTCAACAAATTCTAAGTTAGAGCGTCAAGAGAGTGATTCTTCTCAACATTCTACAATGTCAACAGCATCCATGTCAACTCCTAAATTGGTTGATGGGAGAGCCTGCTTTTACTGCAACAAGACGGGACATGTGATTCGTGATTGTGCTATTCGACAAAATCTTTCACGTGGTTCTTATCGATCGTCATCATCCGATTCAATGATTCTTAATGAGGTACCTGTTAGACAAAATCAGAAAAACCAACAAAAGCCAGCTCATCAGAAGCCGATTGTTGGTAGGACCTCAAATTATGATGATTGGTCACCACAGTTTTCAAAACCAACACATTTTTCAAAAAGAAAACAATTTTTCAATAATGATTTTGAAATTCCTTATTCAAATGAGTTTTCATATTATGGGCATCGACAACATCACTCAAAACCTGAGAAAATGTTGGTCGGTGAGTTGTTAAATATTGTTTCCAACTTGTCACAGTATGTTAATGGTTCTGATTCGCACCGGGCGAAATCGTTTAAACCATATCGTTCTTGGAAACAGAAAATGGCAACCTCGGCGGGAAACGATTTTGTTGAGGATACGGGACGACCCAAGCCGGTTTGGGTTCCCGTATTTAACTAAAAATTGTTTGAGGTTGTGTGCAGGTACTTCAAGAAGACCTATTAGTGATTGCAAAGTTGCTGATAGTGGAGTATTTTGCCTAAGTTAGCGCTTAACAGAGTTGATATTTCATAAACATTTTTGAGAAAAATGATTTTTCAAAATCTAAAAATCCAAGGTATCCGTGTTGGTCGATCACTTTTATTTTCTTTCCTTTTACTTTCTTTCATATCTTTAGGGGGAGAAATTTTGGAAAATTCAAAAATAGAATTTGTTGAATTTTAGGGGTAGAATATTTGAAAAACACAAAAATAGTGTGATGTTTGTTTCCTAAAAAAAATGAAAAATTAAAAAAAATGAAAAATATTAAAAAGAGAAATTGATCCAACCATATGAGAAATGATGGTACATCAGCATACGTTATCTGCCATGAATAAAGTAGAAAGAAAAGCTGTAGGTACTTGCTTGACTTGACTGAATGTGCTGAGTAGGCTAATATATGCGAGTATGATATAAAGATAACGCTTGCTTGATAATTGTGGTTACAAATCATGATGGGTACTGTGCATATCTGGCAAAATAAAATGAGAAAATACCAAAAACAGAATAAAGAGATGTTCTGGTGTACGCTTGCTTTATTTTGAAAAATTTCAACTTGTTTGATTTTCTTTATTTTGTCAAACGATCGGACTTTCTCTGCGTATCGAAAGATCGACCTGATCGTTGTTCGTTTGACGTTCTGCTTTATTTTCTTTGGTGTTTCGTATAATCCATCGGACTTTCTCTGCGTGTACGTGAGTACCGACCTGATTGTTGTTGGATTATACAACTTCTGCTTTATTTTACATTTCTTATTTTCCTAAACAATCGGACTTTCTCTGCGTGCCTACCGGCCGACCTGATTGTTGTTTGTTTAGGGTTCTGCTTTCTTTTTGCAAGATACACCATGAACTTGATATCTCTATAGCATTTGATTCTGTATAAGCAAGTTTACAATATCAGTATGAGAAATCTGCTGCAAGTAACTTGGCTTGAATAAAAGAAAAATACAAAAATATGAAATAAGCAGTTTGCCAGTATTCCTGATTGTGTGGGTACCACGTTATCAATGCTCGATAAATATACTTAATTACATATCAGAAAGCTATAGACAATGACCTGCTTTAGCTGAAATAAACCAAACGGTTGTATTCTCAGTCAGCTTGGCTTGCATGTTTAGTATTTTGAAATTGTAGTGTGTACGATGCGTTATGTCTGATATGATCTCATGTTGTGATCTTTCTCACTAAAAACAAAAATAGAGTTTAATTCTATATTGCATTTATGTTTCAGTTTATGAAAAATCAAAAAGATTTTTAGTGTGTTTTGATATAAACTTTGTAAAATCCAAAAAGATTTTCTTTCTTCTTTGTTTTTGATCTGATCGACACGAGATACAACAAATTTCAAAACTAAATGTCTTGGTTTCTCCGAAGGAGAGTTTTGTTTCCAAGATTAAAGTTATGTTTGGAAAAGAGAAACCGCACTTTTGTCTTCTGAAGGTTGCAGGTTGAAATCATCAAAGTCTTTCAGATAAAGATCTCAGAATGGATTTCATGCATGGTTGCAAAGCTGTCAAAGAGTTTACCACTTTCAGAAATGGTTCAGTTGACTTAGTCCTGTTCTAGCCATGCTTACCCTACATCAACTAACAACAGATTCAAAGGAGTTTGAAGATCTGATACAGCACACGTCAAGGGGGAGTTTGTTGGTGCAAAATATGTGTGACGTGTGTGTATTCCAGTTAGTGTCGTTAGTTGAGATATATAGTTAGAATAGTTAAATCAAGTTAGAGGGTAGTTTGTGTCAATCTATTAAAGTGGAGGGACTAGATTGTGATTTAGTAATACTCATATATATGAGTTACGTAAATCACAAATGGAAGATAATCAAGCAGCCGAACTGCTTCCGAACCTAGAGTTCGGAAGTCATGATTTGGTGTTCTTATATATAAGAACACCAAATCATGACTTCCGAACTCTAGGTTCGGAAGCAGTTCGGCTGCTTGATTATCTTCCATTTGTGATTTACGTAACTCATATATATGAGTATTACTAAATCACAATCTAGTCCCTCCACTTTAATAGATTGACACAAACTACCCTCTAACTTGATTTAACTATTCTAACTATATATCTCAACTAACGACACTAACTGGAATACACACACGTCACACATATTTTGCACCAACAATATCCATCCACTTCATTCACCAAACAAGCTTAGTTACACACACAACCATTCAAGACCACTCCACTCTCTTCCTCTTTGAAAGGCCGACCAAAACCCTCCCCTTTCATTTTTTTTTCTGTCGAGACCAACCTCCCCCTCTTCTTTTGTTTTACTTGAAACCAAGCACACACCTCCCTTTCTTTTTCTTTTCTTTCTTTTGTACGTGAGTTCCCTTTCTTATTTAGCAATCAACTACCAAAACACCATTGCATCTCCATTCCCATTTGTTTTGTGAGCCAACACCAACCAACCTTTTTCTTTTTTTTTTACTTCGATCGAACAACAGCGCGGAACATCACAAGCAAAGAGCCAAGCACCTCCTTTTTTTTTTGTTTCTTTGTTTTCTGTCGAAGCAAACAACACCCTCCATCACCTTCCCTTTTATTTTATTTTTCTCTCAACAATGCTACAAACACCGTCTCTCTTACAGTAAGCCGCCACCGTTTTTGCTGCTGGTCGGAGCTGCTGCTGGACCGCCACTTGCTGCCGAGCTGCGCCGCTACTGAGCCGCAGTCGTAAACCACCGAGCTGAGCCACCGCCACCTTTCTCACTTGTAACGGTTTTTAATCCCGTTCGCGTTGTGAGTTCTTTAAACCATTTCAATCTATGTTTTAATCGTCTTAAACCGTCCCCAAATGATCCCCGGGTCTTGACAACTAACCGTTAAAAACTCGAGCTTTTTCTATCGATCAAAACACCTAAACTTTTCTATCTCTTTCTCTTTATTTTTCTTAAATCTTAGAGTTGTAAGGTTTGAAAATGTGGTGTTTATCAAAAAAATAAATAAATATAAAACTTAAGTTTTAAAACTTGTTAACTTATTTGATCATCTTATATTCTTTCCTCCTAACACTAATGTGTAGTGTTTTTATTTAAAATAAAAACACATGGTTAAAATTTCTAGTTAAATGATTTGGTACAATCATTTAGTTATTTGATGATGTTAATATATATTGCATTGTTAATATTTGTTACTTTCATGTTTTAATATAATTATAAATGACTAGATTGTTATTTGTGATAATTAATTATTAATAATATCATTATGGACTAATATATTATTAATGACATTATCATGGCCTAAGATGATGTTTAGTGACACTTGGATTAGATTGGACATTAGGTGATGTTATTTGATCTTGGACATAAAATGATAACTTCAAAATCACCTAAATAAATTGTTATGGCTAATTATCAAAGTTAGTAATTTTATGAAAATTACTTGAATATTTAGAGCTATAAAAGTCTCACCATGGAACTTGATATATAAAATGGTCACATTTTATAAAAATAAATTCTAAAAACAAAAGACTTGAAACTTATTTAGAATTTATTAAAGAAATAAAATGGATAAAATATATAGTTATATTTTATGTTCAAAAATGATAGAATATCATATTTTTGAATAAATGACAAAAAGTATAAAACATTTGGATTTTATACAAAAATAGAAACATTTTATGTTAATGAATTTCTATAAAAGTCTTTTATTTAAAACCCTAACTTTGTTTAATAAATAAAGTTATTTAAAAATGATTTTATAAAATAAAATCAAAAGACTTATAGAAACTATGAAAAACATATTTTAAACATTTTCGATTATTTCGAATGAATCAAAATAATCAAAACGTTTTAACTGGATCAAATGTTTATTTTTAAACGTTTGAAATTTAAACGAAATCTTTAAACGATTTAAAAACGTTTTACGACGTAACGAATCGTAAATAATTATTTTCGACAAATAATTATCTTTATGAATTTTAGAAACCCTAATTTGAATTAAAATCATTTGGTTTGTAAATATAATTATTTTAATGATAATCATATTTATATTAACTCAAAACCCTAATTTTCTTAACATGAGTTTAAATATTAAAATAACTCTTAATATTTACCTACTTATGTTATATCATTTAACTTGTAATAATTTAATAAAATTATTTCGACAAGTTATAATAATTATTTCAATAATAATTATCAACCCTAGTTATATATTATAACTTAACGCGATTAATAAATCAATCGATCGAGCGAACATAAAAATAATAATAAATATTATTATTTAAAACGATGTTTAATACTTGATTGAACTGGACTTCATGATACGTTATCGCATGTTCATTCCTTGTATTTATTTACATAAATGCCTTAATACGTGAACATTCGTATTTACTGATTTTGTAAACTGATTAACTAACGGGTTTTCAAAACGCTACAAACGGGATTATACGTCAAGACTTGACCGGTATCATTTGGGTAACGTTCGTTACTCAAATGATTATGTGGACCCTTATGCATGTTGTCTTATGTTTTAATAGGACTTTACTTGCTAGTTGCCACTCGGCAATTCATCATTTCCACTGAATCAAGTGAGTTTCACGGCCCCTTTTCTTTACAACTGTTTTACACTTATGGGGGAGAAATCATGAACTGATAAACTGTTTTAACTAAATGTTATGATTACTGTTAGCCGTATGACTATCTGTTCCCTTACTGATTGCCCAACTGGTACTTTATCGTTATAAACGTTAGTACAACTGAATCCCACCATTAGTTGATTTCAATTAGTTCTGATCGAAACGATAACTAGTAAATAGATCTATTTGGGTTGACAACCCTGCCCAGATTGGTAGCTCCAATCCTGACTTCGTATATTGTCAAGGGGTACACGTCAGTTATTCTTGCCTGTTCGGTATCTCTCGGGCGAGGATACCATGGGTGGGTAAACCGTTAGTATTTGAAATCAAGGTTCAGATGAGATCATACAACTACAACAGTAAGCTAATATAACATTCTGAGTTTCCTGAAAACTGTTTTACAATCTTACTATCGAGTCCTAAACCTGTGAACCTCACCAACTTTATGTTGACCTTTTTAAACTCATGATTTCTCAGGTAACTAAGCTGATCATGGAAGCCGTGCAAATGGGACTTCGCCTTTATATTCGGACCTGCTTCGTTGGAGTCCTAGTCCCTATCTATCCTAAATAACTACTTTATGTTTTCAATAAATGAAACTTGACTTTTAAAGTTCAACTGTAAGATAATATCGTTTGCCACACTTTCCGCTGCAACGATTAATGATATTATGTTTAAATTAACGTTTGAATTTAATAGTAGTTGTTCTGTATTTCTGTGACTATGATTCCATCTCGCTCACACCCAATCATTTGTCCGGGGTGTGACAGATTGGTATCAGAGCCGCAGTTATAGCGAACCAGGTTAAACACTTTAACTAAAACCAGACCTGGACTATGACCGGCTCCGAAGCTTCCGTTTGCACGCAAGACCATTTCCTTACTCATTTATTATGTTAACTTATGCTTTGTATATACATGAGTTATTAATTATGTTATGCATTTATATCTTTGTTTTAAATGCTATTATCATGGTACTAACTTTGTTTCTCTGATGGAATATTATCGCAGTGATGACTTCCTCTTCGGAAGAGGTTATCTGCATTTCCGATTCCAGCGGAGACGATCAAGTGGTGCCGGAGTACTCTCCATCGCCAGAAGACTATGTGCCATCCAGCCCTGAGGCTGAGATCCCTACAGTGGGTACTGTCCGACTGTCGACCATACCATCGAGCTTCCTGAGGCCCCTTCGACCAAGGGTCTCAGACGACTCATCTGACCACCCATTGCCCACCGCTATTGCTAGCGGTGCGGCCGCAGCTGCTGCTGCCACTGCTGCTGGTGCTACACGCACCATGGACCCCTTTGCGCACAGACGACGTTCTGTACGCACCTACCGACCCTTTCGAGGTGCCGGTAGGCGAGGATTCACCCCCGGGAGGGGAGCTGGCCCTTCCCGGCGCAGGGCAGCTGAGGGCCCTGTAGACGAGCCTGTGCCCAAGCGGCACTGCGCGTCTGACTACCCTCACCTTGCCTGGATTCCAGGGCAGCTAGCCACATGGAGGACTTTTGAGGGAGTTCCTAGCCTGTATGAGCCAGGCGAGTCCTTTACCAGAGGCGATGCCACTCGCCACCCTTTGACCGGCTACTCCATCCTGACCGGAGAGCCCATTGCGGATACTATTCCGCTGCTGGTGGCCCGTGCTCGTCGCCACGAGCTGTCTTTCGCCGACCTGGACACCAGGGTTGCTGAACTTCCCACCAGGGATGCTTATGATGCATTAGTAGCCCGCGTGACTGAGCTGGAGCAGCTTCAGGTCGCTTCCCAGGGAGCCATGGAGTCCCTGCACGCTAACATGACTGATGTGTGCTCGGTCAACATTGCACTGATGTTGGCCAACGAGTCCCTCCAAACCCGGCTTGCCGTTTTGGAGGAATTCGCGGGTCGAGTGTTCACCTTCTTGGACCTCACCTCCAGGATCACCACATCTCTGATCCGACCTCCTGGACCCCCTGGACCACCACCACTTTAGATGACTTACCTAGCATCTAGGCTTTTGACCCACCATTTTAGCGATGAAACATATTTATATATTTTGTAGTGATGTATTATGGGACTGCGTGCCCAAGACACTTAAAAACTTGTCCTCTTTTGTTATTGTATGTTTTATCGGATAATATGGTGGAATGTAATGGTAGTATGTTTATGTTTATGACGTGTTGTTTATGTTTGCCATGTTTATGATTTCTGTTATTTCTGTTATTATCGTTATGTCGTGAATGTTCACTAGCGAACCATACTCCTTGCTATTTCATGTTTCTTGGTTGTGCTTGCGCGTGTCCTATCATGGTACTGTAGATGTATGTCGTGGCTGTTATTCTCGCGCATGTAATAACCCCACTTACATATGATCTAACTTTTCCCTTTATGTTGCCATTGATAACTTAAAGCGAAAACATGCCGCCTAGACGCCGAGCCACCAGAAACACTTCACCTCCTCCAGCCATGAGTGCTACTGATATCGAGGAGATGATTGCTCAACGCGTTGCAGAAACCGTTGCTGCTGCTGCTACCCAACGTTACGCTGACGCTGGAGCACGCGGTAAGAACGAATTAACCAATGTTTGAAAACACTAGACTACAATTTCGCAAAATTGTGATCACCGTTTTCACTTAACATTGCAGGCCCTCGTGAATGTTCTTACAAGGACTTCATGAATTGCAAACCCACTTACTTTAAGGGTTCTGAAGGCGCTGTTGGTCTAATTCGCTGGTTTGAAAAGCTGGAGTCAGTTTTCCGTATTAGCAACTGCCCTGAACAGTACATGGTGAAGTACTCCACCTGCACGTTTACTGATAGTGCACTGACTTGGTGGAATTCCCATGCTGATGCTATGGGAACTGACTTAGCCTATGAAATGTCATGGGACGAACTCAAACAACTGCTGCGTGATGAGTACTGTCCTAGGGAGGAACTGCAGAAACTCGAATCTGAATTCTGGAATCTGTCCATGAATGGAGCCGACATTGCTGGATACACTAAGAGGTTCCGTGAGCTTGCTCACCTCTGCCCCACAATGATCACTCCACCGTACAAGAAGATCGAACGCTACATCTGGGGACTTGCACCACACATTCAGGGAAATGTCCTTTCCTCGAGCCCTCAGACCTTTCAGGATGCTGTGCGTATGGCACACAACCTCATTTACCAAGCTAATCGTCAAGGTGTAAACTTTGGCAAGAAAGCGTCTGAGAACAAGCCCTCTGATGTTAGTGCCACTCCATCATCAAGCAAGAAACCTGATAACAAGAGGAAGCGCGCATTCTGGAAGAATCGCGATGATAAGAACTCTGAGAAAGCCCCAGTTAAGGAAACCGCACCGGCGAAGGTCTATGCCGCCACTGCTCCTTCTTATCATGTCCGCAAAACCGGTTACACCGGTACTGCTCCTCTGTGCTCCAAATGCAACCTTCACCACACTCTGGGTTGTGATAATGTCTACTGTAACATCTGTAAGGTTAAGGGACATGTAGCACGCGACTGCCCAAAGCGCACTTGCTACGGTTGCGGAGCTACTGGGCACTACAAGAGTGAATGCCCGAAGATGAAGAATCAAGTTGCTAACCAGGCTAGGGGAAGAGCTTTCGTGATCAATGCCGGAGATGCCCGCCGTGACCCCAACACGGTGACGGGTACGTTTCTACTAAACAACCATTATGCTTCTGTTTTATTCGATACTGGTGCCGATAGAAGCTTTGTGTCTACTGATTTTAGTCAATTGCTTAAAATCACCCCTGTTGCCTTAGACACTAAGTTCACAATAGAATTAGCGAATGGTGACTTGATAGAAACCGGAATCATCTATCCGAACTGCCCATTAGAACTCTCCGACCATTCTTTCTGTATCGACTTGATGCCTGTTGATTTAGGTAGTTTTGATGTAATTATTGGAATGGATTGGTTAGCAAAGAATCATACGGAAATCGTGTGTCATGAGAAGATGGTTAGAGTGCCATTAGCAGATGGTAACACTCTGAACGTGCAAGGCGAGAAGAGTGAAACCAAACTAAATATCATATCATCTATGAAGGCACGGAAATTCCTTCGCAAAGGATGTCATGCCATTCTAGCTCATGTCATTGAGAAGAAACCGAAGGAGAAGCGTATTGAAGACGTTCCTGTTGTCTGCGAATACCCGGAAGTTTTTCCAGAAGAATTACCAGGCCTACCTCCAACGCGACAGGTTGAGTTTCGCATCGACCTAACACCCGGAGCCGCCCCCGTTGCCAGGTCCCCTTACCGACTGGCACCGTCTGAGATGCAGGAGTTATCTAGCCAACTACAGGAGTTTCTAGATAAGGGATTTATTCGTCCAAGCCACTCCCCATGGGGTGCTCCCGTGTTGTTCGTGAAGAAGAAGGATGGAACGTTCAGGATGTGTATCGACTATCGAGAGTTGAACAAACTGACTGTGAAGAACCGTTACCCGCTTCCGAGGATCGATGACTTATTTGATCAACTTCAAGGATCATGCTTCTATTCCAAGATTGATCTAAGGTCGGGGTATCATCAACTCCGAGTTAGAGATGAAGATGTCTCGAAGACAGCGTTTAGAACACGCTATGGTCATTACGAGTTCCTCGTTATGCCATTTGGTTTGACTAACGCACCGGCCGTATTCATGGATTTAATGAATCGCGTGTGCAAACCATACTTGGACAAATTTGTTATCGTGTTCATCGATGATATTCTTATCTACTCTCGTAATAAGAAAGAACACGAAGAACATTTGAGACTTATCTTAGAACTGCTGAAGAAAGAAGAGCTCTACGCGAAGTTTTCCAAATGTGACTTTTGGATTCGCGAAGTACACTTTCTGGGTCATGTGATCAACGACCGAGGTATTCACGTTGATCCGGCTAAGGTTGAAGCAATCAAGGATTGGAGTACTCCCACGACCCCAACCGAGATTCGACAATTCTTAGGTCTCGCTGGCTATTACCGTCGATTCATTGAAAATTTTTCCAAGATAGCCCAGCCGCTTACCGCCCTGACTCAGAAAGATAAGAAGTACATCTGGGATGATAAAACCGAAGCTGCTTTCCAGTTGTTGAAGCAAAAGCTTTGCGACGCCCCAATCCTGTCCTTACCAGACGGAATCGACGATTTCGTTGTATACTGTGATGCTTCGCATCAAGGCTTGGGTTGCGTACTAATGCAGCGTGAGAAGGTCATCGCCTACGCCTCTCGACAACTGAAGATTCACGAGAAGAATTATACGACTCACGACTTAGAACTTGGAGCCGTTGTCTTTGCCCTCAAGATCTGGAGGCACTACCTCTATGGGACTCGGTGCGTCATATTCACCGATCACAAGAGCCTCCAGCACATCTTTAACCAGAAAGAGCTGAACATGAGACAACGACGTTGGGTTGAACTGCTTAACGATTATGAATGTGAGATTCGTTATCACCCAGGCAAGGCTAACGTTGTAGCCGATGCTTTAAGCAGGAAAGAACATGCCAAACCGCGTCGTGTTCGAGCATTAAGTATGACCATACGCTCGAATCTCACGTCACAAGTTCGTGACGCTCAAATCGAAGCTCTTAAGCCTGAAAATCTGGAGAACGAATGCCTACGTGGTATGGAGAAACAACTGCTTGAAAAGCCTGATGGAACCTTGAACTTTATGGATAGACTATGGGTACCTAGCTTTGGAGGTTTGAGAAAGCTCGTGTTCGATGAAGCCCATAAGTCAAGATATTCCATCCACCCAGGATCGGACAAAATGTATCATGGTCTACGGGATCACTTCTGGTGGCCGAACATGAAGGCCGAGGTAGCTACCTACGTCGGTAAATGCTTGACGTGTTCAAAGGTCAAAGCCGAATACCAGAAACCGTCCGGACTACTGACACAACCGATCATTCCGGAATGGAAATGGGAAGAAATATCTATGGACTTTATCACCAAGCTGCCTAAAGCTAGATCTGGTTGTGATGCTATCTGGGTAATAGTAGATCGACTGACGAAATCCGCTCACTTCCTGCCGATTAAGGAAACCGATAGTATGGAAAGACGGACTAAGATTTACATGAAGGAAGTCGTCTCTCGTCACGGTGTACCTATATCTATCATATCCGATCGCGATAGCCGTTTCACTGCGAACTTCTGGAAGTCCCTCCAGAAAGCGTTGGGTACTCGCCTTGACATGAGTACCGCGTATCATCCCCAGACCGACGGTCAAAGCGAAAGAACGATCCAAACGCTTGAGGATATGCTACGTGCATGTGTGATCGATTTCGGACCTAATTGGGATGAGCATCTCCCACTTGCCGAATTCTCTTACAACAACAGTTATCACACTAGCATCCAAGCCGCTCCGTTCGAAGCACTTTACGGAAGAAAGTGCAGATCTCCGCTTTGCTGGACTGAGATCGGTGACAGTCAACTGACTGGTCCCGAACTGATCTTTGAAACGACTGAGAAAGTGTTTCAAGTCCGTAACCGACTGAAAGCTGCTAGGGATAGACAAAAGAGCTACGCCGATAACCGCCGCAAACCCTTGTCCTTTAAAAAGGGTGATCGCGTCATGTTGAAAGTGTCACCTTGGAAAGGTGTCATCCGGTTCGGCAAACGAGGAAAGCTTAACCCTCGTTACATTGGTCCATTTGAAATCACTGAGACAATCGGACCGGTAGCTTACCGTCTACGTCTACCTGCAGAGCTAAGCAGTGTGCATAATGTGTTTCACGTTAGTAACCTTAAGAAATGCTTGTCTGATGAAACGCTTGTCGTCCCACTTGATGAGATTCAAGTTGACGAGACACTCCACTTTATCGAAGAACCTGTCGAGATACTTGACCGAGAACTCAAGAGACTGAAGCATAGCCGCATTCCCATTGTCAAAGTGCGATGGAACTCTCGACGAGGTCCGGAGTACACTTGGGAACGCGAGGATCAAATGCGTCGAAAGTACCCTCGTCTTTTCGGAAACGTCGCAGTCAACCAGTGATCAAGAACTGAATTTCGGGACGAAATTCTTCTAACTGGGGGAGAATGTGACACCTCGTCCGAAAATCCAGGTCAAACCCATTTACTTTGACTTTTAATTAAGTATTAATTGTGCTTTATCTGATCTGATTTCTGTTAAACTGTTAAATTACTGTGTCTGACTGTTAACTGATGACGTAAACCTAATCCCGCGTTTGTGCTAAAAGCGTATACCCGTTAAAAATATTATGATTTCATGTATAAATCATGGAACTTCAATAATAAGAAAAATAAATATAAAATGAATTTTTATATTTTATCTGGAACTGGTGTCGAACGTTTATATAATCGACACATCAAAACTGATGAGCGATCGTACGTTTAGAACTATTCGGTTTTAAACAACCTGGACGATCGAGCTTAAAACTGTTACAAACTGACAAACTGAAAACGTTATCCGTAACCCGTCTGAAAAACTGAAAAACATAACTGATTTCTGAAAAACATTTATAATCAACTTAAACAATTGTTTTTATGAAATAAAAACATCACGAACTGAAATCGTTGTCAAGACTTAAGCCTAACCCACAACCGAACACCTAATTGGGCCCGACATGGCCCAATAGGCCCAATAAGCCTAAAACAATGAAACCGAGCCCAAAACTTCGATCCGTTACTCAAATATAATATTCCGAATAATCGTGGCGACCCGAAACCTCAACCGATGCAAAACGGGCCCGGGCCTCGATCCGGTGCCCCGTTTGGGCCCGTACGGCCCATAACCGACGGACCGCCCCAATTACATTTTCTTTTAAATATTCTGGTCCAATATAAAGTCCAAAACCCAATGGGTTATATTTTTCTAATTTTGGCCCATCAACTTTACAATAATTTTTATAAAAGTTGATTACCACATATTATTTTTATAAAAATTAGCCACCACCTTTTATTATCTTTATACTTTCATGATTTATAAAAGGTATGAATTTATTATCACCAATCCTTTATATCTATTTTATAAAACTCCTTCTAATCCACAACACTACTTTTATAAAACATGACAAGCTTTTTATAAAAACAATCACCTACACATTAACATTTTATAAAAACTAACTAGTAACTTGGATTGGTGATCTTTCACTTATGACTTGTGAAGATTTCTTGACCCTACATCACTAACCTACCATAGCTCATCATGACTCAATAGTAAAGGGAGACTTGTACACATATCCATCCACTTCATTCACCAAACAAGCTTAGTTACACACACAACCATTCAAGACCACTCCACTCTCTTCCTCTTTGAAAGGCCGACCAAAACCCTCCCCTTTCATTTCTTTTTCTGTCGAGACCAACCTCCCCCTCTTCTTTTGTTTTACTTGAAACCAAGCACACACCTCCCTTTCTTTTTCTTTTCTTTCTTTTGTACGTGAGTTCCCTTTCTTATTTAGCAATCAACTACCAAAACACCATTGCATCTCCATTCCCATTTGTTTTGTGAGCCAACACCAACCAACCTTTTTCTTCTTTTTTTTACTTCGATCGAACAACAGCGCGGAACATCACAAGCAAAGAGCCAAACACCTCCTTTTTTTTTGTTTCTTTGTTTTCTGTCGAAGCAAACAACACCCTCCATCACCTTCCCTTTTATTTTATTTCTCTCTCAACAATGCTACAAACACCGTCTCTCTTACAGTAAGCCGCCACCGTTTGTTGCTGCTGGTCGGAGCTGCTGCTGGACCGCCACTTGCTGCCGAGCTGCGCCGCTACTGAAGCCGCAGTCGTAAACCACCGAGCTGAGCCACCGCCACCTTTCTCACTTGTAACGGTTTTTAATCCCGTTCGCGTTGTGAGTTCTTTAAACCATTTCAATCTATGTTTTAATCGTCTTAAACCGTCCCCAAATGATCCCCGGGTCTTGACAACTAACCGTTAAAAACTCGAGCTTTTTCTATCGATCAAAACACCTAAACTTTTCTATCTCTTTCTCTTTATTTTTCTTAAATCTTAGAGTTGTAAGGTTTGAAAATGTGGTGTTTATCAAAAAAATAAATAAATATAAAACTTAAGTTTTAAAACTTGTTAACTTATTTGATCATCTTATATTCTTTCCTCCTAACACTAATGTGTAGTGTTTTTATTTAAAATAAAAACACATGGTTAAAATTTCTAGTTAAATGATTTGGTACAATCATTTAGTTATTTGATGATGTTAATACAACTGAATCCCACCATTAGTTGATTTCAATTAGTTCTGATCGAAACGATAACTAGTAAATAGATCTATTTGGGTTGACAACCCTGCCCAGATTGGTAGCTCCAATCCTGACTTCGTATATTGTCAAGGGGTACACGTCAGTTATTCTTGCCTGTTCGGTATCTCTCGGGCGAGGATACCATGGGTGGGTAAACCGTTAGTATTTGAAATCAAGGTTCAGATGAGATCATACAACTACAACAGTAAGCTAATATAACATTCTGAGTTTCCTGAAAACTGTTTTACAATCTTACTATCGAGTCCTAAACCTGTGAACCTCACCAACTTTATGTTGACCTTTTTAAACTCATGATTTCTCAGGTAACTAAGCTGATCATGGAAGCCGTGCAAATGGGACTTCGCCTTTATATTCGGACCTGCTTCGTTGGAGTCCTAGTCCCTATCTATCCTAAATAACTACTTTATGTTTTCAATAAATGAAACTTGACTTTTAAAGTTCAACTGTAAGATAATATCGTTTGCCACACTTTCCGCTGCAACGATTAATGATATTATGTTTAAATTAACGTTTGAATTTAATAGTAGTTGTTCTGTATTTCTGTGACTATGATTCCATCTCGCTCACACCCAATCATTTGTCCGGGGTGTGACAGTTACGTCTAGATCCTTTTGAGTTTATCAAAATGATCGAAAAAATTCATTTAGTCTTCCAAAATGTAAGACTTGTCTTTATTTTTATAAAAATCATTTATTTTTATAAAAATAATTCACATTTATTCCTAAAAGACAAATGTTAGATTTTATTGCCTTTTATAGTATTTTTAAGGAATCTTTGAAATATATAATAAGTCCAAGTGTTTTTAATCATTTGACATAAATGATCTCTTTACCATTTTTGGATGAAGTTTTATAAAAATAATCCATGACAAGAACTTGTCATCTTCTTTTTATTTTAACCAACCCAAGCCACTAAATAATCATGTGACATGATTATATATATTTTCTCATCTATTAACATTTTTATTATGCTTATAATTCTACTAATCATGTTTATGTCCATATCTAGCATTATAACATAATCTATAATTAAATCAACTAACACATAAAGTGTTAGGACCAATATTAGATGACAATCTACTAACACATTTGTGTTAGGACAAATTTAAATAAATAACAATCAACTAATACATTTGTGTTAGGACAAATTTAAATAAATAAAAATCAACTAACACATTTGTGTTAGGACAAATTTAAATAATAAATCAACTAACACATTTGTGTTAGAACAATCTAAGCATAAATATATATAACTTGTTAGTTAACACCATTTTAATCATTTTGTTAGCCATTTCTTTTATAAGATTTGAATCACCAACACTTATGTGTCAAGATAAGTGTAGGTTATTTTTCATAAGAGAATCAAGAACATGGACTCATCTATGTGAGTTCTTGGATAAATATCCAGTAGGGATTTGTTCTTGATTATCAAAACACAAGTAAATGCATAAGTTAAACATGATAATCTTTGGTGCACTTGGATACTTTCATAAGATTTCTCAAAGTGTTTCACCCATTTCCTTGGCAAATTTTAAGTTCCATGAACACCAAAGAAATGTTTAGATTATGAAAGAAAGAGATAGAGAAGAGAGAGATTTGATGATTTAATAAAAAATGCAAGTGTTTGTTCATTATTGTCAAGACTTGGGTATTATTTGGGTGTTAAACATGAAAGCATAACATAGGAGATTGGGGTTAGAACACTCACAATGGGTGAGGTTTGAACCGAGAAAGAGGGAGGAGTTCGGTGGCGGGTTGGCGCGATCTCCGGTGGTAGAAAAGGGGTGTCCGGCGGTGGCAGGTGGTGGCCTGCGGTGGTGGCTGGTCACCGGCAGTGGTGGTGGTAGGGTGGGTGATAACGGTTTGTCAGGCCGTTTCAAATCCCCAACTAGATTGATTTGTAGTAGTGGTAAGTTAGGGTTATCGAACCAAGGGAATATGTGGAAATTGACTAGTCGATTAACTAAGTTAACTAAATTTACTGATTACCTAAAATTAACTACTGTTGCCACTTGGCTGTTTTGGTTGATTGAGTGATTTAACTAACAAATTAACTAACTTTAAACTAAAAACTTAATTGAATTCAAATGAGACGAATCTAACCACTTCTGGATCCTGGTTGGCTACCGATCTAGAGAAACCTAATTCCTTAACCGTGACACATAGACATGCCCCCCAATTGCTTCCTTGACCTAATAATCTAGTTTCCTAATGGGCTGATTAGTCCTGCCGCAAGAAAGTGCTAGATCAATAAACAGTGGACCACTAAAACCCTAGATTACTAGTTTATTTTAACAATTCCGCATGTAGGTATTCAACGGTAGCAAGTATTCCGGAATAACTAGTTAAACAATAGGTTAATCATAGAACGAATCCACCAACCAATCACCAAAAGTGGTTAGTGGTGGATTAGCCGGACATGGCTAATGAAACAGACAAACACATAATGAAAGATTGCATTAAACTAACGTACCGAATGATTCAAATCTCTCAAAAAGCTCCAAAACAAGGTGAAATTCGCAAACCCTACTGCTCTGGTCGTACAATGAAGAGTGATTCTCAAAATAACTTAACAAACAAGTTTAAATAGAAAACCCTAATCTAAAACTTCTGCCGACCAATTCGGGGCGTACCGCCCCAAAGTTGGGGATTCTGGGCGTACCGCCCGGATTGCAAATCTTCGGCCGCTCTCTAAACTTTAGGGCGTACCGCCCTATTATCTTCACTTCTGGGCGTACCGCCCAGATCTGAATCTCAGGAACTTTCTTGATTTTCTTCTAAGTCTTCACTCGTTCCGGTTCAATTCTCGATCCTTGTACCAGCAGCTTCCAGTTCTTCATAAAACTCCATTGTTAGCTACTTAAGCTCGTGGTACCTCACAATACAAAAACCCGTGAAAATGCCATGTAATCCAACCATTATTGTTATTAAATAAGACAATATAAGCATAATAATGACGACACATTGGACTAACATCACATCCCCACACTTGACTTTTTCCGTCTCGGAAAAACTGCCATGGAATCATAATCGGGAGGTCAACTCAAAATCATTTAACATTTTACTATTCAGCAACCAATTCAATTCCACATTCCAAGATGTATTCATATATACTAATTGCAACCGCCGATATTTCGGTCCGGCTAAACCCAACCACTGATCTTTGAGCCCCCAAGGTGTTTATATAATTTACCGAATAAAGTCTCAACCTGCTTATGTGTCCCACATTCAGAAAGTCCTAGCTCAATCTAATCCCGACTCAAATTTGGTCAAAGTAAAGGGTAATACAGATAGAATATTTATATTTTCCCCACCCTAGTTAAATCAGATACTCATATATCCCAAGAATGATGGATTTGAATGGATAATGGATTTGCTTGAGCATTTATTTGACTACTGATGCTTTTTTTTTTTTTCATTTTCTTTTCTTTTTTCTCTCTTTTTTTTTTTTATAGTTGGTTAATTTTAACTATACTTACCAACGGACATCATCAGAGGCATTCTTTCACAAGGTCTTACCCCCGAAATCATACGTGAGTGTTCTGCCCGCGAGATCCGGAACATCATCAGAGGCACTCACCACGGGATACTATCCTTAGTTCGTACGTGAGTATTTTGTCCCTTCACTCTAATTCATTAACCAATTTATTACCTAATATGCTCAAAAGATGGAAAAATGGGGCGCCATTATTTCTCGGATTTGCTTTCGCAAAAAGATCATAACGTGCCAGGTATTCTGAGGATATATAAGTCTCTAATTTAAAAAGGTCTTTTTCCTCCTAATCATCAGTTTCAATCTCACTCTAACTCCTAAAATGGGAACCCACTAGCAAACTAATTTAATTACATATTTATACAAAATAAACACCAAGGGATAATTAAGCTTTACTAAATCAGCTGGGCCTACCGACACATCACAAATTAGATATATTTTCCATTCTCTCCTTTTCTTACCACTTTTCTCTTTCCTTATTTATTTTTATTTTGAAAATCGACTCCCAATTGTACTATCATTTTCCATGTACCGGCAATTATCCCAAAACAGATTTGACTCAAATACTAAAAATGACTCAAAAATTGCAAAATCTTTTTGGATTTTTGATGTTTTTTACTTTTTTTTTTTCAAAATAACACAACTACCGAAAAATTTAAAAACTGACGTCCTGTCCCCCTCCCCACACTTAAAATCGACATTGCCCTCAATGTGATAGGAACACGCACAACGTATAAACAGACACGAACGATAAAAATAAAAATAAATGAAGAATGCAAAAAGAAAAAGACAAAAATAAATAAATAAAAAGCAAAAGTTGGAACACACTCCCCTGATAACATCGTGAAAAGCTCATCGGAAGTCGTCCAACACCCTCTCGCGTAGATCGTGAATTCCAGAAATCGGATGGAAGAAGTAGTGTATGGAATGTCACATCTCAACCATGGTGCTACCAAGAAACAAACACATCATACCACATATATATACAACCAAAATAAAATCACAACCACCTAACCGGTTACCCCGTACAGTACCCCCGGTTACAATATAATATCATATCATACAGACCATGATCTAGCAAAAACAAAATAACCAAAAAGTACAAGGGTCAAAGAAACAAAACCGATCGGCAATGGTAGTGAAGTCAGCATGATCAGCACCTACTCCTCGTCCTCATCATCTCCCGCAGCATCATCACCTGTACCACTCGGACCTGCATCGGGATCACCGCCCCCATCTCCACCAGCATCAGCATCATCACCTCCCTCAGGCTCCTGAAAGAAATCAGGGATCGGTACACCCTGATGTGACATCATATGACGCATAGCCCTCTCAATCCTCTCGAACCTCACATCCACATAATCCAGCACAGCATCCTGAACCATATCCAACGTAACCTGATCGGCCCTCGGCGGCCTCTCTGGTCTCTGCCTCAGCGGCCTCTCCACCTGATGTAGAATCCTATGCCGCCTCGCGGCCCTAGCAGCCTCATCACCAACAACAACTCTATCTCTCACGGCCTCCCACTGCGGGGGATCAGTCATGGTGACCATCTTGGCCAACCTCATGTCCCCCAACTCATAATGAGACGTCTCCGCCCCTCTAGTCAAATGGGTCTCCAAATACCTACCCGCATCAAACACACCTAATCTCCTCGCTAACCTCGTCACATATGGCCCCATACTCAGGTGTACGCCCGTCCCTGATGTCCTCCTCCTCGCAAACGATGAAATCAACACTCCAGCAATGTTGATCGCATGACCTCCAACAATCGAGCGTAGCACCGCCAAATCCAACTTCGTGACCTTCTCGACACCAGAACGACGACCGAGAATGGTACACGCAACAATCCTATGAATGTATCTAAGAACAGGATCCCTAATCTGTGACTCAACCAAACTCTCAAAGAACGGAACTGCCCCAATCTCATCCCAAAATGCGGCGAGCTGCAAGTCAGTAACCCCCTGTGGGTGGGGTCGGCTAAACAGCCCCCTCGGCAGCTCGGCAAAGGCCGGCTCCTCAACCTCCTCCTGGGTATACAACCCTGACACGACCGCAAACTCAGGTATACTCATGTGATGAGTCTGACGGCCAAGAGCGAAAGTCAGGGCGTTCCCGTCGCCAAACTTCCCAGGACCCACCTGGAAAGTAGATAGAAACTCCACCGTCAGCTCAACGTACTGGTGGTCATCTGGTGTCAACGCCCTCCTCCAGCGATCAGTAATCAGTCCTCTAATACGCTCCAGCTGTCCTAGCTGAGCCAACAAACCCCAGTCGATCGTCCTATGGTGTAACAGCGGCATCTGAACAAACCGCCGCATCTGCCTATCCTCCTGCGAGTCACGCTCGAACCTCAACAGCGAATGATGTGCGTGGTTCCTCCTCGCAACAGGAGGTGGCAACACATCAGCCTCAGGTAGAATCTCTGGCCCCCAATAACTGATAATCCGCCGTCTAAAAGGGGGGACCGGAACAGCGGCATCCGGATCTCCACGTCGCCTCCTCTTGGGACCGCGTGTCCCGGAACTAGACCCTTGCGGGTGTGACATCCTGAAATCAACAAGTTAGCACAAGATAACAATAATCATATAAAACCGGGCCTTCCTGCAATTGATTTCCCCATTCACAAACTATTTTTGTATTTTTCGATTTTGTTAATTTTTTTGGTTTTTTCAAAAATTTTATAAAGAAAAACAAAGTTAAACGAAACAGAAAACAAAATTTAAAACCAAGAATCAAAAACGACAAAAATTGGGATTTTTGAAAAATTGAAAATTCTGAGAAAATCGTCCCTGGGCGTACCGCCCAGAATTGTGCAAGTGGGGCGGTACGCCGCCCAATTTGGAACAGGAAACCCTAAAATCGATTTGGGGCGTACCGCCTCCAATGTTGGAGATCCGGGCGGTACGCCGCCCAATTAATAGCGCAGAAAAAACGAAATCGGCTGGGACCGATCAATCTATCCATACCACACAATCAGACAACCTCGCATCTCACATATAATCGGTTCAATATCGGTCCCAATCGGTTAAATTTCACAAAAAAAATTGATCTAAACTAACCTAAAAACATAAACATTCGAAAAAAACTAAAATTAAACAAGTATAACAAGGACACGAAACCTGTAGGGGCTCGGAATGAACTGTGATGGTTATCGGCGAGCTCAGTGGTCGCGGCGGCGGTCGCACGGCGGCGTTTGGTGGTGGTTTCGCGCAACAACGGCGGTGAGTGTGGGTATGCGGTTGCGACGCGGTCGTCGGTGGTGGTAGTGGTCAGTGGTGGACTCGGCGGTGGTGGATATGGTGTTTGATGGGTGGTTGCGGTCGCGAGAAACACGAATTCAGCGGCGGTGGGTTGTGGATAACGGCCGACCGCCGCTGGTTTTGATATATATATATTTTTTTTCTCGTTTAAAATCCGGGCGTACCGCCCAATTCGTGATGGTTTAGGGCGTACCGCCCGGTTTTTAAAAACTACAATTTTCGAGACAATTTTGGGGCGTACCGCCCTGTCTATGATCACTTTGGGCGTACCGCCCGTACCCTATTTTGGCAGAAAGTTTGTAAAATTTGGAGCCTCAAAATTTTTCTATCTCTGGGAACAACACCACTTTTTACACCACCGAGCATGTGTACTGCAAAATTTTCATTAAAACTTACCTCGAATGCAGCTATCAGCACAAATCCAATCCCGAGCTTCCCGATTTCCTGAAAAACACACCAAAAACGTAAAATCTAACAAAACTACAAAAAAAACATGAAAATAAAACGAAAAACAAACCGCTGGGTTGCCTCCCAGTTAGCGCTAAGTTTTTAAGGTCTTCAGCCAGACCGTACTTCCCTTTCACGGAGGCTCAAATATGTACTTGTCACCCAACTTTGTCTTAGTAGGGGAATGCTGAGCACATTCTGCGTTGTCATCATCACTCCATCTCCATACCTCAACGAGACCGTCCTCCTTCTTGTTCCCAGCTCCTCGACCATTATCATCGCCTCGATCATGCTTGGAATTACCCTTGAATCTTTTCGTCGCCTTCGGGCTCTTCTTATTCTTCTTACAACCACTGTCGACCTCCTCATGACCGAGAGATGCCACCATAACAACCGGGTCTCCCGTATCCCCACACTTGGGATCATCTATCTCTAATCTTGCAAACCTGTCAACCACAATATCACCTTCCATTGTATCCTCCTCTTTTTTACTAGGAGGACACTTGTCAGTAGCAAACAATTTTGGAATAGTATTAATAACCGAATATTTAAAAACATGATTAAATAAATTTAAAGATAATACCCGGCTACCAAACTGCATTGTACATGTGTTCGCTCTGCAATCAATTTGTGTGTTTGCGGTGGACAAAAATGGTCTTCCAAGTATGATCCTTGGTGGGTGCCCCGTATCCTCATAATCCACTACCAAGAAGTCCTCGGGGTAGTAAAATTCACCAACTTGAACAACTACACCCCTCAACATACCTCGTGGCTTCTTTGATGATCCATCCGCAAATACCACCTTTGTCCTGACCTCTTGCACGTCGCCCAAATGAAATTTCTCACATATGCTACTTGGAAGAACACTCACCGATGCACCAAAATCCAACAAGGCCTTGTTGGTTGAGAACTCTCCAATCTTAACCGGAATCAACGGTGTCTTCAACTCTTCGAACTCTTCATCAGCATCACTTGCATCCTCATCTACCAACATGTTGATGGCACTAATAGGAACTCCTCGGGAATTCTTGACACCTGAAATCGAAGCTTGGTGAGCTGGATTAATGTTAGTATCACTAGGTAACTTACCTGGCTCTCTTCTTGAATTTTCAGCAGCTAACTGCCCCAACTGTTTCTGAAATGCTCCCATTGTCTTATCTTGGAGCTCAAACCTCCGATCAAATCCCTGAACTTTGTCGGTCAACTGTCTGTGGCTGGCGGATAACTGTCTTTGCTCATCGACTATCTGCTTTTGACCATCTGCGAGTGAGTTCATTTTCTCCATTAAGGCGGCAAATTGCGCTTGCATCCCATCTTCCGGTGTCGGCTGAGCTTGTTGGTAGCTTCCTTGGGGAGGATTTCCACCTTGAGTGTAGGTGTTCCGTTGATAGCCCCCTTGGTTGTAACCGGATGCTCGGCCTTGATATTGTGTTGAAGCTCCACCCTGCACATTAGAAGTTTGAAAGTTAGGATTTAACTGATTATTAGCATTGCCATACCTGAAATTTGGGTGGTTGCGAAGGTTGGGATGGTAAGTGTTGGAATTCATCGCTCCCTGGACATAATTGACATCTTCGCTTTGCTGAACCATGGTGGAACATGCATCCACCGTGTGGCCTAATTCGCCACAACCCGTGCACACCGGAAATTGTGCACTAGCCTTCACCTCTTCTGATGCACCCCCCAACTTCATTTGGGCTACTTGTTTTTCCAAGAGAAGTGTCTGTTGGCGAAGTTTCTCTATTCTTTCCTCCGCCTCATAATCAACCGATTTGACCGCTGCGGATCGCGATCTTCTCCCGTTCTGAGCAAGCCTTTTTGAGGTGGCACTCAACCTCTCCATGTGCCCCCAATCTACCTCTTCCGTGTTGGTTAGGAATGTCCCATTGCTAATGGAGTTCAAGTCTCGGATATCCTCTGGGAGGAGACCATCATAGAATGCTTTAATGAGATCCCAAGTGTCTATTCGATGATGTGGGCATTTACGCAACAAGTCTTTGAACCGAGTGAATGCCTCATGAAATGGTTCCCCGGTGTGCTGCTGGAAGGACCGGATCTCTTCTTTGACCTCACTGGTTTTGCTCATCGGAAAGTATTCTTCAAGGAACACTTCTTGCAATTGCACCCAAGTATAGATGCTACTGGGAGTTAGACTCTCGAACCATCTCCTTGCTCGATCTTTGAGGGTATACGGGAAAAGCATTAGCTTGACCTCGTCCTGTGTGAACCCCGTTGCTCCAATAGGTATGCATGTGGACTCGAAGCTATGAATGTGATGATATGGTTCTTCAGTTCTTTTCCCGTAGAATTCTGGTAGATGACTCAAGTATTGAGGTCGAACCTCAAAAGCTCGTCTGTTTGCTCCGATTGGTGTGACTACCGCAGATGCACTCGGTACAACGATTGGCTTAAAGTGACTAGCCACTCCCTGAACCGGCGGATTTTCTACCAATCGTGGGACTCCTCCTTCCATTTGAAGACGAGCTCCCCCATGGTTGAATTGTGGAACTCCTCTTGGGGGGAAGCTCTTCTTCCATGTGGGGCAACATTAGCCTGTGGAGCTCGTGCCCGATTTCGTGGTAGCTCATGTTGTGGTTCAGCATCATACCCGTACCCGTCGCCATCTTCATTGGGGTCATACCAATCTTGACCCCACTGTTCCTCCTGTCTCTGCCAATCTTGGTCCTCGTACACGGGATTTTGCCGGAAGCGGTGTGGGTTTTGTGGGTTTTGTGGTGGTGGAGGTTGTTGTGGTGGGACTCGACGGAAAGGTTGTTCCGGGTACCTGACCTGATAGTGATACCCTTCCTCCTCATGGTGTGAGGATTTAGGGGAAAGGGATGGTAAAGAATTGTGCCCGTGCACCCGAAAGGGTGGAATGTGACCCGGAGGAATATTTTGTGGCATGGCAGGGTCCACTGGTTCATTCTGGCCTTGATTCTGTGGTTGGTTGGGATTTTGATTGAGGTTCTCATTTGGGTTCGGGTTTTGGTTGTGAATTGGGTTTTGGTTGGGATTTGGATTCTGATTTTGGTTTTGGTTTTGGTTTTGTGGTTGGTTGGGATTTGGGTTCTGGCCCTCCATTTCTCTTCTGTTTCTTTGTTCTGCTCGGTTCTGCCGAGCTGTCCTCTCAATCTCTGGATTGTATATCAACGGAGAGGTCTTGCGGGAATGCCGCGTATGCATGCACAATCACCTAAAACCTGCAAAATTGGTCACAAAAGAGCAAACCAATTACGTAGCACTGTTCCAGGGGGTGTAAATAATGCAATAGAACAAGAAAAATGAAACTTGGATGGTCAAAATTTTGGAAACTTTCTGTGAAAAATTGACCAAGGCGTACCGCCCAGGAATGAGCAATTGCAGGCGTACCGCCCAAAAATTGAATTTCGGCAAAAATTAAATATTTTTTTTTTTTTTTTTAGTTGCAGAAAGTAATTAATTGGATAAAAACACTATTTTTGGGTTTTTTGAATTTTTTGAAAAATGAAACAAAAATTGCAAATTAAACAAAAATCAACAAATCAAAAAGCGCACTAATTCCCCGGCAACGACGCCAATTTGATAACGGTTTGTCAGGCCGTTTCAAATCCCCAACTAGATTGATTTGTAGTAGTGGTAAGTTAGGGTTATCGAACCAAGGGAATATGTGGAAATTGATTAGTCGATTAACTAAGTTAACTAAATTTACTGATTACCTAAAATTAACTACTGTTGCCACTTGGCTGTTTTGGTTGATTGAGTGATTTAACTAACAAATTAACTAACTTTAAACTAAAAACTTAATTGAATTCAAATGAGACGAATCTAACCACTTCTGGATCCTGGTTGGCTACCGATCTAGAGAAACCTAATTCCTTAACCGTGACACATAGACATGCCCCCCAATTGCTTCCTTGACCTAATAATCTAGTTTCCTAATGGGCTGATTAGTCCTGCCGCAAGAAAGTGCTAGATCAATAAACAGTGGACCACTAAAACCCTAGATTACTAGTTGATTTTAACAATTCCGCATGTAGGTATTCAACGGTAGCAAGTATTCCGGAATAACTAGTTAAACAATAGGTTAATCATAGAACGAATCCACCAACCAATCACCAAAAGTGGTTAGTGGTGGATTAGCCGGACATGGCTAATGAAACAGACAAACACATAATGAAAGATTGCATTAAACTAACGTACCGAATGATTCAAATCTCTCAAAAAGCTCCAAAACAAGGTGAAATTCGCAAACCCTACTGCTCTGGTCGTACAATGAAGAGTGATTCTCAAAATAACTTAACAAACAAGTTTAAATAGAAAACCCTAATCTAAAACTTCTGCCGACCAATTCGGGGCGTACCGCCCCAAAGTTGGGGATTCTGGGCGTACCGCCCGGATTGCAAATCTTCGGCCGCTCTCTAAACTTTAGGGCGTACCGCCCTATTATCTTCACTTCTGGGCGTACCGCCCAGATCTGAATCTCAGGAACTTTCTTGATTTTCTTCTAAGTCTTCACTCGTTCCGGTTCAATTCTCGATCCTTGTACCAGCAGCTTCCAGTTCTTCATAAAACTCCATTGTTAGCTACTTAAGCTCGTGGTACCTCACAATACAAAAACCCGTGAAGATGCCATGTAATCCAACCATTATTGTTATTAAATAAGACAATATAAGCATAATAATGACGACACATTGGACTAACATCAGTGGGCCGGCTGAGAGCAAGGGAAAGGGAGGGAGAGAGTTGATAGTTTGGGTGTTGTGGTGTGAGGGAACAAGTGGGGGATTGGTCTCCTACTTATACTCAAATTAGAGGTTAATACCTCTTGGTTAATAACATGGGAACTTGTAATTATCTTAGATTAGGTGTGTTATCAAGACCACAATCACCCAACTAATTCATGTGTAGGAGATTAATTTTATAAAATTTGCTTAGGTTTAATATCCTTAGACAAGCTTTTATAAAATATAAAATGGCTAGGAGTGTTTAAAAATCATAACTTTTATAAATTAATTCCTAATGGAATATATTACAAAGGTGGTGGTTTTTATAAAAGTTGTGGGCCAAAGTTTTATAAAATTTATGGTGGGCTAAGATTATAAAAATTCATGGGCCAAAACAATTTGTTTAATTTGTTTCACGGTTGGGCCGAAGCCCATATGAAATGAGGAGAGGAGTCGGGCTGAAGCCCCATCAGATTCGGGAGAGGCGTGGGCCGGCTTCCGATCTGGGCCGCGAGTGAAGTGGGTCGGGTTTGGGCCGGGGTTGGGTTTTCCGAGTGGGCCGAAGGGAGAGAGAAAACCGGGTTCAGCCCAAGGCCATTCGGGCCGCGGGTCAGGCCTCTGGGTCGGGTTGGTTACTCGGTTAGTCGAGTCGAGTCTCCGGGTAAAGTTTCGGGTCTATCCAAATCATTTTGGGCTTATTGGGCCTAACCTGGCCCAATAGGTTTAACAATATTCTCATTTGGCTAAGTCTTGACGACGGAATTACTTAATCACATTTTAAATTCATTAAACGTTTTAAGGTGAAACAGTTTATATCAGTTTTGATAAAATATAAAAAGTCAATTTTTTATATTTATATTTTTATTATTGAAGTTCCATATTAAGAATATGAAAACTTTCATATTTTACGGGTATACAAACGCGGAATTAAATCAGTTATCGGTTAATTATTAAAACTAATTCAGTTAATCATAAAATTAAAACGTATGAACATTTAGATTGAAAAGTCAACGGAGAGAGGTTTGACCTGTTTCAATCGAGGTGTCACAATGTCACACCCCGGTCAACGGATTTGGGTGTGAGCGAGACGGAATCATAGTCGCAGATATACAGAACAACTTCTACTAAATTCAAACGTCATTTAAAACATAATACCATTTATGTTGCAGCGGAAAGTCGTGGTGAAATGATATTGTCTTACATTTAAATAAAAGTCTTAGTTTGATATTGAAATCATAAAGCAGTTTATTTAAGATAGGTCGGGACTACGACTCCGGTAAAGCAGGGTCGAAAGTTACAGTGAAGCCCCATTTGCACGTCTTCCATGATAAGCTTAGATACCTGAGAAATGATGAGTTTTAAAAAGGTCAACATAAAGTTGGTGAGGTTCACAGGTTTATGATTCTATGGTAAGTTTGTAAAAACAGTTTACAGTATGTTGGAATAACAGTTTACGGTATGTTGGAATAACAGTTTACGGCATGTTGGGATAACAGTTTACGGCATACTTAAATGTTACGTTGGTTTAATGTCGTGGTTGTAAGATCCTACCATGAACCTCAAATTCGAATACTAACGGATTACCCACTCATAGCATTCTATCCCAAGAATACCGAACAGGCGAGAATAACTGACGTGTACCCCTTGACAATATACGAAGTCAGGATTGGAATTACCAATCTGGGCAGGGTTGTCAACCCAAATAGATCTATTCACTAGTTATCGTTTCGAGCAGAACTAATCGAATTCAATTAATAGTGGGATTTAGTTGTACTAACGTTGATAACGATAAAGTACGAGTTGTTTGGGATACAGAATGGAACATGTAGTCATAAGGCTAACAGGTAAACCATAACATTAAGTAAAAAGCATTTTATCAGTTCATGATTTCTCCCCCATAAGTGTAAAACAGTTGTAAAGAAAAGGGGCCGTGAAACTCACTTGATTCAGCGGTAATGATGAATTGCCGAGTGGCAACTAGCAAGTGAAGTCTTAATAAAACATAAGACAACATGCATAAGGGTCCACATAATCATTTGAGTAACGAACGTTACCCAAATGATACCGGTTAAGTCTTGACGTATAATCCCGTTTGTAGCGTTTTGAAAACCCGTTAGTTAATCAGTTTACAAAATCAGCAAATACGAATGTTCACGTATTAAGGCATTTATGTAAATAAATACAAAGGATGAGCATGCGATAACGTATCATGAAGATCAATTCAATCAAGTATTAAACATCGTTTTAAATAATAATATTTATTATTATTTTTATGTTCGCTCGATCGATTGGATAATTAATCGCGTTAAGTTATAATATATATAACTAGGGTTGATAATTATTATCGAAATAATTATTCTAACTTGTTGGAATAATTTATCAAATCATTACAAGTTAACGATTGAATGAATAAGACAAGTAGGTTAAATATTAATGGTTATTTAATATTAAACTCATGTTAGGGAAAATTAGGGTTTCCATGTTAATATAAATATAATTATTATTAGAACAATTAATATTAACAATCATGATGAGTTTAACTTAAATTAGGGTTTCTAAAATTCATAAGGATAATTATTTGCTGAAAATAATTATTTACGATTCATTACGTCGTAAAACATTTTTAAATCGTTTAAAGATTTCGTTTCAATTCCAAACGTTTAAAAATAAACATTTGATCCGGTTAAAACGTTTTGATTATTTTGATTCTTTTAAAATAATCAAAAATGTTTAAAATATGCTTTTCATAGTTTCTATAAGTCTTTTGATTTTATTTTTATAAAATCATTTTTAAATAACTTTATTTATTAAACAAAGTTAGGGTTTTAAATAAAAGACTTTTTATAGAAATTCACTTACATAAAATGTTTCCATTTGTATAAAATCCAAATGTTTTATACTTTTTGTCAATTGTTCAAAAATTTGATATTCTATCATTTTTGAACATAAAATATATCTATATATATTTTATCCATTTTATTTCTTTTATAAAATCTAAACAAGACTTTTAAGTCTTTTAGAAATTATATTTTTATAAAATGTGACCATTTTATATAACAACTTTCATGGTGACATTTTTATAGTTTAAATACCCTAGTAATTTATATAAAATTACTAACATTAATATTTTTCCATAAGATTCATTTAAAGGTTTTAATGCTATCATTTTATGTCCAAATTAGTCCACATGTGTCACTAGCATCATATCTAGTCCACGGTAATTGTCATTAGCATACATTAATCCAAAATGAGATGATTAACCACATAAACCACAATTAGTAATTTTAGTAATTCAAATCATACTAGAACATGATTATAGCATTATTTAACCATTTGTAACAACTTAACATGTGATAATAACTCAATTGAACCATGCAACATATATAACATTTTAAACTAACCAAATTATTTATTTAATCCATTAAGCTAGCAACATTTAACATGGGTTTTTAAAGGATCGATTGTCAAGACCCGGGAATCGTTTGGGAACGTTAGTAACGTATAATAAAACACGTAAACGAAACGGTTAACGGACTCACAAGGGGAGGAGTTAAACCGAGTAAAAGGAGGAGAAAGGTGGTGGTTCGCGGTGGTCTGCGGCTGCACAGCGGCGGCAGCGGTACGGCACGACAGCAGGTGGACAGCAGTAGCCCCGACTGCAGCTCACGGCAGCAGCACAACGGCGGACAGCAGCTGCGGTCGGAGGCTGCAGTTAGTGGTGGTGACTGTGGTTCTCGACAGAAAACGAGGAGGAGACAGGGAGGAGAGGTCTGGGCGGCTGTGGTGGATGGTGGTTTGGTTCGTGGTGGTTCATAGTTGTAGCAGCAGCGGCGCAGCAAGAGCTCTGGCGGACTGCAGCGGCGGCGCAGCAGCAGTTTCAGCAGATGGCAGCGACAGTGGCGGTCAACAGCAGCAGCGAAGATGGTGGTTGGTTGCTGCTGTTTTACGTGAAGAAGAAGGGAGGGGGAAGGTGGCGGCGGTCTAAGGTGGTTAATGGCAGCAGCCAGCGGCAGTGGTGGGGCTGTTTGGCCGGAATAATGAAGGGGAATGGAGGTGGTTTATGGTTGTCTTTGAAGGTGGTGGTAGGGTGGTTGTTTTCTCACCGGAAAAGGAAGAAGAGGACAAGGGTGGCGGTGGCTGCTTGCCGAGAAGAAGAGGGAGGAGAGTGGCAGTGCGTGGTTGTTGGTGGCCGTTGATCATCGGAAAAAGAAAAGGGAGAAGGGTGGTTGCTTGAGGCGGTTCCCGGCGGTGGTGGTTTTGTTTACGGCAGGGGCAAAAGAAAGGGACAAGAAATGTGAGTTTTTCCTTTCTTGTTTGCTTGCTGTAAATCAAAAAAAAGAATGGAGAATTCTCCTTGGGTCTATTTCACGACAGACAAGGAAAAAAAAAGAGTGGAGAGTGAGGGTGATTGAGTGTAAGTGAGTAGGTTGGTAAAAGGTGTGGTGAAAGTGATGGTTTAGTCATGCACTACTATTGAGTGATCATGAGCTCTAGGGCTAGACTACTAGATTAGGAGTGTTGGCTAATTTTCCATCATACTTGACTAACTCAAACATCTATAAGTTAAGTTTTTATAAAAGCAATACTTGTTGGTGACTATTTTTATAAAAACAATGTCATGTTTTTATAAAAGTAGAATATGCGTCGTAGAGGATTTATAAAAATAAATAAAGGATGGTGATGACTAAAATCATACCTTTTATAAATCATAAAAGTATAAAAATGAATAAAAGGTGATGACACATTTTTATAAAAATAAAAGGTGGTAACCGTTTTAAAAAAAAATTAATGCAAAGTTGATGGGCTTAAATTTATAAAAATTAATCCCTTGGGCTTGGAATTTATATTGGGCCTAAATGTTTAAAGAAAAATGCAATTGGGTCCGTTTGTCGGTTTGGGCCGTACGGGTCCAAAACGGGGCGCCGGTACGAGGCCCGGGCCCGTTGTGCATCGGTTGGGTTTACGGATTGCCACGATCATTCGGTTTATCATGATTATGTAACGGGTCAAGGTTTCAGGCTCAGTTTCATTATTTTTGGCTCATTGGGCCTATTGGGCCAAGTCGGGCCCAATTGGGTGTTCGGTTGGAGTTTGGCTTAAGTCTTGACAACGATTTCAGTTTGTGATGTTTTTATTTCATAAAAACAATAGTTCGATTCGGCTATAACAGTTTTTCAGAAATCGGATATAGTTTTCAGTTTTGTACACCGGTTACGGTTTACGTTTTCAGTTTTGGTCAGTTCGTAGCAGTTTTAAGCTCGACCGTCCAGATTGTTTAAAACCGAATAGTTTTAAACATACGATCACTTATCAGTTTGCTGTGTCGGTTATATAAACGCACGACACCAGTTCCAGTTCCAGATAAAATATAAAAGTACATTTTATATTTATTTTTCTTGTTATTGAAATTCCATGGTTAATCCGTGGAATCTCTATGCATTTTACGGGTATACGCTTCTAGTACAAACACGGGATTAGGTTTACGTCATCAGTTAACAGTTAGGCACAGTGATTAACAGTTAAAACAGTAATCAGATCAGTTAATGCACATTAATACTTAATTAAAAAGTCAAAGTAAAGAGGTTTGACCTAGGTTTTCAGACGAGGTGTCACACACAACTCTTATCAAAGATTTGCTCATCTTCCAAGAATGATGAACCAACATCAAACTTCGGAGTGTTGCCAGGTTCAACTGTCTTCTTCCCAGACTTAGATTTCTTTTTCTTTGCAGGAGCTGCAAACTTTGAATAATCATACATTCTTCATTTGGATTCATAGATGCCGATGGACGACTTGACATATCAACTGATGAAGGAACTTTATGTAAATCATTCTAAGGACCTTCTTCACTCTTCTCCAGTTTGTAGATGTAATTCATAAATGTCGGTGACAATTACAATTCTTTACTTGACGTTGCAAATCCCGAGTCTCAATTTTTAATTCAGATTCTTTCACTTGAGCATCCAACAACTCTTTCTGAGAAGCAATAAACTCTTCTGACAACTCATTATACTCATACTTATGTCTTCTTCCCAAGTGACATTCTTCCAAAACTTCTTCGGTAACCTTTTCCCATTTCTTCTTGAAATATTCAACACCTTTTCTTTAAATTTCGTTCTTTTCTCGGAAAAGAACATTCTCATCTCGAATATTTGAAAGTTGTTCTTGAAGACTAATCACTTTTTCAGTCGCTTCAACAGCAATCTGATTAGCTTTTTTATATTTCTGTTGAACAGGATGAGCCTTTTCGAATAAAGCTTCAAAATCTGCAGCAACTTCTTTAGCTTTAGCTTTAGCTTTTTTGCATTCAACAAACAAATCATCTTTTTCTTTCATCAAGTTCTTATTGATCTGAACAATTTCAGCACACTTTGGACATATTAAAGAAACTTTCTGAATTTCTTCTATGTCACTATCATCCCCTTTATCATATATCACGCAAGAACTTGTTTCAGAATCAAAATCCGTCAAACAACCATTCATGTATTCATTTTTGAAAACAGTACCACAATCCTTTTTATCTGACAACCCTTGACTTCCTGATTCTAAACCACTCGATGCTGAATCATCTGATTTTAAACCATTTGATTTGAAATCAATCTTAAGTAAACAATCATCAATCTTCATGGCTAGAATGTCAGCACAATATTGAGCAACAACATCCCATAAACTTTTTGATGTATAACAAGTAGAAAAGTTATAGAGCAACTCTTTAGGTAATGCCATAGTCAATATGCTGAGAGCCCTTTTCTCACTTTCATATCCTTTCCTTTGTCCAAAATCAAGTCTTCTTTGAAGAATCGAGTCTCCATGCATATCCTTAAGATACCTATATTGGATAGTAAACGACATCCACATATCAACATCATTCGCCCGAACATAATCTTCAAATTGTTTAACCCAAATATAACAAATCTTCCAGCTTTACTAACTTGGGTATACTTTGACTATGACTTTCCGAAACTGCTTGAAAATCAACCATCTTTTTCCGAAATATGACACAACAAAAACTTCAAATCCAAAAATGAAGGTCGTAAGGCGAGTAAAAGTGTAGATCTCTCTTAGATGTTCGTTTTGGCTGGTATTAGCTTCCATAACTCTTAACGGTTCTCAAGTTACGTCAATTTTAGTAAACAACCCAAAAATCTTGATTAGTGTTCACCCGAACTGAAACGAACACAAACTTTATTGTTCGAACTGAGCTGAACCTGATCCAAACTGAAATGAACTGAGATGTTCTGAACTAAGACTTCGCTAAGTGAACCGATCTCGAATCATACAAACTCGTCCAAACTGGAACCGAACTAGTACTTCGTTTGACTGAACACACCCGAACTCAACCGAACTCGCACTTCGGAGCAGTTATTTTCTTCAGACAGACAGTTCCTCACCCGAACTCAAACGAACTGAAACATTTCCGACTCAATTTTCATGATTTTTAGTGTTTTCAAATGAGATTTTCAGCAGTTATTCAAATAAACTTAATAGGAATGATTTAGGAGAAGATTTTTCACAAAAAGCACAACCGAGATGATCAAATGAGCACAAAAACAAACAAAATATTCAAAAACCCCACTTTTCAACTTGAAAATCGAAAAACAGAACTTTCCAGACCAGTGGATTGAACCGAAAGCTATGATACGACTTGTAATTGCGTGAGCTGTGGGTCGTCTACTCGGTCGATACGAAATCCATGTAAAACGAATGTAAACGAATGAAACAAGATGTAAATACAAAGGTTTTTGTATTAGAACCACAGAGAGAATTACAAAAGAAACACACTCAGATTCACATAGTAAATTGAACAAGAAGTTACTATTATATACAAGACGAAGCTATTTATAGTTTCACATAGATGACCAAAACAGCTGTCACCCAAACTGCCAGTTCGGACTAGCTCGTGTGAACCCGAACTTCCAGTTCAGGTCACTTCGGACAGCAACACATTTGTAGCTCTTGTCTTGTACTCGATACTTCACACAATGACCAAGAATCATGCACTAACAATTGATTCACCAAATACTGAATTACCAAAACAACAACAAGAATGGAAACCTAAGGTGGTTTCGAAGCAAAACCAGGACACTGGTCGACTAGAAGGGATTCATTTCGGGTCATTTAAGAACTAATATGTTTCACCAGTGTGTAGGTACTTCTAGAAGACCTATCGGTAATTGAAAAGTTACTGATGGAGGAGTATTCTGCTTAATTTCAGTTAAATTTCATGATTCATCTTGCTAACCTGAAATTTTTCTGAGAGCTAAATCCGAAAGGTATCTGTGTTGATTGATCAATTTTCTTTCTTTACATTTCGTTTTATAGTTTAGGGAGAGAAAATTGAAAAAGTCAAAAATAGTGTCTTGTTTTTATCAAATGAACAATCCAAAAACGGAGTTTTCATTTAAAGGGGGGAGAATTGCATGTAAGGGGGAGAAATTGAGAAAATGCATCTTATGGGGAGAAGATGAATAAATGCAAAATATATAGTGTAGGTGAATACATGCAAAATATATAAAATTTTGAGAAATTGATCTTTGGGAAATGATGGTACATTGGCTTACGTATCTGACTCATGGATATAGTAGATGAAAAAACTATAAGATCATTGTTTGATATGCTTGGTAGGCCCAGCAAATCAGAAAATATTCAGATGTGATATAAACTAAATACTATGTTTGACCATGTGGATAACATCTTGAAACGTATTTCATGACAAAAATAGAAAAATATGTGAAAAAAATGAGAATGTGTTCATTTTGCAAAGATTTAAACTTGTTTAATTTTCTTTATTTTCTCAAACGATCGGACTTTCTTTATGTATCGAAAGATCAACCTGATTGTTGTTCATTTGACGTTCTGCTTTATTTTCTTTAGTGTTCCATATATTTCATCAAACTTTCTCTGCGTGTCCAGAAGACCGACCTAATTGTTTTTGAATTACACAATTTCAACTTATTTTATCTTTCTTATTTTGTTAAATCTGAGGCCTTATCTGCTTATCGAAAGATCGACCTTAAGGTAAACGATTTAACGTTCTTATTTCTTTTTGCATGGAACACAGTTGACGATATCCTAATTACAATACATTTTGTGATAATCACAAGTGTAGTCACACGAGAAAATGAAAATGTTTGAATATGTCTGATAGTGTGGAATACACTGGTCAAAGCAAATCTAATCTATACCTTAACATATCCAGATGTTATGAGTATGATTCTGCCTGAGTTTAAGATGGACAAATTATACCAGCAATCAAAATGGCTTGTGTACTTCAATTAGTTGAAATTGAAGTGTAGTTCAGTACGTTATGTTCAATATGATCCCAGTTAGTGATCTTTCTCATACCAAAAATAGAATTTGATTATGTATTGAAATTTCATTTCATTTCAGAAAATCCAAAAAGATTTTTGGTGTGTTTTAGTATAAGTTTGAAAAATCAAAAAAGATTTAGGTTTGTTTTGATATAAACTTTCTAAAAATTAAAAAGATTTTATTTTAGCTTTGTTTTTCGATATGATCGACACATGATACAAATCAAATTTTCAAAACTCAATATCTTGTTGTCTCGAAGAGAAGTTTCGATGCCAAGATTATTTTTGTTTGAATAGGTTCTAAATGGAGGAAGAATATTACAACTTCAAGTCTTATGAAGCTGCTGATGAAAATGGAAACACATTGTGCTTCGTCAAGTATTCAAGATTAAGCTACCGTCAAGTTGAGGGGGAGTTTGTTCAAAGATATGTTTCAATTGGATGAACGGATACTACACACGTTGAGGGGGAGTTTGTTAGTGTATGAGCGGTTCATCATGTGAAGTATCTGAACAAGACGAAGTTGTGCAAAATGGCTGTCAAACGAAGTGGATACGAACTCACATGAAGTGTCGGTCGAACTCACAGTTCAGGTGAGTTCGGAACCACACAAACTCGTGGTTCAGATGACTTCGGCTGGCTGTAGTATATTTAGTCGTTTTGCTTTGTATTTCAGTAACGAACTGAGAGAGAGTCCAGACTAAGTGTGTATTTTTTGTGGTGTTTCTCTGAGTGTCTCTCATTGTATTGTTGTTCTTCTGTGATCAATAAAATAATTGTTTTAACTACGTTACGTATCCTAAATAGCTAGATCGAGTAGACGATCTGATGTTCACGACTTTTCATACGTTAATCTTGGGTAAAAATCTCCTTTGGAGAACCAAGATGTATGTTTTGAAAATCTATTTTTCGTATCTTGTGTCGATCAATCAGAAAAAAACAAAAAATAAAATATTTTTGGCTTTGACAAAGTTTATGCTAAAACACACCAAAAATCTTTTTTATTTTTCTAAAATGAAATATAAAATGCAATACAGAATCAGACTCTATTTTTTATTTTGCGAGAAAGATCACGATGCGAGATCATATCAGACATAACGCATCTAGCACATTTCAATTTCGGACTTAATCAGCATGCAAGCCAAGATAATCGTAAATACAACATTTATGTTTATTTCAGCATGCACCAATCATATGTTTATTATCATGCACTGATAACTCGGCCTCCACTCTATCAGATATACCGGAAAATCATCATGTTTATCATATAAAATCAACTTTTATTATAGATATAACTATCATTGATGAGTCATGCCAAAATAAAACAGAACATCAAATACCTAGCAATCATGTCAGTCTTGTGGACACGCAGAGACAGCCCAAGTATTTGAGAAAATAAGAAAGCAAACAAGTTGAAGTTGTGTAACTCAACAACTATAAGGTCGATACTTTTGTATACGTGGAGAAAGTCCGGTGAATTATACGAAACACCAAGAAAAATAAAGCAGAACCTCAAATGAACAACAATCAGGTCGATCTTTCGATACGCAGAGAAAGTCCGATCGTTTGAGAAAATAAAGAAAATCAAACAAGTCGAAATATTTCAAAATTAAAACATGCATTCATCAGGATATCTCTTATTCTATTTTTGTTAGAATCATTACACAACATTTATCAAAAAGCAAGTAACCAAAGATCATCAGGAAAGCTTTATGTTTATATCTTACATGTAGATATTTGATTATTCATGCACATTCACAGATTATACAAGTACCTACAGCCTTTAACTTAATCTATCCATGGCAGATAAACGTATATGCTGATGTACTATCATTTCTCGCTTTTGTCAGATCAATTTCTCAATTTTTATTTTTCCATTTTTTATATTTTCTAATCCCCCCCCCCCCCCCCAAATTCAACAAACTCCTATATTTTGGATTTTTCAAAATTTTCTCCCCATAAAAATATGAAAGAAGAAAATGAATAACAAAAATGAAAATGATCGATCAACCCTTGACACATTTTAAAAATGATACTTTTGAAAATCAATTTTTCAAAGATAGGAACAATGCAATTTAAGTTAAATCAACTACAAGTATTCTGATGCCAGCAATCTTTCAATCACTAACAAGTCTTCTTGAAATATCTGCAAACACTGAAAAATATTAAGTTCGTAAACCCCCCAATCCTCATCCGCATTTATGGTAGGTCGTCCAGTGTCTTCTACAAAATCACTGTTGGCTGTGGAGACAACCTTTGGTCTCCATTCCATTTTTGGTTTTGAATTTTCTAATGAGCCATTGTCGACTAATGAATGTCAATCAGAACTGCTACCCAGAGATTCAAAAACAACTTTCTATTTCCAGAAAATTTTACTCTGGGCATTGGTTCATTGAAAATTATGCCGGCCATCAGGATCAACAAACTTTGTATCCTTAGCATATGATGATGAGTTATTGAAATTAATAGGACAAGTAATAGCAAAATGTCCTCTCTGATGACAAGTATAACAACGTCGGCGATCAGTAATCAGAACAAAAATTGGATTACCATACTGATCAGTTGATCCATCATCATAAACTGTTGGAACTACACGTTTATGTTTCTTTGGTTTGTTAGATTTTTTAAAACATTTTTTCAATTAGAGGATCATAAAAACCTGATTCACCTGCATAACCAAAGAATTTATTTGTATGATAAAACCAATTTGATTTAGCAAATTTAAATGAATTTGAACTTTTACCGCCTGTTGGTGTAGCATCAGATATGCAGGAAGACTCTTTAGTAAAACTCTATTTCATCTGCAGATGGAGAAGACACTTTCTTCTTCCAAACTTGAGGCTTCTTATCTGATGACCCCCTTTTCTGTTTCTTATCATAAAACATCTTCTTGCTGTGATATTTCAGAGGAATATATTTTTCTTCAAAACCCAAACCACCATTCTTCTGCTTGTATTTATCATGCACATAATTTGTTATCTCATGACCTTGTTTGGCAAGTTTTGTAAATTCAGAATTGATTCCTTTCAGACCATTCTTCTCGAAAATCAATAAATCATCTATCACAATCTCTGAAAACTTGGGAACTTTCACTTTTCCTGTATTTCCTTGAAATAAAATTTCTTTATCAAGAAATGTAGATTTGGAATCTGTGACACCTCGTCCGAAAATCCAGGTCAAACCACATACTTTGACTTTTAATTAAGTATTAATTGTGTTTTATCTGATCTGATTACTGTTAAACTGTGCCTGACCATTAACTGATGACGTAAACCAAATCCCGCGCTTGTACTAAAAGCGTATATCCGTTAAAAACATAAAGATTTCGTGTATTAATCATGGAACTTTAATAGTAAGAAAAATAAATATAAAATCTATTTTTATATTTTATCTGGAACTCGTGTCGAACGTTTATATAATTGACACGTCAAACTGATAAGCGATCGATCGTCTAAAACTATTCGGTTTTAAACAATATGAACGGTCGAGCTTAAAACTGTTCCAAACTAACAAACTGAAAACGTTATCCGTAACCCGTGCGAAAAACTGAAAAATATAACCGATTTCTGAAAAACTTTTATAACCAACTTAAACAATTGTTTTTATGAAATAAAAACATCACAAACTGAAATCGTTGTCAAGACTTAAGCCAAACTCCAACCGAACATCCAATTGGGCCCAACTTGGCCCAATACGCCCATTAAGCCTAAAACAATGAAACCGATTCCGAAACCTTGACCCATTACTCAAACGTAATATTTCGAATGATCGTGGCGATCCGGGAACCCGACCGATGCATAACAGGCCCGGGCCTCGATCCGGTGCCCCGTTTGGACTCGTACGGCCCATAACCGACAGAACGGCCCCATTACATTTTCTTTTAAATGTTCTGGCCCAATATAAAGCCCAAAGCCCAGTGGGTTTATTTTTATAATTTAAACCCATCAAATTTGTATTATTTTTTATAAAATGGTTATCACCATGAACCACCACACCCAACCGCCACTTTCCTCCCTCTCCTTTGTGAGTCATTTAAGACATCCATCCTTCCATGTTTATGCACATGAACTAGCCCAAATGAACCATACAAAGTCTTGACAACTAATCTTTTAAAACCTCAAGTTTTTCTAAGTTTATAATCACCTAACCTATTTTCTATTCTTTTCTTTGATTTTTCCTTAAACCTTAAGGTTATAAGGTTTGAAAATGTGTTAGTATTTGATGGTTTCATTCATATAAAAACCTATGGTTTTGAAACTAATGAGTCTTGAACAAGCTTGGTTATCATGTTGTTTGTTAACTAAAAAAAAGTGAGTTAGTTGCTTAAAATAGGAACCCATGGTTAATGTTGCTAAGTTAATGGGTTAAATTGATCATTTGGTTAGATTATGATGTTTACATATTTTGCATGGATAATCTTAGTCATAATCATGTTTGAGGATGATTTAAATTACTAGAATTGCTAATGGTGATTTATGTTGTTAATCATCTTGATTTTTGGACTAATTTGCTAATGACAAATATTCATGAACTAATTTGGTGTTTAAATACACTTATGGACATAGTTGGACATTAGAAAATAATAACCTTGACTTTGGACATAAAATGATAACCTTAAAGATCCTTAAATGAATTTTTATGGATAAATATCAAAGTTAGTAATTCTATAAAAATTACTTGGATATTAAAGCTATAAAAATGTCACCATGAAAGTTGTTATATAAAATGGTCATATTTTATAAAAATATAATTTCTAAAAACAAAAGACTTAAAAATCTTGTTTAGATTTTATAAAAATAAAATGGATAAAATATATATAAATATATTTTATATCAAAAATGGTAAAAGATCATAATTATGACATCTTCCATAAAAGTATAAGTCTTGGATTTCTTTTTTACAAAAATAGAAATATTTTATGTTGGAGAATATTCTATAAAAGTCTTTAAAATTAAAACTCAAGCTTTATTTAATAAATAAAGTTATTTAAAAATGATTTATAAAAATAAAATAAAAAGACTTATAGAAATTATAAAAAACATATTTTAAACATTATTGATTATTCTAAATGAATCAAAATAATCAAAGCGTTTTAATCGGATCAAATGTTTATTTTTAAACATTTGAAATTGAAACGAAGTCCTTAAACAATTTAAAAACATTTTACGACGTAATGAAACGTAAATAATTACTTTTAACAAATAATTATCCTTATGAATTTTAAAAACCCTAAATTGAGTAAAACTCATTTTGGTTTGATAATATAATTACTTTAACAATAGTTATATTTATATTAACTTAAAACCCAAAATTTTCATAACATGAGTTTAAATATTAAATTAACCTTTAATATTTACCTACTTGTGTTTAATCACTTAATCTTTGACTTGAATAATTTAATAAAATTATTTCGACAAGTTAGAATAATTATTTCAATAATAATTGTGAACCCTAGTTATATATATTACTACTCGGCAGGCCCGTGCGATGCACGGGCGGAACCAATGGTTGCTATTATATAACTGATTGCGATGCACAGGCTTGTTCGGATTTGGGAAAATGTTATCACTCTTTTGCCGAAATGTGTGCTCATCATGGCCTGTAACTTCTTTAACTGTTTGTTTACTTATATAAAACTGTAAGTCAAAGACATGTTCATTAGGAAAACATACCATAGACCGAATAGCTTAGTCATTTTGAAGGAATTCAGATTGTATTAGTCTTTTTAAGTGTTTGCTTGCTAATATAGAACTGTAAATCAAAGTCATGTTCATTAGGAAAACATACCATAGACCGAATAGGTTAGTCATTTTGAAGGTTTGTTCGTAAAATAATATAATTTAGAGACAATCAATAGTTAAACAACCCATATTCATTAATTAAGTATTAGAAGTTTTAACAAATTTGTTTGCCAAGCAGTAAGTTAATAGAATAAGACTACAATAAAGGGTCACATATTGGGCGGAAAGTTGGACTCCATGCGGTTGTCGATTTGCTGCGCTAATGCCTCCGCATCCCTGCGTAGAGATTGAAGCCTTCGCAGCTGTGCTTGTTTCGTACGAAGGGCATCAGTAAGCATGGATGCAGCGGCATAACGGAAGGGAGAGGCATACAGCCGAAGCACAACGTCCAAAACTTGGTTGTTCTCTGCTATCCGTTGTTCAACCACTTGTAAGACGGCCGATAGTTCACTTATGATGTCATTGTGGCTTGCAATGAAAAAATTCTTCACATAATCCTCCATTACCTAAGAAGAAATATCAGTAGCAATTAGCATTATGCATAATGTTAGAGAAATCTGTTGTGTAATTGTCTTCTCATCAATTTCCAAGTAATGAAAGAAACAATTCCTTTCATTAACATATTAAGCAGTACACATAGTAATATCATTTATTTACTAAAGCTTATGAATGGAGAGTTTGTTTCTAGGACCAAACGTACAGTATGCAGAAAATCATTGGCCAATTTTGGTTGTTCTTTTAAAGGTAAAATAATGAAACAAAAAATATTGTCCCGTCAGACATATGTTAATGGATTGCATAGACTTTTAATAACACTAAGTTATTTCCAAGAAAGTACGATTAAATATTCTTTTGCATTTGATATAACATGTTAAATGTAGACTGAGATCACATATGAAAAGATAGTTGGTATATAGGCATAGAATTAAGCGGTACATGCAAACACAAATAATATATAAAGTTAAATTACGTTCACAGATGAAGGAAAGATTACTACTTTCACAAACGTAGTGACTGTATGACGTAGAGAAATTGCTGGGACGAAAGTGAATATTATCAGCGTCGACATAAGTCTGTAATCTCTTACCTTTTTCTGTTGGAATGGTTCGTCTTACTTGCCGTTGGACCGCCTGTATGCAGTAAGATGTGCCTGCAAAGATGAAAACCAGATTGTTATTTTCTTTGTAAGAAGGTATTGCATGAAGACGATGAACGAATAACGTATGCCTTACGTTTTCCCGGTCAGAGGAATGTTGTGGATTCCTGACGGTTGTGTAGAGGGGAGTTATAGGCGGAGACTGAAAGGGTGTTTTTAAGACATTCGTTGTTTCAGTTCCCGTACGACCGTTTGTTTGCCGGAACCATTTTTAACGAATGGGATGAAAACCCAATGTCTGTATTGGGTTAAGAACGGTGGCCAAAATTATAGGGCCTGGGCCTGGGCCTGGCGTTTTAGAAGATCTTCAGAGGGCCAGTTGGGCACTCGTTTACAACCCAATTTTTTTATGAATGATTTAACATTTTGTGATAGAAAGAAAGTATTATATTAAATAAACGATTAAGATAAGTTACTTTGTAATAGCTATCTTTTTCATTGAAATAAATTTGTGGATAACCGGATGCCAAATGGATGTTGATTTTGAACCTTTTGAGACCGCGACTCTTGCCAACCCTTTATTCCCATATGTTTCATTGTTAAACATATTCTGCCATCCCATTAGTTTTACCTGCTTAGGTGAACTTTCCTTATGGGATAAACAGAGTATTTGAAATTGGGCCTTATATTCCAGCATATTCAATAAATCTTGACCAACAATAATAAAATTTCAGAAGGGAACGTCTAATTACTTGAAAGGATTAATGCTCCTGTTTTGTTATATGATTGTCGCTGCAAGTTTCTTTGTACATATAGATCCTGCGTGTATACATGAGTTTCTTCGTGCATATTTAGTCATGAACTTATGATAAATGCTTGTCATAAGTTTGATGGAAACTAAATTACTTTAATTCTACTTTTGCAGAAGATGTCCATCAATATAATATTATGTAACAGGGTGATATTGCACCGAAAGACCGTGGTGGTTGTTGTACAATGCTAATTCTAAGCAGGTCTTCATTGTGCTAGAATATGTAATTTCTTTAGGTACATGGTTATGGTTAAACATTGGTGTTCCTTTTGTTTTGTCTAAATCAGTAAACATTATATGTGAAGGTCCTATATTTTAATCTTATAAAGAACAGCATGTGACAAACATAAATTAGTAGTTGATTTCCAGTACGTGCCATCGGCCAAATTTAGCAACATACCATATACATGGTATTAGTATGAACATGAATGGTTTAAAGTGAGAATTAGATTGTAAGTAAAATAGTTATCGGTTTAGAACCATCAACACTATAGCATTCATAGTGTACGATATGCCCACAAAAGTAAGGTAGAAGTTGTTTTAAGTTTCACAAAGTTGGTTGGGTTAATGACATAAGAAAGCTTAACAGACATAAAACACGGTGGCACCACCTCTATGGGCATGGTCCTCGTGAAGCTCAAACCGTAACAGCCTGTGGCGTGGGAGGCCCGTTAGCTGGAAGAAAAGTGCCCAATCTCCTCGCATTCTTAGCCGAGGATGCATACCATCGTGCCCCATCCAGACAATTTTCACCGAGAAGTTCACCAGCCCAAACTTCAGAATTGCTTCATTGCCCATGTGGATGTTGTGCTGCCGGAATAATGCTTTTGGGATTGACTGCAAAAGGAAATTATTATTCTAATGTTGAAGCAACTGTTAATGATAACCATGCATTTTAAAAAACAACAAAGTAGTTTTCCCCCTAGTAAAAGTACCAGTAGGTGGGTATCCACGTTATATGTTGACAGCTGCTTGAAGTAATGTGGAGCGTCATCATTATGAACGTGTGTGGGCATGGACAGTGGACAGCAATGCTCGGGGTCTTCATACAGCGCCATACCCCAGCTGTGGAACACAGTAACTCCACAGTTGTGACTATGGTGGTGGTCACTTCCAAGGTGTGTAAGAAGTACCCATTTCCCTGGTTTAATCTTGTTTTCAATATAAAAGAGGGGCCAGTTTCGGCCACCAAGTCCTACTGGAAGCTGCTGCTGTGTTTGTGGGTCGGTTTGTAAAACGACATTGACAACGGCATCCTGTTTTGAAGCTTGGAGTTTTACTGTATTTGGACCTGATCTTGATCTCGACTGCGGGAACTCTATGGGTACAACCTATATGTTAACAATGTTGAGTATTAGGAAACTACTTAAAGGGGCATAATTTAATAGGGGTGGAAAGTTGTATTCTTTTATATATTTTTCTTGGAGTAAGCAAAGGACGATACTGTGCGGAAGTAAGTAGTTAGCATAATACGACATATTATTTTCCCTCCATGATTAACGGTAGATGAGGTTCAACAGGCATTGGAAGGTGTATATTATGCAGACATCTGGGTTACCGGTGTCTTGTTTCTTTCATTACATATGATATGCGTGAAGTATCATGGGTAAATATGAAAGTTAGAAGTTTCCTACATCTATACATATATGTTTTATGTTTCATATAATTGAAATTGATTTCACTTTAGAATTGTAAATTATGTAATTGTAGTTTCTTTTCTAAATAGTAAATATATAATTAATATGCTTTCGAAACTTCGTAGATGTGTTATTATCTGAGAGTACCTACTTCGTGTCATATGCATGCCATCCAAATAGTAGTAGAAAGAAGTTACTATGTTAAGAATCGTATGAGAAATGAAACTCTCTACGGGAAACAAAGTTTGCTGACCTTTGGTTCTTCTGTTTCATCAGCAGGCTCAACCTTCACCTTTAGAGCGTCACTATGAAGGTTGTTTGGTATGAATTTTGTGGCAAACCGGTGTGGCAGCAGTTGTGGTAAAATAGGTAAGCCGTCATATTAGTAACCACCTACGTAAGTGTTTTAAAAAAGTAGCGGATAATAGCGGCAGTTAATGTGTTATGTGTCATGGAAGGGGAAATAGAACCTGTGTATGGTATGATTTGTCATCCTCCTGGATGATACAGGAGTGAACAAACTCATGCCCATTTAGCCTCTTTCTGATTTCAAGACTCTCTTTGTTGAATGCAGCAACATGAAGCTTGTCAACCTTCTTCCATGTGAGACAAACCTTGTGTATACCACGGTCAATGAGTGCATCTACAAAAGCCAACCATGTGGCGTCTTAAACCTCCCACACATCATTACCAAGGTAATTAATATTGACTGCGGATTTATTTTTCCGGTAGTCAACCAGGCAAAGTTGTGTGCAGGTTCTTGGCAGTTGGTAAGTGAAGGGGATGGGTAACCTTTTATAAGAAAAATAACCACTCCACGCGGTCCTTCACCTTCCGGGATAAGATCAACCACCAGTTTATAAGGCATCTTCAGACAATTAGAAGGTACGTCATATTCGTGTCATATAGGTATAGTGGAATCAAGTAAAATGTATAGGATACGCTACAAAAATTGAAACTTTATAATTAAACCGATTCAAGTAAGGCAAGGATATTAAGGAAATACAGAAATATAATGGCAGTAGAATTTTAGATTACTCTATAGTGTAGCCAGTAGGCACCGAATGCTATTACTATAGAACCACCTACGGAAACTTTAAATTCTCTAACTGCTTGCTAATTGGTACATTTATGCGTTTCCCGTGAAACTTTTATGATGATGCTGTTTGAATGGATGGGGACAGGCAGTCTTCTTTCTGGGTACATAATTA